>JAGSMP010000212.1:0-1243329 GCA_029286625.1 Parnassius orleans | reverse complement strand
ACAATAATGCGTTTGTTAATTTAAAGTATGTAAATCATTGAATAGAATAGAATAGAATAAATTTTATTCAGTATGGATTACAAGTAATTGTTATTGAAAGTCATTTCTTTCATTTTATCACTGGTTCGGAAAAAACATCTGTCCTAGGAAGAACCAGCAAGAAACCCAGCGGGACTATTTTTTTAAAGTAAAATTTTACAATAAACAGGTTGTACAAATTATTATTAATATTCAAAACTTAATATAACGTATATAAGAAACAGCTTGGAAGCGACCACCTCATTCCCATGGGTTATTATCAACAATGTATTCGTTTATATTAATAACCCTAAAAGGGTTATTAATATAAATATTTTAATATACAGTTTTTGTTTATTCAAACATTTAAACTTGGTATTAGAGAGAACTTGTATATTTTCTGGGACTTTGATGTAATATACGTGTTAATTTGTTAATTTACGTGTCAGTTGGCGGCGCTCTATGAGATTTGCAATTTGACACTACTGCACAAATTTCAGTAAACTTTTTATGTAATTAAGGCCTGTATGGTTTGGGATTTTACTGAATATTAATAAAAACACTGCTACAGTAAGAATTTACTAAATGGATTGTAAGTCTATTTCTCAAAGTATATCATTTTTTTATAGGATAAGGGTGACAAACGAGCACACAGTTCCACCTGATGGTAAGTGGTCTCCCTTGAGGACTAAGATGGAATATTTATTTATTTATTTTTATTTAATATTCTTTATTGCACACCATAAAAAAATTACAGAAACTATATATATATAAAAGAAGTATGCAATTGGCGGTCTTATTGCTGACAGCAATTTCTTCCAGACAACCAGATATATTAAGCGAAGTAGCAGGAGAAATAACAGAGTATTTGTCAGTAGACACAGTTATGGACACAAAACAGAGCACTTCATATATCGTAGAGTTTCTAAATTCTCTATAGTTGTCAGGTGTGCCTCACATAAGCTTCAATTAAAATTAGGCGTCCCAGTCATGCTAATGTGAAATTTAGATGCTCCTCGGTTATGTAACGGAACAAGGCTGCGTGTGACACATCTTGGACGGAACATAATCGGTGCTACAATTTTGACAGGCGTAGGAAAAGGTGAAAATGTTATTATACCACGGATCCCTATAATTCCACAGATCTTCCTTTTCAATTCAAAAGGTTGCAGTTCCTATTAAGCTCAGTTTTGCAATGACAATTAATAAAGCGCAAGGGCAAACGTTACAGGTAGCGGGGTCAACTTAGAAAACCGTGCTTCTCTCATCGTCAGCTGTATGTAGCATGTTCGCGTGTGTCAAATGCCCAGAATCTCCACATTCTTTCCCGAATGGAAAAACATATAACATTGTGTACAGTAGCGTCTTAAAATAGTGTTCAGTTAGTTTTTTTTCCAAAATTCCCACAATCAATTAATCAGAATTCCCACAGATCTTCCCTTTCAATTCAAAATTTCCTATTTAGCTCAGTTTCTTTTCAATTCCAAATGCTGCACCTCTGACGGACCTATTAAGCTCAGTTTCCTTTTAACTCAAAAGGCTGCATCTCTGACGGATCTTTTATTTGGCTCAGTTTTCTTTTCAATTCAGAAAACTGCATCTCTGACGAATCAATTTAGCTCAGTTTCTTTTCAAAAGTCTGCATCCCTGACGGATAATTATGCTCAATTTCCTTTAATTAAAAAAATATCCCATTTCCATTTGGAATAAACAGGCTATTTTCATGCTTTCCTATACGCTGCGTTTCAAAACATTTAAATAGGCTGACGAATCAATTTTGCTCAGTTTCCTTTTAATGGCTGCATCTCTGACAAATCTATAAAACTCAGTTTTCTTTCAATTCAAAAAGCAATGGATAGTTCATTTCCCAGTGACCATGCGGGCGAAGCCGCGGGTAACAGCTAGTTAAGTATAAAAATATGATTGGTAATTTAAAAACACGTCGATATACACTAGTGAACAAGATTACCTTAATGAAATATCAGAATCTCTTGTTAAAATAAGTAACATTTACAAGAAATAATTTTATTAAGATTAATTCAAATTTATTTTTATTTGTGAATACAGGTAATATAGAACAGGTGACATCTTTGAAAAATTACGTTCGCTGCATTCAACCCTCAGGTAATATTATGGGTAGAATCAATATAATCTACTACAATTAAATTATATATATATTATAATTACATTAGAATGCTTCATATAAATCGTATTGTCATTTAATATACAGCGATGTAACTAAATTATATATTAATTAGTTATGATATTTAGAATATATAGTCAAATCAAATATCAAAAAAAATGTCATTGTAATATGCCTACCGATGGGTCGCTTAAATATTCATTAATTGAGAAATAACGTTTCTTAGTTAGATATGTTTTAAATTATTTTTAAATTTATGAATATTCTCCGTTTCATGAAACATAGATCGAACTTTATTATTAATATTATAACAATTAAGTAAAATTAGAACAATGTATAAAATTAAGGGAAGTCAAATAACATTCGTTTTAGATACCAATTATACAAAAAATAAATACTATACAGCCATCCCGTTACCACTTCCTCTAAACTAAAATTTTAATTCCTTAATATCCATACCTATTAGTAAAAGGTTCTGAATGGTCTCGCTCGCTCAGTCTTGCAACTACGAGGCCCTATGTTCCTGCACTATGACGACAAGTCACAACTTCAAGTTGAAGATGCTTGTATGAATGCTCTAATGAGATTCTCAGAGAGTACGAGCTCCTGCCATCCAGTACCAGCCGAAAAGCAGATCTATCATCTTGGACACTAGTGATTTAACAAATCTTGAACATTGAAATAACCTTTTAAAATAAGTGAAAGTGAAATAAAATATAACTGTGAAAAATTTATAAATTTAAAAAGTGTTAGTATAGAGTTCCGATACTCTATTGTTATATTTAATTCTAAATAAGTTCATTTGTGTGTAACTTCTTAATTTATAAATATAATTTTTTTATAATGTTTTAATCAAAATAATCAGAGCGAATATAAACATCCCTCTGATAATTTTAAAACTTACTATAAAGTTCAATACTAATAATAATTATTATTATATTCATTGATATATAAAAATAAATTAATAATCAAAAATAAACATAACATAAAAAATAAACTCCCAGCCAGAAGGATAGGCAGAGACTACGGAATTCCATTTAGCACGATCCTCAAACACCTCTCTCATTTCCTTCACGCCCATATACCTACACATGCATGCTCGTCAGTTAAGCGTACTTTTAATTTGGCCCATCTTGAATATATCGTTAACATGGTCGATAAACTTCCATCTAGGGAGTTATGCAGTCTGGAAATAGCTTTAATACCTGTTGATCCCAAATTGTCCTGACTAAGCTTTTGATATTAGATTACTCGTAAAAATGATAATTGCAAGTAGCCATAATTTTATAATAACATGTTGACCACGAATTGTGCCGATTAAGCTTTTGATATTGGATTACTGAAAACATGTTATGAAGTGTAATGTTACAGAAGACGCTGACTCCACTGTATAATTGTTATTGCTGGTCAAACCAAAGCGTCATACTTTTAGTCAACAGACTTGTTTTGACCATCCTATAAAAGGCCTTTAAGATTGATTATAATTCTCATCGTAGTAATGTAATCACGTAGTTAAGGAAGTCAGTATTGCACTGAATAGTTTTAATACATTATTGTAATGTAATAGTTATTAAAAGTCGTCAAGACATATTTGTAGTTTTTAAAAAGCTTCAGCACCGCTCCAGAAACTTAACTAGGGCGTAAATAATAATAAATAAATATTAACAATAAAAGTAAATAAATAATAGAAATAAATATTAACTTTTATTAGCGTTAATAAGTTCTACATGAATCTTTACGGTTTAGCACCTTTTATTTCTTCTGTGGAGCTAGAAAATAAATTTTCAGGGAGTTAAGGAGGGCACTAGATTTGTTGCCTTTCCTCTTACTATTCTTAGCTACGCCATGTTTTGGGAACAGATTTGCTAACACGGTTTTATTGTAGTCATTATGTTACGCGAAAACTTGCCTATAGTTGTTCGTTGATAATAAAAAAAGTATAATATTTTATAAAAGAACCTTTTCTAAATTTCCATTTCTGGTTGAAGCACTTACAACTACAAGCTGACAGGTAAGAGCACGGTAAATGGGACACCGGCTGTTGCTTGTGATATTTCATAAAATTTCCTCTCCAAAGAACTCGTTAAACAAGTTAATTTATGAAATGCAGTATGAAACTAAATTTCTCAAAGTTACCTTTTAAATTTCGGTATTGTTATTTTTTAGGAACTTCCAGAGTCGCGTATGTAGGTCTGTATATTCTGATAAGGCTTTAAAAACATTTGAAAGCACTAATAAGTGCTTTCAACTGTTTTTAAAGCTATCCACGCACAGTGTAGTTATCATTTTTGAAGTAAAGTTTAGAACTATAAAATACTTTAACATCCTTATTAGAGTCCCTTAACAAGTCCACTGCTGAAGAAAGAGCCTCCGAGGAACACCGCAAAAGACATTTCCTGTACGTATTACCAGATCATTTTAGTGATATTTTGTGGCATCTACACTTCGCTAACAAGATGATGTTGTGACCAGGATTAAGAAAATGCTTCGGTGGTTTGGTCATGTAGAAAGAATGAACGAGAAAATAGTGACAAAGCAAATTTACGTTGCAGAAATGAACGGCAGAGCTGCTAAGAGCCCTAGACGAAAGTTTATCGACCAAAGCAAGGAGTTTTTTTTTAAATAAAAACATTAGCAGTGCTATTTACATTACTAATATCCCCATTAACTGCACTTGGTTAGCTTAAATTGCTTGTATATTGGCTCACGACAGTAGTTAAATGGTGGATTCAAACCCACGACTGTCGAGTTAGAAGTCCATACCCTACTAGCTACTGTCGATCATTATATGTTACGCTTGTCAGGCGGATTAAAAATCATTGTACCAGACGTCTCGCACATTTGATGCTGCTGTCCGTCACCGTTTCGGTGTTGTTGAGTTATATTGCCATCTATAGGAAGCCATAGGATTTTTGGCGTAGCTAATAGTCATCTTACAAAACTCATGGGATGTATAAGGATTCTTTTTCACCGCCACCAAACTTTAAAAAGAAGAGAGTCAGTACATAAAATATGTTTAAACTATGGGTATACCTAAGAACCGCACCGCCCTCCCTCCCAAATTGCGTACATTATCACCAATCCCAACACACCAAACACACACCAAAGGTTGCCTCATAAGGGGGATTTTGCCATAGTAGCCACGTTTAGCAGGCGGATTGGTAACCGCAATTTTCAATTATTTTTAGTTGTTATCAAGAATATGCTGTTGCCCATCTTATGTTTCAGTGTCAATCTGTTGCCTTTTACAATACCCACGAGACGATATGGGGTAGTGGATATTCTTTCACCGCCACTACACGGTTAATGTTACAAACAAGACTATCCACTACACACCAAATCAGCCGTTGTTTGTGCATATAATCTCAGAATTAAAGATTGTTTCTGCTGTCAAGTAGCAGTAAAATTACAGGCTTTATGGTTAACGTAGGTGATAGGTTTGGGTTGTAGTAGGGGACGAACTTTCACCCCCAGCCTTGATTAAGGCTGTGGTTGGTGACGAGAGATCATGGAGTGCCGGTGTCATCTTCTGCGAGCAGGTGATGTCGCGTAGAGAATCTGCGGAGAGGGAGAAGGAAAGAACGGCAGATATCCCAATCCGCAGCCGGCGAACCGGGCGCTGGATGAGAGCATATCAAGATCTCCCCCCCCCTCCATAACTTACTCCGTCGGAGCTGCGGTAGTGTGCGAAAGCGTTCCCATAGTCCCGGCAAAGAGCGAAAAGACGAACAACGTGGGTTGTATTGCCCCTGCGACAGACAGGTATCCATGAGGGTTTCCCAACACTAAAAAAGGTAATCGTATGTAGCCTCCTTTGTTTGACGTTGATTGATTAGTTCATGGGCTACAGTACCACTTACTATCAAGTGAACTGCATATGCGTTTATCACTTCAATTATTAAAGAAATATATGTTAATACAAAAATAACTAGCTGAACTAAAGTCTGTGGTACGTTTCACGTTTTTTTATGAAATTTGCGAGTTTGTATAATTAAAAAGGCTTGGAAAAATCCAGAATTTCAAATAATAAAATCTAAAGCACAGTAGAAAACAAAAATAGACACGGATTAAACTTACAAAAGATTTTTACACTCCAATTAACACGCAATGGAAACAGATACGAGGTCAGGCTGATTCGAGTGCGGGCACCTTTTATAAAAAAGAGGGAGCTGTTTGTTGGCAATGCAAATATTGGAAAAGGGGCTGAGTGTAACGTCTATGTAAGAAGTAAATGTTATCGAGCAAATATTAGTAGCTAGAGGATTTTATTTGATTTTTATTTATTTATTACTTTCAACATTCTAATAAATCATTTAGTAGAACGTAGAATGTAGAGTATTTCACTAGTTAGAAGAACACCTTTTCTGCTTAGGCGTTTGTCTGGGTAGTTACCACCCTCTTACTTATTTCTACCGCCAAATAACAGTGATTGCATTGCTGTACTAAAAAATCGAAGTACATTCAAGAGTGGGAAAATAGTGCATGATACTTTTGTTTACTTTATACTTTTTAGTTATTTTATTTTATTCTTTTTAGTTATTCGAAGTAGATTTTACATTCTTTAAAGATTAAGTACCCTAGTGTCTAGAAAATTATCTAGTGACTAGATAAAACAGATTCATTTTTGTTTAAAAATGTAACCTCTATGGTAGGATTTTCTCTTGTATCGTGGAGGCGGTTTACATACATAAATTATATTAAGACACACATCTAGACTCGTAACAGGTATTTGTACAAACACCTGTTCTGTGCGGGGTTCGAACTCGCAGCCTCGTACCTACTCTATATAGTATATTATCTATGCTCGCACCGCTGTGATCTCAAGCTAGCCACTGCGCTACTACGATAATTGAAAAATGAGGTTGTGAGGCACATAAACTGAAATATTTAAATAAAAGTGCTTCCTGTGCCGCCGAAGTAAAAAAAATCGAATAGTAAATCAAAGGACGCGATAAATATTTATCTTTTCTGCTAAATGACAATAAATAGAATATAATAGAATAGATAGATAGATATATAGATTTATAACCCTTTATTGCATTTAAACAAAGTTGTTGCAATTACGGACTTCAAATTTATACCTGACAAACCGAACGTAAAAGGACATTGTAATTTCATATTTTGACGGATAGATACCTTGGTATATATAGATACATGGTCATATTTGCGTAAACCAAATACGAACTGAATGAATAGATTTTGAAGACGCTCAAGCTTGTTTAATTGCTCCATGGTAATATTAGTGTAGCATATATCAGCATAGTCTAAAGTAGGTAACAAAATGTGTTAACGCAATTTTGGTTTAGAATCCCTAGATTATGTACAATCTTACTGTAAGGAATAGCAGAATTCTCAAAATAAATGAAAGGCAGCTGCGTGTGCCAAGTAATTTTTTGTAGTAATTTGTATTATTTTATTTTATTTCGTAAAGGATAGCCAGAGGTAATTACAATAATACATATCCACAAAAATAATATTTAAACTTAATTTTTAAATGTGAAACCTATTTAAGGCAGCCAAAACATTAATGAACGAATGAATGAATATACTTTATTGTATACCACAAACAAATATACAAATAACATAACAAAAAGCAGATTATAATATTTACAATTTGTCGGCCTTATCGCTACATAGCGATCTCTTCCAGGCAACCAACACCTTTGGTACTAATGAATACTAGTATTTTGAAATCTCTCAAGCTTATTTACCTGGTCCTCAGTTATGTCTTCATAGCTTGCATTAGCATAATCAAGAATCGGAAGGAGAAGACACAGTGCGAACATAAGTTTTGTAGGAATGGTACGAAATGATCGAAGGTGACGCAGTGAACAAAGAGCAACAAAAGTTTTCTTACTTACCTCATTCAGTTGGCGTATCGAATTTAAGGAATTATCTAGATAAATACCAAGATTTTTGATATTGTCAAAGTAAAGGATTACAACTCCATCGAATACGATAGGTGGTACGGAGAACCAGTCTATCCTTGAGATAAAGCTCTGGCTACCAATAATGATAGCCTGTGACTTTTTAGGATTGATATTTAGGTCATATGATTAACTCCATTCATGAATAAAATTTAAATCGATATTCAATGTAGCGATTGCATTCGGCAAATCTCAAGAGTTGACTGGGTGTAAATCTAGACATCATCCGCATAAATGTGGTAGAGAGAAGATATTTTATGAGTGATTGAATTAATGAAAATGGAAAAGAGTAAAGGTGACAATACGCGACCCTGCGACACGCCTGCAGTGGTATCACACCAAGATGAGTGAGTTTCATTGACACGAATACACTGCCGACAGCCACAGAGATAACTTTGAAACCAGTTAATAACTGATAGAGATATGTTAAGGGAACACAACTGACTCAACAGTATATCGAAATCAACAGTATTGAACGCATTACTGACATCCAGAAAGGTCATGACTGTGAGTTGTTTACTATCCATACCCAACCGTATGTCATCAGTTACTTTGATTAAGGCAGTAG
The DNA here is from genome assembly GCA_029286625.1 of Parnassius orleans. NCBI lineage: Eukaryota > Metazoa > Arthropoda > Insecta > Lepidoptera > Papilionidae > Parnassius > Parnassius orleans. Next base: position 1,234,673 of record JAGSMP010000212.1, on the reverse strand, counting down.
CCGTACTATGACCGGGACGGAAACCGAATTGTAAAGAATACAGCAAATTGTGCTTATTAAGGAGAAGGGTCAGCTGTTGGCAAATAAGTTTTTCAAGAACTTTAGAAAAGAAAGGTAAGATCAAGATGGGACGGAAATCAGAGAGGTTGATAGGATAGGATCTCTTCGGAAGGGGTATAACATGTGCACTCTTCCAGGCTTGAAGGAATTTAGAGTTTTGTCACGGAGATCTTGAAATTACACGAGCAGTGCACGAGGTGCACTGATGTCATAGCGGTGGTCGTGGAAGCAAGGAACCACTCCTCATTGACGCAGTCATTGGCAAGGTGGTTAAACGCAACCGTCGGAACCTCGCCGCCGCCTGGATGACTACAAAAAGGCATTCGACTCGGTGCCTCATACATGGCTTAAGAGGGTCCTCGAGCTGTACAAGGTTGACTGTACAGTTCGAGACTTTCTCGGGCAGTGTATGGGGCAGAGGAGTACGATCCTTTGTCATCTAGGTGAGCGGATTACGGCTGCGGAGAACCACAGAAGGATAAGAAGGGGTATCTTCCAGGGCGATGGTTTGAGTCCAATCTGATTCTGCCTCTCTCTTAACCCTCTCAGTACCTTACTGGAGGGTTTCGGGAGGGGATTTCAGCTTCGAAAAGGTGGTACAAGTGACCCACCTTTTCTATATGGATGATCTCAAATTATTCGCCTCCAGACGCTCTCATCTTATGGAATTGCTAAACATCACTTGCGATTTTAGCATTTCTATTAGAATGGAGCTGGCGACGGATAAGTGTGCGGTCCTCCATATCGAAAGGGGAAGAGTTGCTAAATCTGAGGGCATAGACTTGTCTATGCCCATCAACATAAAGACCCTATCCGAGGCTGAAACCTACCGATATCTGGATATGTCACAGAACATAGGTATCGATGAGGCAGACATTAGGCATTCAGTTTGCGATGTGTTTAATGCACGCTTGACAAAAGTGCTAAACAGTCTTTTGTCGGGCGTTTATAAGACACACGCATATAACGGTTGGATCATGCCTGTTCTCATGTATACATTTGGCATTATCAGGTGGACTCAGACCGAACTGAACGCTCTGGATAGAAAAGTCCGCACTATTATGACGTCGCACAGGATGCATCATCCGAGGTCGTCAGTAATGAGGCTGTACTTGCCGCGGAAAGACGGTGGGTGCGGCTTTTTAAGCGCGCTTACCATGCATAATCACGAAGTGTGCAGCCTCCGTAATTACTTTCTGACGAGAGCAGATAATCCATTCTATAGGGACGTTATTTTTTGTGATGAAGGACTTACCCCTCTATCCTTAACCAACGAGCAATGGCAAGACACGCCAGTACAGAGCATTTCCGACCGGGAGACCGTATGGAAGAAGAAGGAACACCACGGGAGATTTTACAAGGCTCTAGATGAGCCTTTCGTAGACGCAGTTGCCTCCTTCCACTGGCTACGTTTTGGTGACCTCTTCGGGGAAACCGAGGGCTTTGTCTGTGCAATACAGGATCAGGTTATTAAGACCAACAACTATCGGAGATACATCCTAAGGTATGGCACCGTTGACATTTGTCGAGCTTGTCGCCATCCCGGTGAATCACTTAGGCATGTCATCTCTGGTTGTTCGCTTAACCTGAGAACTTGCATAGGCACAACCTAGTAGCCAGGATTCTACACCAGGAGCTCGCTCTGAAATAAGGTCTCGTGGATCGAAAACTGCCTTATTATAAGTACATGCCGGAAGCCGTGCCCAAAAATGATCGCGCCAGGCTCTACTGGGACCGGGCCATCATCACAGACAGGACCATTCTTGCTAATAAGCCTGATATTGTGCTGATGGACCGGGCACAGTGAAGGATATTTTTGATTGATATTACCATTCCGTATGACGAGAACCTCGTGAAAGCCGAAACAGATAAGCGAACAAAATATCTGGACCTGGCTCACGAGGTGACCGACATGTGAGGTGGACTGCCGACCGAAATTATACCTGTAGTCGTTTCTGCGAACAGATTAATCCCAGTCAACCTCTCGGATCATCTGAGGCGACTGGGACTCCGTGACGGACCGCTCGAAGCTCAAATGCAGAAGACGGTGCTCCTCGATACCGCCCGCATCGTCCGCCGGTTTCTTTCCCTTTCCCCCTAACCCTCGGCCGTTTGGTCTCCCCTGCCGAGAGCTTCCATTGGGTCTTTATTTATTTACGTAATTTTTTATGTATTTATTTTATTTTATTGATATTTATGTATGTTTATCTATTTCATTTACAATTATATATTTCTACAGCCCAACCAGATGAGAAAACTATATAGATACTCCACATAATAATAATGGCGTAGGGAAGTGACGAACCCACCGCCCTGACGTATCATTTAAGTGACAAAACTGCTACTTCGGCGCAGTCAGTGAGCGCCTTGCCAAGAGGTGTGAGCGCCGTGCCTCGGCAGAATTGAGGGTGCAAAGGTCCGTCTGTGCTTATGGCCGTACCATGAATTAGTGCCGGGCCTGGGCGTCTCCCGTTAATTGACGCCCACTCAATGGATGGTGGACAAAAAAAGAGTGCGTAAAGGGCCGCTGTCTGGAGGTCGCCAGGGCGCGTCTGGAGCTGGCGCTGGACGCTACAGCATGCGGGTCGCCAGCCAAGCGCGAGTGGCTGCAAGACCACCTAGTAGCCGCCCGTATTCATTATCCCCACCAGAGGGCTTGGTGTCGCAAAAATGCTACAGCTGGTAACGCGGCGCCACTAATTGCAGAGCATCCTGCACACGTGGATACCGCCGTGGATATTCCAGTTGTGGTTGATTCACACGATGATGAAATAGTCTCCCACAAGCTAGAGCAAAAGAGGAGCATATTGGAAGAGGCTATTTTGGAAACGCGCAGTACGCCTCTCGAAAATCGACCGCGACTTCCCCGCATACTCTTAAGCAAGCGGAATCGGGCTGTCGTGAGGGCTCTCAACTCAATGCTGGTGACCTACTTGGAAGACAGCCGGGACCTTTGGGAGACGGACTCAATTCTTTTTGACGCCGCACTGGCAGTTTGCCGTATTATTGGCGCCAAATTGCCCACGGCTGGACGCGCTAATATAGTAGCGTAGCGCCATCCCAGCCTGGAGAAAAAGAATTGACGACCGTATCGCAAAGGCAAGAGCCCTCATCGGCAGACTGACAAGCTTCATGTCGGGTAATAATAAACCGAGAATTGTGCGAACCGTCAGGATGCCGTTTGCTGGGACAAATATAAGTTTGTCCCAGCCGGATATTACGCAAAAACTGACGGAGCGCATAGACGACCTGAAGCAGAGAATCGCTGCTTGGGGTAAGTGGATTCGGCGATATACCGAGAGGTTGACACAGTTCAACCAGAATCGTCTCTTCCAGATTGATCAGAAAAGGCTCTATTAATCCTTGGAGCGACCAATGGTACGTGGAACGAACCAACCACCGAATGATGCCGACACTGTTGCATTCTGGCGCGGCCTGTGGACAGAGCTCGTAAACCACAGCGAGGGCCCTTGGACGGAAGTTGCGGCACGTCAGCGTGCGAATGTTACACCCATGGACCCCGTCATCATAACGCCGGACGATGTAGTTGAGGCGGTCCAAAGAGCTCCGAACTGGAAAAGTCCGGAACTCGACGGGCTGCATCACTACTGGCTGAAGGGGTTCGTGGTGTGTCACGCTGTGCTCGCCCGACAGTTGCAAGAGGCTCTCGACCAGAAGTCGCTCCCAAGCCTCTTCACTACTGGGATCACTCATTTGGTTCCTAAAGACCGGGATATCACAGACCCGAGCAAATACCCATCACGTCTTGAGCGCAAGAATCACTCGTCACCTAAACTCAAATCAGGTGATGTCACGCGCTCAAAATGGATGTTGGGGCGGTGGTCGTGGAACCAAGGAACCACTCCTCATTGACGCGGTCATTGTCAAGGTGGTTAAACGCAACCGTTGGAACCTCTCCGTCGCCTGAATAGACTACAAAAAGGCATTCGACTCGGTGCCTCATACATGGCTGAAGAGATTCATCGAGCTGTACAAGGTGGACTGTATAGTTAGAGACTTCCTCGGGCAGTGTATGGGGCATTGGAGTACGATCCTTTGTCATCTATGCGAGCGGATGACGGCTGCGGAGAACCACAGAAGGATAAGAAAGGGTATCTTCCAGGGCGATTGTCCGAGTCCAATCTGGTTCTGCCCTCTCTCTAAAACCTCTCAGTACCTTACTGGAGGGTTCTGAGAGAGGATTTCAGCTTCGGAAGGGAGGTACAAAAGTGATCCACCTTTTTTATATAGATGATCTCAAGTTGTTCGCCTCCAGTCGCTCACATCTTGTGGAATTGCTAAACATCACTTGTGATTTTAGCAATTCTATTAGAATGGAGCTGGGAACGGATAAGCTTGCGGTACTCCATGTCGAAAGGGGTAGGGTTGCTAACTCTGAGGGCATAGACTTATCTATGCCCATCAATATAAGGACCCTATCTGAGGCTGAAACATACCTTTACCTGGGTATGTCACAGAACATAGGTATCGATGAGGCGGATATGAAACAGTCAGTTTGCGATGTGTTTTATGCACGCTTGACAAAAGTGCTAAACAGTCTTTTGTCGGGTGTGACATAGTATATTCTATAGACTTAGAATATACAGTATATTCTAGGTCTATGCTCGTATGTGTACCATAGATTTAAAAAAATGTTTATTCTGATCTGACAGACGGCAACAACAACAAATAAGAACAAAACAGGTTGTCACATAGACTTAGAATATACTGGCGTATAGACGACCTGACAGCCCGAAAACGCGTGAACAATTTTGATTTGTCATTGTGGGCGTTAACTAGTGATGTACATTTTACTTACAAGGACTATCGAAAAATGATTGTTAAGGAAGCGGTAAAAAGATTTAAAAAAATTGTTTAGTGCACGAAATTGAATTCCTTCAAAAATTTACAGAATTTTACCAAGATAGTTCTAAAATGATTAAAAGAATATTCATATAACATGTTCCTGGGAATAAGCTGAACTAATGACTTAAACCAAAAAATCCTTTTGTTGGAGTTATTGGAATCAGATCGGAAAGTTGTATTTTCGGGCTATGATCTTTGGAGAAATATTTACTGCCGTGGGTAGTTTCCCCGGAATTTCTTTTTAACATATTGTTAATATAAATAGGTAGATACTTAACTAAGTATATACGTATTTATATTTTATATATTTTTTAAAATGTGTTGATGGGGAAATAAAAAACGGGGACACGGAGTACATAATGATTGCTTTATTTCACATAATATAAGTATTACTATTGATAATTACAAACATTTAATAATTATTACAAACATTAAATACATTATAGAACTTTATTTTAACATTCGACTTAAATATGAATGTAAACTTAATGATTTAAGTAAGGAAACTTGTAGGAATCAGTTAAATAAGATTGCTCTGTTTAAAGGGACTTTTTTTTAAACATATATCACTTTACAATAATTTTGTTTGTACAAATTTTTAAATGAATTTTCATAGAACCGCGGGAACGTGACGATCACCTCATTCCCAGGGGTTATTTTCATTCATGTATTTCTTGATATTATACTAACCATTTTTGTACAGTTTTTCTTTAATAAAACTTTTAAACTTTTTATTGACAAACTTTGAACATGTTCTGGGATTTCGTTTTTAAAGCATTTTTAATACATTGCCCCATAAATTAATTACTGACTCTGTGGAGTCTAGTAACTGGCATTACAAGCTTATATTTTTGTTCCTAGTGCTTAAAGTATGAACATCCTTATTCTTATAAAAGCTATTTATGTTTTTATGTACATAAATTACATTTTCATAAATATATTGCGATGCCAAAGTTAATATGTTTATTTCTTTAAAGTTTTCTCTGAGGGACTTTTTACAATTTAAGTTATAAATCGCCCGTACGGCTTTCTTTTGCAAAACAAATATAGCTTCGATGTCAGTCACATTACCCCATAGCAAAATTCCATAAGACATTACGCTATGAAAGTAACTAAAATAAACTAATCTAGCTGTCTCAACATCTGTGAGAATTCTAATCTTTCTTACAGCATATGCTGCAGAAATAAGTCTGCTTGCTAATTAAGATATTATGAGGCCCCCATTGAAGTTTCGCGCCAATAATAATACCAAGGAAAACAGTGGTATCCACAAGCCTCAACTTCTCCCCATTTAAGAGCACATTGGTATTCGAATGTTTAATATAAGGTATTGTAAAGTTAATACATATTGTCTTATTGCCGTTCAAGAGCAAATTGTTGGCGTAAAGCCAATCTACTAATTTCGATAGAGCATCATTTACATCGTCATAATTAATTGAAAATTAAAGAGGTATCATCAGCAAATAATACTATATCGTGATTATCCCCTACAAGATATATGAGTCATTAATATAGATTAAGAACAGGAATGGGCCAAGAATCGAGCCCTTAGGAATGTCCATTGATACTACCGATCCGGAGGAAACTTTACCATTGATCACGACTTTTTGTGGTCTGTTACTTAAATCATCATCATCATCATCATTACAGCCCTTCACAAGTCCACTGCTGAACATAGGTCTCCCACAAGGAATGCCACAAAGCACGGTCCTGAGCCATCTGCATCCATCGACTTCCTGCATGTCTTACCAGGCCGTTACTCCATCTAGTGGGGGTACGCCCTACATTTTGCTTGCCGGTACGAGGCTGCCACTCGAGAACCTTTTTTCCCTATCGGTTGTCGGTTCTTCGAGCTATATGGCCGGCCCATTGCCACTTCAGCTTACTAATCCGTTGGGCTATGTCGGTTAATCTGGTTCTACTGCGGATATCCTCATTTCTAAGTTTATCACGCAGAGAAAATCCGAGCATAGCCCTCTGCATAGCTCAGTGAGCGACCTTGAGCGTCCTCATATGGCCAGCAGTGAAGGACCACGTCTCAGTTCCATAAGTCATCTCTGGCAACACGCACTGGTTGTACAATCTAGTTTTCAGGTTTTGAGGTATACCTGACGAGAAGATGTGTCGTAATTTCCCGAATGCTGCCCAGCCGACTTGAATCCGTCGATTGACCTCTCGGTCGAAGTTGGACTTACCTAGTCCAAACGGTAAACATACTCGTCAACAACTTCGAGCTTAGTGCTCCCAACAACTACTGGCATAGGTGTGACATGGACATTAAACATGATATTTGTTTTGTCCATGTTCATCTTAAGACCTATCCGTTGGGAGACACTATTAAGATCATTGAGCATAGTGTTTAGGTCCTCCAGCGATTCTGCCATAAGGACTATATCGTCGGCAAATCGAAAGTGAGTGATGTACTCGCCATTGATGTTAATACCGTATCCTTTCCAGTCCAGTAGCTTGAAATCGTCTTCCAATGCAGTGGTGAAGAGTTTCGGGGTTATAACGTCACCCTGTCTTACACCTCTCTGCAGTTGCATAGGTTTCGTACTCTTGTTCTGTACTCGGATAGCCATCGTAGCCCTACTGTACAAATACTTCTGCACTTCGATATACCGACAGTCAACTTGGCACCGCTGAAGGGACTGTAGCACTGCCATAATTTCGACGGAATCGAAGGCTTTCTCATAGTCCACATACGCAAGGCAAATTGGCAGATTGTACTTTTCTGTCTTCTGTACAATTTGCCGAAGAGTGTGTATGTGGTCCATGGTACTAAAGCCTAACAAGCCTAAAGGCTTGTTTGGGAGGCTGGAAGTCGTTGAGTCTGTGAGCGAGACGATTCGTAATGACTCTCGAAAACAGCACGTAGACACAGCTCAGAAAGGAAATCGGTCTGTAGTTTTTCAAGAGAGCGTTGTCGCCTTTCTTGAAGAACAATACCACCGCACTTCTGCTCCACGCCTCCGAAATAGTGCCACCATGGAGGACGGAATTAAAGAGCTTCTGAAGGACTTCAAGTACCGGTTTTCCACCCGTTTTCAGAAGCTCCGCTGTAAGTCCATCCTCACCTGGGGCCTTGCCGTTTTTAAGTTGCTGGAGAGCCATTCTAATCTCGCTCAGACTGACGTCCGGGATATCATCGGAATAGTGTCGGATAAGACTCACATTTTCGTGTGGTTCCAACGATGACGTGTACAGCTGCCCATAGAACCTCTCAATCTCATTTAAAATCTCAGGTGTTCCGGAAACGATGCTGCCACACTCGGTCTTCAGCTTTGACAGTTGGCTCTTTCTGGCAGACAGATCTCTGGCAAAGAATTTGGAGCCTTGGTTCCGCTCGATCGCTTCTTCAATACAAACTGTATTGTAGTTGCGTAAGTCCCGCTGCATGCATTTGGAGATCTGTCTATTCAGTTGCTTGTATGCTGTCAAATCTATTGAAGACAGCAGCTTCATTTCCCGTCTAACAGTCATGAGATTAAGAGTGTGATCGGAGAGTTTTTGTGTTCTTCTGCGGCGGCTCTTGCAGAACTTAGCTCCGACCGCATGGACAGTTTCCACGAGCTTATTATTTATATCGTCCACTTCATTGCAGTCTTCTAGGCACTGAAAACCGTTTTGTAACTCGAGCTGAAAGGTTTCGGGACTTTGTATTAGAGCACGAGGGGGACGGAGCGTTGACTTCATTATAAGAGACCTCTCCGACTTAACGTTTAGGATCAGTGTGCCTCTAACCATTCGGTGATCGCTAGCAGTTTTCACCCTCGCGATCACTGAGACATAACTGAACAGTTGTCGTCTGGTCGTCATAATGAATTCAATCTCATTTTTTGTCGAACCGTCGGTGCTCGACCAGGTTCACTACCTGTGGGGCCGCTTCTGGATGAAAGAGTTCATCATAAAGAGTCCCTTATCCTCCATGAAGTCGGCCAGCTGCTGGCCCCTTGGGTTCCGCTGCCCTATTCTAAATTTCCCTACTTTCAGCTCACCGTTCTCTCTTGTGCCTAGTTTTGCATTGAAGTCTCCCATTAACACCGTATAGTGGGTTTTGGAGGAATGCATGGCTTTAGAGATATCCTCATAAATTTCCTCCACCTCCTCATCGGTATACGTTTGGTGATTCTGAGTATAAGGTACACAACCCTCGTCGACACACTCACAATCTTTACAACTATGTTAACGAGAGACTTGAGGACGATAAATCTTACACCTCTTTGGGACAGATGGTTGCCCTCCCGGTGATAGAACAAGTTGCCGGATTCGAGGATTATCGTGTCTTCCCCCTCTGTTCGGAACTCGGATAATCCTATAATATGCCAGCGTAACTTGTCTATCTCTTCTTCCAGCTCTAGGATCTTCTCGTCAGTCCTCAGGGTGCGTGCGTTGTATGTTGCCAGGTCGATTCGTCTTAGGTGGCAACCGAACCTCCACCGGAGATTCTTAGCACCCCCTGCCCCGCCGTTACCATGGTCGCCAGCGTAGCCAGGAATAGCGGGGCCACCGGGGACTGGGGGCCGTCTCTTCGTAACTCTTATCATGGGGGGATATTTGCCATAGTTGCCACGCTTGGCGAGCGGGTTGGCAACCGCAGTTTTTTTATTTTAATATTGCTGTTATCACAAAGATGCTGCTGCCCATCTCCTGCCTGTTCCCTCGGTCACCTCTTACGACACCCACGGGAAGATTCGGGGTAGTGGATATTCTTAACCGCCACTACACGGCTCGTATATTGCGCTTAGATTTATTATTTCATGTTACTTAAATATGAAATATTAAATCTAAGCGCAATGTTTTTGCCACCGTAAGTTGTAGTTTCCTGATTAATATCTCATGATGAACACAATCGAAAGCCTTGTAAAGATCACAAAAAATACCTAAGGCTCTTGTGGATTCTCCCAGGCATTAAAAATATATTTTATAAGCTCAACACCGGCGTCAGACGTCAAGCGACCCCTTGTAAAACCAAATTGGTTTTTATGGAGTAATTTATTTGTTTAAAAAAAATTAACAATTGATCCAAAATATTTTTTCCAAAAATTTTACTGAGAGTTGGTAGAACAGAAATAGGTCTAAAATTAGCGGAGTCCAATGTACTACCAGATTTAAATAAAGTTATTACTTTACTTTGTTTCATTAAAACAGTAAACACACCAGAATCGATACAAGCATTAAAAATAATAGCAAGAGAAGGTGCAATTAAATCTATTATGGACGCAATAACTGTAACGGAAATCCCCCATAAATCTGCGGTTTTCTTTACATCAATGTTTTTGAAATATTTTACCATATCTTGCGGTAATTATTATTTTAAATCTAAATTATTTTAAACAGGTATTAACATTATGTTTGAGTAATGACTCGACGATAGTTGGAGAAATATTCAATGACTCTGTTGGCAAGATAGGAATATCAGTGAAATATCTCTCAAACACCGCTGCGACTTCTTGATTTGATTAAGTCAATTCATTGTTACTTTTCAATTGATAGTTTGAGTAGTATATAATAGTACTCCACGTCATTTTAATTTTATTCTTAGCCGTCTTAATTTTGTTGTTAATATGTAAAGGATTGGCTGTGGAAAAAAACTCTTTTAAACATTTTAGATTAATTTTTGACATATTCTCTAAAAGTGTCGGAAAGATTATATGATCTTTCATGGTGAAGTTCATATAATATTCGTCTGCTCTTATAAATACCTACCGTAGTCCACCCGTTAAATGCCTTGTGACTGTTTCTGGAGAGTGTTTTAGAAGTAAATATTTTATTAACTTCATTGCAGGTAAATAATACTCGATATAAATAGTCTGCATTTTTGTTATAAGAAAGAGATGGAAGGTTTTTTTTTACTTCTTAATCTCTCCAGGCGTTTTGCATTAATAGGAACAAACACAATTTTCTCAATTACCTATTTTTTGTGCTTATAAGGTAATGAAACTGGTTGTCCACAGTGATCTGAACTAAGTTTTTGAATTATTAATTTGTTGATTGGAAATACCTGTAAAATATTATCAATACAGGTTGCACTACACCCTGCAATACGTGTAGCTTCAAAGAATTAATTATCAAGATTATAGGATTTGAACAATGAGCAAAATTGTATACTGATGGAAGAAGCTTCCAAGAGATTGATATTAAAGTCTCCACATCCTACAAGAGATTTATTCTGTTTATTAAGCGTAACTAAAACTTCTTCCATAATTTTTTCAAAGTTATCATAACTTGAACATGGGAATCTGTAAACACTGACAAAAATGAGTTTGAGGAGCATCTCCCGCCCACCCTCAAATGCGTGCACTATCCACGCCACCACTAAGTGAGTGGCGAGATGTAGACTCTGCGGTGACTGAGTTTGCTGACTTAGCGGTCAGCCACCGCAGAGTCTACATCACCTGAAGATGCCTCGTGTAGAGGCGAAACACGTGTCGTATTGTCGTCAGTGGTGTGTATTTCCAAGCGTAGTGGTGTTGGGAGTAGTGGTGCTGGGATTAGTGGTGACGGGATAGTGCACGCAATTGAGGGAGGGCGGGAGGTGTTCTTCAAACCAGGTAAGACATATAATTTTATTTTATCGAACGGATGTACGCAATATGTTAATTTTACATTATTATTGCATATTAAATTATTCATTTGTATATTTAAGTCATGTCTTAATTTATTTTCTTGTGGCAAACCCTATAAGTAAGGCAATGGCAAAACAATTTTGTGAACATTTAAATTATTTAGAATTTTTTAATATATTCTAATAACATAACATAACATAAACACTCACGCCTGTCACCCAGAGGTGTAGGCAGAGACTACGGACTTCCATTTGATACGATCCTGACACACCTCTCTCGCCTCCATTAGGAGATCCCTTAACCGCCAAGATTAAGGAGATCGCCAGATTAGGAATACCCTTAACACGCTCGTCGGTTATGGGTACTCCTAGTGAGGCCCATTTTCAATATATCGCCAATTTGGTCGACAAACCTTCGTCTAGGGCGTCCCTTCCCGACTCATCTGCAACATAAATTTGCTTTGTAACTCTATCCTCGTTCATTCTTTCTACATGACCAAACCACCGAATCATTCCTTTCTTAATCCTGGTCACAACGTCATCTTACAACCCACACTTTACTCTTATCACTCAATTTCTCACCCTATCATTCCTCCTTAATGACCGCACTTTGTAGCATAAAGTAGGAACTAACACAGCATTATGAATTGCAATACGTGCCTTTTTTTCATACCTCTTTCTTTAATGACCAGATCATTAAAGTAACCATCATTTGCAACTCGGCCACCGACGATGCAAATATGACTTGATCATCGGCGTACAAAAGCGTGACGGTTACCTCACCCATTCTCAACCCACATTCTTCAACTTTCAAAGTTTCAGAACAACTGTCCATAAATAGGTTAAACAGCCACGGAGAAGCTACACAGCCCTGTCTGACAACTTTTTGGTTGCGAAACCAGTCCGATTAGACCCCGTTGATCCAGCCACAAGCACTAGAGTCCCTATAAAGAGAAAAATATTGGTAAATCCAATTGGGCATGCCCTAAGCGCATTAAAAAAAATACGTATAACATAATTTTACGGATTTTTTTTAAAGTAGTTTAAATACACACATTTTTTCACAAATAATTTCCCGATAATTTTATGTCAAACTTCAATTTAATAAAAAAGTTTGGAAAATACAAAAGTGCAAGACTCATAATGCTCATATGATCATCATATCATCATTCAGGTCACTCCATAAAGTCCAAGACGTATTTAAGTATAAATATTACATCCTACTTATTTTTAGTACGTACTACTATTATTTATTCTGTGCTTTTAAAATATTGTAATAAATATCTCTGATTATTATTATAATCAAGTATGTAAGAAATTTGGTTTTTAGAAACAGAAACAGAAACTTTTTTTATTCAATATAGATTATAAATAATACTTATTGAAAGTCACTCTTTTCTTTAATTACCACTGGTGCGAAAAAAAAACCCTCTGTCCTGGGAAGAACCAGCAAGAAACCCAGCGGGACTTTTTTTTTAAATAACAGCTTACAATCATGTATGTTACACAGTTAATCACACAAAACAAATTAGAAATGGCTTGGACCGAACACCTCATTCCCAGGGGTTATTATCATCCATAAATGCCTTAATATTATAATAACCCTTTTTATACAAACTATGTTTAATAAAGTTTTTGAATTTTGAGCAGGTCGAATTCTGTATATTTTCTGGGATTTTGTTGTAAAAGCGTATACATCGCCCCAAGAATGAATTACTGACTCGGTGGAGTCGAGTAACTGGTACTACTAGCTTGTGTTTGTTCCTAGTATTTACAGAATGAATATCACTTATTTTTGTATAACTATTTTTATTTTTGTGTACGTACATTACATTTTCATAAATGTATTGAGAGGCCAAAGTTAATAAATTAATATCCTTAAATTTTTGTCGAAGCGACTCTTTAGGTTTTAAATCATAGATTTCTCTTATGGCCCTCTTCTGTAAAACAAATATAATTTCAGTTTCAGTCGCGTGTCCCCATAGCAAAATACCATACGACATTATGCAATGGAAATTGCTAAAGTAAACAAATTACCAGTGTGGAAACAGCTAGTTTCCACACTGGTAATATTTCTAATCTTTTTTACAGCATATGCTGCAGAACTAAGTCTGCTTGCTAACTTTGATATATGGGGGCTCCATTGAAGCTTCGCGTCCTGTGTTATTCCAAGAAAAATGGAGGTATCGACAAGACTCAGTTCCTCCCTATTTAAAATTACGTTAGTATTTAATTGTCTGACATTTGGAGTCATGAACTTCAAACATTTCGTTTTAGTGCTATTTAAATGCAAGTTATTAACATTAAACCAATTTACTAATTTAGATATAGCATTATTTACTTCGTCGTATTTTAATAATTGTCGTTTTAATTTGAAAATTAATGAAGTGTCATCAGCAAATAATACCATATTATGGTTATCCCCTACTATGTAAGGTAAGTCATTAATATATACAAGAAAAAGAAGGGGGCCGAGAATTGAGCCTTGAGGCTCGCCCATTTGTACTATCGACCCGGAAGAGTTCATACTATTAATGACAACTTTTTGCGTTCTGTTACTTAAATATGAAACAATTAATTTAAGAGCATTACTTCTTACACCGTAGTGTTGTAGTTTCCTGATTAATGTTTCATGGTGAACACAATCGAAAGCTTTGGATAGGTCACAGAATATACCCAAAGCATCCTGTGAATTCTCCCATGCATTGAAAATATATTTAATCAGCTCAGCACCAGCATTAGTTGTCGAGCGACCCCTTGTGAAACCGAATTGATTTTTATGAAGTAAATTATTAACTCCCCGTGTAGTGGCGGGTAAGAATACTCACTACCCCATATCTTCCCGCGGGTGTCGTAAGAGGCGACAGAGGGAAACTGAGGCAGAGGATGGGCAGCAGCATCTTTCTGATTACAGCAAAAAACAATAAAAAACTGCGGTTGCCAACCCGCTCGCCAAGCGTGGCAACTATGGCAATATACCCCCCATGATAAAAGTTACGAAGAGACGGCCCCCAGTCCTCGGCGGCCCCGCTATTCCTGGCTACGGCGGCGAACATGGTAACGGCGGGGCAGGGGGTGCTAAGAATCTCCGGTGGAGGTTCGGTTGCCACCTACGACGACTCGACCTGGCAACTTATAACGCACGTACCCTGAGGACTGACGAGAAGATCCTGGAGCTGGAAGAAGAGATAGACAAGTTGCGCTGGAATATTATAGGAATATCAGAGGTCCGAAGAGAGGGGGAGGACACGGTAATCCTCGAATCCGGCAACTTGTTCTATCACCGGGAGGGCGACCATCTGTCCCAAGGAGGTGTCGGATTTATCGTCCACAAGTCTCTCGTTAACAACGTTGTAAAGATTGGGAGTGTGTCGACGAGGGTTGCGTACCTTATACTCAGAATCACCAAACGGTATTCGCTGAAGGTCATACAGGTTTACGCACCAACCTCGGCACACCCCGATGAGGAGGTGGAGGAAATGTATGAGGATATCTCTAGAGCCATGCATTCCTCCAAAACCCACTATACGGTGTTAATGGGAGACTTCAACGCAAAACTAGGCACAAGAGAGTACGGTGAGCTGAAAGTAGGGAAATTCGGAGTAGGGCAACGGAACCCAAGGGGCCAGCAGCTGTCCGACTTCATGGAGAGAGAGGGACTTTTTATGATGAACTCTTTCTTCCAGAAGCGGCCCCACAGGAAGTGGACCTTGTCGAGCCCCGACGGTTCGACAAAAAATGAGATTGACTTCATTATGACGACCAGGAGACAATTGTTCAGTGATGTCTCAGTGATCGCGAGGGTGAAAACCGGCAGCGATCACCGAATGGTGAGGGGCACACTGAACCTAAACGTAAAGTTGGAGGTCACGTCTAATGAAGTCAACGCCCGTCCCCTCGTGCTCTAATCCAAAGTCCCGAAACCTTTCAGCTCGAGCTACGAAACCGTTTTCAGTGCCTAGAAGATTGCAATGCAGTGGACGATATGAATGACAAGCTCGTGGAAACTGTCCATGCGGTCGGAGCTAAGTTTTGCAAGACCCGCCGCAGAAGAACACAAAAACTCTCCGATCACACTCTTAATCTCATGGCTGTTAGACGGGAAATGAAGCTGCAGTCTTCAGTAGATTTGACAGAATACAGGCAACTGAACAGACAGATCTCCAAATGCATGCGGCGGGACTTGCGACACTTCAATACAGCTCGTATTGAAGAAGGATCGAGCGCAACCAGGGCTCCAAAGTCTTTGCTAGAGATCTGTCTGCCAGAAAGAGCCAACTGTCGAAGCTGAATACCGAGTGTGGCAGCGTCGTTTCCGGGACACCTGAGATTGAGAGGTTCTATGGGCAGCTGTACACATCATCGTTGGAGCCACACGCAAGTGTGAGTAACGATCCAAGAGCAAGTCTTATCCGACACTATTCCGATGATATCCCGGACGTCAGTCTGAGCGAGATTAGAATGGCTCTCCAGCACCTTAAAAACGGCAAGGCCCCAGGCGAGGATGTAATTACAGCGGAGCTTCTGAAAGCGGGTGGAAAACCGGTACTTGAAGTCCTTCAGAAGCTCTTTAATTCCGTCCTACATGGTGGCATTACACCGGAGGCGTGGAGCAGAAGTGCGGTGGTCTTGTTCTTCAAGAAAGGCGACAACGCTCTTGAAGAACCACAGACCGATTTCCTTCTGAGCCGCGTCTGCGTGCTGTTTTCGAGAGTCATTACGAATCGTCTCGCACGCAGACTCGACGACTTCCAGCCTCCCGAACAAGCCGGTTTCCGAAAAGGCTTTAGCACCATAGACCACATACATACCCTTCGGCAAATTGTACAGAAGTCCGAGGAGTACAATTTGCCACTATGTCTGGCGTATGTGGACTATGAGAAAGCCTTTAATTCCGTCGAAATTTGGGCGATGCTGCAGTCCCTTCAGCGGTGCCAAGTTGACTGTCGGTATATCGAGGTGCTGAAGTGCTTGTACAGTAGGGCTACGATGGCTATCCGAGTACAGAACAGGAGTACGAAACCTATCCAACTGCAGAGAGGTGTAAGACAGGGTGACGTTATATCCCCGAAACTCTTCACCGCTGCATTGGAAGACGCTTTCAAGCTTCTGGACTAGAAAGGATACGGTATTAACATCAATGGCGAGTACATCACTCACCTTCGATTTGCCGACGATATAGTCCTTATGGCAGAATCGCTGGAGGACCTAAGCACTATGCTCAATGACCTCAATAGTGCCTCCCAACGGATAGGTCTTAAGATGAACATGGACAAAACAAAGATCATGTTTAATGTCCATGTCACACCTATGCCGGTAGTTGTTGGGAGCACTAAGCTCGAAGTTGTTGACGAGTATGTTTACCTGGGACAAATAGTCTGACTAGGTAAGTCCAACTTCGACCGAGAGGTCAATCGACGGATTCAACTCGGCTGGGCAGCGTTCGGGAAATTACGGCACATTTTCTCGTCAGGTATACCTCAAAACTTGAAAACGAGGCTGTACAACCAGTGCGTGTTGCCAGTGATGACCTACGGAACTGAGACGTGGTCCTTCACTGCTGGCCGGATGAGGAAGCTCAAGGTCGCTCAGCGAGCTATGGAGAGGGCTATGCTCGAGTCTCACTGCGTGATAAACTTAGAAATGAGGATATCCGCAGAACCAGAGTGACCGACATAGCCCAACGGATTAGTAAGCTGAAGTGGCAATGGGCCGGCCATATAGCTCGAAGAACCGACAACGGATGGGAAAAAGGTTCTCGAGTGGCGGCCTGTACCGGCGGATTTAGTGTAGGCGTCCCCACTACATGGAGTGACGACCTGGTAAGACATGCAGGAAGTCGATGGATGCAGGTGGCTGAGGACCGTGCTTTTTTTGGGGGAGGCCTATGTTCAGCAGTGGACTTGTGAAGGGCTGTAATGATGATGATGAAATTATTAACATTAAAAAAAATTTACATTTGATTAAGGAAACACACCATATTCGATACTAGTATTAAAAATAATAGCTATTTGAGGCGCGATTATATCGATTATAGACGCAATAACTTTAACGGAAATCCCCCACAGATCCGCAGTTTTCTTAATATCAATAGTTTTAAAATATTTTACAATATCTTTTGATGATATTTTATGAAATGTAAAATTCTTTGTACACGCATTTACATTTTGTTTAAGTAATGATTCGGCGACGACACGAGAAGAATTCAGTGACTTAGTGGTTAAAATCGGAATATCCGTAAAATATTTCTCAAAAAACGTTGCAACATCCAGATCTGATTCCGTTAATTTGTTGTTAAAATTCCCCGATTCGAATATTGCGTAATTGTACAGCGACCTTTTTGAGCCGCTGCAAAAAACCGATACAATGTCCACTCACGACGGCGATTGACGCCGAGTTAACTGAGTGAGTGACGCAGTCTCTATTTAGTAAAAAATAAATTTACACAAGGCTGCTAAAACACCGAATATATCGACATTTCGCAGCCAAAAAAAATTAATTATAATTAAATTTAAAAAAATAAGTTCTACAATTATTTATCTTTCTGACAATGTACTTTTTATATCATATAAGTGATATATGGGATGGAGCGGGGAGGTGGGGAGGGTGGGTGACGCTCACCTGGGAGGGGGAGGGTGAGTGGATAAAATGTAACTTTAATCTATAATGTACATATGCCGATAGATAAAAGCACTCCATTAATTTTCCCAATTCTTTAGCTAAAATGATTGACCTAAACTCGCTCATGGAACCGTTCTCTTTTTTGGTTGGTTTCTCTCGGTTCTCACCGGGCGGCTAGGGTTTATGCGTCTCTTAAACTATGCGTCCAAATAACTTGCTATAAAGAGCAAAGTTTATCTTCATA
This sequence comes from Parnassius orleans, assembly GCA_029286625.1. Taxonomy (NCBI): domain Eukaryota; kingdom Metazoa; phylum Arthropoda; class Insecta; order Lepidoptera; family Papilionidae; genus Parnassius; species Parnassius orleans. The sequence goes on along the minus strand of JAGSMP010000212.1, from coordinate 1,216,314 downwards.
AAATTGTCTTGATGATGAAATACCTTTCGTTTGTAAGGATTAATATACGAGTACCATGCCTAATAATAACGCTTATACGTAGGTCACTCAATAAATTTTGAGATATACAAAAAGTATTTTAGATCTATCATGCTCTATACAAAGTTCCATTCGCCTAAACCAACTCTGAAAACACTTTTGCCAGTCTTGATCTGACAGGTCGGAAATCGCTTGTTCGTAGGCAGCCACGGCTTCTTCGGCGCTTGAAAAAACTTGCCTTTTATTTTTTCTTTGACTCTTGGGAACAAAAAGAAATCACAATGAGCTAAGTGAGGGCTGTAGGGTGGGTGACTTAGAGTTTCAATATCAGATTCCTCAATAAATGCATTTGTTCTAAGGGAGATGTGAAGAGGCGTTATCGTGATGCAGCATGATTCCCCGAAGCCCGGTCTTTGGTCTTCTCTCCCGCACAGCTTGAAAATCTTTGGGTAATGCAACTGTAGTATACCATTCAGAGTTGACCTACAATTTTCCAGCATTGACTTCGACAAATGTCCGCTCCGCGAAAAAAAAGTAGCCACCATTTTTTTGCCGACGTTGCGAGGTCTTTGCAGTTTTGTCGGTAACTGCCCTTCTGAGTGAAGTAGTGTCCGATGATTGCCTTTTATTTTCCGGATCGTATTGATAGATCCATGTCTCGTTACCAGTAACGATTTCTGAAACACGCCTAGATGCCCCGTTTTCAAAATTAGACGCATTTCATGGCATCAATCCACACGAGTCTGTTTTTCGCTTTCGGAGAGCAAATGAAGGATCCATCGACAACAAAGCTTGCTCACTCTAATATGTTGATGTAGGATGGTATGAATGTTCCCCGAACTAATGCCTACAGTCTTTTCGATGTCCGTATATGTGATTCGTGGGTCTTCTCGCACCAACATTTCAGTAGTCCATATATTTTCTGCCGTTACTGCTGTTTGCGGGGCCCCGGTTATTTGGTCATCTTTAAAATTAATTTTACTCCTATTGAATTCAGCAAACCACCTAAAAATTGTTGCGCTGGTGGAGCTGAGTCCCTTAATGCTGATTGTAACCGTTGTAAACTTAATTGTTCGATTAAACCAAATTTAAAATCATAATATATCATAGCGCGCAAATGATCACGTTTAAGATCCATTGTTTTAAATGAAAAGCGCGGGAAGCGTTGCAGGAAAATTAATAAAACTTGTTTTTTTTTAATATTGAGCAATTGGCCTATGGAGTTCTATTTTTAAATAAATTTGCTTTTTAGAAACATATAACACGAGTGCGTTCCATTTTTAAATTTCCAGCATCTCAAAACTTATTGAGTGACCTACGTAAATCACTTTTTGTTTTTCAATAATTGTTTGTCACAGAATACCTTATTGTGGCTTATGTATAAGGAGTAGGCATATGGTATTGCGGACTTTTTTTTTAATGGAGTAAAGATCTAAATTTTTGTAGAACATTGTATTTACGTATCACTAACCACTACTGTCGGACTGGTAGTTCCAGTGATTAGCGTGTTTAAATAAACAAAAACAAAAAACTCTCCCGCTTTATTAGATTATGTTAGTATAGATATAATGTTCAATAAATACCACTATTTTAATAAAAATAAATATATAAATATAATAGAAATAATTATATAACTTATACGATAATTTTGATAAAATATTACTCAGTAAAACACCGTCGGCGACACTGCAAATTTTTTTTTTATAGGATAAGGTGACAAACGAGCACACAGTCCACCTGATGGTAAGTGGTTGCTGCGGCCCATATACATCTACATCTATCTTCGATTACGAATCAAAATGCAGATGCGTAGTCACCCGTGAAGACTAAGATGGAATGCCTCGTTTCCAGTGAAAAGGGTCTCCGGTTCTCTACACTCACCATACGAAACACAGAGCGTGGTCCTTCCCCGGTCGAGCCGATCCATTTATTTTTATTTGCTCGCACACTGTGTAATTAACCACAAGCGTCTAGCCCGTGCCTTCCACAACTCATTTACGTCATCCATCCATCCATTACAGCCTATAAAAGCCCAGTGCTGAAGATAGGTTTCCCTAATAGATTACGTCATGGAGGGATTTTGCTATAGTTGCCACGCTTGGCAACCGCAGTTTTTTATTATTTTTAAGTTATTATCAGGAAGATGCTGCTGCCCATTCATTGTTTCCTTTTCCCTCTATATCACCCTTGGAATGATATGGGGTAGTGGATATTCTTACACCGCCACATGAAATGTTGACATGAAAAATTAAATCCAAATCAAAATGTTTAACCGTGTAAACATTTTGATTTGGATTTAATTTTTCATACAGAAATAAAATAATGTAAAGAATAATTATGCTCCGACTTTGGAAGCAATAATATGGAAATTATTTTATACTACATGTTATTTTTCCGTATGTATTTAAGCGATATCTGCGTCGATTGTGAACCGATATTAATGATTATTTTTTATTAAACTCGTTATACTTCATGGTTTATCCTATTTAATATGGAGGAATAATTCCTCCCTAAAGGTGGAAAAATATGTGTAGATTTTTATGTAATCATTTAGACGGCATTCTAAATAATTACATTAAAGTTTCCTTAAGCTTGTGATATTCTAAGTCCACTAAATTGTTAGTCAGTTAATTGTTTAGTTATTTAGTCATGTATACGTAGCGTTCATTGATTAAAGTTAGTTGCAAGTATTCATTGGCAACGGTAGCCACTTACAATTATGTCAACTGTTTGTCATTTTCAATATAAAAAAGTTCCTATAATTAAGATCTAGAGCAAACGAATTATTTTACTCTCTCCACAATTTGTGCTCTGTTATAAAAGTCTGTATTTTATGTCGGATGGTCGTACTTTATGGTCGCAGTAATAACTAAGGTGTTCCTAGTAATTACCGAGGGGAGTAACTTACTTTTATCGAACTTTCCCATCTTAGTTGTGATTTTTACTAATGGTCCTAGTAAACACTGAAATAATATTTTTCAATCTATTATAAGCATAAAAATGAATATTTTTTGTTAGTTCCGTATATAAACAAAGAAAAACCGTTCTCGTTTACCATCCAATCCGATTACAATGAAACTTTTTCATATAATTTTTTCGGACAGTAAAAAACTAATATTTGTTTGTTCGTTTTCTTTGCAATCCTATGTGTTTAACTGATTATTATTAAACTTTAGTGAGTTGTAGTACGCGGCTGTGACGATTCCGACAATAGATTTCCGACGATAGAGAAGCATCAAGCAACGCATTCCTGTCATAGCTAGAGCTAACTTTTTATAGATGCATCCACATTGAAAAGTTAAAATCAATAGTAACAAAGTTCAGCTGCAAAACTATCAGAGCTATGTCCACGAACTTTTGTTTCATCATTCATCATTAGAGCCCATCGCAAGTCAGAACATAGACCTCTCCCAAGGAATGCCACAAAGCACGGTCCTGAGTCACCTGCATCCATCGACTTCTGCATCTCTTACTACGTCGTCAGTCCATCTAGCGGGGGGCTGCCCTATACTTCACGAACCCTCTTCACTCACGACCCTTTCTTTATTCGAGGACCTTTCTTCAACTCATGATGAAAGGTACAATGAATTTTTATGTACAGTTATACATTATTATGTTGCTAGGACTAGGCACGCTGCAACTAGGCATTATGAAGGGGTCGGTTCGGCCGGGGAAAGTCCACGCGTTAAGTGTTAAATAGGAAAATAATGTTGCTGTTTTTCGTGCCGGAAACCGGAGATCCTTTTTACTGGCAACAAGGCATTTCATGATAGTCCTTAGGTTGCAATACATAGAGAGTATAAAATAATTGTTTTCATATAAAATACCATGCAAACGAACATGCAGTTGCAGATGATGAGTAACTATGGCCGTATATTTACAACACAAGGAGAATCACAGGCACACTGTTGACCTTTTAAAAAGGATAAGGCTCTTTTGTGAAGGTAACTTAGTCGTATCGGTCCGGAAACATCGCTGGTGGTAGCTTTTTCCAGAAAACAATAGTGCGAGTAAGAAAACAACTAGTAAATCGCTCAGTGGTGGACCGCCAAGCATCCAGATGGTGTGGATTAGTGTGGATAGTATTGTAAATTTTATCGCGATATGTGATGGTCAAATGTACCGGCTGGAATCAATCCGAATAATTCTTCTGAGCCACCCTGTGTTCAGTGCAATAGAAAGTGTTTATGTGCTACAGCATCCTCTTAACATCAGATTGAAAACTTTGAGGCTACAGTGATGCAAGGATAATTTTCATTAAAAAGCACTGGTTTAAATTTCGAGGAAAATAAACAGAAAATATTCATAATGTGAAGTCTGTGTGAAATGTGCAAACACGCCCAGGGTAGTGCGACGGACTTTTACCTTTACTGTATCAGTACTGTATTAAGAAATATGGGGAGGCATGTGCCGAGTACTCGGGCGCATAATCTACGCTGATACTTTAGAATGTGTTATTTCGACCAGCACATTTGCCTTGTAGAAAAAAAAAACCCCGTTGATATGTTTGCGAAATTTGTATTTCAATATGAGAATTGAATACGAAATTGGAAAATCCTCCAATTGTTAACAGAATGATGAAATTGAAATAACCAAAGTGAACACAATTATTGCGTTAAATAAATGTTCGAGTTTGTACTTATTTCCAAACAGACATAAATTCAATTTAGCTGTGATCAACTTTCCAACAAGAATCAGAAATTGGAAAACCTGCATTCGTTTGCGCAATGGATGAATTAAAATCACAGACGCGAATACAATAATGGTGCAAAATGAAAGCGTGGAATCATTTATCAAACAAACTCGAAATTCTTTCTTACATTCAATGCATTCTTGAATTCTCAGGCATGTATACATTATTTCATGATATCATTTTGTATGGAACCATTATTAATTCAAATTAATTTTGTAATGATGTTGTTCCTTTTATTTAACTTCCAATGTAACGTACATTGTTAGGGTCAAATCTTACAACTGAATTTTAAAGCAGTTATCCTCAACCGATTGAGCTGAAATTCTGCATAATATATGTTTATTTTCGACGTCAATGCATGGTTTGCTAAGTGACATCATTCTAAATCCAATATGGCAGACTGCCCAAGATGGCGGACTAGTTATTTTCTATGCATTCCCACGATATAAGTGAAAGGGTTTGCTGAGGAGAATTTGAAAATAAAATGACGTCACTCTAATATATTGGACTCCCATAGATGGGCGGATGCGACAAGCTTTTATATAATATAAATTGTGTTATGTAAAAACTTGATGAGTTTGATTTAATTTAAAGTTTATTTTCTTCTATTTAGAGCATTTATATAAAAGCTTGTTCTTCAAATTTTTTTTTACTATAAATTTATTTTTTATAATAATAGTTACGATATTATCATTTATTTTCATTATCATTGCTAACTGTCTCATTAGTCTAATGGTCGGAAGTGCGACTAATGATCATGTCCCGGTAGAAGTCCAGGCTTCGAATCTCGGGTTGGGCCAAAACCTGGTTTTTCAGTCAGGAAGTTGGCGATGTTTCATTCCCATGCCTCGAGAAACACGTAAAGCCGTTGATCCTGCGCCTCATCTCTCTCCGGTCTAGATGGGTTGCTGTCATTGGTCTGTGAGAGTAAGGGAATAGAGAGTGCACTTGTGCTTGCGCAGACATTCGTGCACTTTAATTCTGTACTGCGCAGATGGTTAGCCTCTGTTGAGATTGGCCGCCGTGACCGAAATTCGGTCTGGAGGACATTGATTTTAATTATTAATACTCCCATTGACTGCTCCAAGCAAGCTTATAATCCTAGTGTTAGGAGTAAATTACCGCAGTAGCTGGTTCGAGTTCACGACTTTCTGAGCTTGTTAGAGTTGACTTTCTGAATCGGAGGCGTTGTAGCTCTTTGGCAATGCAATACGGATTCAGCCCCACCCGGCACAAAAAAATGTTAATTGCAATATTAAGTGCTGATTCAACGCGACGTTGAAGGAACACTTCGTGAGGAAAACTGCATGTCTGAGAAATAAAAAAAATCGAAGACATGTGAAATCAGCCAACACTCATCAGGGCAGCGCGGCGTATATTTCGTTGTCCTAAAACCCTTTCAGAAACGATATTTTACTTTTTCTTACTTTATTTTCTGACATTGCAGTCCGCACCCTTACCCGTAGCATTTAATTTACCTTTACTATTTATAACAGTTTATTCTTAAATAAAAAGCAGAAATAAAATAGCAAGAAGTAATCATCCCGCTGTTGTGCACAGAAGTTAAATGGTTGAGAGGGAAATTAACCAAGAAGAGTTCGCTGTTGCAGTTCTATTGAGGGAAATTAAAATAAGGCCTCGAAATGAAATTTGTTTCTCGGAAAATTAATTGCTGGAAGTTGATTACACCAAGAGTGATACAATGCACATATTCTACTTATTTGTAAGTGGGTTCCGTGTCCCATAGGCACATACATCTATCCTCGATTAAGTATTAGAATGTAGATGCTTAGCCCTGAGGACTAAGATAGAATGCCTTGTTACACACACCATACGAAACATAGCAGCTTTAAGATGCTATTTTACGCTGTTTTTTTTTTTTATAAAACTAAAGTAACAAACGAACATACAGTTCATATAATGGTAAGTATCTACCGCAGACCATGGACACCTGTTATTACCTTGCCAAAGAAGGCTACAGATGCGTAGTCAGCTCTGAGGACTAAGATGGAATAATAAATAATAGTTTAAAAAACTAAAAAAAACACGCTTTTGTAGATAACCGAACTAAAAAGTAGAAAATAATTTTCAATAAGTTTAAAATAAGAAAATAGTATATTATCCACAAAAATATTTACAATAAATGACATCAATTGGTTTCGCTTAATTGCTTCTGAAATACGGGCTGAGTTGAAGTTGCGTGATTCTCGCTGCATGCATTTACAGATCCATCTGTTTTAGTGCCTGTATACTGCCATGTAACAGTTTTAAATTAAGTGCGTGATCAGAGAATTTTTGGGTTTTTCTGCGACGAGTTTTGCAGAATTTAGCTCCGACTGTATGGACAGTTTACAAGGGCTTGTAATTTATATCGTACACTGTATTCCAATCTTTTAGGCATTTATAACGATTTTGTAAGTCGAGCTGAAAGTTTTCGAGGTTTTTTTTACAGAATAACGATGACAAACGAGCAGACAGTCCACCTGATGGTAAGTGGATACTGTGGCCTATAGACATCTGCATCTATCCTCAATTTAGAATCAAAATGCAGATGCGGACAACGGACCTCCGGTTCTCTACACTTACCATAAGAAAAACTGCAGCGCATTAAACTGCTATTTTATACTGGTATTCTCTGAGAGCGTGGTCCTTCCCCTGTCGAGCCATCCCATTTGTTCTACAACCATAATATAACTGCAACGTACACGTAATCACTTACACGATCACGATACATACGATTAGAACACAAGGCGGACGTAGCGTTGATTATATGAGTTCGTGACCTCTCCAATTCAACGTTAAGATTCAGTGCGCCTCTTACCATTCAGTGATCACTACCAGTCTTCACCCTCCCGATTACTGAGGCATAACCAAACAATTGTCGTCTGGTTGTCATTATGAAGTATATCTCTATTTACGTTGAACCGTCGGGGTTGGATCAGGTCTACTTTCCGTGGAGGCGCTTCTGGAAGAAAGAGTTCATCATAAGAGGACCCACCTTCTCTATGAATTCGGACAGCTGTTGACCCCTTTGGTTGCTTTCCCCTATTCCATACTTCACTACCATCAGCTCACCGACCTTTCTTCTACCTAGCTTTACATTGAAGTCTCACATCACCACATCACATCCGAGGGTTTTAAGTAAACCTGTATAAAGTTTGGTGGTCCTGAGTATAAGGTACGCAACCTTTGTAGACACACTCCTAATTTACAACGTTGTTAATGTTTTGTAATCTTATGAACGATAAATTCAATACGTCCTTGAGACAGATGGTTGCCCTTCCGGTGATGAAGTTGCCAGATTGGAGAATTACCGTGTACTCTCACCAGGGACTGGGGCCGTTTGTTTCTGTCGCTGCTTAAAGGGGGATGTTTGCGATAGTTGCCGCGCTGGAAACTACAGTTTTTTTAGTTTCTTGATGTTACCAGTAAGACGCCATTGTCCATATCCGTGTTTTTTCCCTTAGTGACCTATTACGACACCTACAGGATGATATGCTACAGTGTCCTTTACCACCACTACACTTAGATAGACATTTTTTTAAATGGTTATTCATGTCTGGATAACATGCAAATAACTGTCTGAGCTTAATTGAAGGCAGTTATTTCAATATTATAGACAAACAGTATTGTTTTAAAATATTAATTTAATTTTCTCCTTTGAATTTCCATTGAAATTATAACCATTGCTTTGTTTTTAACTCGTCACGGATCAATTAATATTCGTTTTGATACAATTACTGGAATTAGAAAGGTTAAAGGGATTAAAAAAGTTCAATCCCAATTTTCTACAATTTCAAACTCCATTATCGGATTATCTTCGCTTAGTTAAGAGGAAAAGGGAATTCATTTATAAAGGAAGGTTTTTTTTTCATTTCTTTTTTATTTATCTTTGTAGAGTAATACATTATTTTAGTGTAATAATTTAGACAACTAGTTGTGTACTTGAAATTGTATATTACTTAATTCATTGAAAAGGGTAGAAAAATTAACTTTTAATACAAATAACACCGAACAAAGAAACATAGAGCTAAAAAGAATAAAATAATATCCCCATAACAGCTTCTGAAATCGGGGCTTTAATTATTTTATACGTTATCTATACAACATATATACAGAATATCAGCGTAAAATAGCAGCTTAATGCTGCTGTGTTTCGTATAGTGAGTGTAGAGAACCGGAGACCCTTTTTACTGGAAACGAGGCATTCCATCGTAGTCCTCAAGGGTGACAACGCATTTGCATTTTGATTCTTAATCGAAGATAAATGTAGATGCCTATGGGCCACTGCATCCACTTACCATCAGGTGGACTGTGTGCTCCTTTGTCACACCATTCTATAAAAAAATTAACCACAGATGAATGTACTTCGATTTTTAGCACAGCACTGGTATTTGGCATTTTGGTACCTACCCAGATGAACACCTAAGCAGAAAAGGTGTCCTTCTAACTAGTGAAATTCTACATTCTACGTTCTACTAAATGATTTTCTGAAAATAATTTATTACGATGTTGGAAGTTTTAAATCTATACATCTTTCTTTTATTCTTTTTTTATAAAACGTTACCTCTACACTAGGATTTTCTTCTGTATCGCGGAGGCAGTTTACATACATAGATTTCACAAGGAGAAACATCCCGACTCAGAACAATTATTTGTAGGCCATACAAACCAATTCCTTGCGGGATTCAAATTCAAACCCATGGCCCTTAGCGCTGCAACTCAATATCTAAACAAATAAATAAAAATGCATATGAACGTATATACGGTATTTATAACAAAAAAATCAATATTTAAAAAATGTCTGTCTGTCTATCAATCTGTCTGTCAGTCTGTCTGTCTATCTGCTTGTTCCGGATAATCTCCGAAATAGCTTGACGATTTTTACGGGAATTTCACTGACAGATAGCCGATGTTAAAAGGAGTAACGAGTAACTTTTATTTTAGAAAAATAATTAGGATTCAGCGCAAAAACATTAAAACACATGAAATCCAATAGTAATAAATTCCACGCGGACGAAGTTGCAGGGAACAGCTAGTTTAATTTATATAGTTCATTAAAGTCGGCTTTTACTTTTTGTTAAAAGTTACGTTTTTAATTAATACCTGTTACTTATATATTTATTATCAATAGCAATTAAGGAAGGCCAGAAATTATAAATCCAAAAGTAGAAGAGAAAAATATGTTCAGAAATATGGAAATAATCACAATTGAATCCAGAAAGCCAGGAACTTGTTTTTGTGTTTATATTAGATATGGCTTATATTTTGCTGTGCCTCTAAGATTAACCGTCCGACGTGATAATTCACATTTCCTCAATGCTCTCCTGGATACAAATGCAGTGCGAACTGTTCGGGGATGAATGTACGATAGTATTTTCCAATGAACGAATCGAGAACGTAGTGTTTAATTTCTGTTATTGGTATTTATCGTTTGAATATGTATTACAAGTAAATAATTTATAAAAACAGAATCCCAGGGTAAAGAATCTACTAAGCCACGCTGTTTTAAATGTCTTCAATTATAGTTTTAGTGATTCAATTCAATTCATTGTATTTCTTTCTTTTTAACTTACTGGCTAGTTTACCATAATAATGTAGAAAGAAGATAAAACGTTGTGAGAGAATAGAGCTTGGTTTTATATAAAAATATTGGTTTTATTTGATTTTATATAAAATCTGTCCTAACATCCCCTCCTCCACACTCTCGTAGATGGGTGACATATTTAATCATTTGGTTTATGATCCCAGCATTTTAGGGACATCAAGGTTATGTACGGAGAGGAAATAAAACCAAAAAATTCAGTATAAAAAGTTCTTCATTAATTAAATTTACATGGTTCTTATGTGGTGGGAATTCTTTTCTGTCTAGGAGTCCGTCTGGGCAAGTACCACACTCATAAATATTTCTGCCACCAAACAGCAGTGCGTGCACTATTGTGCTCCGGTCTTAATGGTATAGAGGGCTAGTGTAACCACAGGCTGTGAGGTATTCAATCTTAGTCCTCAGAGGTGACCACCAAATTTGTAGCCTTCTTTCTTCGATGTTGGCTGCAGATGTCTATGGACTGCAGTAGCCACTTACCATCTAGTGGACTGAAAGATCGTTTGTCACCTCATTAACAAAATGTCTCTGGCCCACAAAATCCACTTACTGTCATATATACGCAAAATGTGTGTTTACTTTGTTCCTTTGTCAGTTAAAAAAAGAAATATAACTAGCACGAACAAAATTGTCAAATCCATTCACACTTATAAATTGCCTCAGGACGTTGTTTCAAGGACGTTATTATCAGAGTAACGCAAGCGTAAGAGGAGCGCAAATCGAATTTGCCAAATTAATGTAAATATTGCTTTGAATCATCCAAAGGACTTAAACAAGTTTTCGGGTCGACAAGGGACGATAGATTACAAACTGGCGGTAACTCACTACTCAGTTTACACAAAATACTATTGGAGTTAATAAAAATTCATACAACGATTTGGATTTTCTTCCACAAATTTATCAGCTCTTCCGCTTACACGTTATTATCGAACAATCCAACTATATAATTATCGATCAATTTCGGAGTAACGTCCTACTTAAATGTCCTTCACTGTTAAATGCCGACGAGTGAATGACTACCCCGGTATTGTTTCACAAGTCATGTCTTTACCTTTCCGCATAGCCGGAAACGGTAAATACACAGACCGGATCTTACAAAGTTTTTCTTATTTTACGAAAGTTGTATTAAATTCCACAAAAATTATATTAGCTTAGTTATAAATGGAATTTAATTAATTTTATTTATTGTGATTCGAAGTTTTTAATAAAATCAATAACCTGAGATTAATTAAACACCGGAAATGGCAATTTATATTACTTAGAATAAGGTAATCTCTAACAATACCAACAACCAAATTACTCATTCCTTTTACTTTATTAAGTAATGTAAAAGGAATTTAAAATTAGATCTTAGGGAAGAATAATTAAATTTAATCTATTCATTCATTCAAAAGCTTATCAAAAGTCCACTGAATATAGGTGTCACCCTTAGGTTGCTCATAAGGAAGGGGTAGTTTTCGCCATAGTTGTCCTGCTTGACAGGCAAGTTAGCACCAGCAATTTTTTTTGTAGAATATATAGTTTTTAGGGTTCCGTAGTTACACAACAAGGAACCCTTATAGTTTTGCCATGTCCGTCCGTCCGTCCGTCCACGGTTTTGCTCAGAGTTCCTAGGTGCTACAAATCTGTAATTTGGCATAGTTATAGATATTAATCACGCCTAGAAAAATGTGCAATAGAATCTTAAAAAACTTATTTATTTTGGGTACTTTCCATTCCCATACAAGTAAAAGGAGGATGATTTTTTTACGTCTATTCCATCATATGGGGTATCGTTGGATAGGTCCTTCAAAAACATTGGGGGTATGGACCAACATCTTTTCGATTCAGGGGTCCGTTTGCGAAATATTTAGCTTTAAAGTGGTATTTTTCATTAGAGTCATGTGCCCTCTACCAACTAAACCACTATTTTTTGAAATATGAAAAGTATACACAATAGTATACAAACTATTACAGCTAAGTAGAATTTAGAAGTTAACGAGTAATAATCGACCAACTTATAAAATGCACTTGGATTAGTAAACATTTCGTTACAACTCCATAGAAAATGACCTAAAACTAGCTGCATTAATAACTTTGTAATGTTATTGTAAACTGTTAAAAATAAACATTTTATGAAGAAAACGACTTATATGCATCACTGCTATTAGCTTTACTTTTTATTTGCGGGATAGATGGGGTATTATTATCAAAATCGAAAAGTTTTTAACCTTTTTTGAATACCAATCCCTAAGGCTGGTTTGGAAATAAGTCCTTCAGTTACGATCTTCCTGTTTGGGCTCATTTTTGTCGTTATAGCGGTAAAACCGCGAACTAACCTATTATGCTCATTACCTCTACATTGTGCGTGGCCCGAAACGCACTTGACCGGTTTTTTGTAGAATAACTGTGTGCTCGTTTGTCAACCACAAACGAGCACACAGTCCACATGTAAATAAGTAGATGCTGTGGAATATAGAAATCAATATCTAACCTCGATGGAGAATCAAAATGCAGATGCGTTGTCACTCCTGAGTAATGCCTCGTATCCAGTAAAAGTGGTTCTCCGGTTTTCTACACTTACATATTTGAGCTGCTATTTTACGCTGGTATTCTTTGAGTGAGTGGTCCCTCCCTGGTAGAGCCGAACCACTCGTACGACAACATATATGTAGTTGCAGCATGGCTCTACCACGTTGTTATCAGCAAGATCTCTTGTTTAAGTTATCCCATGTATCCTTTTACGAAAACCACGGGAGGAAATGGGGTGTTGGATTTTCTAACGCCACTACAACACTGCATAAAATATTTTGCTATTATAAGTAATCAAATCTTGTAAAGTTTATAAATATATTATTTGCAATTGATTTCTCGGAAATAGATCTAACGTTTTGAAATGTAACTTTGTTGGATTTTGGTTAAATTTGAGCGAAGCTCGTTTTCTTAGGTTACTATGTAAAAATTATTGACTCTGTGGAGTTCATTAACTGGTATTTCTAGTCCTGTGTTTGTTCCAAATATTTACAGAATTTACATTATTTCTTTTTATTGAATTTCTTATGCTTAAGTGTCTACATTATTGATAGGCAAAATTTAAACTATTTATCACAACAGTTTCACGCCGTGTATTGGCAAAGTAAGAGAATCAATTCAGTACCCTATATAATTTCGTGGGTATAGTACGAGGAGACCGAGGGAAACAAACACGACATAAGCTGTAACATCTTCTGATAACAATTCTAAATAATTAAAAAAAGACTTCAAGATACTGTAAGTTCGTACTGCGTAGATCGGAACAAAAACTAATAATTTTTAATCTGGAGGTAACCGTGGTTAACTATGACATTGGGACGTCAAATACCTCAGTTCCCCCCGTGACCATGGGTGCTGTAAAGTACTCGAAACGTCGGGAATATAAAATAAGTTAATATACGCGATAAAATCCATAAAACTAGTTTTATTTAAATGTGTAGTGTTCGCGTAAATATAAGAAATCAAAACTGCGGTTGCCAACTAAACAGCTAAGCGTAACAAAGGAAAAATGAAAAATATAAGCTATGGAAGACCTATGTTCAAGTAGTGGAGTCTAATAGGCTGTAATGAAAAAAAAAAGGTTTTTAATAGATATTTCTTTCATTTTGAAACTAAGAAAATCTATCTATATATTATATTAGACACATCAGTAAATAGAAGGAGTTCTTAACGCATTGTTCGTAGTAGTTCAATAAATATAAATTTGTTTTCCTGTTGTTTAGATGTATCTTCATAATTTCTTCTCATATTTATAATAGTCATGGGAGAAATAGCTCACATATCAATGTTTACTGTAATACATAGTTCTTAAAATATATTAAACGTAAAATACGTTGTGATGTAGAGTTTGTTTAATAGCGCTTATAGCTGTTAAAATTACAAAAAGACAGTAATATTCTCCTCCACTTAAAAATTAGTAACAGCCTATAAATAATTCACCGTTGGGTATAGTCATTCTCATATTTCTGAGAGGGTTTCTTGGAGCAGGGAAGGGCCCATCGCAATGCTGATGTGTATTTGTTTTATTTACTTAAATTTTAAAATTTGAATTTAGAAATAAAGTGTACATATGTTATTAACTTGTATAATTATTTGCTAAACAAATTCTTAAAATAGGACAAAATTTTAATTTTATAACAGAACTTCACTTTGTTTTTCTTTTTTCGCTTACTTAAGTCTTTGTAAGTAAGAAATATAAACGAATTTAGTTTTGCCATTTACTGCGAGGTCATAGGTTCACTGTTTATCTACTATATTATCCACTAAATTGACGGCTCCGTGGCGCAGTGGCTTTGTAATAAGTTGCAGCGCCGAGGGCCGCGGGTTCGAATCCCGCACGGAACAAGTATTTGTATGGCCTACAAGTAATTGTTCCGGGTCTAGATGTTTGTCCTTGTGAAATTGATGTATGTAAAGTGCCTTCACGATACAGGAGAAATTGTTAGTGTTGGGGTTATGTTTTTTAAAGAAAAAAATATAAAAGAATTATCTTGAGTAACTGAGTCATCTATCAACACAGCCTAAACCCCTGGATATTGAATCGTGAAATTGGTTCAATGGCTTCTTTTTATTGCGTAGGCATCGACTAAGAAAGGATCTTGGAAAATTCAAACTTTAAGAGAGTAAAATATGGTGTTCCAGTTTTTACAAAACTTTTACGGGGCGATTTCGTATTTGTATGGAGAAAAATATTAGATGATTTTTGTAACTTGAATATTAGTACATAATTTTGATTAAGATAATGAAATATATTTTCTTCTTCGTTTTCCAAAAATCTCAACCTTAATGTGTAAAGACGAGGGTACAAATCATGCATGGTAAAATGGTTATTATCTTGCATGGTGGGAGGTGGCGGGGACCAATAAAATGAAATAATGAATAATACATATTTTAGAACTTTACAAAAATCTGCCCCTACCAAGGGTGGAAAATTGGTACACAAAACTATGAAATTATCTATTTATCATTATAGGTCATTATCATTATAGGTTAGCATTATTGGAATTTGCAACTAGATGACATTTGCGCTGAATTAAAAGACTTATGGTTGTGTTACTCTACAGATTCTAGTAAAACGTATTCAATATAATTTTCCTACATTTTATGTTTAACGATATATGTATATTCTCAAAAGAAATATACATTTCACTTAATTAACATGCTAAGAGCCAAGCTGCAGCTGTATTAATAGTATAGGTGCAGTACGAATGGGTCGGCTCGACCGGGGAAGGACCACGCTCTCACAGAATACCAGCGTAAAATAGCAGCTTAACGCTGCTATGTTTCGTATGGTGAGTGTAGAGAACCGGAGACGATTTACTGGAAACGATGCATTCCTTCTTAGTCCTCAGGGGTGACAACGCATCTGCATTTTGATTCGTAATCGAGGATAGATGTAGATGTCTATGGGCCACAGCAACCACTTACTATCAGGTGGACTGTGTGCTCTTTCGTCACCCTTATACTATAAAAAAAGTACTAATTCCACGCGAGCGAAGTCGCGGGCATAGTTAGTAATAAAATAAAATTATAATAACAATATCTCTTGGCAATTATTAAACGAATACCTAATGGTTGTTCAGTACTTTAGGAGTTTATGCCTTCAACAGTTTGTTTTCCATTATTTGTTGTCCTTAGACAGTTTATAGGCCGGTATATTTAAATAAGACATAACACGCAATCGTACCAAACGGTTTACGTTAATGTCCTCAGCAGAGTAGCGAATTAATTTCATTGCCTATCTTCCCATTCAATTACAACAAGGCAAGGTAATCTTGAAGGCAAGAGTTAATTAGCTTTTGGTAAATTATTCTCTTTATCATTTACAGTATCATCATCGTAACAGTCCCGGGGTTTCTCACTTTCGCCACCTACAACACCCACGGGATACATGGAATGAAATAGAAAACTTTATTTTTTGACGTTAGAAATTAGAATTACGTCTGTTAAACCTTAACATGTTTTCTACTACCGCTTTAAAATGAGTTTCCTCTGCCTTTTGCATTCTCTTACGCCCCACTACACGGCAAGCCATTTACCATCAACTGTGATAGCATTCAAGTACTAGTATAATATACGGGAAATAAAAAAAATATTATATTAACATTTCTAAATTATTTATGTCAAGAAAAATTCATTCTACGTCTTCGTGTTTCATTTCTTCGAAATTTTCTTTTCATTGAACATTATTTCCGTCAACAAGAGATTATGTTTTTATTAAAAGTGCTGTTATATTTTGCACTATTACAAATTCTTGGCGAAATAAAATTTCTTTCTAGACTTCGAAGTCCCAGCAGCTTTAAAGAAATTTTATTTTAAAATTTAATATGCATTTTACAAAACATCAGTAAGACACACATTCCATGTGAAGGTAAGAAAAAAAACTTTATATTTGGATGTACTCGTATGTATATTTCGTACACTCTTCTTTCAAAGAGAAATGTACATCATCCCTTTCGGGTTTGTATGCAGCTCTGAGTTCGTTTCTCATACATGCTTAAGACAGAGGACGGAGGCATAGGTTTCGAATTATTTGGTATTGTACTTTGGTTTGGTTTGGTTTGGAAAGACACTCTTGTATCCCTCGTAAAGTATTGTTAGAGGTAATTTAAACATTTTAATTTTTTTTCCTTTGATATTATCTGTTAGATCTACGGGGATATTATTTAGAATATTACAGAGAATATTTCCCCATATTCTTCTTCCGTATATATTGATGGTCTCTAGCTTCGACATTCCACGAATTTATATTTAGACTGTATTCTGATACAATATCATTTTTATTTTATAAAAAGTTGTAGTTGAGAACTTTACAGATTTCAAGCAAGTTAGGGTAGTTATCTTTGTGTCTACACAAATATCTATGTTTTATTTTTAGTAGTACTACCAGTTTAAACAGTCTCAACTGTAGGTCATATATTTTCTGGATATAAGTAGTGTAAGTTCTGCTATAGCTTGTTAGATAATTTTGTCATAACGGATCTGAGTTTCAATCCCCAGTCAATTCCCCAATTCAATTTGTTATCTACTACCAGACTTAAGTACTATCAAAAAATGCAGATGCGTTGTCATGTCTAGGAACAAAAACGGAATGCCTCGTTTGTAGTGATTAGGGTCTCAGTTTCTATTTTTTTTATAAGAACCTGAAGTGACAAACAAACATACTGTATTCGTTATTGTAAGTGGCTACTACAGTCCATGGACACCTGGAGCCAACTTCAGACAAAGAAGGGTACAAATGCGTTGTCACCTCTGAGGATTAAGATATAACTCCTCACAGCCTGTAACTATGCTGACTCTCTATGAACTTCAGACCGAAATAGCTAAGAATGTAGTACCTAGACAAACAGAATCGTAGACAGTAAAGGAGTCCTACCACCTAGTAAAACGTACACACTCTGCTACTGTGTTTCGTACGTAAGTACGTAAATTCACCATACGAAGCACAACTACTTTATGCTGGTATATGGTGCGAACGCTGCAGTTTTAATTCGCTGCAGCATGACTCTCACACATAAAATTTTAAAAAATATTTAAAAAAAATACAGCTATAGCGTTACAGCCTATCAAAGGTCCGCTGCTGAAAATAGGACTTCGCTATCGGTTGCTTTCATGTCTTACCAGGTCGTCACTCCATCTAGTGTGTCACACACCTTACACTTCGCTTACCGGTACGTACGAAGCTGCTTCAAAAACTTTTCGTACCCTTTGGTTGTCGGTTCTCCGATATATGTTGCCAGCCCATTGCCACTTCAGATTACTCAGATCACTTCTTTAAACCAGTATTTGACTACAATCCCACCTGATGGTAAGTGGCGAATAAGACTTAGATGGTAAATCGCACTGTCTTGGAGTAACAAAAGCTTGTATTCACTGTTGCCTTGAAGGCGCCCAGATTGAAGTTAGATAGAATAACAGATGCTGGCAGATTATTCCACTCCTTTGCTGTACGCATTACGAAAGACAAAGCAAACCGTTTGGTTCGAATGCGCTAGGGAAAAGCCTCTATGGATAGCGTTTCACGGGACATGCGGCGAAGCATTATTAAATGGTGGTAGTGTTGTGTTGTTGTAGTGGTGTTAGTCATGAGTGGCGACGGCTTGAGATATGCCGAGAAACACGCTGTCTCTGTCACCGCACACTCTGCCACACGCTCCTTACTCAGTGCGACAAATTTTAAGCCAGCCGCCCCGCTGTACGCCCGTTACTGAGTTTGTACCTACAATATTTTTTTAAGATTTTTTTTTTATAGGATAAGATTGACAAACGAGCACACTGCTCAACTGATGGTAAGTAGTTGCTGTGGCCCATAGACATCTACATCTATCTTCAATTACGAATCAAAATGCAGATGCGTTGTCACCCGTGAAGACTAAAATGGAATGCCTCATTTCTCGTAACACTTCACATTTGTATGTTTGTGTACCCTGTAGTGGCGGTATATTGTCCTGTGGGTGTCGTAAGAGGCGGAGGGAAAGACACAATTAGATGGGCAGCAGCGTCTTCTCAATAACAACGAGCAAATAAAAATAAACTTCCTTTGCCAACCCGCTTGCCAAGCGTAGCAACTATGGCAAATATCTGTGGCCTATGTTCAGCAGTTGACTTTTTGACTGTAATAAATGATTACTCATATAGGGCATTATCAGCCGGTAAACAGTCCACTTCTGCATAATTAAAATCCGCTCCTTTAGTTCGTAGAATTTGCTATA
This sequence comes from Parnassius orleans, assembly GCA_029286625.1. Classification (NCBI taxonomy): domain Eukaryota; kingdom Metazoa; phylum Arthropoda; class Insecta; order Lepidoptera; family Papilionidae; genus Parnassius; species Parnassius orleans. The sequence continues at coordinate 1,197,275 of JAGSMP010000212.1, read as the reverse complement.
ATCGCCACGCCAGTCATGGGAATTTTCGATCGCCATAACAAGACGCAGATTGCGCTATCTAGCATATTATGTATTAAGAGATGGTTATTCCACAATCTATCGGCCAATCAATGGACGAAACGTTTTAATGATTTATCTTTCAACAAACGTCATTTCATAATTGTCTCTAAAGCGTTTATACGTGGCAGAGCCATGCTATAGCTATACCGTGGTTGCAGCACAAATGAATCGGGGCAACCGGGAAAGGACCACGCTCTTACTTCTACCAGCGCAAAATAGCAGCTTTATGATGCTGTGTTTAAAGAAAAGAGAAACGTACGCCCTTTTTACGAGAAATTTTACATTCTATCTTAATTCTCAGGAGTCACAACGCACCTACATTCTGATAATTAATCGAGGATAGATGTAAGTGATTATGGGCCACAGCATCCACTTACCATCAGGTGGAATGGGCTCGTTTGTCTCTCTTATTCTATAGAAAACCCGCAAACGTCTACGCAAGTACTTGACTTTTAAAATGGTGATCACTTTCTCTAAGCATAACTAAATTGGGCTTTAAAGATTTAAATTTAAATAAATAATAAAGTAAAAAAGGGTACTGAGTGAAAGGATAATCGAGGATTGTTGTATCTATGGGCATAATCATCCGCTTACCAGCAGGTGGAGTGTGCTCGTTTGTTACTCTTATTATATAAAAAATAATTGATGTTTGGTAACATTGATTGTTTTAAATTTATAAACGTTACTATGAAAATCATTATTTTCATTTATTAAAACATACCATTTAGAATTCCGGTTTAGAAAAGAGACGAGTATTGGCGTATATTCAACATGCCAGACTGTCATAGATAGCGAAAAATATGTTCAAACTATTGCACTAACTATTCGCAATGTAAATATTTTCAAACTCCCTACAAGCGTATATAATACGCACAACAATGTGTGCCACACATCAATTATAACTAATTTTATTGCCTTTGTTTTATACATATTTTATGTTCCCAACATTTCCAAATATTTGCTGTGACCTATCTCACGAGGGTTTTGTAGTTTAGGACTCCTTCTGCCTAGGAGTTTATCTTCCACCACCGTCATATCTATTTCAAAAATACCTATTTCGTAAGTATTATGTGCACTGCTTTGTTCCGATCTGAAGAGTATAGAGAGCCAATACTCGTATAATAACAGGGTGCGAGGAATGCTTCTTTATTTGGAATCGCTTGCAGGTGTCCTTGTGTTCCAGTTGCCACTTACCATCAGGTGGACTGTAAGTTAGTTTGTCACTTATACCTAATTTTTCACTTATAAAGAAGTGTTTTACGTCTTGATGTTATAGTTCAAGCTACCTAACTTTTTAATTTTGGCACGTACAGAATAAGCATACTGTATCTATAATTCTTGAAGGCTCACGTCTTCAAGACACTTTGTTTTGAAGCCTTTCATGCATCATCAATTCAGTGGTAAAATAAAGTATAGTGTCAGATTTAATTTTATTATTTACAGGTCCCCTTTTAGATGACGTCGCATTATAGTCGCATCATATATAGTCGTTGGTGTCGCAAGAGATGAAAGAGTAAAATAAAACAGAAGGGCAGAATGATCTTCGAATTTGGTAACAACTCAAAAATTAAAAATTCACTGTTGATGCAAACGCTGCAGCTATATTACGGTTGTAGCATGAATCGGGTCGGTCGGCTCGACCGGGGTAGGACCACGCTCTCACAGAACACCAGCTTAAAATAGCTGTTTAATGCAGCTGTCTTTTGTGTTGTGTGTGTAGAGAACCAGATACCATTTTTACTAGAAACAAGGCATTCCATCTTGTTCCTCGAGTGTGACAACGCAACTGTATTTTGATTATAATTGATATTATAATTGAGGATAAATATAGATGTCTGTGGGCCTAATTGTCCACTTACCATCACGTGGATTGTCTGCTCTCTTATTAATCATATTCTATATTAAAAAAATTATGATCTCCATTATTTTCCTTCACCGCCGAGCACGTGGAAAATTAGCACTTAAAATCACAATTAACAATTTCATTTATGCCGGATAGAACCCGGGCTTCTTCTCGCTTACTGTAAAATCATGTCGAGGGCTTAGCTTTTGAGATACACCGGCTCTAGATTTTAATTTAAAGCTTCATTTTGTTAGTGACAATATTTTTGTGGAGCTTATTACGATAAATATGAATTTTGTAAATATAATTTACTATTTTTAGGATACAATCTCTGGTAACGAAACAAATAAACCATCTCTTTGTTTTCGCGAATCCAATCAAATAGAAATGCGATACAGAAAGGATCTGGAGTAAGCAATTCATCCTATTGTTTACAGAGTAAATAAAATGTCTGTTTTTTATTATATTCCATGCGTTTTCAGATTTAAAGGCATGCTACACACTGAATTAAGTAGACCGAATCAGAAAAGTAAGCGAATTGGAAGATAACACGTCCTCCGTAGATTGCCTTGCGGGGTGCAATCTTCTATCTGTCACCTTTTAGGACACCCACGGGATGGTACTATGGGGTGGTGGATTTTTTTAAATATGATATGGTGACAAACGAGCACACAGTCCACCTGATGGTAAGTGGTTGCTGTGGCCCATAGACATCTACATCTATCCTCGTTTGCAAATCAAAATGCAGATGCGTTGTCACCCGTGAGGACTAACATGGAAGGCCTCTTTTCCAGTAAAAGGGGTCTCCGGTTCTCTACACTCACCATACGAAACACAGCAGTGTTAATCTGCTATTTTACGCTGGTATTCTGTGAGAGCGTGGTCCTTCCCCGGTCGAGTCGACCCATTCGTGCTACAACTATACTACTAATATAGCTGCAGCATGGCTCTACCACGTCAAAATGTACCGTGTAATGGTGAAGTAAGTGGATTACCTTACTTCACCATTACACGGTACATTTATACGGCATCATAATATTTTTCTTTTTAAGCCGTTTTGTTATAAATGCACAAAAAATGCATAGGTATATCTGCTACCGATGCGAGCAAACTAATAGTTCTAAATGCGAATATACTTTCCTTACTCCTTTCCTAACTAGGAAGCTAAGCGAGTTAGGAAGACAGAAACCTTCCTAACTGTCTAATTTGATTCTTTTTGCTTTCTTTAATCCTAATTAGTTTTCTTATTTCAGTCTATTGTAATACGCAAATATATAATAATAATTTTTTTATGGATGATGGACAAGAATAGAACGCGCATAGGGCCGCCGCCTGGGAGTCGCCGGGGCGCGTCTGGAGCTGGCGCTGGACGTGACAGCATGCGGGCCGCCAGCCGAGCGCGAGGTGCTGCACGACCACCTAGCAGCCCCTCGCATCCATCATCCCCACCAGATGGCTTGGTGTCGGCTGGGTCCTCTCGGACTCGGCAAGCGGCACCCGCCGCTGGTGGAGTACGCCGCATGCGTTGGACAAAATATATGAACATAAACGCATTGCGGGCGTACTATAGGGCGAAAGGGGAAGAAACTGGAGGGATAGCGTATCGGGCTCGGATGCACCGCTTTTTTGCTGAGCTGGAGCCGTCTGTTCCCGTCACAGAGCAAAACCTGGCAGACCGAGTTCGGTACATCATACGCTCGAAAATATTTGATGATGCCGAACTCGAACGACTACGGCGTGAGGCTATTCCCTCATCGAATGAACCAGCTATAGCTGGGGATGCGGCTCCTAAGGCCATAGACCAGCAGCCATATGTGGAAGCCGCCATGGATCTTCCCGCTTTGGTTGATTCAGGCGATGATGGAATGGTCACCCAAGAACTAGAGCAGATGAGGAGTAAATTTGAGGAGGCGATTGTGGAAACGCGCTGTACGCCTCTCGAAAATCGACCGCGACTCCCACGCATAACCCTAAGCAAGCGGAATCGGGATGTCGTGACGGCCCTGAACCCATTGCTGGCAACCTTTTTGAAAACCAGCCGGGACCTTTGCGATACGGACTCAATACTCTTTGGCGCCGCTTTGGCAGTTTGACGTATTGTTGGTGCCAAACTTCCCACGTCTGGACGTGCTACTGTTCAAAGTAGCGCTATCCCAGCCTAGAGAAGAAGGATTGAAGACCGTATCGCAAAGGCAAGGGCCCTCATCGGCAGACTGATAAGCTTCAGGTCGGGCAATAATAGGCCGAGAATTGTGCGCACCCTCAGGATGGCGTTTGCTGGAACAAATATCAGTTTGTCCCAGCCGGATATAACGCAAAAACTGACAGAGCGCATGTCTATGTCCCCCAAGCGCATAGACAACCTGAAGCAGAGAATCGCTGTTTGGGGGAAGCGGATTCAGCGATATACCGAGAGGTCGACACGGTTCAACCAGAATCGTCTCTTCCAGAGTGATCAGAAGAGGCTATGGCGGGTGGAAGGAAAAGGGGAGATCTCCCGCCGGGCAAGGTGTTCTGCCCGGGGAGCGGCCAACGCTCCGAGTGGTAGTTCGGAGCTATTGTATATATACTGTTTTTGATTCGGAACTTTGATAGCGCGATTTAGGCCTCGATGTATTTCGTTTGTGGCGCGACGACAGCGCCGCCACATCACCCCCCTGCTCAAACCGGAGGTCGATAGTGCAGTCTAGATGTCGACGAATGTGCAAGTGCCAGGGAATTGCCTTGTAGTCTGCGGTGAGTCGAGAAGAAGGCAAGTAATCTGCGAGAATGCCGTGAAGCAGAGGCTAGCAGCAAGGCTTAAAGCCGTGCCGAACACTGTAGCGCAGAGAGTAGCTTGAAGGAACAGGAAGCATTATTATAGTGCTGCGATGAACCTTTGTAAAGCTAGATGGCTTGCAGGATGTGAAGACTGAATATTTGCTCGGGAGCGAATGAATGGGGTACTTGTGAACGATGATGAAGATTTGAAGGTAGTTTTCCGAAGGTTGTTGGTTGCGTGTTCATATCACGTCGGGGTAACCACTGTGGCCGGTGGAAGGAAAAGGGGAAATCTCCCGCCGAGCAAGGTGTTCTGCCCGGGGAGCGACCAACGCTCCGAGTGGTAGTTTTTAAATTTAATATTTAAGGCTGTTTTTAATTCGGAACTTTGTCAGCGCGATTTAGGCTTCGATGTATTTCGCTTGTGACGCGACGACAGTGCCGCCACAACACCCCCCTGCTCAAACCGGAGGTCGATAGTGCAGTCTAGATGTCGACGAATGTGCAAGTGCCAGGGAATTGCCTTGTAGTCTGCGGTGAGTCGAGAAGAAGGCAAGTAATCTGCGAGAGTGCCGTGAAGCAGAGGCGAGCAGTAAGGCTCAGAGCCGTGCCGAACACTGTAGCGCAGAGAGTAGCTTGAAGGAACAGGAAGCATTATTATAGTGCTGCGATGAACCTTTGTAAAGCTAGATGGCTTGCAGGATGTGAAGACTGAATATTTGCTCGGGAGCGAATGAATGTGGTACTTGAGAACGATGATGAAGATTTGAAGGTAGTTTTCCGAAGGTTGTTGGTTGCGTGTTCATATCTTGTCGGGGTCACCACTGTGGCAGGTGGAAGGAAAAGGGGAGATCTCCCGCCGAGCAAGGTGTTCTGCCCGGGGAGCGACCAACGCTCCGAGTGGTAGTTTTTAAATTTAATATTTAAGGCTGTTTTTAATTCGGAACTTTGTCAGCGCGATTTAGGCTTCGATGTATTTCGCTTGTGGCGTGACGACAGTGCCGCCACAAGGCTCTATAAATCATTGGAGCGGCCGATGGTACGTGGAACGGGCTCAGCGCCGAATCAGGCCGACACTATCGCATTCTGGCGCGGACTGTGGTCAGAGCCCGTAAACCACAGCGATGGCCCTTGGACGGAAGTTGTAGGAGTCAGTGTGCGAGTGTTACGCCCATGGACCCCGTCATCATAACGCCGGATGACGTAGCTGAGGCGGTCCGTAGGGCCGCGAACTGGAAAAGTCCGGGACTCGACGGACTGCATCACTACTGGCTGAAGGGGTTCGTGGTATGTCGCTGTGCTCGCCCGACAGTTTCAAGGGCTCTCGACCAAAACTCACTTCGAGCCTCTTCACTGGGATCACTCATTTGGTTCCTAAAGACCGGGATTCCACAGACCCGAGCAAATACCGCCCCATAACGTGTCTACCTACCATATACAAGGCACTAACATCCATTTTGAGCGCGAGAATCACTTGTCATCTGAACGCAAATCAGGTGATGTCGCGCGCTCAAAATGGATGTCGGGGCGGTGGTAGTGGAACCAAGGAACCACTCCTCATTGACGCGGTCATTTGCAAGGTGGTTAAACGCAACCGTCGGAACTTCTACGCCGCCTGGATAGACTACAAAAAAGGCATTCGACTCGGTGTCTCATACATGGCTTAAGAGGGTCCTCGAGCATTACAAGGTTGACTGTACAGTTCGAGACTTCCTCGGGCATGGGGCAGTGGAGTACGATCCTTTGTCATCTAGGCGAGCGGATGACGGCTGCGGAGAACCACATATGGATAAGAAGGGGCATCTTCCAGGGCGATTGTTTGAGTCCAATCTGGTTCTGCCTCTCTCTTAACCCTCTCAGTACCTTACTGGAGGGTTCCGGGAGGGGATTTCAGCTTCGGAAAGGTGGTACAAAAGTGACCCACTTTTTCTATATGGATGATCTCAAATTATTCGCCACCAGTCGCTCTCATCTTGTGAAATTGCTAAACATCACTTGTGATTTTAGTAATTCTATTAGAATGGAGCTGGGGACGGATAAGTGTGCGGTCCTCCATGTCGAAAGGGGAAGGGTTACTAAATCTGAGGATATAGACTTGTCTATGCCCATCAACATAAAGACCCTATCTGAGGCTGAAATATACCGATACCTGGGTATGTCACAGAACATAGGTATCGATGAGGTGGACATGAGGCAGTCAGTTTGCAATGTGTTTTATGCACGCTTGACAAAAGTGCTTAACAGTCTTTTGTCGGGCGTTATTAAAACACATGCATATAACGGTTGGATCATGCCTGTTCTCATGTATACATTTGGCATACTCAGGTGGACTCAGACCGAACTGAACGCTCTGGATAGAAAATTTCTCACTATTATGACGTCCCATAGGATGCATCATCCGAGATCGTCAGTAATGAGGCTGTACTTGCCGCGGAAACATGATGGGCGCGGCTTTTTAAGCCTGCTTACCATGCATAATCGCGAAGTGTGCAGCCTTCGTAATTACTTTCTGACGAAAGCGGATGATCCATTCTATAGGGACGTTATTTTTTGTGATAAAGGACTTACCCCTCTATCCTTAGCCAACGAGCAATGGCAAGACCCGCCAGTACAGAGCATTTCCGACCGGGAGACCGTATGGAAGGAGAAGGAGCTCCACGGGAGGTTCTACAAGGCTCTACATGACCCTTTCGTAGACACAGTTGCCTCCCTCCACTGGCTACGTTTTGGTGACCTCTTCGGGGAAACCGAGGGTTTTGTCTGTGCAATACAGGATCAGGTTATTAAGACCAACAACTATCGGAGATACATCCTATGGCACCGTCGACATTTGTCGAGCTTGTCGCCATCCCGGTGAATCACTTAGGCATGTCATCTCTGGTTGTTCGGCGCTTTCTAACTCTGAGTACTTGCATAGGCACAACCTAGTAGCCAGGATTCTACACCAGGAGCTCGCTCTGAAATACGGTCTTGTGGATCGGAAACTGCCTTATTATAAGTACATGTCGGAAGCCGTGCTCGAAAATGACCGCGCCAGGCTCTACTGGAACCGGGCCATCATCACAAACGGGACCATTCTTTCGAATAAGCCTGATATTGTGCTGATGGACCGGGCACAATCAAGAATATTTTTGGTTGACATTACCATTCCGTATGACGAGAACCTCGTGAAAGCCGAAACAGATAAACGAACAAAATATCTGGACCTGGCTCACGAGGTGACCGACATGTGGGGTGGACTGCCGATCAAAATTATACCTGTAGTCGTTTTTGCGAACGGGTTAATCCCAGTCAGCCTCTCGAGTCATCTGAAGCGACTGGGACTCCGTAACGGACCGCTCAAGCTCAAATGCAGAAGGCGGTGCTCCTCGATACCGCCCGCATCGTACGCCGATTTCTTTCCCTTTCCCCTAACTCTCGGCCGTTTGGTCTCCCCTGCCGAGGGCTTCCATATGGTTGGGTTTTATTTATTTATGTATTTTTTTGTGTATTTACTTTATTTTATTGATATTTATGTATGTTTATCATTTTCATTTACAATTATATATTTATACAGCCCAACTAGATGAGAAAACTTATACATACCCCAAAAATAATAATAATAGTCTAATGTCTATTTAAACGTGGTAGAGCCAAGCTGCAGCCATATTAATTGTATAGTTGTAGCACGAATGGGTCGGCTCGACCGGGGAAGGACCACGCTCTCACAGCATACCAGCGTAAAATAGCAGCTTAATGCTGCTGTGTTTTGTATGGTGAGTGTAGAGAACTGGGAATTGGCATTTTATGGTGCCATTGAACAAATTCGAACCTGCTATTCAAAATAATAATCATAACTTTCGATAGAATTAACCAATTTTAATAAAACAAAGATTAAATGTAGCTCAAAGATACGCTTTATGATTTTCTTAACGATTTCTTTGAAAAAAAAAGATGTTTACTTTAGACGTGATGCGTTCATAAACAAACAGACAGACAGACAATTCTAAAAATTATAAAAATGTACTTATTTAATTATTTTCAGTCCCCATAATGATTTTAGTCACAAATTTACTATACTATGTACATAAACAGACACAACATATTATCACCTTTTTTATTATATGTATAGATTTAAAGAAAGATGGCGCTGTTAACATCAATTCCAAAAATAAAAGAGATTAATTGACGCGGTTGATACATTATATAAAACATAAAAGAACTTATAAATCAGTGTCTGCATAATAAGCAAAAAAAAAGTATGATCCTCGTTGAAACCAACGAAATTGTTAATAGCTCTTTTAAAATTTGATTTACCACATAGAGTACTCGGCGGTAAAGAATAAATGAGTTTGTCAACACGCAGTAGGGCAGCGAGTAATAAAAAGATTAGCAGCAAATATGAAACTCGTTTACAGGGAAAAACCACAACCTGCCTTTTTGTATTACATTTGCACAACACCACCATCTATCGATGAAATTGGTTAACTATTGTACTTTAGATAAGGTAATAAGGTTAATATATTTTGTATATATTTATTACGTTCTTTAATACTTTTATTTACTGCGTTTTAGATATAATTATATCATTATGTAACATTATTTTACATCATTTAATTATATGCACTTGAAGACTCAACCAACTCCATCATTGAACAAATTCGTACCTATACTTCGTACCCTACTTCAGAATATTTATCATAACTTTTGATGGAATGAACTGATTTTAATAAAATAAAGAATAAATGTAACACGAAGGTACACTTTATAATTTCTTAACAAGATAACGAATAGAGTGTATTATTAGTTTATGTTGAAGAAAAGAAATCATTCAACTCGTTGTACCTAACACGTACATAATAATATCAACTTAGTAGATTTGTGTTTGAACAAAATAAATAACATATTTTAACTATTAAAATTATTAGTTATTTTTTACTAATAACTTTTAACTATTAAATAAATTCAACCATTATCGCCATCTTTATCGGCAACATAACGACTTCACTTTTTGTTAAAAGCTCGATTTTGCTCCCCATCTAATTTGTCTATCGCGGGCTATATATAAAATCGATCGTTAAAGAGTAAACTTCAAAAATAGACAGAAAACCATGTATAGTTCAAGTGACGACTCACGTACATCTTATTTTTAACCCTCGACGAAAACAGAGGGGTGTTATAAATTTGTAATGTGTATCAGTGTATCTGAGTGTCTGTCTGTGGCTCCTTCATTTGAAACGTGTCTTAATCGAGAGTGCTCTTAGCTATATTTCAAGAAAATCTGTTTAGCCGTTTGAAGATCATCAGCTCTTTTTTTTAATTTAAGTTATTTACCAATTTTTTATTACCTCGCTTTCATGTACTATGTCTGTTTGAGTCGAATTAGTAATAATGATGTTAAACTAACTTTCCGATGAGTTAGGGACTTGAAATTTTGAACATAGCTCAGAGTCGGATGACAATTTAAGAATATGAAAAAAAAGTAGTATATTAAAAATTATACAATTTATTTAAAAAAATCACTTTTGTTTTCTCTATTTAGTGACTGTTTTTAACAAGTTATATATTATGCAATTATTTATCAAAAAAAATTAATACAACTAAGTAGGTTCAAAGATTTTTATCAAAATCCAATTTAATCAAAAGAAATCAAAGGTGCACCTTAGTCAACTGACATATTGTAAGCTGAACAATAAAGGTCGCCGTAAGATCTCTGGTTACCTGTGAGTAATTCGTCTGGAGCAAATAATCAAATATTTCGTTCCAATATGGAGTCACAAGATTAATAACTTACTTGCCACGGGTCGGCGATACTAATATTGTCGACATTAAATAAGTATTCCAATTTATCCTAATTCAAATTATATAATATTTACGGGAAATCAATTTATGAAATACAAGCTTTAGTTTAGCTATAGTTATACCGTGTAGTGGCTGTGTAAGAATAACCACTACCCCATGTCGTCCCAGGTATAGTAAAAAGCGACAAAGGGAAACAAACCAGGCAACGGTTACCAACCCGCATGCCAAACGTGGCAACTGTGGAGAATATCCCAGTAAGGTAAGCTTCAGTTGGTCAAACATTGTTTTTAAATTTGTGTGTAAGAATTTAATATTAATCCTCAGGAGTAACAAAGAACGTGCGACCGTTAGTTGCATTTGTCCATACGCTGTAATAGGCGCTTTTTAGTAATAAAAACAAATACATTTTTTATAAAACTGAAGTGACAGCCAAACTGAAGTGACATGCCATCCCCCTAATGGTAAGTGTCTACGACAGTCTATGGACAACTGCGGTCAACGTCAAACAAAGAAGGCTACAGATGCGTTGTCACCTCTGACGACTAAGATTTTTATTTATAGAATAGGGGGCAAACGAGCATGCGGCTCACTTGATGGTGTGTGTAATGATCTAATGTAAGATGGAATGCCCCACAGCCTGTAATTATACTGGCTCTCTATGCCCTGCAGACCGGAACACAGCAGTGCAATCTATACTATTTGGCGTCACAAATAGGTACCACCCAGTAGAATCTCTACATATACCGCAGCACTCTGCCAAAAACTCCAAAGACAATACGGATACGTCATCTGGTTAGTAGTGCGTGTACTGGTATGAGTAAATGGAGATGCCCAATAACACGATTGGTTTGGCGTTGAGCATACCGTCTCTAATAGCGGTGGTGCGGCGATTCCGCGGTTTGAGATAAGATATTATATACATATTGACAGCTCAGTGGGGCAGTGACTTAGCAATGAGTTGCAGCGTTGAGGGCCGCCCGCAACAAGTATTTGAATTGTATACAACTAATTGTGCTGGGTCTGGGTACCTGTCTTTGTAAAAGTTAGGAGTGTGCACTGCGTCCACGATACAGCAGAAAATCGTAGTGCAACTTTTTTTTAAAATAATAACATTTGAATCACGAAAAAATTTTATTTATTAATTTCTTATATTTACAAGCATACTACACATTGAATCAATAAAAAAAATAATTTAATGAATTCTATTGCGTTTAATTTTTATATGTTATATCATAGGAATTTAATAAATTTTTCCAAGTTTTAAACGTTCTTGTTTGTATACTTATATTTTAAATTAAATTTGTGAAGAATACAAATCCGAGTTAATGAGATCTTTATACAAACTGCGAAGCACATTTCACGCTTATTAAAGTGCTTGATATAAATTTTAACGCACATTAAACGAATTAAGTTTCATTAATATACACATTTAGGTACGGTTTAATTTAGAATTGTACTCGTAAAATGATAACTAGCCTATATACCTTGTATAAATTTTAGCGACAGAAATAGACTATAAGGGAACCTACATTTACGAACATCTAGTCGGAATCCTATCTCATATAATTTTTAACCATTTTTATGTATACAAGTCTTTTGTGGATTCTTCTTAATGCCGTAGAATATAATGATTGCAAACTTCTTCGGCAAGATTTATAGCGTTTATCCGACAACTGCACCATCAATAACCTTTATCTCAGCTTTCCAAAATGTAAATCTTTATCTTCACTTAAAATAAAAATATATTAAAGTATAACTATAAACTTTCTTTGTTTGAAACTTACTCCATTTGTGATTTCGGTATAGTATTGGATACATAAACCACATTTTGATCTTCATATTAGTATCATTAGAGATCAGATTCTTAGAACTTACGGATTCGTGAAGATAAACTCAAACAATTTCAATCATATTTCAAAATACTTATTCCTTTACAAAGCTTTGACCACATCACAAGTAGAATATGTGGTTTAAATTTGGAATATTCTATCTATTAAGTACAAAGATTCAATATAATAAATACAACGCAAGTCCTTAAGTGGAATTTATTTTAAATTTATGTACACAGTCATATTCACAATTAATTATTAAATAATAAATATAATATATTAAGTTTAGAAAATAGGAAAATATTGCTGAGCACATATGGGTTAACACTTGGTAGAGCTATACTGCAGCTATATTATTTGCAGCACGAATTGGTTTGGGTTCAACTGGAAAAGACCCACGCTCTCATAGAATACCAGCGTATCCACATAAGTTCTCAGCGGTGATAACGCATCTGCATTTTGATTCTTAATCGAGGATAGATATAGATTTCAATAGACCACAGCATTCACTTACCATCAGGTGGACTGTGCTATTTTGTCATCTTGTATTATATAAAATGATCCGCCACGCTGCTATACAGCATTTGTAATAATAGGTTGAGGTGTATGAGGTGCACGTAAAGCATTTGTTTTACACGGTACCGTGTCGGACTAACGCTAGGCTTTAGACCTTTCCGTCAACTAGTTACATTATTCAATAGAAAGTAAACAGAAGTTGACATATTTGCCTCATCTGCCCACGACTTTGGAAATAATGTAATTTATTAATTAACAGATAATGTAGATTTAAAGAATTGTAATTGTATTTTTTATAAAGAAAAGTAGTTTTAGTAGATACATATTTTTTTCTTTAATTAGCAATGATAAACTAAATTGTATCATCATAATCATTACAGCCTACCAAAGTCCACTGCTGAACATAGACTTCCCCAAGGATTGTCTCTTAAAGTTACTTGGCATAGCAGCCACACTTGGCAGGCGGGTTGGCAACCACAGTTTTTTTATAGTTTTTATTAGAATGACGCTGCTGCCCATCTCCTGGTTAGTGTCTCTCTGCCGCCTCTTACGACACTCACGGGACGAAATGGGATAGCGGATATTCTTACACCGCCACTACACAGTATCTATTGTATAAATAGTCAAATTGACTTCGTCCATCAAACTACGGTGTGGGTTATATTATTATTTAATTGTATGTATTACATATATTGTAGAGCTGTATGTTGTTCCCAATAAATAATGTAAAATAAAGTAAGATACAAGTGTCATCTAAACATAATAATAAAATTAAATTCTATCTGTAATATAGATTTAACTGCGTTTTATTGAGCTGAGAGTATTATTTGTATTCCATAAATACATAAATAAATATTTTTTAAATTTTTGTCTGTGTGTCTGTTCGAGATATCCTTCGGAATGGCTGAACAGATTGTAATGAAATTTCACAAACGGATAGAGAGCAATGCCAGGAGTTATATTAATCTGAAAAACTTGTGAGAAAAGCGAAAAATTGATAGTATTAATGGTTTTTAAATATCTTAAAATAAAGAACGCCACATTATAGGTCCTAATTACGCGCAACCGGGTAGGTCGCTTTTTATTAAATAATATATAATAATAATAATAAATAATACATTTAAAAACGTAGAGTTAACATTCGATAGCACTTTCCTATAAAATTTAAATTAGCAATAACCTTATTTAACTACATTTAAAAGAGTGCTTTGATCAATTACATAATATCAACAATCTGATAAAAAGGAGAAATTATTTGATAAAGCAACACGAATCCTAGATCCATTTTTGTTGATTGTTTTCTGATTACTATTTAAGTGGTGGAACAATACAAAGAAATTTCTTTCCTTTTTATTTTTCGGTGATTTTGTGACGACGCATTATTATTAGTAACTAGCTGTGCCCCGCGGTTTCACCCGCGTATATAATGCATTTGAGCCGCGCGACATGACATTGACATGACACCTAGTTCAAGCATTTGAGATAACAATGTATGGAAATATTGGCAAAATTAATGGAACACATATCTATCGGCATATGTACGTTATAGAGCAAAGTTACATTTTATCCACTCTCCCTCGGCCTCCCGGGTGAGCGTCATCCCCCAACCCCAGAATGTATCCCGCATCGCGGTTTTTTTTCAGTTTTAAAGAAAACAGTTCACGATACATGTAAAGTTTGCAGGTACGAAATGATCCTTGATAAACTTGCTATCAACCTTTTATACATACAAAAGCGATATCACTTATAGTTTCAGTACAGTTCGAGATTTCTTAGCCGACGCACGTTTACAATTCGCTCTTAAGGTGGATGCTCCTTGTCTCGACCTTTACGCTAAACACAGACATTATTTGCTTAAAACTAATAATTTTATCACTTTTTATACTGAAATGTGCACGCGGTTGAACTTTTAGGAAAGAACTTACAGTATATAATAAGAAAAACAATAGTGAAATTTAGCAAAATTTTGACACTTCTTTTAGTAATGTGAGTGACTTACGACAACTTTGATAAGCAAAAGCGCCAAAAACATAGTTTAGACATTGGCACCCTAGATGGCGTGCGGACGATATTTTGTGGAACATAAATACCATTATTCGTAGGTGCAACGATGCCGTCCTTCCTAACCTGGAAATACATGCACTGCGTTGAAAGAAGAAAAAGCGTTGCCAAACTTCGTTCGTTTGTTTGACTGTAATAAAATACATTCTGAAGTAATTCTCGATTTTCACGCGATAGGATTTTTGCGCGGAATTTCTTGCGTGTTATATATTTTTATATGATTTTCATTGATTCAATTTGCAATATTTCTAGTATGTATTTGATTCCAATATAATAGAATATATTGTAATTTATTCTAGGTATAGTAATTAATTAATTTTATTTTCGGAGGTATTAGAAACAGCAAGTTGGCCCGTGATTTCAAATCTCGTCACAATACTAATTACCTACGTCATACGTGTCGGTGTTAAGTAGAAAACTACAAAATCGGCGTTTAATATTTTAATTTGTTTGAATATTTTTTTGGTCAATAATAAATAAAATTATAAATCGGTAAGCCACCAAAGTAGTCATAAAATTAATTTTGCAAACACTTGCAAAATACAGTTTTGCCAGGTTACGTAAAAATACCTATTACGCATTTTGCAAACAGTTTCAGACAGACACACATTATTATTAGTTTGTTTTATTTTTTTGTAGTACCAAGCTCAAGGTCGCGTCGTATCGGTTATTACGGTCCTAGAGTTTTTTAGTTGATTGGTCCTTGGATGATAATAATGGTTGTGTATTTATTATTAATTTTGTTTTATTATGGTTATTAGATTAATAATTATTTATTAATTAATAAAATATTTATCAATAAAATAATAATAAATATTAAACTATATAAAAATAGAATAGGAATAAATGTAAGTATAATTTTTAAAAATTGGTAAACATGTTTACGAGCCGTAGTAGCTCAGGTGCTTAGCGCTCGCTGTAAATTTCACAGTAAGCCCCCGGTTCGATCCCTGCCGGCACCAATGAAATTGATAATTGCAGCGCGGCGGACATTTTCTTGCCCTGAAACTAATCTCATAAAATAATAATCAACAAGTCAAATTCTTTTTGTTTTAATTGTATTTTTGTAGTAGTTTGCTTAGAATCTACATTATCGTTGTAAATTTCTTTTTATTTTGTATTTATTTAAAGTTAATTTAAAGTTATTACGCTTTCGTCCCAATTATGCCTCTTCAAGAAGTCATCAATGATATTCGAATAATCAAAAAAGATATTTCAGACCTACGAAAATCTAATAATAATATGTTAGAAAAGCTTGATTGCTTTGAAAAAAGACTTCAAGTAGTCGAAAATGCTGAGTAAGAAGTGTAGTCTTTGAAGACACAGATAATTAAATTGGAAGCAGAAATCATGAATCCGAATCAGGCCGACACTATCGCATTCTGGCGCGGACTGTGGTCAGAGCCCGTAAACCACAGCGATGGCCCTTGGACGGAAGTTGTAGCGAGTCAGTGTGCGAGTGTTACGCCCATGAACCCCGTCATCATAACGCCGGATGACGTAGCTGAGGCGGTCCGTAGGGCCGCGAACTGGAAAAGTCCGGGACTCGACGGACTGCATCACTACTGGCTGAAGGGGTTCGTGGTATGTCACGCTGTGCTCGCCCGACAGTTTCAAGAGGCTCTCGACCAAAACTCACTTCCGATCCTCTTCACTACTGGGATCACTCATTTGGTTCCTAAAGACCGGGATTCCACAGACCCGAGCAAATACCGCCCCATAACGTGTCTACCTACCATATACAAGGCACTAACATCCATTTTGAGCGCGAGAATCACTTGTCACCTGAACGCAAATCAGGTGATGTCGCACGCTCAATATGGATGTCAGGGCGGTGGTAGTGGAACCAAGGAACCACTCCTCATTGACGCGGTCATTTGCAAGGTGGTTAAACGCAATTGTGGTACCATCGCTATCTGCGGGCCGCGCGAATTCGGCGTCCGCGCGTTCAGCTGATTGTAATTCCACTGCTGGTTTTATATTTAAGAATTTGCATGTTTTTTTTAATGAAATTATCGTTTCATTTAGCTGCACTAACATGATGGAGCATGCATAAAGCTAATAAAACGTTGTGAAAAGATGATTTTTTTTCCTCGGGATCGACTTTGTTTCTGACCCATCATCAAAGGTATCGTTAGTACTATCGTCTGTCTTCGTTTTCGGGACCGTTTCACAAACAACCGGTATTTTGCGAATTTAATAAAATAGTAGTAAAGAGTGGCTTTAATTATATTACATTTTTAATTGTTCATACTGTTAAACTCAGCTATTTAATTTATTCCTTCTTATTTTTACAAGTAATATTCTGCACTAAAACCCAGAATTAAGTATGCCGCTTAAATTTCAGTGTATTTCCGCATAAGGTTTAAATTTTGATTTTCAAAATAAATGTTCTTATTTTATATCATTTACATATACAATGGTATAGAAAAAAATTAAGTATTGAAATTCGTGTACTTGTGTTCTTCCCATTTGATTTATATCACACAATATCAGTGCTTATAATCTTATTTTTAATTTTTACCCTATTTATATATATTTTTTGAAGTAATCAACAAATACTTTAGCTGGCACTATAAACTAAATCTTTTGTCCAAAACTTTTATTCTTTTCATCACCATCATCATTACAGCCCTTCACAAGTCCACTGCTGAACATAGGCCTCCCCCAAGGAATGTCACAAAGCACGGTCCCGAGCCACCTGCATCCATTGACTTCCTGCATGTCTTACCAGGTTGTCACTCCATCTAGTGGGGGGACGCCCTACACTTCGCTTGCCGGTACGAGGCTGCCACTCGAGAACCTTTCTTCCCCATCGGTTGTCGGTTCTTCAAGCTATATAGCCGGCCCATTGCCAATTCAGCATGCTAATTCTGTGGGCTATGTCGGTTAATCTGGTAATACTGCGGATATCCTCGTTTTAAGTCTATCACGCAGAGAAACGCCGAGCATAGCCCTCTCCATAGCTCGCTGAGCGACTTTGAGCTTCCTCATACGGCCAGCAGTGAAGGACCACGTCTCAGATACATAGTTCATCACTGGCAACACGCACTGGTTGTATAATCTAATTTTAAGGTTTTGAGGTATGTCTGACGAGAAGATGTGTCGTAAGCTCCCGAACGCTGCTCAACCGAGTTGAATCCGTCGATTGACCTCTCGGTCAAAGTTGGACTTACCTAGTCGGACTTTTTGTCCCAGGTAAACATGTTCGTCAACAACTTCGAGCCTAGTGCTACTAGTACTATCGGCATAGGTGTGACATGGACGCCAAACATGACTTTTGTTTTGTCCATGTTCATCTTAAGACCTATACGTTGGGAGACACTATTTAGGTCATTGAGCATAGTGCTTAGGGCCTCCAGCGATTCTGCCATAAGGACTATATCGTCGGCAAATCGAAGGTGAGTAATGTACTCGCCATTTACGTTAATACCGTATCCTTTCCAGTCCAGTAGCTTGAAAACGTCTTCCAACTCAGCGGTGAAGAGTTTCGGGGATATTACGTCACCATGTCTTACACCTCTCTGCAGTTGGATAGGTTTCTTACTCTGGTTCTGTACTCATCATACAGGATAGCCATCGTAGCCCTACTGAACAAACACTTCAGCACTTCGATATACCGACAGTCCACTTGGCACCACTGAAGGGACTGCAGCACAGCCCAAATTTCGACGGATTCAAAGGCTTTCTCATAGTCCACATACGCAAGACAAAGTGGCAGATTGTACTCTTCGGCCTTCTGTACAATTTGCCGAAGGGTATGTATGTGGTCTATGGTGCTAAAGCCTTTTCGGAAACTGGCTTGTTCGGGAGGCTGGAAATCGTCGAGTCTGTGTGCGAGACGATTCGTAATGACTCTAGAAAACAGCACGTAGACGCGGCTCAGAAGGAAAATCGGTCTGTAGTTCTTCAAGAGCGTTGTCACCTTTCTTGAAGAACAAGACCACCACACTTCTGCTCCACGCCTCCGGAGTAGTGCCACCATGGAGCACGGAATTGCATCCTCTCCCGGGGATTTGCCAATTTTAAGGTGCTGGAGAGCCATTCTAATTTCGCTCAGACTGACGTCCGTGATATCATCTGAATAGTGTTGGATAATACTTGATCTTGGATCGTTACTCATACTTGCCTGTGGCTCCTACGATGACGTGTACAGCTGTCCATAGAACCTCTCAATCTCACTCAAAATCTCAGATGTCCTGGAAACGATGCTGCCACATTCGATCGTCAGCTTTGACAGTTGACTCTTTCTGGCAGACAGATCTCTGGCAAAGACTTTGGAGCCCTGGTTCCACTCGATTGCTTCTTCAATACGAGCAGTATTAAAGTTGCGTAAGTCCCGCCGCATGCATTTGGAGATATGTCTATTCAGTTGCCTGTATGCTGTCAAATCTGTTGAAGACTGCAGCTTCATTTCCGTCTAACAGCCATGAGATTAAGAGTGTGATCGGAGAGTTTTTATGTTATTCTGCTGCAGGTCTTGCAAAACTTAGCTCCTGAAGCATGGACAGTTTCCACGAGCTTGTCATTCATATCGTCCACTATATTGCAATCTTCTAGACACTGAAAACGATTTTTTAACTCGAGCTGAAGGGTTTTGGGACTTTGGATTAGAGCACGAGGGGGACGGAGCGTTTACTTTATTAGACGAGACCTCTCCAACTTAACGTTTAGGTTCATCATAAAGAGTCCCTCTTCCTCCATGAAGTCGACCAGCTGCTGACCCCATGGGTTCCGTTGCCCTAATCCGAATTTCCCTACTACCAACTCACTTCTCTCTTGTGCCTAGGTTTGCGTTGAAGTCTCCCATTAACACTGTATAGTGGGTTTTGGAGGAATGCATGGCTCTAGAGATATCCTCATACATTTCCTCCACCTCCTCATCGGGATATTTCGAGGTTGGTGCGTAAACCTGTATGCCCTTCAGCGAATACCGTTTGGTGAATCTGAGTATAAGGTACGCAACCCTCGTCGACCCACTCCCAATCTTTACAACGTTGTTAACGAGATACTTGTGGACGATAGATCCGACACCTCCTTGGGACAGATGGTCGCCCTCCCGGTGGTAGATCAAGTTGCCGGATTCGAGGATTACCGTGTCCTCTCCCTTTCTTCGGACCTCGGATAATCCTATAATATGCCAGCGCAACTTGTTTATCTCTTCTTCCAGCTCCAAGATCTTCTCGTCAGTCCTCAGGGTGCGTCATATGCTATAAGTTGCCAGATCGAAACGTCGTAGGTGGCAACCGAACCTCCACCGGAGATTCTTAGCACGCCCTGCCCCGCCGTTCCCATGGTCACCACCGTAGCCAGGGTATTTTGCCATAGTTACCATTCTTGGCGATCGGGTTGGCAACCGCAGTTTTTTTATTGTTGTTTTGCTGTTATCAGAAAGATGCTGCTGCCAATCTTTTGCGTCAGTTTCCTTCTGTCGCCTCTTACGATACTCACGGGAAGATATGGGGTAGTGGGTATTCTTACTAGCCACTACACGTGGGATTTTATTCTTTTACTTATATTGAATATCTCAAATAATTATGATGGCTTCCTAACGCTGGAGTTGAGCTTATTCGCTGAAGTTGAGCTTATTAAACATATTTTTTGTGCATGGGAGAATTCGGAGGATGCTTTGGGTATATTTTGTGACCTTTCCAAGGCCTTCGACTGTGTTCACCATGAGACATTAATCAGGAAGCTACAGTACTATGGTGTCAAGAACACAGCGCTTAAACTTATTTTTTCATATTTAAGTAATATAATGCAGAAAGTTAGTATCAAAAAAAAGGTAAAATTTCTTTCGGGTCACCTGTACTAATGGATGTCCTTCTGGGCTCGATTCTCGGCCCATTCCTATTTTTAGTATATATTAATGACTTACCTTCCCTTGTAGGGATTAATCATGATATAGTATTATTTGCTGATGATACTTCCTTGATTTTTAAACTTAAACGTCAATCATTTAAATGTGACGAAGTGAATAATGCTATATCAAAATTAGTGCATTGGTTTAACGTTAATAATCTACATTTAAACGGAAATAAAACTAAATGTATTAAATTTACTACAACGAATGTTAAAAATCTGGGTACTAATGTGTTTTTAAACGGGGAAAAACTGAGCCCTCTTGAATCCACTGTTTTTCTTGGCATCACTCTCGACTCAAAGCTTCAGTGGGGCCCCCATATATCCAAACTAGCAAGCAGACTAAGTTCTTCAGCCTATGCTGTAAAAAAGATTAGAAGTCTCACTAGTGTCGAGACAGCCAGATTAGCTTATTACAGTTCCATAGCATAATGTCTTATGGGATTTTGCTATGGGGAAATGCGGCTGATTCAGAAACCATTTTTGTTTTACAGAAGAGGGCCATTAGAGCTATTTACAACCTAAAACCGAGAGAGTCTCTTAGAGATAAATTTAAAGAAATAAATATATTAACTTTGGCGTCTCAGTATATTTACGAAAATTTTATGTATGTTCACAAAAACAAAGGTAGTTTTAGTAAAAAAGTGATATACATTCTGTAAACACTAGGAACAAACACAAGCTAGTGATACCAGTTTCTCGACTCCATAGAGTCAGTTATTCATTCTTGAGGCAATGTATACGCTGTTACAACAAGGTCCCGGAAAGTACACAGGCTCTCTCTATTACCAAGTTTAAATGTTTTGTTAAGCTGAAACAGTATAAAAAGGGTTATTATAGTATAAATGATTACATGATTGATAATAACTCTTGGGAATGAGGTGGTCGCTTCCAAGCAGTTTCTAAAATAAATTGTGTACTTAAATAGTTTGAACAATCATTAATGTACAATTTACTTTAAGAAAAAGTCCCGCTGGGTTTCTTGCTGGTTTTTCCCAGGACAGAGGTTTTTTTTCGAACCAGTGGTAAAGTAAAAAATAACTTTCAATAAGAATCACACATGTAATCTTTATTGAATAAAAAATAATTCTATTCTATTCTATACTACTACACGCATACTACCAAAATGTTAAAGGGATTAGATCGAAATCTCAAGAGTTTTAACGTAATGGCGCATGGTTATTAGATGAAATATTTGATACTGAATTATTCGATGATCGTTATTGTGTTAGGCGTCGCAACCGCGACCTCAATCGAACA
This sequence comes from Parnassius orleans, assembly GCA_029286625.1. Taxonomy (NCBI): domain Eukaryota; kingdom Metazoa; phylum Arthropoda; class Insecta; order Lepidoptera; family Papilionidae; genus Parnassius; species Parnassius orleans. The sequence goes on along the minus strand of JAGSMP010000212.1, from coordinate 1,175,303 downwards.
AAACAATCGCGAGGCATTGGTGTGCTTATTGTGATAAGGAAGAACATCGCGGCAGTAGGTAAGCCTAAGTGGTGTTCTTCTGCTGAAGACATCTGGGCTTCAGAGACGCTACCATACCGTCGCTCTAGGCGCCCTACAAAACTTAACATACCATAACACCGTTTACCTTTGTAATGAAAATATGGTTGCTTCTTTTTTGATCAAGTTATTAACTTTTGCAATACATTAGATTCACTTAAATCAGCAAATCCTAACAAGTTCCTTATAATAAGCGATATTAATATAAGCTTAATTATCTGGTCTGCTAAAGGTGAACACGTGCAATATTTTATTGAAACATAAAATTTTTGTAACCTATAATAATTTAATTAAGCGTTATATTAGCACTTATAATCGTATACTTGACCTCGTTTTGCCCAATTACTATGTAAAAGTCGAACATTGCCGAGGTCCTTTGGTGCCTGAAGACCAGCATTACAAACCTTTATCAATAAGTGTTAAATTTGTCGAACTTCAGCTCCTTCCATACTCTAAACATGTCTTATTCTCTTACAACAAAGGCGATGATGATTTAATAAATTTATAGATAGGTTCGACTAATTAGGACGAAATTCTTACTAGTAACATTGAAGATGCGGTCAATACTTTTTGTAACATAATATATAATATTCGTGATAAATATGTTCCCCTGTCATTCAATCGCAATAAAAATATCCACCATGGTTTAATCGTGTGTAATGGTGCATCTAAAGCACCCTTACAAATAATTATAATTAAGATAATAATATAGATATCATCTTAAATAGATAATAGTAATATATTCCAATCTTAAAATAAAAGAAATAAATTACTACATATTATTAATTTAAAATAATTATTCTACGGAACCATAGAATAGTTAATTTAATCCGCGCACCGTGAACCGTTTTGCTCACCGATCTCTAAAACAAAAGACTCGGTATGATTCGGACACGACCACGAGTCCCCGTTCGGGCCATTCCTTGTTCATTTCTACCTGAGACTGCTTGAAGTTCGCAACGCGTGAGCCTAAACGAACGACCGTTGAACTTGCTACCTACATTCAAAATTTAAATTATTCAAAGTGCAGTTGATCCCGCTGGGGATCCGCCTACCACCTAAGGACTACCGTGCCGCGAGCTAACGGAGTGTTGGCCTATCACCCTACCAACAGCCATCATCACCGTCGGGCTTGGGTATCATCGCATCGGCTTCTTCTGTTAGCTGGCTGTCTATGACCCTGAAGGAACAGCGCTTGGACTTCGCCCCCTACGTCAGGCCAGTGATCCCCTTCATAGGAACTTACTTTGTACGTGTGCGGAAGTAAGATAAATAAAAATAATTAACTATAAACCTTGACTTTTTTAAGAATCCACCTAATTTCTGAACCCCTGACGGTACACTTGCAGTTATAAAATTAATTATAGAAAAAAATATGTATCATAAGAAGTTTAAAGTTTATGTGTATCGTAATATGTATCATAAGAAGTTTAAATTACCAAATTTAATTGATAAAAATATATTTATCATGTTAAGAGAATAAAAAAGGATCTATATGGCAAGTACATTAGTAATGTTGAAGATAGCTAAAAAAATCATGCTACAATGTTATAGTCCTATATCAGAAACAAAAAGAATAATTATCCTTCTTATGTGACCTACTCCGGTATACATATCTGCTAATTCAGGAGAAGATATAAGTAATCTTTTTGCTCAATATTTTAATTCTAACTTCCTTCAATCTAGTAACAGTAAACTTACATAATATAGCTCCCATAACTGTAAATTATATCCCTTCAATCGAAATTAATTCTTGTTTATTAAAAAGCTGCTGAAATCACGTGATTTAAACAAATCAGCTGGTTCTGACGGGCTTCCAGTCCGGCGTTCCAGCTATTTTCCTAAACAGGTGTGCCGAAACCTTATCTAAGCTTTTATCAATAATTTTTAAAATATCCATTTCTGAGGGTTCAATGACTGCAAGATGGAAGTCCGCATTTATAACTCCCATTCATAAAAAAGGTCCTAAAAATCAAATTGAGAACTATCGCTCTATAACAAAATTAAGTCTAATCAGTTATATCCTGCAATCAAACACAACTTTATACCTCGACAGCATGGTTTTCTTCAGAAAAGATCAACTACATGTAACCTTTTACTTTTCACGCATTTTATTACTAATAACAAGGAAACCAAATCGATGCTATTTACACGGACTACAGCAAAGCATTCGATCGCATTGACCATTCTATACTCTTGCAAAAATTATCTGTTGCTGGTATCAGGGGCAATGTGTTTAGATGGTTTAAATTTTATATTTCAAAGAGATCACAAGCGGTAATTTCAAACGGATTTACATCTTGCTGGATGGGTGTCCTTTCTAGCGTTCCTTAAGGTTCACTACTTGGCCCTCTGCTCTTTGTCATATTTATCAACGATATTGCTGAATGCTTTGAGAACTCGGAGTTTTTTACTCTTCGCCGATGATATGAACATTTTTAGAGTAGTTAACAATTCTTCTGATGCTAAACTCCTACAAAACTATCTTGTTTATTTAGATAATTATTGTATCCGTAACAAATTAGATTTGATTGTTTCGAAGTGTATTTCTATATCTTTCGGTCGGAAGCGTGACATACGACACTTTTCATATAGACTCAAAGGTTTGACAGTTACTAGATGTGATAAAATAAGGGACCTTGGCTCTGGGTTTTATTTAAAGCATATAATGCTCTGGGTTTTATTATTAGGTCTTGTTACAAATTCGGTCAGTTGAAATCAATGAAAATATTGTGTTGTTCTCTGATTTGTAGCCATCTTGCATATACGTTTTAAGTATGGAATGTTCAATATAAAAAATACATTAATAATAATAAAGAAAGCTACAAATTCCAGTGTTCTCGTCTTCATCTATTTCCGCTGCAAACTAGGCGCTATACAGCTGACCTGGTCTTACTAAGTAAGATTGCTCAGGATCGTTAAGACTGTCCTGACTTTTTGTAAATGTGGTAATACTATTTGTGAATTAATAACATCTTCTTTCAGTAACAATATACATTTGAATTCTTAAATCGAATTAACATCAACGTGCAACTTATATTAATTATATATATTGTTTGTATTTACCTAACCGATAACCCATTAGCGAAAACTTTTAATAGGCTTACCTTGTGACTTACATAAACACCATATAGTGGTAATTATTAGCTGTTAGTTTTCCTGTTATAAATTTTTTTTTATATTTTATTAATATAACCTTAAGGGTGGCCCCATATAAATTTGGAGAAAAATTTCAACCCAAAGAGAAGCATATAAATAACTTATTTTTTAGCAATTTGAAGTCGGTTTTTACTTTTTGTTAATAGTTAAAATTATAACAATTATATGTTTTATATTGTATAAAGAAAATAGGTCAAAACATTTCATGCGTTCATGTAATGCATGAATCTCATTTTTTTAATATTTTTTAAGCTTTTAATTTAAATTTAAAAATAATAAGTTTCAATTAATATTCATCATTTTCACGGAAAATTACTGTTTTTTAGATTTAATATAATACAGAACCTCCATTCAAAGTTTGAACCAAATCTAATAGGGTAGATTTTTCTGTACATTAAGCGAGATCTGCCGGAGACGCATATCTGCAGTCAAATATATCTACCGAAGTACTGTTGTACAATGTAATAGTCCCATACTATGGACTTATATTATAGAAGATCTATCTATCATAATAACAGAGTTGGGGCTTGAAGTTCTTTATATTTTATATTATAAAAGGTATATGGAAGTAAGGTCTACGAAATAAAGCAAATATGTGAAAGATCTCATATATGTAAGAGTATTATAATGATAGAAATGTGACTTGAAAAAGAATTTTTATAGTATCGCTTAGACTTCCTTACTAGGACCATATAGGTGACCTTGGTATGATGTAAGCTTTGCGATAGCCATATTTATTTTGCATTTTGTTGTATTGCGTTTCTGGTTGTTTGGGAGGGTAGCTATTCTGAATGGAACTCTCTGCGTCTTGGCTAGGCTCACGCTAGAGCAGCTTAGCTCAAGTCGTTTCCCTTGTCTCAACGCTACAAACTGTCTGGGGTTCCTAATTTTTTATATAACAACATAATAATATAAATGTCTCTGTAAATTTCCATCTTTAAATTAATTAAGGAAAATTGTTGATGGGTGACATAAATACGATCAAAATGGAATATGGCTCGATTGTAATTTTATTTTTATATTTGGCTAATATCTAATATGGGGCAAAGTGTAGCGGGTCACCAAAAACCTTATGCGAAAAGCCTCTCAGCATGGGACCCCATCCCTAGAGGTTAACAGTAGACTCATGACGACCTCTGCGGCTGTAAGACGTGCTGGCCAAGCAATCGGTGGTAATGCCTTACACTTACATAATTTCTTACGGAGTGTTGGTCTAGCAGGTTGTGGCGCTGACGGAGGGCTTTTTTCGCTCTAGATTTCGCTGCCTGGGGAAGAAACGCTGAAACAAACGGCAACCCTTTTTAGTGATTACGCGACATCACATAATAGTTCTCAGATGTAACAAACACATCAGTATTTTTCATAATCAAAAAAATATAGACAAGAGGTTAAACTTGTAAAAAGTTAGGAATTTTGTAATAATATAATTACATTTCTTTCGGGAAATTACGACACATCTTCTCGTCAGGTATACTTCAAAACCTGAAAACTTGATGGTACAACCAGTGTGTGTTGCCCGTGATGACCCATGGATCTGAGACGTGGTCCTTCACTGCTGGCCGTATGAGGACGCTCAAGGTCGCTCAGCGAGCTATGGAGAGGGCTATGCTCGGGGTTTCTTTGTGTGATAAACTTAGAAATGAGGATAACCACAGTAGAACCAGAGTGACCGACATAGCCCAACGGATTAGTAAGCTGAAGTGGAAATGGGCGGGCCATATAGCTCGAAGAACCGACAACCGATAGTAAAAAGGTTCTCGAGTGGCAGCCTCGTACCGGTAGGCGAAGTGTGGGGTGACCCCCCACTAGATGGAGTGACGACTTGGTAAGAAATGCAGGAAGTCGATTGATGCAGGTGGCTCAGGACCGTGCTTTGTGGCATTCCTTGGGTGAGGTCTATGTTCAGCATCCACTGCTGTGAAGGGCCGTAATGGTGATGATGATGATGATAAATACATTTGTAATTTAGTCTAGCGCGCTCTAAAACGTAAAAGTAATAAATCTAACGCGTTACGGGTAAGTGTCTCGCTTTAATTACCAATTACCGTACGACGTGGCACATCCTTACTTCATATCATATTACAGAGCGCGTTAGCTAAATTACTAATTAAGTTTATGATGTAAAAGTAAGTAGCAGCCAATATTCTATAACTGGGTGGAGGCCTGCTCTCATTACTGCAATATAATAATTACCCTTATTAAATAATCTTGGTTTAGTAAAAATTTGAAACTTTTATAGACAGGTCCTGCATATTTTCTTGGACTTTGTTGTAAAAGCGTATAAGTATATTGTCCCATAAAGGAAGCTTGTTGTAGTTAGCTAGGTAAGACACATAATTTATATTTTTTAACGTGGATAACTTTGTTAATTAATTTTAACGTCTTTGATGTTTTTTTTATTAATTACACAATTTTTCAAAGAATAAGGGTGACAAACAAACACACAGTCCACCTGATGATATGTGTATGTTTTTCCCAGGACAGAGGTTTTATCCGAACCAGTGGTAAAGCATAAATTATTTTCAATAAGTATTCTTGTGATCTATATTGAAAAAAAAAAGATTCTTTTTTAATCACGTAGTGGCGGTATCAGAATTAGCCTATACGCTGATATCTAAATCATCTATAGTATTTTTTTTATAGAATAAGGCTGACAAACGAGCACATATTCCACCTGATCGTAAGTTAATACTGTGGCTCATGGACATCGACATTTAACCTCGATTAACAATCAATATGTAGATGCGTTGTTACCTCTGAGGACTAAAACGGAATGACTCGTATTTAGTAAATCGGTCTCCGGTTCTCTACACTTACCAAACGAAACACAGCAGCATTAAGCTACTATTTTACGTTGCTATTTTGTGAGAGCGGTCTTTCCTCAGTCGGCCAACCCATTCGTGCTACAACCATAATTTAGCTAAAGCATAGCTCTACCTCGTAAATTGAGTGTCATTTGACCAAGGTGATATTTATGATAGAATAACGTCTTAAAATTTATAACCGATTATTTGTAGTAATAAGGAGAACGAAGCCGCATGAATAATTAATACTATTCCGTGAATTTATTTTACCATTAAGCAGCGTAAAATGATTGTTTAGGTTTGAAATCCCAATTTGAAATTAACTTGCTCTCATATAAATGAGTGCTAACCGCTGTCTTCTAAATATTTAGTGTCTCTTAACAAACATCCAATACTTAAGGGGTATAGTTATTTCGATAACTAGTCTGAGCTTTAAAATAATGCCTTGTTACTAAAAGATATTATTTTTTTATAGGAAAGGGGCAAACGAGCATACGGCTCACCTGATGGTAAGTGACTACCGCCGCCCATGAACAACTGCAACACCAGGGGAATTGCAGGTGCGTTGCCAGCCTTTTAGAAAGGATTAAGCTCTTTTCTTGAAGGTCCTTAAGTCGTATCCGTCCGGAAAAATCGCCGGTGATAAACAATTCCACAGAGAGGTCGTACGGGGAAGAAAACTCCTAGTAAACGTCCAGTATAGCATTCAGATGGTGTAGATGGTATCGAGAGTTTAGCCGCGATGTGCTTTCGTGAAATATAGCGGCTGGGATTAATCCGAACAATTCCTCACAGCACTCCCCTTGGTAGATGTGAAAGAAAATGCAAAGGGATGCAACATCTATTCGCAGCGCCAGTGAATCGAAGCGCCAGCGCCAGCGATCTGAAAGGACTCGGTCGTCGACGATTTGAACCGCACTGCGATGGATGCGTTCAAGTGGAAGGAGCTGGTACTAGGCAGCCACGGCCCAGAGATGTGAACAGTATTCCATGTGGGGCCAAACCTGCGCCTTATAAATTTGCAGGCGGTGTGCCGGCATGAAATACTGTCCCGCTCTGCTGAGCACGCCAAGCTTTTTAGAGGCCAATTTGGCCTTCTCTTCCAAGTGATCACTAAACTTCACGTCACTCGATATGTCGATGCACTCGATATGAAGAATGAAAATTCACTAGAGCAGTCGAAAGCCTTATAAGCTAAAAAACCTTGTTCACGAAGACAGGGCTTAAAAAAGGTTAAGAACATTAAATCGTCCCTTTTCCACTTGCATCAGGTTCACATCAGTCAATTTCCTTATTAATTAATCCCTTTTCGCTTGGAAAAGACTCACAATTTTTAAATCAAATACCAGATACATGGGCTTCGCACTCCCACATTTAAAAAAATGTGGGAGTGCGTTGAATGAATTGGCGCTCAACGCCGTGCGTTGAGCAACAACTGCAATCTCCCAAGGGGACATTAAGTTAGGAACTGGACCGTAGTCCATAGTAAAATATCTGGCGTACCAGTAAAAGAGGGCTTGGCCCCTTGGTAGTGCGTAAGCACAAACATTGACTGAAGTCGCGCATGTCAATGCGTGTAAACGCCATACAGATTACGATCAAACCCAGCCACAATGAATGTACGTCACACGGATTAGGCAACAATAGGCACACTGGCCATAAAAAGCCCTCCATGAGCGCCGTTACTGCTGACGTGATGTAAGTGTAAGGTATCACCACCAATTGTATGATCAGCACGGCTAACTAGCCGCAGAGCGTGTAGTGAGACTACCGCTCACCTCAAGGGAATGGGGTCCCACGTTGCCGGCTTTCAGTCGCAGCCTTGAGAGCTCAGATTCTCCCTCCAGCTACCACTCGCATGACGTCAACAGATATGCTCCACCAACCAATACAATGGCAGATATAGTCAATAGGCAGTTATAAGATAAAAGTAACAATTCGCCATTAGAAAGATTGTGACTGATTTTTCGATCACGTTTGTCTCACCCACCAACAAGTTGCCTGCAATCATTCATAGGTGGGAAATTTACAGAGATATATTATTATGTTGTTATATAAAACATCATGGAGGTCAGACAGTCTGCAGCCCCTAAATACACATCCCAAATACACAAACTCATCTACTTGCTCGACCAATTCCCCTTCTTTTCTTATTTCACTTTCAAAAACCATAACTTTCGTCTTACTTGCGTTCACTTTCATTCCCCTTTCTTTTAATGACCTGTTCATTAATGTAACCATCATTTGCAACTCGGCCGCCGAAGACGCAAGTATGACTTGATCATCGGCGTACAAAAGGCATTTGACGGTTAATTCACTCATTCTTAACCCGCACTCTTCAACTTTCAAATTTTCCTAACAACTGTCCATAAATAGGTTGAACAGCCACGGGGAAGCCACACAGCCCTGTCTGACACCTTTATGGATGACAAACCAGTCCGAGTAGGCCCCGTTGATCCTGACACAAGCACTGGAGTCCCTATAGAGAGACTTCAATGCCTGTATTAACCCAGCGCTCCACCCAAATGAGTTCAGTGTTTGCCATAATACATCCGTGTCTACTCTGTCATAAGCCTTTTCCAAGTCCACGAACGCACAAAAAACCTTTTGATTTTTGGCCAAAAACTTCTCCGCGATCATGCGCATGGAAAAGACTTGATCCGTACATCCCATTCCCTTTCTAAATCCCGCTTGCATATCCCAAATTTTTCCATCAGTATCTTTCATAACTCTTTCAATTAGCAGCTTAGCATACAGTTTTCCCACAATGTTAAGAAGGCTGATACCACGGTAGTTTTTACAGTCCTGCTGCGATCCTTTTCCCTTATATATTGGGACTATCACGGTTTTGCACTAGTCTCCCTGTATCCGCTTAAGTTCCCAACACAAATTAAACCAGGTATACAGCAGGTCTGCCACCACTCCCTCTCCAGACCTTAGCATTTCGAGTGATACTCTATCATACCCGACTGCTTTACCTGCTTTAATACTTTTCATTGCTTTCATTATTTCATCTATACCTATCTCTCTATATCTTTCCTCTTCTTTCGAAATTTCTATTTCATTTAATTCAAACGTCTCATCACTCACAAACACGCTTTCAAAGTATTCCTTTCATTTCCTTATACTCGAAACTTCGTCATTCAGAATACAGCCATTCTGGTCTCGTATTGCATTCATTCTAGGCTGGTTTGAATGTCCCCTGGCAGTTCTTACGAGTTTCCAGAACATTTTTATATTTACCTGGAAGGTATCTGATATTCTTCTATCATATTTATCCGTTCTTTCTTGCTTTTTCCTTTCGACTACTTCTTTTACTCTCTTATTTAGATGACTAAAGACTGCCTTTTTTCTTTCAATATCATCATTCATACCGCTAGAATGACTAGCCTTGGTTGCTAGTAAATCTAGCCATGCTCTCTTCTTTGCTTCAACTTCCATCTTTACCTCATCATCCCACCATAAATTGTTATTTTTCCTTTCATTTGTTCTCTTAGTTAAAACACATACTTCGGTAGCTGCATCCACCAAACCTTTCTTGACATTATACCACACAGTCTCCAAGTCTAAATCATTCATACACAATTCATCCATACCACTTATATTTTCTCTCAGTCTACATTTGAACTTCTCTTTCACACCTTCATCTTGTAACCTTTGTGTTCTTATACGCTGTAACGCATTGGTAGACACAGACGTCCGATGCCGCCAACGTCTGAATAGACCATTAATTCGGCATAAGACCAAGTAATGATCCATCCCTACGTTCGACCCCGGTAAATCGTTGTATCTACCACTGCGCTTCTCATTCTTTCATCCACAATTATGAAATCTATCATGCTTCTATCCACCACCTCTTTCCCATGTATACATGTGAAACTTCTTATCAAGAAGAAAGTGTTCGTCACAAAAATATTATTTTCCACACATACAGTGAGGAGGCTTTCACCATTTTCATTTATGCTTTCATCACCAAACGTTCCCAATATCCTTTCATAACCAAGCCTCTTCACGCCAACCCTTCCATTAAAATCTCCTAATATAACAATATTTTCATTACCCTTGCATTTCATTAGCACCATCCTTACCATTTCCCAAAACTGCTCTCGGATATAAGTGGGCTTAGACATGTCTGGGGCGTAGGCCCCTAGAACAAACAACTTCTTTAAACCCACTTTCATTCGTATCCATAGCAGTCTCGGGCTTACATATTCATACTCTTTCACACAATGACCCATTCTTTCTTAATGGATGATAGCGACTCCCCGGCATGCCCGCTCTGTCTCGTCTACACCAGACCAGTACGCGGTATACATGCCATGTGTAGTCGCATCCTTTCCCTTCCGTTTCGTCTCATTTACACATAACACATCTATTCCTCTATCATACATCATATCGCATACTTCATCCATCTTATCATTCATTGCTCTCCACATACATTCAGTGTAGCCAGACGGGCCTCCGCAATCCACTTTTCGCCCCTCCGGGAGACAGAACGTGACAGGTGGCGAACCTCGTCGCCGGTTTTCCTCCCGGAGATTCTTTGCACCCCTGCCCCATTAAAGGGGCGCCGGGAACTCGGGGCCATTTCTTTTCTTTTATGCCTCATGGTGCGAAAACAGTTGGTGGTATTTTTTACGCCGCTACCACACGGCGAGGAGCCAAGTCTGTTCTTTCGGCTTTGTCGCTTGCTTGGCACCACCTGGGGGACACATGTAGGGTGGGCCTAGGATTAGGTGGTCGAAGCCTACGGACGCGAGAGACTCATCCCCCTATGTACTTATTAAGCGGATTTAAGTGCTGAACAAGAGGAACACATGTTTTTATCAGACAATTTTATTTGTATGCACATAAATTAAGTAAGAAATTCCAAAAAACATTACAAATTTAGAGACAATTAAAGTACTTTTACAATGACTTCTGTTATACCCGAAACATTTTTAATTGCTCTTATGTAGGATTCCTTACAATATATTCCACCATTTGCGAACATGTGGTGATGTAGTAAAAATAGCCATTGGCAATTTTTAGTGGTACCGAAAAAGTCTAATATTGTTTGATGTGACCCTCTTCCTATATTGACACGACTCGATCCTTTTTTAAATTGATGTTTATTCTAATCTGGGTTCAATACAGATTTATCTTTTACGAATCAATCTTTAAGAGTAAAGATTCTTTCAATGTCCCGTTTTATATCAAATAGCTTTTATATTTTTCTATTTAATATGTAGGCGAAAGAGGATCATCCCAGAAGCACTCATGATGGATGGCGCAAATATGCGTGCGTTATAACATAAAGTACAAGAAAATATAATAAACAGATCGTTAGCAACTCGTTGCAAATATATGGTACGCTTTCCCGATGATGTTAATTTCAAAAATCCTCCAAACAACAACGGTTGCCACAGATACGACGCTTCATTAGAGTAAAATCTTACTCTTGATTTGGCCAGTATTTTATAGTCTTGCCTACACGGCGAATCCTGACATATCTTCATGAATTCCTGTAACAAGCACTATTAATCACCATTTCTTCCGCTCGTCTATCCTGACATGAATAGGTTTACTGTCCCTATATTTGAAAATTCACACACACACACATACGCAAGGCAATTACGTTGGACCACATACAAACTGACACTAGCTAAGGCGTCCTTTTGACCAGCAATCATCTCATATGATAACATGGACAGGAAAACTGGCTCTTTTCACTAAGCACATACAGACACACAGCTCTTTATACAGCTTGCACGGCACTATTAGTATCGATAGAAGATATACACTTTAACAACACATACCCTCTTGTAAATATACTAACATCCTCAATCATACAATAATCGAAAACGTGCCTCCCTTCGACCACGCATGGACCGGACGGCACCTTTCTCTCAAGGCAACACATACAGCTGTAAACTAGTATTTCCCTAGGACCAACCGCACGGGTCTGTTCTGTTCTGTTCAATCAACCTGACTGGACCGGACGGGTGCATCCCTTCGACCAGTGTAACTCCACAATTCACAAGCCTGGACCGGACGAATGTGTCCTTTCAACCAGCCAGCCGCGCGCTGCATGGCCCGGTACGACACTGTCCCTTCGACCAGCTTCACACAAATCCAACCCTCAACATCAAACATTCATAAGCTTGGACCGGATGAATGTGTCCTTTCCACCAGCCGAGTGCGGCATGGCCCGGTACGACATCGTCCTTTCAACCAGCTTCACAGAAATCCTACCCTCAACATCAAACATTCATAGGCTTGGACCGGGCGAATGTGTCCTTTCAAAAAGCCGCGCGCGGCATGACCCAGTACGACATTGTCCTTTCGACCAGCTTCACAGAAATCCTACTCTCATCATCAAACATTCATAAGCTTGGACCGGACGAATATGTCCTTTCAACCAGCCGCGCGTGGCATGGCCCGGTACGTCATTGTCCTTTCGACTAGCTTCACAGAAATCTTACCCTCAACATCAAACATTCATAAGCTTGGACCGGACGAATGTGTCCTTTCAACCAGCCGCGCGCGGCATGGCCCGGTACGACATTGTCCTTTCGACCAGCTTCACACAAAGCCAACCCTCAACATCAAACACCAATTCTGTCGACCACACAATATTCAGAGCAAAACTGCTACACTCGTCAACGCATTAGAACAAAAAAAGTTCACTCATTCTCTCAATTCATAGCATGTTAAAGTTAAAAATTTCCCCGGTACATCGCTAAACATTTCGAACTTTAAAATGTACCCCATGTAAAATATATTTCGCATAAACATAAAACTGAGAAAACAAATCTAGTAATAACTTCATGAGGCATGATTGTTTTAGGAATTTACTCGATAAGGGATCATAAGCGAAGACCAGTTTCAGACGCTGTTTCTTGAACTCTGGTTTCTTTATTAAGGGACCATTTTAGTAAACTTAAGCTCGACAAGACAATTAGCTGCACGATCTTTCAAAGCAATTGCTAGTTAGTTTACGACAAACTGTTTTCCGCAACTCCACGTATAAGCGCGTATCGTACCAACAAATTTATTTGAAAGCTATATATCACTCAAACTCAATGAAAGCATTATCACTCCCAATCAAACAACACAACTCCTCCATACTTAAAACGACATTTCGACAATTATTCCTTTTCGCGGCAGCAACGGGCCGGGTACCAGCTAGTAGTAAATAAATGTTTGTTAAAGGAGCCATGTCCTGTAATAACACTTGTTGCTATCCTGATCTGTCACTTGGTCAATCTCATTAAGGCTACTGTTAAACTACTGGTTAAACTACTGTTTATTTCCGGCAGAGCCCTATCTTGCCCACAGTCCACTAGATTATTAGAAAACTGAGCGTGTTGGTTAGTAAAATTATTACGTACCAGTGAACGACCGTTACTAAAAGGGATCGGAATGATCGGCTCCAGCCCTATAACGGGCATAGCCGATCCTCTCCTGGCCAGTTCGTTTGCTGCGTCGTTGCCCCTGTATCCACTGTGTCCCTTGATCCATTGCAGAGTTACATTGTTGTGTTTATTCCAGTTTAGTTTAATGTTCAAAGGTAAGACCTAAGTATTTTACCGTAGAGGATAACTAGAGTTTTGTGCTAAAAAGACTTCGCAGGTGATAGTTATTCAGAATTCGTTTTTTTGTGGACATTACTAGAATCGTTTTATTTGGGTTAAAGGTTAATTGTATTCCTTGTACCAACTCTCCACTATACGGAGAGCCACTTGGGTCAGGTCGCACACCATGCTTGCTGTTTTTCCCGAGACCAGTATTATCAGGTCATTTGCATAACCAATTGTGTAAAAGTGATTGGCATTTAATTTGCTTATTAGTTCATTTATGATCATATTCCACAAGATAGGTGAAAGAACCTCACCCTGCGGGCAGCCTTTCTTTATTTGGACTGCTTGAGATTCACCAGTAATCTTTATTGTTCGTGAACTGAGCATGTTTACTATCGAGTCAATCAGTGCCGGTTCAACTCTATGTCTACTTAGTGCAACTTTTATGCTGGCGATTGGTTGTTATTTTAAGCGAATGTTTATGCTATTAAAAAATCTAATTACGAGTATGTTCTACCTAAGTGTTTATTTTGTGCAACATTTTTTTTACAACATTATCCCTATATTTCTGAGTTTTAATCGTCTAGATTAAAATGCAAAAGTTGCGTCGAAATTTTTTTACTCACGGTTGACATTTGCGGCAATGCTAATACTCGTAATAAAACGTCTCCTTTACGTCCACATATGTACCTACGCATACATGCTCATCGGTTAAGGGTACTTAACAAAACATACTTTGTATAATAATAATTACGGAGTAATAACACTTTTGGTCACTCTTCCCGCCAAGTTTTCCCGAAAAAATCATGATGTATAGTGTGCCAAGATACAGAGAAATTAATTAAGTTATCTATTTGATTACACACAGTAATCACAATGCCGCAATGACTAGCAACAAACTGTTACCCTATCTTCATCACTTCTTGTGATACGATCTAATGTAGAGACAACGATTATCGGATCGTTCCAAGTTGAACAACAGTATCCTCTACGAGACAAAGGCCTTCCACCACACCATCAGATGTTCATCGCTCCTGAATGACTCACAAGTAAATCGCAGTTACAACTACGCACCAATTCGTGCAATGCGACCAAATAGTAATAACAAGTGACTAATAGTATGAACGCTTGGAAATACCTCCGGCAAATTCTTCAATACTTAATTCTACTTCAACTAGATCAATTAAAAGGAAACTTTACTGATTATCACAAAATAAAATGTCCAAGAGCCAAAGCTATATTTAAGACAAATTTACTTCCCTCGCGCATCAAATGTCGGCCGGCAGCAGCGTTAAATAATACGCCCGCGGCATCCCACGCCGACAGCATACTTCCATTCAAGAACGATGGGCACAGCACCACGCCTTCATCAGTCTAGGCGAAGGAGGATCATCCCAGATGCACTTATGATGGATGACTCAAATATGCGTGCGGTACAACATAAAGTACAAGAAAATATAATAAACAGATCGTTAGTAATTCGTCGCAAATATACGCTTACCCGATGATGTTAATTTCAAAAATCCTCCAAACAACAACGGTTGCCACGATACCACAGATACGACGCTTTGCTAGAGTAAAACCTTACTCTTGATTTGGTCAGTATTTTATAGTTGTGCCTACACATAAATTAATAAAATTTAAGTGTATGTCTCTACTATTGAAATAACTGGATTTATAGAATCAGGCGTTACATTGCGGAAATCCTTTAAATTCACGATGTTAAAAAATTAATTAGCTAAGATCCGAGTAAAAAAATTAAATGACGTGTCTTACTAAGTTTGAACAGCACCTACCGCCCTCCCTCAATTGCGTGCACTATCCCCGTCACCACTAATCCCAGCATCACTACTCCCAACCCCACTACACTAGAAAAGACACCCCATCATCGATAATATGACACATGTTTCGCCTCTACACGAGGCATCTTCAGGTCAAGTAGACTCTGAGGTGGTTTACTGCTACCGTTTTTTATTGCATATATTAGTAAAGATAGTTTTTTTTTTAAATAGTTTAATGTAATTTATCAAAGTGGTCTCTAACGTTGTTGTTTCAAAAAATAGCATTGGTCAAAAACAATTTATTAAAAAAGATACAAAAGCATGTCGTTCGCAATTCTCTGTACGCGGTTTAACCATAAAATGTTCGTCAATATGTGAGCACTCTGATTTACTTAGGTTCTATTTCTAGCCGAAAATTCCCCCTATAATGAAATCTATGGGGGAGGCCCATGTTTAGCAATGCACTTTTATAGGTTTTAATGGATTGAATGGCTGAAGTGAACTTTGACAGGCTATAATGAATGAATATATTATCAGTAGAATAAATATAATAAGGCGTTTAAACTTTTAAACCAGGTACTTATTTCTTTTTTCTTAAAAAGAATACTACCTATGATTTTAACCCTGCACACCACTCTAATTAAGCTTAAAATGCTTGTGTTTCTAATGATTCACGACAGTCATCGAATAATGGATTCAAACCCTGGACTTTTGAGTTTAAAAGCCCTAATTTTTTGTCATTACACTACTATCTTTTAGTGTAAAGGCATCTTTTGAAACCTCAGACTAGTTATCAAAATAATTGTATACCTTAGGTATTGGATGTTTGTTAAGAGGCACGAAATATTTAGAAGATAGCGGTTACTATTCATTTATATACGAGTAAGTTAATTAAGGGATTTCAAACCTAAACAGTCAGTTTGCACTGCTTAGTGGTAAAATAAGATTCACTGAACAGTATCCCTTTTTCATGAAACTTCATTCTCCTTATTCTGATATATACGTAATTACTCTGAGTCCATATTACTACAAATACATAATCAATTTTCTGACTTTAATATGATATACTTTGATCAAATGCCGTTATAGTTGATTTAGTTATCAGCGTATAGCACCACCACTACGTGATTAGAATAGAGTAATTTTTAATCAATATGTAATATAATAAAATGTGTAGGTAACATAGCTGAATATTATTGAATATTCAGCTATGTTACACATAACATTCTCTCTGAATCACTGTCAAGTGCTTCTCAAATGGTGTATCATCTAATTAGTATATTTTACAAGTAATTTAATAAATTGTTTTATGTTCTTGAGTTATAAGGTACAATAGAACTAACATGTTAAATATAACGAAAGTCCCTTAATTAAAAAAGAATAAGAAAAAATATATTAAGATAATATTATCACATCTACTTCTAGAGTGTTGGAAGCGATATAGTCTTAGATTATTTACTTATACATATTAGATATCAAAAAAAAAAGAGATGTATGTATTTCCTAAGTTTACTTTTGAACAATTTCATGTTATTGCAGTTTTTTTACGTCATTTGGTAATTTATTGAACAGCTGTGGTCCTTCAAACAAATTGTGCAGTCATTTAGTTGAAGTATTTTTTTACTTCCTAAGTTTTGTGTTGTTGTTTTTTATGTAACTGTATGTTTCATAGAAAATAATTAGTAGTAATATTTTTATTAGGGTGCAAGTGCAATAAGTTGTGTAAGATTTAGCAAGTAAGTTTTTTCGTATAGTACTTTTGTTGGAGTTATATAATGATAGAGAAATAATGTTTTGATAATTTTATTCTGGGTTTTTTGAAGTGTATTTAGGTTAGTTTTAGCTGCTGATCCCCATAACTCAATTAGATATTCGATATTTGATTTAAATACTTTACGTAATAGTCCTTCCTAGTAATGACATCGGTTTTATTTTGACTTGATCAATATGCAGTCTCCAAGTGACTTTGTCATCTAGCAATAGACCTAGATATTTTTCCTAAATTGAACATTTTTTATTTTATCGTCAATAGTAAGAGGTTCAAACTCTGGTAAAGGTTTATTCTTTGTGGAAAAAAATATAAATAATGTTTTTGACATATAAATTGTTAGTATGTTATATTTTAACCATTTTGCAAGTCAATCAAGATCTTTTTGAGCATAAGTCATAAAGTTGTGAATAGATTTAACGAAGTAGAAATGACATTTGTGTCGACTGTGTACAAAGTGTCTAGTCAGCCCTATATGAGAACAGCCGTACGATACGTTTTAATCGAACTAAAAAAAATATTTATTTGAACGCATTGTCGCCTATTTTGTAAATATGATGTGAACATTTTGAGGTTCCTGCCTGTAACGCTTATGTTGTTTAGGTTTTGCAGCAGCTTAAGATGGCTTACTATGACAAAAGATTTTTTTTATGTCAATGAAAATCCCGAAAGCAAAATTCCTTTGATCAATACGAGTTTAAATTTTTGTGATTAAGTCTACTGCAGGTGTAATAGTGCTCGATTTAGGACGAAAGCCATGTTGTTGGTCAATTAAGAACTTTTTAATTTTATTAAATATTCCTTTAGGCGACTATAAAGGACTCGTTTGAATATTTTTGATACAACAGGTAAGACAGACACTGGCTTGTACTTGGTTCAGTTATATTTCCGGATTTGAAGACAGCACTGACCTTAGCAATCGTAAGCGTGCCGGGAAAAACATTTACACAGTTCGTTAACCTTTTAAGGCATTTAATCGCTTTGGTGCTGTGTAACACAGCAGTACAATCTAGGCGAAGAAACAACAGGTGTACAATCTAGGTCAGTACCTACTAGTGGTTGTTATCAAGATCATGAATTATTTTTGATATTTCATTAGTCGATCGATACGTGGTAGAGCCATGCTACAGCTATATTAATAGTATATTTGTAGCACGAATGGGTCCGCTCGACCGGGGAAAGACCACGCTCTGTACCAGCGTAAAATAGCAGCTTAATGCTGCTATTTTAAACTGGCTTTATCGTAACTGTTATGGAATGAGTAAGATTTTCTTGTGTGCCTTGATAAGGTTTTTCACTTTGTTCTGTTCTTTAATTAATTTTTTTTGAAGGTTATCATCTTTTGAGAGAGATTTATTCTACTGCCATAAGTTGTTCCGTAAATTTATTGAATTTATAAAGTCTCGGTTTATCTAGTTTTGTTGAGGGAGATTTAGAATTTTTGTCTCGTTTATTTTATTTTTGTTTATTTGTTTTTTCATATAAATCTCTCTAGGTAGTAAAGTCATTTTCTATATTAATAAATTAGCCTAATAAAGTGGTATTGTATAATGTTTCATAATCAATAGCTTTGTATTGATTTTTAATGAGTGTCCTTGTTTCCAAGCTGCCTATTTCTAGAAACATCTGCGTGTGATCAGATAGCAGAGATACCGACTACGAAATATATTTAAATGCAGAGAGGTGTAAGACGTGGTGATGTCATATGCCCGGAACTCTTCACTGCTGCATTGGAAGACGTTTTCAGGCTACTGGACTGGAAAGGATACGGTATTAACATCAATGGCGAGTACATCACACACCTTCGATTTGCCGACGATATCGTTCTTATGGCAGAATCGCTGAAGGACCGAAGCACTTTGCTGAATTACCTTAACAGTGCCTATCAACGGATAGATGTTAAGATGAACATGGACAAAACAAAGGTCATGTGTAACGTCCATGTCATACCTATGACGGTAGTTGTTGAAAGCACTACGCTCAAAGTTGTTGATGAGTATGTTTTACCTGAGACAAATAGTCCGACTAGGTAAGTCCAACTTATCACGACAATCGACGGATTGAACTGGACTGGGCAGCGTTCGGGAGATTATGACACATTTTCTCGTCAGGCATACCTCAAAACAAGATTATACAACCAGGGCGTATTGCCAGTGCTGACTTATGTATGGATCTGGGACGTAGTCCTTCACTGCTGACCGTATAAGGAAGCTCAAGGTCGCTCAGCGAGCTATGGAGAGAGCTATGCTCAGGGTTTCTCTGTGTGATAGACTTAAAAATGAGGATATCCACAGTAGAACAAGAGTAACCGACATAGCCCAACGGATTAGTAAGCTGAAGTGGCAATGGGCCGGCCATACAGCTCAAAGAATCGACAACTGATGGGGAAGACGAGTTCTCGAGTGGCAGTCTCGTACCGGTAGATGAAGTGTAAGGTGTCTCCCATTAGATGGAGTGACGACCTGGTAAGACATGCAGGAAATCCATGACCGTGCATTCATTGTTGTGGCATTCCTTAGGGGAGGCCTACGTTCAGCAGTGGACTTGTGAAGGGCTGTAATGGTGATGATGATGATCAGATAGGCATGATTCAATATGGATATATATAGGAAAATATAGTTTTTCTATATATATCCATAAGTAGTGGTTCCCATTCTCACACAACTCTTCCGTTACACCATATTTTATGTTGCTATGCACGTAAATTGAAACTGGTGGTGTTTACCTTTACAATTTTTTGCCTATAATTGTAATATGTTTATAGTTTGTTATCTGACATAATTTTGGGTCGGTTTTAACATGAATTTTATTTCATTGAGTTTGTCAGATTTGTGAAAACTACATAAATTAGTATTGAACATTTTTAATGAGTATCTTCTGGTTTGCTTCCCTCTGTCGTCACTTACGACACCCACTGGACGATATGGCGAAGTAGATATTCTTACACAGCGACTACACGGTCACAAAAACTTTAAAACTTCACCTATAATTAATTTACAACGCCTAAAATATTACAGGTTAAGAAAAGAGACGGTTTATTTCTTGATACAGTTGTTTCCAAGAAATAGCCATAGTTTCTGTTCAGAACCTTGAATGTATTTCTTTGTTAAAATTCTATTACTACTACATATATTAAAGTGAAAGTTACAGGCTGTATACGTCCCACTGCTGGGCACAGGCCTACTCTCATGTCTGAGAGGGTTTTAGGGCAAAGAAATATCCGCCGCGCTGCCCCATGCATGATGGCGAACTTCACATGCCTTCGAAATAATTTTTTTCTTATATCTCAGTTTCCTCAGGATGTTTTCTTTCACCACCGAGCAAGTGGTAAATCAACGCTTAAAAGTAACAATTTCATTGGTGCCGGCGGAAATCGAACCTAGCTTACTCGCGTACTGTGAAATTAACAGCGAGAGCTTAGCCCCTGAGCTACCACGGCTCTACATATATTATGAATATCTAATTTTAAATTATTTTTGTTTGTTTCTGACTTTTGTTTAATAAATTATGTATTTTACTATGTAGATTTTCCTTTACTTTTAATTTCTCTTCGTTACCATTAATAATCAATTTGCTAATGAAATATTCAACTGAATTACGACTTACCACAAGTTAATCAAGAGTCTTATTATATTCTTTAAATTAGTATAACCTGATAACATTTTGTAGTTAATCAATACTTTCTAAAATATTTTCCTTTTATGAAAGTAAAAGTTTTCCTTAATTAGTACCATAAAATATGTATTTGTTTAGCCTTCACACAATTAACTCATGAATAAAGCAACAAAAGAGCAGTTTTCATTTATCCAACTGTTGAGAACAATCCTTCTATCATTACAGAAAGTGTTTTAGTGTTCGTTGCTGTATTGTTGTGTGTTGGAGGATTTTACACGCCCTTAAAATTGGAATTAACCATATATTTATTATAATTTATTTAAATAAAAAAACTATGTAACTATCTCAGACATAAAGGACACTTTATTTCTCGAAGTAAGAAATTAAAATTACGTTTTTCAAACGTCAACATGTTTTATAATCTATACTATTACCATTATTTATAATGTTAGCCATTTAGATAATTATTAAATTAATAACATTTATTTTATCAATTTTACAATTTCCCAAAAATCTCTATTTTTTTCAGATAAAATAAAGCCTAGATCGCTCCTGGAATTGCTTTCTAACTAATTGTTAAGTTTCATTACAATCGGTTCAGTCATTCCGAAGATTAATCCGGAGAGACGGACAGATAAAAAGATAAAATTTTTAAAAATGTTTTTTTTTGTCTTAATGGCATGCAAATTCCCACTCAGCTTAATAAAAGGCTGTTATTTCGATACTACAGACAGACACTTCAATTTCATTTATTTAAAAGCTAGCTGTGCCCGCGACTTTGTTCGCGTGGGATTAATACTTTTTATTTTGATAAGTGAAAATCAGTTTTTTGTACTTTTAATTGCGACGAAGACCTATAAAAATACTAATCTAGATAAAAAATTCAGTTAGTTAGTCAAATAGACAAACAAACGAACGAACAAATAGTTTTTAACAGTGGTAGAGCCACGCGGCAGCTTTTGCTGTTGCACGTATGGGCTGGTTTGAGCCGGGAGGTGGGAATTCGCCTTGGCATATAGTCGGACACAACTGGTTACTTCACCTACCCGGATTCCAGATGTGGAGGATCATGCACCTTCCCTGTTGGGGAGTTGTAAGGGGTTGTTTAAATTGGATTGTTTAAAATTCAAAAAATGAGTATTTTTTTAATTTATTTAAACAGTATATATTATGGAGAAAACAGTAAATAATTTTTCCTGTAAAATTTAAATTTTACGATTACCGACTTTTTGCTAGCGGTCGTTGAAATGGTAATTGTAAACGAAATTAAAAAAAAACTGTTAAAAATAAGGATATTGTCTTATTTTAAGAATTTCTTTATCGAATAATAATATACATTAATAACACCAAAAGCACAAATTTTAAAAATGTAAGTAAATTAAAAGAATGCTTCGACAACGCGTAGTAAGACAGAGCGATGGACTCTACCCTGCTGTAAGAAAACCCTATTAGAAATATGAGAATGCCTGGCTACTGAATACCCAGCAGTGGACGATATATAGGCAGTTATTTACTTTTTATACATAGATATAGATTACAGCATTACGCAATGCTATCTAAAATCAAATACATATAGATGTACATAATATCGTCAATTTCGTTGGACTCATTTCGCATTCATTGTCGGTACTTAAACCGAAAGCATTTTGGAACTCATCTTTATTCAAGAAACCGCAAGCTTAGGGTTGATTATGTATAAAGTCCCACGTGTACAGTTTAACGATTACGGCCACGAACGTGTAATTGGGTAGGAGATCGTTTAATAGGGTTCATAAGTTTCCAAGATTAATAATAAGAAGCATTTTTTAGAGGTCATGTATTTATTGTGCTAGGTAACTAGTTGTATAATCTATCAACGAATGTTCAAAAAAGTATATCTTATTGAAGAGTATCATATTAAGATCTGTGGACAAAATTTAAAAATAAAAGCATCAACCTTATAAATTAGTGGTACCTCTTATTATTAATATGCTTTTCATCACGTAATAGTCCGGTATAAAATAATAAACGCGATTAAATGTGAGCGAGTTGCATGACCTTATTAAGCACTTAGTGTTCGAGGTGTAAAAAATAGTTCACGGGGAAGACAGGTTCTTGAGTGGCAGTCCCGTACCAATAAGCGAAGTGTATAGCGGCTTTCCACTAGGTGGAGTGACAACTTGGTCCTACCACTGAATGTCGATACTGGATGAAACTATGGTTCTAACGATACATCACTTGTCAAAATAAGACGAGTGGTTTAGATAGTCTGGGGGAATAAATGAACATAAATACATATATGATTAATAATAACAGCCATATTACGGAAAAGAGCCGTGGCAGCTGTAGGTAAAGACGCTTTAAGTGCTCGTTTCCCACCTGCCCAGCGGTAAATAAAAACATATATATTAAACCAGTGTGCCAGCCGGTCGATATTATAAAAATAATTGGAGAACATAATGAAGGTCGCCTACTCGACTGGGAAGCGTTCGGGAAATTACGACACATCTTCTCATTATGTACTCGTATACCTCAAAACTAGAAGACAAGAGCATACAACCATTGCATGTGGTCAGTGATTACTTACTGACACGCTGTCCTACACTGCCGGACGTATGAGTAAGCTCATGGTCGCTCAGCTAGCTATGGAGAGGGCTAACCTTAATTAAATACGATTATTTATGAGTAGAGCTGTAGCCTTAGCCTTCAGTAGGATCTCGTTATCGATTTTGTGTAAATAATACTATATTATTAACAGAGTAATTGACATATCCCAACGGGTTAGTAAGCTAAAGTGGCAATGGTCCAGCCATATAGCTCAAAGAACCGACCACCGTTTAGGAAGGAAGGTTCTCGAATGGAAGCCTTGTACCGATAAGCAAAGTGTAGGGTAGCTCCCTACTAGATAGTGATGACCTGGTAAGATATGCAGTAATCGCACCAACACCGTTTTCTATTATATTTCAAATACATAAATGTAATCTTATTTCAAACATACATGCAACATAAAAGTTAAAAAAAAGTTAAAGTTACAGCCTATATACGT
The DNA here is from genome assembly GCA_029286625.1 of Parnassius orleans. Classification (NCBI taxonomy): domain Eukaryota; kingdom Metazoa; phylum Arthropoda; class Insecta; order Lepidoptera; family Papilionidae; genus Parnassius; species Parnassius orleans. The sequence goes on along the minus strand of JAGSMP010000212.1, from coordinate 1,151,511 downwards.
CCCACTGCTGGGCACAGGCCTCCGCTCATTTCTGAGAGGGTTTTAGGGCAAGGAGGTGTCAGCCGCGCTGCCCCAATGCGTGTTGGCGAACTTCACATGTCTTCGAAATACTTGTTTTTCTTATTTCTCAGACATGCAGGTTTCCTCACGATGTTTTCCTTCACCGCCGAGCACGTGGTAAATCAGCACTTAAAATTGCAAATAACAACTACATTGGTGCTGGCGGGGTCGAACCCAGGTTGTTCGCGTGCTGTGAAATTTAACGCGAGCGCTAACCACCTGAGCTACCACGGCAGCATAAAAGATCGTTATATTTTTGGTACTAAAAGTAAACAATCGGGTTACAATACAAGAAATATACATAGACCTTTAGTACCTACCGTTATTGGAAAACGATTAATCGTTAAATATCATGGCTCGATTACAGATAACGGTTATTACAGCGTAAAATAATATTTCTATTATTTAACTTAATGTAGCTTAAAAATGAAATAAAATAACCTACAAAAATCAAACTGAGAATTGATAGCCCTAGGGAAGAACTGCCGTCTTAAATTTAACAACAGGCGAGTAACCCGAGTTCGATTCATGCCAGCACATATAATATTATGTATATTGTGCTTTCTTAAAAAAATCTGTGACCACCTAATTGTAAGCCCAGCCTATGGATGGACCATTACAGCCCATCAAAAGTCCACGGTTGAACATAAATTAGATCTGAATTATCATATTGTTCCGGCGAAATTATTCCACTGGAAGTTACCAACAAAAACAATGGGATATTCCTTTGGTACGGAATGAGCAGAAAGATTTGTTTCATAATTTTCACCAAGATCAGACCCGCTTTCTAGCTGTTTCGAATAAGGAACCTAATCACTGGTTACACGCTTTACTATCAAGTAATCTCAGTACATAATTTGATGGGGAAAGCGTGTGCCGTAGAAATCCGACTAGGAGCGGTAATTTGACAGCCGACTAGCAGCGTCAACGAGTAAGGGCTCCACGGACTAAACGGATCCATAAACTCCCATCTTGACTCCTGATTGTACTCAGCTCCGAGGTAGAAGTTTTTCCTCTGTCTGTTTTGATGGATTTCCAGAAAAACTTGATGTTTGACTGGAAATCTTCAGTGAGCCTCCTATCGAAATCATCCTTTCGTTCTTCTTTCTTTCTAGACACAACTTCTTTCGCTGCTGATTTCAATCTTTTATACTTCGTTCTTGCTTCCTTTATCTCGTCATCCGTTGCCTTTTGAACTTTTTGGTTAGCTTTTGTTGCTAACCAATCCAACCACGCTTTCTTCTTTTCTTGTACAACCCTTTGTACATCTTTATCCATCCACACATTATAGTTCTTTCTTCCTTTCCTTCTTTTAGCCACCCGCATACCTCAATAGCAACATTCGACCCTTTCTTAAATGTCTCCCACAAATCTTCAATCACACCTATCTCTTCTATGCCTTTAAAACTTTCTTTCAGTTTCTACATACTCGTCTTTCTTTTCTTTTTCTTGTAGATTTTCCACTTTTACTCTGTCCAAAACACTCGTAGGCTCGGCCCCTCGGTGTCGCCACCGTTTAAAGAGGCCACGCATTCGGGCTATAACCAGGAAGTGGTCTGTGTCGAGGCCTACACCGCGGTATGCCCGAGTGTCTAGCACTTTCTTCCTCAGTCTTTCATCCACAATTACAAAATCAATCATACTTCTAGACTCACCCTCATCTCTTGTATACAAATGGATCTTTTTGTGGTCAAACATTGTGTTGGCCACGCACAGATTCCATTCCAAGCATAATTCAAGCAGGCTTCTCCCATTGTCATTCACTCTCTCGTCCCCAAACGTACCCAGAACTCCTTCATAACCATCACGCTTTACTCCAACCCACCCATTAAATTCCCCTAACATCACGATCCGTTCATTTTCTCCGCATTTATTCAAGACCTCTCTCATGCTATCCCAAAATTCCTCTCTCTCTTGTTGGGCTTTTAATGACCCACCTCCGCGCAGATCTGTCGGTGCATAGACCCCAAGGATAAACAAGCGAGTGAGTCCGACTTTTAACCTAATCCAGAGGAGTCTTGGGCTTACACATTCCTGCTCCATCACACATTCCACTATTCGAGATGAAAGAATCACACCAACTCCCTGACATCCTCGCCTGGTTTGGGGACTCCCGACCAGTATGCCGTGTAGGGCCATGAAACGTGGTGTCATCCTTTCCTCTTGGTTTCGTTCACACACAAAATATCTATGCATCGTTCATCCATCATCTGACATACTTCATCTATCTTACCATCCATTCCTCCTCTTAAATTCAACGTAGCGAAGCGGCTCTCCGTGGGCCGCTTTTCGCCCCGCGAAACGAGACGTGATGGGTGGTGAACCACATCGCCGCCATTTTGGTTAATTAAATTATTTTTATTATTCTCCATTGCGTTCCCACGAATAGCGAGGAAAGGTTTGTCCTCCCAGCAGGCCCCGCATGCCAGGGTAAGGCTGGCTAATTCTGGGGTCGCCCGGTCCCAGGGCAGTGTGGCACGCTAACGACTAGGCTTGCCCTAGCCATGCATCCATCCGCGCGGCAGACGTTGGATTGGCGGAGAGGGTAGGAATAGGGAAAGGGAAGGATAAGTGGTGTGACAAGGAAGATTGGTAAGTTAGAGTGGGAAATAGGAAATGTAGGATATTACCGTCCAGGAGGGCAAGGGATAGGGCAGTAATAGCTAGGGAAGCCGGGGTCGCATACCCGTATACTATACCACAACTACCGGACAGGTAGATTAGAATGAGTATCCCATGACATTCTTCGTGCATGGTATTTACTAAGTTTTCCTATTTTCTTCGCTCCTATATTGTCGGATGGTACGGTAATATCATTAAGGTAAGTTTTATTTTCAATTTTATTTATATAAATTATATCTGGCCTATTGTGCGTTATTGTAATATCTGTTTGAACGGGCATATCCCAGAGCAGTTTGGCTGTATTATTTTACCTAACTAGAAGTTGCGACAATTATTCTTTCCACCATATTTTGCCTACGCTTAATCCGTACTTTTTTCCTAGGGGCCAGAACACGTACTGTACAATATTATTGTGCCTCTAAATATAGTAAGTGCCAGTCAGTTTCTCACATCCTGGGAAAATATGTTGTCCTGTTTCATCTTTCGTTAGACATTGTCGGCACTTACCATTCACCGGTTTCTGAAGTATATGTCTCTCATATTGTTTTGTTAGGGGAGAGTGGGGGAATTGCGGACACTTAACTTAATATTACAATAAAAACTACCACATTAGCAGTAATCAGTATATTTTTCAATATAATTAAACTTTGGTCATATCCTTTCAAAATTAACATATTTTTTTTTATTTTTAACTAATCGACTACAAATAAAATTTCAAAAACACAAAAAGCTTGCTGTCCTTAATTACCTGGAGCATATCGGGTAAATACGGATACCAGTTCGGGTAAATGCGAATTCTCTGCGGTAATTAAGAACGACCTATCATTCCTTACAAAATCCCGAATATAACTACTAGATGTGGACACCACACAGGGTATACAGTCCTCTGCGGGAGACAACACATCCAAGCGGTAGGAAGAGTATTTAATATTTTTGTATCTTCCTTCTCTTGCATCGTGTCAAATTCTAAAGATATTTAACTCGATTCTTGGACTTTGTATTGGTTTACTTCTTTTATTTATATTTTTTTTATATTCTCAGTCTTTGTTGTCTTTTATATACATCCATATGTTTAACTTAATTCTTCATCGTTATATTTTTCTTTTTGCTTTTCTAATTTCTGTTCATTATCATCATCATCATTACAGCCCTTCACAAGTCCACTGCTAAACATAGGCCTCCCCCAAGGAATTCCATAAAGCGGATTAAACTCGGCTGGGCAACGTTCGGGAAATTAAGACACATCTTCTCGTCACGTATACCTCAAAACCTGAAAACGATATTGTACAACCAGTGCGTGTTGCCTATGATAACTTATGGATCTGAGACGTGGTCCTTCACCGCTGGCCGTATGAGGACGCTCAAGGTCGCTCAGCGAGCTATGCTCGGGGTTTCTCTGCGTGATAAACGTAGAAATGAGGATATCCGCAGTAGAACTAGAGCGACCGACATAGCCCAACGGATTAGTAAGCTGAAGATGAATCCGAGCAAATTTGAAACCGCTCACTGTTTTTTCCATATTTGTGGTTAGATAAAAGGCTTTTGTGTAAAAAAGACCAACAACATCAAATCATTAAATGTGATTATTTTGGGCCCCAGGGTTATTAACCATGTGCATTTCACACTTCTCACACCAAGCGGTAGCGTGCTGCTGCCACCGTATTGTTGATACTTTAATTCTTTTAATGGTGGAACATAACTACCTGTAACATTTCACGATAGGTGTGTAGATACCGCGTTCACCACTTGTGCATTCACCCACTTTTTGAAGCGTGTATTTCTTTTCCGTGTTTCTTTTGTAAGTACAGAGCAACTGAAATATATATATATATATATATATATATATATATATATATATATATATATATATATATATACCGGGTGTTTGTGAAACGCTCCCGAAAACGAAGACAGATGATAGTACTAAGTATACCTATGATGATGGGTCACAAAGAAATTCGATCCCGAATAATCATGAAAATACTTAAACATAGAACCAGTAGTGAAACTTAAAAAACATGCTTCAAGGACGTTACCTCCGTGCGCATTTGTTTTGGCGGGATTGATTAATAATTTTAGTTTTTGAGACAGTTCCGTGTTGACCATCACGAGCGATAGTTCTCTTGTTTTGTTTATTAAATTATTGTCGTTATTACTTGTTATTTATTCATTAATGATATTGTTCTTTTTGTTACGTTATGTGTTTTTTATTTTGTTCTAATAATGCCTAACGCGTAGGTACGTTTATAGTGCTCGTGAATACGGCAACATGTTAATGTGCCTTGGAGAATCTCATAAGGTCACGGAGGATCGGTAAGCTGTTTCATACCTAATTTTTTTAAATAACTTAGTACTGAACTGATCTGAAAAGGTACATAACTGAATACATCAGAATAATAAACCTACCTACACAATGGATAAAAGAGCATGACTCTAACCTTGTTAACATTTTATTTAAGTATTTTTTTCATTAGCGTGGAATCGATCCAGTTATTTGGTTTATTTAACCTGTGAATTCGAATTAAAGTGGCTACGTGGAGACAAGCACAGTGGCAAAATAGTAGGTTAAGTAGATAAGTTAGGTATTTAGACAAGTGTTGTAAATTATTAGGTATTGTGGTACCATCGCTAGTTGCGGGCCGCGCGAATTCGGCGTTCGCGCGTACATTGACTCCTAGTCAGCTGATTGTAATTCAGTAATTCCACTGCTGGTTTTATGTTTAAGTATTTTCATGATTTTTTTAAATGAAATTAACGTTTTATTTAACTATACTAACACGATGGAGCGTGAATAAAGCTAATAAAACGTTGTGAAAAGATGATTTTTTTTCATCAGGATCTATTTTATTTTTCACCCATCATCAAATATATTGATATATTGATAGACCTTGAAGTGCGTGGTCGACCTTTCGTCTTAAATAATGTCCGTGCATTAAAGATGACGGATGCAATAAAATTATAGGAATTGCGACACGCGAAGATGGCTTACCTTCCAGAACCAACTGCTTCCAGAATTACCCGGTGTTCGCAATCACCCCCACTATTGCCTGATCCTGAATAGCAAAAATAAATGACTCTAATCCTAGAGTTATTTGCTGTTTCTTAAGCAATCTGAATGAAAACTTTACATCTTTATTTTTTCTTTCTATCACTGCCTTATGAAACTGACTATGCTACCTATGTTCAGCAGTGGACTTTGATAGGCTGTAATGGTATGAATCACATTAAAAATGCTATCTACAATGATAAGTAGGAGAAAATGCCCATAGATTGTTACATCTATCCTCAATTAATAATGAAAATGTTTCGTCACACTCGAGATAAAATGTCTAGTTACCAATAAAACGAGTCTTCCGTTCTCTACACTCACCATGTGAAACACAGCACGCAGGTTTTCTGTAAGAGTGTAGCCATTCCCAGCTTGAGATTACCCATTCGTGCTGCATCCATAATATAGCTGCAACTATTACAAAACGTACGGTTTCTGAAAAACAAAACTTTGTAGGTTGCGTTTGTGAGAACTGGTGGTATTATATAATGCATTTTAAATAATATGTATAAATAAAGTAGTTTTTTTTTTCTGTTGCGGCTCTACCCATAACTCTCACCACACTACCGAAGATTAGCAGGCAGAGAATGCTTTTTCGGCATTAAGTTCGCCTTTGTACCAATTTGTTTTGAGCACAATAAAGAATTTTCAATCTATCTATCTATATTTAAGTCGGAAGTTCAAGTGTTAACTCCGAAAGCATTTTCGCCGTCAAAATTTAATAAGCTACTAAACATGACGTAATTTAAAATTAATTACTCGTTAAGCTAAAGCGCGGAAATTATAGGTGTGAGGTGTTATGCACGTAGAGAGAGGAAGTATCATGGTATGTAGTAATTTGCTAGGGTAAGCCATACTCGAATAATGAGTGGAGTTAATAACGGTTCTTGCATCTCAGAGGGCATTAAATTTAACAAGAAACCTAAGTAATTTTTTATAGAAATAAAGTAGGCAAACGAACATGCAGTCCACATGATAGAAAATTATTTCTGTGGTCGATACACAACTTATTATGGTCGACTATTAAGGAAAATATCCCACATATGGGACAATCCTTGCAGCAGTGGACTTACGATGGGATGTAATGGTAAGGGTGACAAACAAGCAAATAGTTCACGTAATGGTAAATGGGTAATGCGGACCATAGACACCTATAACATCGGTAAAGTATAAAAATATAAATTACAATTAAAAAGGGGTCTCCGGTTCTCTACACTCATTACTTCTTTGTCCGAGTCTAAGATGAAATACCTCATCATCGGTAAGAATATCTCGGGTTCGCTTAACTCACCGTATAGACCACAGCAGCATTATGTAACTAACTGCAAGTAAAGCCGTATTATTAATATCAAATTTTAAATTATTTTTGTTTGATTCTGACTTTTGTTTAATATGTATGTATTTTACTATGTAGATTTTCCTTTACTTGTAATTTCTCTTCGTTCCCATTAATAATCAATTTGCTAATGAAATATTCAACTAAATTACGACTCACCACAAGTTAATCAAGATTTTTATTATATTTTTTAATTAGTATAACCTGATAACCTTTTGTAGTTAATCAATTCTTTCTAAAATATTTTCCTTTTATGAAAGTAAAAGTTTTCCTTAATTAGTACCATAAAATTTGTATTTGTTTAGCTTTCACACAATTAACTCATGAATGAAGCAACAAAAGAGCAGTTTTCATTTATCCAAGTGTTGAGAACAATCCTTCTATCATTACAAAAAGTGTTTTAGTGTTCGTTGCTGTATTGTTGTGTATTGGAGGATTTCACACGCCCTTGAATTTGGAATTAACCATAGATTTATTATAATTTATTTAATTTAAAAAAAACTATGTAACTATCTCAGACATAAAGGACACTTTATTTCTCGAAGAAAGAAATTAAAATTACGTTTTTCAAACGTCAACATGTTTTATAATCTATACTATTACCATTATTTATAATGTTAGCCATTTAGATAATTATTAAATTAATAACACTTATTTTATCTATTTTACAATCTCCCAAAAATCTCTATGTTTTGCAGATAAAATAAAGCCTAGATCGCTCCTGGAATTGCTTTCTAACTAATTGTTAAGTTTCATTACAATCGGTTCAGTCATTCTGAAGATTAATCCGGAGAGATGGACAGATAGAAAGATAAAATTTTCAATAATGGTTTTTTATGTCTTAATGGCATGCAAATTCCCACTCAGCTTAATAAAAGGCTGTTATTTCGATATTACAGACAGACACTTCAATTTCATTTATATAAAAGCTAACTGTGCCCGCGACTTTGTTCGCGTGGGATTAGTACTTTTTAGTTTGATAAGTGAAAATCAGTTTTTTGTACTTTTCATTGCGACGAAGACCTATCAAAATACTAATCTAGATAAAAAATTCAGTTAGTCAGTCAAGTAGACAAACAAACGAACAAATAGTTTTTAACAGTGATAGAGCCACGCGGCAGCTTTTACTGTTGCACGTATGGGCTGGCTCGAGCCGGGGAATTCGCCTTGGCATATAGTCGGACACAACTGGTTACTTCACCTACCCGGATTCCAGATATGGAGGATCATGCACCTTCCCTGTTGGGGAGTTGTAAGTGGTTGTTTAAATTGGGTTGTTTAAAATTCAAAAAATGAGTATTATTTTATTTTATTTAAACAGTACATATTATGGAGAAAACAGTAAATCATTTTTCATGTAAAATTTACGATTACCGACTTTTTGCTAGAGGGCGTTGAAATGCTAATTGTAAACGAAGTTAAAAAAAAAACTGTTAAAAATAAGGATTTTGTCTTATTTTCAGAATTTCTTTATCGAATAATAATATACATTAATCACATCAAAAGCTCAAATTTTAAAAATGTAAGTAAATTAAAAGAATGCTTCGACAACGCGTAGTAAGGCAGAGCGATGGACTCTTCCCTGCTGTAAGAAAACCCTATTAGAAATATGAGAATGCCTGGCCATTGAATACCCAGCAGTGGACGATATATAGGCAGTTATTTACTCTTTATTTGAAGAAAAATATTACACCCTCTTTGCACTTGCACCTGAATTTGCACATGTGTTAGAAGGAGCCACTCTTCCATATCACATTAGTGGTACTTACGAGTATCAATGAAGAATTAGGTAACAAATACAATTTATCTTTATCATAAGTATGTAAATGATGACTTATACTAAGAATAGTAATCTATATCTATGTATATATATATATATATAATTCAAGGAACTGCAAGCTTAGTTGATTATGTATAAAGTCCCACGTGTACACTTTAACGATTACGGCCACGAACGTGTAATTGGGTAGGAGGTCGTTTAATAGGGTTCATAAGTTTCCAAGATTAATAATAAGAAGCATTTTTTAGAGTTTATGTATTTGTTGTGCTAGGTAACTAGTTGTATAATCTATCAACGAATGTTCAAAAAAGTATATCTTATTGGAAGAGTATCGTATTAAGACCTGTGGACAAAATTTAAAAATAAAAGCATCAACCTTAGAAATTAGTCGTACTTCTAATTATTAATGTGCTTTTCATCACGTATTAATCCGGTATAAAAATAATAAACGCGATTAAATGTGAGCGAGTTGCGTGACCTTATTAAGCACTTAGTGTTCGAGGTGTAAAAAATAGTTCACGGGGAAGACAGGTTCTTGAGTGGCAGTCCCGTACCAATAAGCGAAGTGTATAGCAGCTTTCCACTAGGTGGAGTGACAATTGGTCCTACCACTGAATACTTGACCACACGATACTGGATGTCGATGGATGTAGGTTAGGCTTAGGTCCGTGCATTTTGGCATTCCTTGGGGGAAGTCTACGTTGAGCAGTGGGCTTATGAAAGGCTATAATGATCACGTAAGGTGTAGATCTTCGTCTATTAATTACAATTTGCCTCAAAACTAACTTATAAAAACTGTTTTTACCGACTTTTTAAATTTACATTTTGTTAAGTTCAAATTAGACCTCACCATAATAACGTCTTAAAGTAACTTAATTATTTATTTTTAAAATTACTATCATACTATCACTACAGCCCATCACAAGTGCACTACTGAACTGAGGCTTCCCTATAAATTACTACAAAGTACGATACTGAGGCACCTGCATCCATCGACTTCCTACTTCTCTTACCAAGTCGTAACTCCGTCTAGTGGGGGGCCACCCTACACTGCGCTTGCCAGTACAAGACTGCCACTCGAGAACATTTCTTCCGTATCGATTGTCAGTTCTTCAAGCTTAGAGCTTCCACTGGTCACTTCCTATATCAGTTAATCTTATTCTTCTGTGGATATCCGCGTTATGCAGAGTTTTATTTTATTTGCTTATATTTATTTTAAAAACTAAAGTGTCAAGTAACAACAATATTAAAAAAAACTATAATAAAAAAACTAAAACTCCCCGTGGTATCGTGTCAAGATCACTGGCTGCGTTTCTTCACTGAGTGGCTGTGCTTAGCCTTTGAGCGAGAAAAGAACCAGCTCTCTTATCGCCAGCAGCGACGACCAATCGCGGATAGAGTTCCTTTAGGAACTTCACCTCACGTGAACCCTACGGACCAATAGTCTCTACAGCAAATGGCACAAATATGTAGTCATCTGTCAGAGACTCACATTTATGCCACTTAATTAGGTCATCTGATGTCACCCCGGTTTTAAAGAGGTACTCCTGAGATGAGAGGCTGCCAAAGAGTCTACGTAAGTAGCATCCCACACCAGGGCTTTACCTCTCTCCCAAGGGACCAAAGTGTTACCGTTGGGTCTTCTGCCATCGTCTCTAAATATTCAAAAAGGCTTTAAACCAAGGGAACATTTTTGGAGACAAAAGTCCTTCGGATGACATCGTTTATGGATCCGTTTAGTCCGTGGAGCCCTTACTCGTTGACGCTGCTAGTTGGCTGTCAAATTACCGCTCCTAGTCGGATTTCTACGGCACACGCTTTCCCCATCAAATTATGTACTGAGATTACTTGATAGTAAAGCGTGTAACCAGTGATTAGATTTCTTATACAAAACAGCTAGAAGGCGGGTCTGATCTTAGTGAAAATTATGAAACAAATCTTTCTGCACATTCCGTACCAAAGGAATATCCCATTGTTTTTGTTGGTAACTTCCAGTGGAATAATTTCGCCGGCACAATATGATAATTCAGATCTATTCTATGTTCAACCGTGGACTTTTGATGGGCTGTAAGGGTCCATCCATAGGCTGAGCTTACAATTAGGTGGTCACAGAATTTTTTAAAGAAAGCACACTATACATAATATTATATGTGCTGGCATGAATCGAACTCGGGTTACTCGCCTGTTGTTAAATTTAAGACGGCAGTTCTTCCCTAGGGCTATCAATTCTCAGTTTGATTTTTGTAGGTTATTTTATTTCATTTTTAAGCTACATTAAGTTAAATAGTAGGAATATTATTTTACGATGTAATAACCGTTATCTGTAATCGAGCCTTGATATTTAACGATTAATCGTTTTCCAATAACGGTAGGTACTAAAGGTGTATGTATATTTCTTGTATTGTAACCCGATTGTTTACTTTTAGTACCAAAAATATAACGATCTTTTATGTTGCCGTGGTAGCTCATGTGGTTAGCGCTCGCGGTAAATTTCACAGCACGCGAACAACCCGGGTTCGATCCCCGCCGGCACCAATGAAGTTGTTAATTGCAATTGTAAGTGCTGATTTACCACGTGCTCGGCGGTGAAGGAAAACATCGTGAGGAAACCTGCATGTCGGAGAAATAAGAAAAACAAGTATTTCGAAGACATGTGAAGTTCGCCAACACGCATTAGCAAAGGCAGGACACTTCTGTTCTAAAACCCTCTCAGAAATGAGAGGAGGCCTGTGCCCAGCAGTGGGACGTATATAGGCTGTAATTTTAACTTTTTTTAACTTTTAGGCGACCTTCATTATGTTCTCCATTTATTTTTATAATATCGACCGGCTGGCACACTGGATTAATATATATGTTTTTATTTACCGCTGGACACGTGGGAAACGAGCACTTAAAGCGTTTTTACCTACAGCTGCCACGGCTCTTTTCCGTAATATGGCTGTTATTATTAATCATATATGTATTTATGTTCATCTATTCCCCCAGACTATCTAAACCACTCGTCTTATTTTGACAAGTGATGTATCGTTAGAACCATAGTTTTCTTTAGCGGGTTATAGGTCATTTGACATCATCAAAATTCCAAAATGGTGGTTCAGTGCTCTCAAGAAAAATATAATATATGATAATATCGATTTTGGTGTCAAGAGAGATGTTTTATAGAGTACATTACCTAAATATATAGATTACCTTTAAGTATATAAGGTTTTAGTTTTTAACTTTCCTTTTATTTTTCACTCTCTGTGCTATGTCCTCTATGACCTCAAATGTACAATGTCAAATGTAATTTTAAACTGAATATATATAAGCAAACTGAAGTGCCATGACTGTGTTAAATTATCAGAATAAACAACAAACTATGATAACATTTCCTTAGTTTCCGTCACGCACAAGTCTAATCACACCTTTGGGACCAATTAGGGCACACTAAGTGAGAGAAACTATGGACATTAATTATTACTCATATAATAGTAAGATTTATATAAAATGGAAATTAATTAGAAGCTTTTTATTTTTTATAAACATCGATTATGACAATGTTAAATAACATATAAGTAAGTACCATATTATGCGCAATATAGGCAAGAGAAAAGAAGAGGATTGACTCTTGCAACACAGGCTATCCTAGCACAGGAGTCAAAGATCACTGTTTGCACATTTCGTATACTATACAAAATGTAATCAAATTGTAAAATTGTGATTTGTATAATTTTTCTTTTGTGTGTGTGTCAATAAATAAAAATTATTGTCTTCTCGAGTTAAACACTGTATTTCCCAATTCCCCGTATTGGCCCATGAACCTTAGGGAGAGGTAGGCTCAGACTCCTGACTCACAAATATAGAATTATATAAAACTTTTGAAAATATTGTTACGGAATGAATTGCTTCTTGTTACTGTATGACATTTACGAGTATGTCGAAATAGGAGTCTAATTTATTGCAGAATTTATGTAGGTTTTTAGCGATTATTCCTGTGGCACTAACCAGTAGGTGTAACCACTTTTAGTAGGTGTTTTCCAAAGCTAGGTTATTTCAGTTCTTCGTGCATGGTATTTACTAAGTGCCGGTTACTATATTGTCGGTTGGTACGGTAATATCATTAAGGTAAATTTTATTTTCAATTTTATTTATATAAATTATATCTGGCCTATTGTGCGTTATTGTAATATCTGTTTGAACGGGCATATCCCAGATCAGTTTGGCTGTATTATTTTACCTAACTAGAAGTTGCGACAATTATTCTTTCCACCATATTTTGCCTACGCTTAATCCGTACTTTTTTGCTAGGGGCCAGAACACGTACTGTACAATATTATTGTGCCTCTAAATATAGTAAGTGCCAGTCAGTTTCTCACATCCTGGGAAAATATGTTGTCCTGTTTCATCTTTCGTTAGACATTGTCGGCACTTACCATTCACCGGTTTCTGAAGTATATGTCTCTCATATTGTTTTGTTAGGGGAGAGTGGGGGATTTGCGGACACTTAACTTAATATTACAATAAAAACTACCACATTAGCAGTAATCAGTATATGTTTCAATATAATTAAACTTTGGTTATATCCTTTCAAAATTAACATAATTTTTTATTTTAACTAAGCAACAACAAATAAAATTTCAAAAAAAAAAAAAAGCTTGCTGTCCGTAATTACCTGGAACATATCGGGTAAATACGGACACCAGTTCGGGTAAATGCGAATTCTCTGGGGTAATTAAGAACCATCTATTTTTTCTTTATAAATCCTGAATATAACTACCAGATGTGGACACCACACAGGGTATACAGTCCTCTGCGGGAGACAACACATCCAAGCGATAGGAAGAGTATTTAATATTTTTGTATCTTCCTTCTCTTGCACCGTGTCAAATTCTAAAGATATTTAACTCCTTTTTTGGACTTTGTATTGGTTTACTTCTTTTATTTATATTTTTTTTTATATTGTCAGTCTTTGTTGTCTTTTATCTACTTCCATATATTTAAATTAATTCTTCATCGTTATATTTTTCTTTTTTCTTTTCTAATTTCTGTTTTTCGGAAATACTAGTTCATCATCATCATCATCATTACAGCCCTTCACAAGTCCACTGCTAAACATAGGCCTCCCCCAAGGAATGCCACAAAGCGGATTCAACTCGGCTGGGCAGCGTTCGGAAAATTAAGACACATCTTCTCGTCAGGTATACCTCAAAACCTGTAAACGAAATTTTACAACCAGTGCGTGTTACCTGTGATTACTTATGGATCTGAGACATGGTCCTTCACCGCTGGCCGTATGAGGACGCTCAAGGTCGCTCAGCGAGCTATGGAGAGGGCTATGCTCGGGGTTTCTCTGCGTGATAAACGTAGAAATGAGGATATCCCTGTAGAACTAGAGTAACCGACATAGCCCAACGGATTAGTAAGCTGAAGATGAATCCGAACAGATTTGAAACCGTTCACTGCTTTTTCCATATTTGTGGTTAGATAAAAGGCTTTTGTGTAAAAAAGACCAATAACATCAAATCATTAAATGTGCTTATTTTGGGCCCCAGGGTTATTAACCATATGCATTTCACACTTCTCAAGCTAAGCGGTAGCGTGATGCTGCCACTGTATTGTTGTTACTTTCCTTTTTTTAATGGTGGAACATAACTGCCGGTAACATTTCACGATATGTGTGTAGATACCGCGTTCACCACTTGTGCATTCACCCACTTTTTGAAGCGTGTATTTCTTTTCCGTGTTTCTTTTCTAAGTACAGAGCAACTGAAATATATATATATAAATATATATATATATATATATATATATATATATATTTATTTATTTACTTTTTATAATACCGTTTATTGTACACAATATACAAACAAAGATGTACACCAGATACCACATTACTTTTATTCTAAAATTCAATTTGGGGTGATTGCGGACGTCTGTATATACCCCACCTCCCACGTCCGCAATTAGCCCAATCATAGTTGTGTGCACCTTAAATATTTTTGAATTTATACATGGTGTATCCTTTATGATTTTGTGGCAGAATTAACGTTTCGCTAATATACATATCACTGCATATTACATGTCAATGAAAATAGCCAAAAATTATAAGAAAAGCCATAAAAAATTTGTCGGTACAGACCTTGAAATGCATGGTCGACCTTCCGACTTAAAACTAATGTCCGTGCATTAAAGATGACGGATGCAAAAAAATTATAGGAATTGCGACACGCGAAGATGGCTAAACTTCCAGAAACAACTGCCCATAGATTGTTACATCTATCCTCAATTAATAATGAAAATGTTTTGTCACACTCGAGATAAAATGTCTAGTTACCAATAAAACGAGTCTTCCGTTCTCTACACTCACCATATGAAACACAACACGCAGGTTTTCTGTAAGAGTGTGGCCGTTTCCAGCCTGAGATTACCCATTCGTGCTGCATCCATAATATAGCTGCAGCATAGCTCTATGACGTTAAATATCTGATATATATAAGGAAGTATTATAATGCTGCCATATATTCTAGCATATGCCTTAGGCGATTTCACAACACCCACAGGATAAAAATCTGCCTGCACACGATGTTACAAAACGTACGGTTTCTGAAAAACAAAACTTTGTAGGTTGCGTTTGTGAGAACTGTTGGTATTATATAATGCATTTTAAATAATATGTATAAATAAAGTAGTTTTTTTTTCTGTTGCGGCTTTACCCATAACTCTCACCACACTACCAAAGATTAGCAGGCAGAGAATGCCTTTTCGGCATTAAGTTCGCCTTTGTACCAAATTGTTTTGCGCACAATAAAGAATTTTCAATCTATCTATATTTAAGTAGGAAGTTCAAGTGTTAACTCCGAAAGCATTTTCGCCGTCAAAATTTAATAAGCCAGTAAACATGACGTAATTTAAAATTAATTACTCGTGAAGCTAAAGCGCGTGGAATTATAGGTGTGAGGTGTTATGCAAGTAGAGAGAGGAAGTATCATGGTATGCAGTAATTTGCTAGGGTAAGCCTCGCTCGAATAATGAGTGGAGTTTATAGCGGTTCTTGCATCTCAGAGGGCATTAAATTTAACAAGAAACCTAAGTAATTTTTTTATAGAAATAAAGTAAGCAAACGAACATGCAGTCCACATGATAGAAAATTGTTTCTATGGTCGATAGACAACTCATTATGGTCGACTATTAAGGAAAATATCCCACCTATAGGGCAATCCTTGCAGCAGTGGACTTACGATAGGATGTAATGGTAAGGGTGACAAACAAGCAAATAGTTCACGTAATGGTAAATGGGTAATGCGGACTTTTGGACTCTGTGTATGAGGACTGTGCACCATCAAATTTTCCACCACAAAATTTCACTGTGGTAAATACAGTGAGATTTTGGGCAGCTGAATTAAAACGTGGCCGGGAGTGCTTGGGAGGCGATGAACGGTCGGGACGCCCAAAACTGCAACTACTGACGATAACATCACTAAAGTTCACCAACTGGTGCTGCCAAATTAAAGTGAGAGAGATAGCAGAGGCTATGAAAATGTCTAATAAAATGACGCTCAACAGCGTCAAGTCGAGTATGCGGATGGTGTTCCGCATACTCGACTTACACCGTCTGGACTAGGGACTACGGCACACGGGATAAATGGGTCAAGGGCACGGTAGCCCAGAAAGAAGGTTCGCGAAGATAAACAATAAATAGATTTTCGTACGCACTTTACAAACTAAGCAAAGTAGCTACAAAAAAATACAGCACTTACTGCGTATTTTGCCTATGTGGAATCCGTTCTGTGATACGGACTCATTATATGGGGTAATAGCACAGATGTAAAAAAGGCATTTATTGCCCAAAAAAATGTATTAGAGCAATATGTGGCACTGCACCCGATGAGCCTTCATCATCATCATCATCAGCCTGCGGCAATCACTGCTGGACATAGGCCTCTCCCAAGGCGCGCCACTTAGCTCGATCTTCGGCTACACGCATCCAGTTGCTGCCAGCCGCCTTGCGCAGATCGTCGCTCCATCTAGCCAAGGGGCGTCCCACACTACGTTTGCCTAAACGTGGTCTCCACTCTATGACACGCCTACTCCAACGGTTATCGCTTCTGCGACAAATGTGACCAGCCCATTGCCACTTCAGCTTGCAAATACGAAAGGCTATGTCGGTGACCTTGGAATCTTATCCACCAGAGATACTCCGAGCATAGCTCTTTCCATCGCCCGCTGGGTGACTTTGAGTTTGTGGAGTAGTCGTACCGTTAGTGTCCACGTTTCGGCACCATATGTGAGTACAGGCAGGACGCACTGGTCAAAGACTTTCGTCTTCAAGCTTTGCGGTATGGGCGACGAAAAGACCTGACGAAGCTTCCCGAATGCTGCCCAGCCCAACTGAATCCGCCTATCGGCTTCTTTCTCGAAGTTGTTTTTATCTAACTGCACTATCTGGCCGAGGTAGATATACTCTTGAACAACTTCAAGAATCTCACCATCAACGATAATTGAATCTGGTATGACGTGACCGTTAAACATGACTTTCGTCTTATTTAAATTCATACGCAGTCCGACACGTTGAGAGGATTCATTTAGGCTGCTAAGCATGTCTTGTAGTTCCTGCAGCAATTCTGCCATGACGACGATATCATCGGCAAAGCGCAAGTGAGAGATGTGTTCGCCATTTATATTGATGCCGCGTCCATTCCAGTTTAGCGTCTTAAAAACATCTTCCAATGCATTTGTGAACAGTTTTGGGGATATTGTGTCCCCCTGTCTCACTCCACGATGCAACTGGATAGTTTTTGTAAGACCACCCTGTACTTGAACGGACATCGACCTTGTGGTGTTTAAATGTCTCAAGACATCTATGTATCGCCAGTCAATCCGGCAGCGCTGCAAGAATTCATAACAGCCAAGTTTCGATGGAGTCAAAGGCTTTCTCATAGTCCACAAAGGCCATACAAAGAGGCTGATTATACTCATTCGTCTTCTGTATAATTTGCCTCACCGAATTAATGTGGTCTATGGTGCCATAGCCTCCTCAAACCAGCCTGCTCGGGTGGTTGAAATTCGTCAAGTCTCCGCGCGAGTCGATTCGTGATGACCCTCGAAAACAACTTATAGACGTGGCTCAGAAGCGAGATGGGCCGATAATTCTTTAGCAATGTCTTGTCGCCTTTCTTATGAAACAAGACTGTGATGCTTCTGCTCCACGCCTTTGGAGTTCTCCCATCTCGTAAAACGCAGTTAAAAATTCGACAGAGCTCTTTTAGCAATGGTTGTCCGCCCGCTTTCAAGAGCTCTGTTGTAACTCCGTCCTCTCCTGGGGCTTTCCCATTTTTAAAGTTGCGTGAGGGCCAACTCGATCTCCTCCAGACAGATATCTGGCAGCTCGTCGGTAAAGTGGCGGGTTAGTGTGGCTCTGGGATCGTCGCATTTCGGTCAGGTTGCTGGTTTTGGGAGGCATATAGTGTACCGTAATAGCCTTCGATCTCAGCGAGAATCTCAGGCTTTGACGTGAGGGTTTTGCCATCGCATGTTTTTAGTTTCGTAATGTGGCTGCTCCCAAGCTTACGAGCAAAGACTTTGGGACCCTTGTTTCGCTCTATTGCCTCTTGAATAAAGTTTGCATTGAGCGCCGCAGGTCCCGCCGTACAACTTTCCTTACGATTCTGGTGAGTGCCAGCTGTTCTGATGGCGCGGCTGTTGTTCCCTCACGTCTCTTTTGCATAAGCTGAAGTGTCTCGTCTGAGAGCTTAGACTTCCGGCCTATATGTTGCCTACTACACAACCTATTCCCCTCATCCCTTAAGATCTTGACCACACTAGTGAGATCCTCGTCAATGTCCAATGTGGGTTTTAGGGCATCGAATCGATTCCGGATTCAATTGGAAACGTTGGGATCCCGCTATGGTTTGAAAAGCATTTGGTCGGAGCGTGGACTTTACCAGACGGGCTCTTTCAATCTTGAAATCGATATTCAGAGTACCCCGAACAAGTCGGTGATCGCTTCCTGTATTAAACCTATTGATCACTGAGACATCTCTGAATATGTACTTTTTGTCCGTCATGATGAAGTCGATCTCATTTTTCGTCACGTTGTCGGGGCTGCGCCAGGTCCACTTCCTTTGGGGCTTTTTTTGAAAATAAGTATTCATTAGATGAAGCCTCTCTTTTTCGAGGAAGTTGATCAGCATTTGCCCCCTGTGGTTTCTACTTCCCAAACCGTGCGGTCCCATAATCGATTCAACACCTGTATGCTTCCCAACTTTGGCGTTAAGGTCCCCCATGACGACATTAAACTGGGCTTTAGTAGTGTTGTGTAAAGCCTTCGCTATATCTTCATACATAGCTTCAACTTCATCGTCCGGGTGTGTCGACGTTGGTGCGTAAACTTGTACAACTTTTACAGTATATTTTTCAGTTAGTTTTAAAACAAGATACGCTACCCTCGTCGACACACTGGAGATTTCCAAAATGTTGTCACGGAGAACTCTATTGACGAGAAGTCCACTCCACCCTGGGAAAGATCATGTCCTCGTGATAGTAGAGTATGTGGCCTGATTCTAGGATTAGTGTGTCCTATCCTCTCTTCGAACTTCACTCAATCCCAGAACATGCCACCCATTTTCAACTCTACTTCTAATTCTGCAATGTTCTCGTCGTGCCGCAGAGTTCGTCCATTGTACGTCGCCAGGTCCAGTTTGTGGTGGTATCCTGCCCTCTCCCGGGGATTCTTAGCACCCCCTGTCCCACAGTTGCCATGACCGCCACCACGGTCAGGTACATAGGGACGGCCGGGAACTGGGGGCCGTGTTTTTTTGGTGCTTACCATTGGGAGGTTTTGCCCTTAATCGCCACGCTGGGCAAGCGGGTTGGCGATCGCAGTATCAGACACGTCGCACCTGTAACGCTGCAGCCCATCACAGATCTGGATATTTTTGGCCTGACATAAGAATTGAGATGGTTATTCCGCCATCTCCCTTAGTCGCCTCGTACGACACCCACGGGAAGAGAGGGGGTGGCAGGATTCTAAAGCCGCTGCACACGGCATCAGCCTTGCAGGTCGCTATTTATATCTCTGAAAATACTACCCCTCCCATGCCTGTACATTTTTGAAATTGCAAAGTTTGTAAAACAAAACATGTATTATTTCAGACAAGCTAAAGAGATTTACACACGAACTATCAGAAATGGCAATAGACTTGCTGCTGAAATTATACCCAAGAGTGCTCGAATTAAAAAAAACTGCTACTGGATGTGTATTCTCATATTTAATAAAATACCCCAAAATATAAAAGACTTACCCCTTAATAGATTTAAAGGCGCCTTTTACAGGTGGCTAAATGAACATTGTTTTTATAATGTGAATGACTACTTAAATTTGACATGATGTGACACAACATTAATTATATATTTTTTATTGAATTTTATTCTTAATTATATTTAAATTTGTATGTATTTGTATTAGTATTGCTAATTTGTAAACGATGACATGCCGATAAATATTTTAATTGAATTTTGTATTGTAATATAGTAAACTGAATTATAAAAAATGTATTTGCATGCTATTATAGATGGCTGAAAAAGCTGAACTACAATTTATAATAACCACCTAAATGTACCCCGTTTTCAAAGCAAATAAACCTTCATTTCATTTCATTTCATTTACGTTCTCGACAATGGTGACGGTCGACATATTAAAAGACACACCGATGAAATAAGACAAGATATAATGTCCTTTAGTCCTAAAAGTAGCTCAGTAAGTTTAAAATATTGTAAAAGTTTAGTTAAAGGCACTATAGGTCTTTAGTTATATTAATATTTATCCATTTACTATCTTTATACATGACTGTTTGTTGCCTTAAATAAATTTAAAAAAAAAGACGTAGGTCACGTCTATCCGATGTTACCTGTCCGGATATCACTTATGAGGTCAATGAAAAGGATCGAAATGGGCTTGAAGATGAGTTCGCAGATGCGTCTTCAGAGTTGCAAACGGAAGTGGCGGTGTCTGCTGGAAAAGATGGCGTGGAAACCGAGCACGTTGATAGCAACGATAACGCCATAGCAGATACGCAATGTCCCAGCGAGACTGTACCAGATACCGCCAATCCTCCACAACCACCGCCACCGTCGCAGCCATTGACCCGTTCCAGGCGAACCTGATGACCCGTAATTCGATTACAATGTTAGATTAATTGTATAGTTAAATTATAAGTTTAAATTAGTTTATACCTTAAAATTAGTTATGAAGTTACGTCAATATATGTAGATATTTAAGGCTGGAGGTGTAAGGTATTTGTTAATTTTTGTAACGTCACCGCCCAGTCCGCCATTAAAGCCGTTACGAGAAAGACAACTTTTATTTAAATCCTAAGATATCGCACTATAGTAAGAGGCGTTTTCCATTACAATAATATAATAAGGTGGTATGTTAGGTATGAGTTTCTGTTTGAGCCATTTTGTGAAATTTTCAGAGTTCTTTTTGTCGTGATAATCACCAGTTTTTGTATCTGCTTTAAACATTAATAGTGCGTAATCCACAAATTCACTCCCAGCGTGAACTATTATCCAGTGGCTAGCAGGGCTATCACTCTTTCTCATTCCGACATCTGTAATAGACTGCCAACACTTTTTCAAGGTGTAGTGGGCTTGAATCCAGGTCTCATCTATATACATTACTGTTTTTTACCATCCCAAGTGAATTATTTTCCTTCATGCGGCGTAAATACTTAGCCCTCCAAGCTTGAATATTGGGTCTTTCAATTAAAACTAATCTCTTTTGGTAACATTTTTTAAATCGATACCCTAGATCATTTTTCATTATTTGTTGTAATGTCATCTCACTTCCATTATAATCTAAATTTTGTCTAGCAGCAGCGATAGTTTTACGCATAGTGGGTATTACTTTACGGACTGTGTACATGGAATGAATAATATTTCGTAATGCGAATAACGCAAATACATCCAAAAATTCCTTTTAGACCCCCTTCTTTTAATTGACGTTTTAATTTTTCTGCCACTAGCTGTAGCTATTTCTTTTTCGCAATATAATTTTGACACTGTATTTATTGCTATCCTTGTCCCGCTCAATACACGATCTGTGACGTTGGTCGTATTTTGTAAGTGTTTTAAAATTACTATTACAGTTTTCTTCGAAATAACTACATCCTCACTAGTGTTAGATGCATTTTTCAGGGACCGAGTTACATTATGAAGTAGTACCTAAGTGTCTACCTTCTTTTTTACAAAATAACTGTCCACTGAAACAGAAACAGAAACTTTTTATTCAATATATATTATAAATAATACTAACTGAAAGTCACTCTTTTGTTAAATTACCACTGGTTCGAAAAAAAAACCTCCGTCCTGGGAAGAACCAGGAAGAAACCCAGCGGGACTTTTTCTTTAAATAACAGCTTACCATCATGTATGTTACACAATTAACCACACAAAACAAATTAGAAATAGCTTGGTAGCGATCCCCTCATTCCCAGGGGTTATTATCATCCATAAATTCCTTAATATTATAATAACCATTCTTATACAACTTAGTTTAATAAAGTTTTTGAACTTTGAGCCGTTCAAATTTTGTATATTTTCTAGGATTTTGTTGTTTTGTTATAAATCGCCCCAAGAATGAAGTACTGACTCGTTGGAGTCCAGTAAATGGTACTACTAGCTTGTGTCTATTCCTAGTATTTACAGAATGAATATCACTTATTTTTGTAAAACATTCAACAACCTACATTATATTTTCATAAATATATTGAGAAGCCAAAGTTAATATATTAATTTCCTTACTTTTTTGTCGCAGCGACTTTTTTGGCTTTAAACCATAGATTGCTCTGATGACCCTCTACTGTAAAATATAATTTCAGTGTCAGTCGCGTGTCCCCATAGCAAAATACCATACGACATTATGCTATGAAAGTAGCTAAAGTAAACTAGTACAACATACAAAATATTCTGCAGAACTACGTATGCTTGCTAGTTTTGATATATGGAGGCCCCAATGAAGTTTCGCGTCTATGTGATTCGAAGAAAAATGGTGATATCGAAAAGATTAAGTTCCTCCCATTAAAATTACATTTGCATTTAAATGTCTGACATCTGGAGTCATGAATTTCATACATTTCGTTTTAGTGTCATTTAAATGCAAATTATTAAAAGTAAGCCAATTTACTAATTTAGATATATCAGTATTTACTTCGTCATATTTTAGTAATTGTCGTTTTAATTTGTAAATTAAAGAAGTGTCATCAGCAATAAATATTACATTATGGTTATTTCGTACTATGTAAGGTAAGTCCTTAATATATACAAGAAACAGAAAGGGATCGAGAATTGAGCCCTGAGGCACGCCCATTTGTACCATCGACCCGGAAGAGCTCATACGATTAATGACAACTCTTTACGTTCCGTTACTTAAATATGAAATAATTAATTTAAGAGCATCACTTCTTACACTGTAGTGTTGAAGTTTCCTGTTTAATTTTTCACGGTGAACACAATCGAAGGCCTTAGATAGGTCACAGAATATACCCAAAGCATCATGTAAATTCAACCATGCATTGAAGATATATTTAATCAGCTCAACACCAGCATCAGTTGTCGAGCGCCCCTTGTGAAACCGAATTAATTTTTATGAAGTAAATTATTAACATTAAAAGATATTAACATTTGATCAAGAATATTTTTTTCAAAATTTCACTAAATGTAGAAATTGGTCTAAAATTAGCGAGGTCTAATGTACTAACAGATTTAAATAAAGGTATTTCTTTACTATGCTTCATTAAACCAGGAAACCCACCATATTCGATACTAGTATTAAAAATAATAGCTAGTTCAGGCGCAATTATATCTATTATAGACGCAATAACTTTAACGAAAATCCCCAACAGATCTGCAGTTTTCTTAATGTCAATAGTTTTAAAATATTTTACAATATCTTTTGATGATATTTTATGAAATGTAAAATTCTTTGTTCACGCATATACATTTTGTTGAAGTAATGATTCGGCGACAGCAGGAGAAGAATTCAGTGACTTAGTGGTTAAGATCGGAATATCAGTAAAATATTTCTCAAAAACCATTGCAAAATCCTGATCTGATTCAGTTAATTTGTTGTTAAAACTTAACTGGTAGTTTGAATTGCGAGAGTTGACCTTACCAGTTTCACTATTAATTATACTCCACGTAATTTTAATTTTATTAGAAGCTGTCTTTATTTTGTTGCTCGAATGCAAAGACGTGGCTGTAGAGCACACTTTTTTTAAATGTTTTTGAATATTTTTTTACGTATCTCCAAAGTTCGACGCTAGGATTATATGACCGTTCATGGTAAAGATCATATAACCTTTGTCTGCTCTTATGGACTCCTACGGTCGCCCATTCATTGAATCCTTCCGACTGTTCAAGGAGAATGTTTCAGAAGTAAAAATATTTTCAAATTCATTGCAAATAAGCTTAAACAATGTTCCACACAAAAAATTAGGATTATTTTGGTATGAAAATGATGGAAATTTCTTCACTATGTTACTTCTAAACTTCTCCAAGCGACGTGCATTTACTGGAATAAACACAATTTTCTTATCTACTTGCTTTTTGTGAACACAAGGTAAGGAAACTAACTGTCCACAGTGATCAGAACTAAATTTTTGAATTATGTATTTATGCAACGATTTAACATTTGTAAAAATGTTATCTATACACGTTGCACTACATTCTGTAATACGTGTTGGCTCTAAAAATAAATTAAAAAGACCATATGATTTAAACAATGATCTAAATAATGTAATGTTAGTGGAGGAATCTTCTAGGAGATTGATATTAAAGTCTCCACATATTACACATTTGTAAGCTACATTCTAAATTATTTAAATTATTATAACTGCTTGAGATTACCTCTATTGTCTCATTTTCTAATTTAAATTACTTGGAACTGATTCCAAATTACATACTAAGTCTAGACTGCTCAATAGAAGCAGATGTCTGTGTTGCCAAAACCTTGGTTGAGTTAATATATAACCAATAAGATAGCACATTTGCTATCTTATTGGTTATATATTGTGCCAATATTTCTCGGGAAAACGTCGCCGAGTACCGAAACAACCTTGTGTGAAGTCGAATCTTTGCTGAACAAATTCTCGGATTGGGGCAACTAAATCTAGTCCAGTTTAATCCCCAGAAGACATAAGTTTGCGCGTTTACCGCAAAAAAAACCCCTTTGTCGTATCTCCTAAGTTTCAGTATTCTCCCCTTGTTGCCTCAGCCAGTATCGGAATACTCGGCGTCGTCATATCGAGTGTGGTGCAGTTTCGTGGTCACTTGGAAGAGAAGGCCAAATTGGCCTGTAAAAAGTTGCAGTTGCAGGCGATGTGCCGGCTTTTTACCAGAAGCAGGTTCGGCCTCACATGGAACACTGTTCCCATCTCTGGGCTGGTGTCCCCAGTGCCAGCTCCTTCCACTTGACTGCATCCAGCGCAGCGGCTCGAATTGTCGACGACCGAGTCCTTTCCGATCTGCTCGATTCACTGGCGCTGCGAAGAGATGTTGTATCCCTTTACATTTTCTTTCGCATCTACCACGGGGAGTGCTCTGAGGAATTGCTTGCACATCGCGACAAAACTCCCGATACCATCCCCGACATCTGGATGCTTGGCGGTCTACCACTGTACGTTTTACTAGGAGTTTTCTTCCTCGTACGACCTCTCTGTGGAATAGTTTACCACGCGATTTTTCCGGACCGATATGACTTAGGGACCTTCAAGAAAAGAGCTTACTCCTTCCAAAAAGGCCGGCAACGCACCTGCAATTCCCCTGATGTTGCAGTTGTTCATGGGCGGCGGTAGTCACTTATCATCAGGTGAGCCGTATGCTTGTTTGCCCCCTATCCTATAAAAAAACTGGCCAAGTGCGTGTCGGGCCAAGCACAATGCAGAGGTTGGGTTCCGTAGTTGACCGTCACAATACGTGGGCTTTCTTGATAATGAGCATAATAAGTTCGCGGTTTGACCGCTATAACGACTAAAAATGGGCCCAACTAGGAAGATGGTAACTGAAGGACTTATTTTCAAATCAGACTTATAGGGAGTGGTATTCAAAAAAGATTAAAAAAACTTTTCGATTTTGAAATTAATACAATTTACATAAAATTATTCACATGCCAAGGTACAAAGATGATCATAGTTGACTATCTATCTATATATTCGTGGCAGTGAAACCCTAAGATATACATATATGACCGTAACGAACCTTCACGTAAACGTAAACCACCACTACCTTAAATTATCCTGAGGTCGCCCGTGTAAACCAAGAGTGTGACGAATGAAATTGTATGAGGCTATATGATTGTATGAATACTTTGAATATACCTACAATAACTACCAACTAAGAAAACAGTTTAGTTCAGTTTAACAGTTTACAATTACATTACAAAGTTATTAGTAGTTTTAGGTCATTTTCTATGGGGTTGTATTGAAATTTTTACTAATCCAAGTGCATTTTATAAGTTGGTCGGCTATTACTCGTTAACTTTCTAATTCTACTTAAGTGTGATAGTTTCCCTTTTAACTTCATTACATATACTACTATCGTGTATACTTTTTACATTTCCAAAAACATCGGTTTAGTTGGTAGAGGGAGGGGGTGGACACATGACACTAATGAAAAATACCACTTTAAAGCTAAATATTTCGTAAACGGACCCCTAAATCGAAAAGGTGTTGTCCCAGTATATTTGAAAGAGCTATCCAACGTACCCCACGTGATGGAATAGACGGGTAAAAAAATCATCCTCCATTTACTTGTGTGGGAAGTACCTAAAATAAAAATATTTTGAAGGTTTTATTTCACAGTTTTCTAGGCGTGATTAATATCTATAACTATACAAAATTACAGTTTTGTAGCACCTAGGGTCTCTGAGCAAAAACGCGGACGAAACTATAACAGTTCCGTTTTGTGTAACCACGGAACCCTAAAAATGAGCGCACTTTTGTTTTTACATTGGCTTAAGCGGCTGCAAAAAACACTAATATCAACAACTTCACATGTGTTCGAAATATTTTTTTTTCTTATTTTTCAGACATGCAGGTTTCCTCACGATGTTTTCCTCCCGATGAGTACGTGGTTAATCAACAATTAAAATTGCAATTAACAATTTCATTGGTGCCGGCGGGGATCGAGCCCGGTTTGCTCGCGTGCTGTGAAACTTACAGCGAGCGCTAACCATCTGAGCTACCACGACTCATACAGTAATAAATAATATAGTAATAGTATATATATTTGACTGATATCCAACAGACTATGATTATATTGACATCATATTTCTATAAAGACAATTATAAAGTAATAGCGGCCTTAGAGAGAGCCAAAATTTAATCTTTAATCATTAAACTGTTTGAATTATCAAACGTTGAAATTATCAAGCAATTAAGAATTTGAATATGAATTGTATAATCTCGAATGGTAATTTATTATTAAGGTAATTTTCACATATTCATGAATCAGATTTGAATTATTTCTGCTTCTCCTAACTAAGATTAGACGAATCATGTAAATTTTGTTTTATTTGTGACATTATTTTAGAGTAGTATTTTTTTAAGAAAAGGGGCAAATGACTATACGACTCACCTGACGGTAAGTGTCGACCACCGCCCATGAACAACGACAATACTAGGAAATTGCAGGTGCGTTGCCGAATTAAAATTTTGCAACTGTTGATATATTTTCATAGAAGAGATGCAAACGAGCCTGAGGGTTGCAAGATACCACCACCGCCTATGAACATCCGCAACATCAGGGTAATTGCATATTGCCAGCATTTTAGGAAGAAGTAGATTTTTTCTTACAGACCTTTTATACAATGTTTTTACTAAAGATGTTTTATACTATGTTTTTACTACTTGGCGCCTCCTGCCACGTCGTGGCAGCGTATTAAAATCCATCACCCCATTTCATCCCATGGGTGTCGTAAGATCAGTACAATCTTATGGCTCCCAATAGAATATGTTTTATCATATCGTGTTACCAAACGTAAAATACCCGGACCAGCGAATGGTAGCATCGTCAAAGATAAGAGGCGTTTGGTACTACGATCGTCAATTGACCATCCAAGCGCGACGAGGGCAGATCCTCCCTATAATAGAATAGACCCAACCAAGTCCAATAGAGAACTTATTCCAATCGATGAAGAAGAAGATAGCAAGTTTAAATTAACTGCCATTGTGGACGAATAATTGACGATTGCCGATAATGATAACAGGCTCCTAGACGTAGCCATTAAAACAGCATATTTACAGGGATACATTCCTCATATTGTTATATGAGAAGTGGTTAAAATTGCTTTTTTTTGTTCAAACATCACAAAAGAAAGTGTTTTTATGAAAATATAAAAAATGAAAATACCAAAAATTCTTATATCGCTCGTATTTATTCGACTGAAATAACGTAAGGTAAACAAACCCTCATTAGTAGCGTTTCATGAAGGGCATAAATAAATGGTTAAACCCAAATCAAACGACAATATAAAATAGACCATCCAATTTCGTCCAGAGTCTACCTGTGTTAAAAATGTTTCACGTCTTTTTAAACATATTCAATAACTTCAATATAACCACTCGATTTTTTTAAGTCAACTTGTTGAACAACATTCTGGAAGTTTTATATAAAATTGCTGTTAGAATATTATTTTTATTTTCTTTTGCTACGAACGGGTATTAAAGTATTTTTGAGAATAATTGTTAACTCTACCCACCAATCCCATTCAAGATATATGCACAGACTTGAATACAATTATTTTTGTAATATATTACAGATTATAAATTAGTCTCAGAATTATCAGAATATGACTCTCCGTAAGATGTCTACATATTTTTGGAATTTTCTGGAGAGACTATCGGTCCGTGGGGTCTTCGTGCGGTGAAGTTGCTAAAGGCACTTTGTACCGCGACTGCATTATACCGCGGGGAGTAAGACTGTACAGTTATAATGAATGTTGTAATCGACAAATTAAATGCATTACTAAAGTCCAACCAAGTAAATACAGTTATTTTACCATTATCCATGCCATAACTTCCGTAATATTGACTAAAGCTATGATAGTGCTATGCCCCCGACGAAAACCTGTACCTGACAATCTGTAAAGGATTTAGAAGGAAATTATTACAAAGGATAGTGCTAAGCTGATTAGACACAAGCCATTCAAGGACCTAGCATTGACTTGCGTCGCTGAGGGCACAAGAGTTTTTGAGGCCTACAAACTTGTCTGGAGTCTGGATATTAGTCCTTGTACAGTTTATGTAAGTCAATGATACCGCAGAACGTACCAGGGTCGGAGTAATGTTTTATTTAAAGTAAAGTAAAGTATTGAAGAAATTTAGAGGATGCTAAGAAACTCCTTGCCACCTAAGACGACTCGACCTGGCAACATAAAACGCACGCACCCTGAGGACTGACGAGAAGATCCTGGAGCTGGAAGAAGAGATAGACAAGTTACGCTGGCATATTATAGGATTATCCGAGATCCGAAGAGAGAGGGAGGAGAATCCTCGGATCCGGCAACTTGTTCTATCACCATATAGAACAAGTTGCCGGATGGGAGGGCGAACATCTGTCCCAAGGAGGTGTCGGATTTATCGTCCACAAGTCTCTCGTTAACAACGTTGTAAAGATTGTGAGTACGTCGACGAGGGTTGCGTACCTTATACTCAGAATCACCAAACAGTATTCGTTGAAGGTCATACAGGTTTACGCACCAACCTCAGCACAACCCGACGAGGAGGTGGAGGAAATGTATGAGGATATCTCTAGAGCCATGCATTCCTCCAAAACCCGTTGGAGTAGGGCAACGGAACCCAAGGGGCCAGCAGCTGGCCGACTTCATGGAGAAAGAGTGACTCTTTATGATGAACTCTTTCTTCCAGAAGCGGCCACACAGGAAGTGGACATGGTCGAGCCCCGACGGTTCGACAAAAAATGAGATTGACTTCATTATGACGACCAGACGAAAACTGTTCAGTGATGTCTCAGTGATCACGAGGGTGAAAACTGGTAGCGATCACCGAATGGTTAGAGGCACACTGAACCTAAGCGTGAAGTTGGAGAGGTCTCGTCTAATGAAGTCAACGCTCCGTCCCCCTCGTGCTCTAATCCAAAGTCCCGAAACCTTTCAGCTCGAAATACAAAACCGTTTTCAGTGCCTATAAGTCTGCAATGAAGTGGACGATATAAATGATAAGCTCGTGGAAACTGTCCATGCGGTCGGAGCTAAGTTCTGCAAGAGCCGCCGCAGAGGAACACAAAAACTCTCCGATCACACTCTTAATCTCATGGCTGTTAGACGGGAAATGAAGCTGCGGTCTTCAACAGATTTGACAACATACAGGCAACTGAATAGACAGATCTCCAAACGCATGCTGCGGGACTTACGCAACTACAATACAACCAAGGCTCCAAAGTCTTTGCCAGAGATCTGTCTGCCAGAAAGAGCCAAATGTCAAAGCTGAAGAACGAGTGTGGCAGCATCGTTTCCGGGACACCTGAGATTTTGAGTGAGATTGAGAGGTTCTATGGGCAGCTGTAGACGTCATCGTTGGAGCCACACGAAAGTGTGAGTAACGATCCAAGAGCGAGTCTTATCCGACACTATACCGATGATATCCCGGACGTAAGTCTGAGCGAGATTAGAATGGCTCACCAGCACCTTAAAAACGGCAGGGCCCCAGGCGAGGATGAAATCACACCGGAGCTTCTGAAAGCGGGTGGAAAACCGGTACTTGAAGTCCTTCAGAAGCTCTTGAATTCCGTCCTCCATGGTGGCACTACTCCGGAGGCGTGGAGCAGAAGTGCGGTGGTATTATTCTTCAAGAAAGGCGACAACGGTCTCTTGAAAAACTACAGACCGATTTACCTTCTGAGCCGCGTCTACGTGCTGTTTTTGAGAGTCATTACGAATCGTCTCGCACGCAGACTCGACGACTTCCAGCGTCCCGAACAAGCCGGTTTCCGAAGAGGCTTTGGTACCATGGACCACATGCACACCCTTCGGCAAATTGTATAGGAGACAGAAAAGTACAATCTGCCACTTTGCCTTGCGTATGTGGACTATGAGAAAGCCTTTGATTCCGTCGAAATTTGGGCGGTGCTACAGTCCCTTCAGCGGTGCCAAGTTGTCTGTCGGTATATCGAAGTGCTGAAGTGTTTGTACGGTGGGGCTACGATGGCTATCTGAGTACAGAACTAGAGTACGAAACCTATCCAACTGCAGAGAGGTGTAAAACAGGGTGACGTTATATCCCCGAAACTCTTCACTGCTGCATTGGAAGACGTTTTCAAGCTACTGGACTGGAAAGGATACGGTATTAACATCAATGGCGAGTACATAACTCACCTTCGATTTTCCGACGATGTAGTCCTTATGGCAGAATCGCTGGAAGACCTAAGCACTATGCTCAATGACCTCAATAGTGTCTCCCAACGGATAGGTCTTAAGATGAACAGGGACAAAACAAAGATCATGTTTAATGTCCAGGTCACACCTATGCCCAGCGTTCGGGAAATTACGACACATCTTCTCGTCAGGTATACCTCAAAACCTGAAAACTAGATGTGAGTGCAAATGTGTGCGTGTTGCCCGTGATTACTTATGGATCTGAGACGTGGTCCTTCACTGCTGGCCGTACGAGGACGCTCAAAGTCGCTCAGCGAGCTATGAAGAGGGCTATGCTCGGAGTTTCTCTGCGTGATAAACTTAGAAATGAGGATATCCGCAGCAGAACCAGAGTAACCGACATAGCCCAACGGATTAGTAAGCTGAAGTGGCAATGGCTGAAGCAGCCTCGAAGAACCGACAACCGATGGGGAAAAAAGGTTCTCGAGTGGCAGCTTCGTACCGGTAGGCGAAGTGTAGGGCGACCCCCCACTAGAATGAGTGATGACCTGGTAAGACATGCAGGAAGTCGATGGATGCAGGTGGCTCAGGACCGTGCTTTGTGGCATTCCTTGGGGGAGGCCTATGTTCAGCAGTGGACTTGTGAAGGGCTGTAATGATGATGATGATGATGAATGTATTGAAACTTATTTCATACTAAAGACGTTGTACCATAGTATTAGGTGTTTACCTATGAAATCGCCGTTTTTTTATGAAATAGGTTAACGTAAGTTTCTTTCTATATTTTTTATTTCTATTAATCAATGTAATCACCCATGCAATCGTTGCATCTTTGTCAAAGCAGAGGCAGTTTATTGATGCCCTTCTTGAAGAAATCAGCTGGACGGGAGGCAACAAATTCTACAAAAGCATTTTGTACTGCCTCTCGGGTATTGAATTTTTTCCCGCCAAAAAGTTATCCAACTTCTGGAAAAAGAATAACTCTGTAGGCGCAAGGTCTGGTGAGTACGGCAAATGACAGAGAGCTACCAATCCCAGCTCGTGTAACTTGGAGACCGTCTGCTGTGCAGTATGCGGTTGCGCGTTGTCGTGCAGGAGCAGCGGGATTGACCAAAGCTGGTTGGAGACATGCAAGCTTCTCCATTACTGTGTTCAGTTCATCACAGTACATATCTGCAGTAATTCTCAACCCGTTTAGTAAGAAGCTGTGATGAATCACACCGGCGCTAGACCACCAACCAGTGACCATCACTATTCTAGGGGTAAGTTTTCGTTTAGGGCATTGTTTAGGTGCTGAACCAGGATCAAACTAACTTGCTGAGCGCTTGCGATTGTCAAACAGAATCTATTTTTTGGCAAGGCACGTATCGACGCGTACTTCGCGCTGGCGATCATTGAGTTCGTGGGGCACCCATTTGTCAAGCTTTATACACCAATATTTTTTTGATGCTAACGTCGAAAGCTGCTGCTAATTTAGCCGTAGATTGAGTGTCATCAGCTTCCACAATAGCCTTTAATTCATTATTGTGGACCAAAGTTTAGGACGACCACGGGGTTCATTTTTATGTCGAAATTTCCAGAACGGAAGCGGGCAAACCAATAACAGGTGATGCGTTCGTTTGTAGTATTTGCTCCGTAAACGTCGTTAATGTAGCGTGCTGCTTTTGCGGCGTTGCTGCCACGACGGTACTCATATTCCATAATTATTCAAATTTTCAACGTATTCATGATGCGAAAAAGATTCAAATGCGATGAAACCTTGACGATAATCAATAAACAAACGACAAATTTGAAAAAATTATTTCATGTTTTTAAAATAAAATTAATTTTAAAATTACAATTCTTAGCCAAACAAAAGTTATTTTGATTTGAAATGGCCAGTACTGCAGAATAATTTCATAAGTATAGAGCTATTATAAGCACAAAAATGAAAACGCACACACAAACACATATTATACATTATAGTTGTAGCACGAATGGTTCGGCATCCTAAGAAGTATCAAGCTTTCACAGATTACACAATACCACACAATATCACATTTCACAGAATACCAGCGTAGAAAACAGCTAACGCCGCTGTGTTCCGTATGCAAGTGTAGAGAATTCACTGGATATGAGGCATTCCATCTTAGTTCTCAGGAGTGACAACGCATCTGCATTTACATTCACAATCGAGGGTTGATGTAGATATCTTTGGGCCAAAATATCCACTTACTATTAGGTGTAATATGTGCCTGCTTGTCACCTTTATCTTTAAAAAAAACACATGTATGACAGTTGCAGTTAAGGCAGGCAAAATAAAATGTACATACACACAATGATTTCTGCGTTCAAAACGCTTCAGTCCATTTAAAGGTAGAATTTCGACCAGGCGCTATACTAATTCAATTAATTATATCATGAATCAGACAAAATTATACTACTACCTAAAGTACAGAGATGAAATGGCAACATGCGACATACTAATAAAATAGAGTAGGGCAAAGCAAAGCTATTACTACTATTTCCTTGTTAATTACAACGCCCCGAGCAACTTACGACGCGTCTACCTTAAACGTAAGTTCATTAACTGTAGAGGAATTTCGGTATGTGTTGTTAGGTTATAAGTAAAATATGTATTAATAGCTATAACTCTAGAATAGAATTATTCTAAATATTCGCAGTAGTTTTCGGCCATGTTGAGTATAACTACCTCCATCTTGTCCTTCTTCACATCATCCATTTATAGCTGAACATGAGCATCTCTAACAGTCGCAAGAATTTGCCTTAATTTCTCACATCTTTGACGATGCTTCCTATCGCCGATCTAAGAAATATAAATTTTTATTTTATTTATTTGTTTATTTCAACACTTATTTGTATCTTTAGCACACGCACGCACGCACTTACGCACGCACGCACGCACGCACGTACGCACGCACGCACGCACGCACACACACACACACACACACACACACACACACACACACACACACACACACACACACACACACACACACACACACACACACACATACACACACTACATTTATTTAAATTTATATAAGGATGTATTATATGTATTATATACTTAATATATGTATAGCTCAGCTGTAACAGCGAATGAGTTTAAGAGAAAGCCAGTACGGTGAGAGGGAATTTGCAGTACGAATTTTTTATGAGACCAAAGACTGCAATCATGGGAAGAACCAAGTTATTAAAACTTACATTTCAAATACTCTGGGACCAATGGATCGATAAGGATAGTGAAAATAGTACTAAAAATTTTAAGACGCAGGAATTGTTATGGGATATTCAACCATTTAAGTTGAGAGTGATAGAAAGAGACGCAGTCATACTCTCGAAGACCGAAAACGAAAAGGATACAGTTGTTGAGAAGTCGATTCAATTTATTGACTAAGTAATTGTCTGCATCTAAGTAACATACATAACCATAATCAAACATACGAAGTATAAAAGATTGAATTAGAAGTTTGTTCTTTCAAGGCGGTAAAATATTTTTAAATCTGTACAATTGTCTCAAAGTAGCACAAACTTTACGGCTAACTTCCTCAATATGACCGCGCCAAGTATGAGAACAATCCAACGTTAAACCTAAGTTCTTAACACGAGTGCTGTACGGAATTACTTCGCCATTATAAATCAGTGGATCTAATGGTGTGTGACTAAGTTTACCTAATTGACGTGCGCTGCCTAAGACTATAGCTTGGCATTTGCTAGGATTAACCCCGTATCTTCGTGACCGATTTAGAATCCAACTAAGATCGGAGTTAATCGCGGCTACATCATTATTCATGTAAGTAACGTAGGCATGATAATACAGTTGCAAGTCGTCGGCATACAGATGGTAGAAGGCATGAAAGTCGCAAGTAATCATATTAATAAATAAAGACAAAGTAATGGAGAGAGAATTTTTATTATATATATATTTATAAAAAAAATATATATAATTTAATATATATATTTATTATTTATATATAAAATTATATGTATATATTATATGTAATAAAATTATATTTATACATATAATTTTATTTTAAAATTCTAATACATGTAATAAAAAAAAATTAATTCAATGTAGATTATAAATATTTAACATTTATTGAATTTCATATTTAATTTACCACTGTTTTGGAAAATACCTCTGTCCTGGAAGCGACCGCGTCATTCTTAGGGTGTTATTAATATCCCAAAAATTCCATACTATTATATTAAACTTTTTTATACAATCTTTGTACACAAAATTAATAAGGTTTTTGAACTTGGTGGTGGACAAATTTTGTGGGTAATTTTTTTGGGATTTTCTTGTAAAAGCGTATACATTGCTCCTAAAATGTATTATTGACACATTGTGGAGTCGAGTAACTAGTGCTTATATATGTAATAATTACAGAATGAAAATCACTCATTTTTTAAATCTATTTATAGTTTTATGGACATACTATGTGGAGGTTAAAGTTAATATATTCATTTTCATAAATTTTTGTCTTAGATACTTTTTGTATCTGTTATAAATACATGTTTCCTGAAATACCACTTGAAACCACAAGATATTGTGGGACTAATTAATTGCTTAAGATATCTATGGTTTCTCTAGTGCCGCCGCCAAAGAGCTAAAAAGAGAATATAGTTTTTTTTTTTAAATAGTTCCATCCTCAATATTATTTATACCATTAGTAAATTACCTACATTTAAAAAATAAAAGTCTATGCATGTAGAAATATATTGTAATTCTGTAGTCGTATTTCCATTATTTTCGAAGAGACAGTAGCGGCATGGTTAAGGATATGGACTGCAGACTCGGAAGGTCGTGGTGTTCGAATCCACCATTTGACTACTGCTGTGAACCACTCCTAGCACAAGTATTGTAAGCTTACTTGATTAGTTAACGAGAGTAGCGCACACAAATATACAAAATCTATTAATGTATGTATAAATATGTGTGAATTGAACAAGTCCGAACTGCAAACGAACTGACATGGTGCTAATTAACAGATGGTAATTGGCTCCTGCAGTACGTGGTCACCAAAAGCCATTTTCAAACAAAGAAGGATACAGATGCGTTGTCACCTCTACGAACTAAAGATGCAATGCTTCGCTTACTATACTTTAGACCAGAACGCAAATGTGCAAAAACTGCTATTTGACGGCTGAAAAAGATAAGAAGGTAGTGTCTAACCAGACGGACCCTTAGGCAGAAATGGATTCTTCCCAGCTAGCAACCTAGCACCTATTTTTTTAATCTATTTCTTTCTACCAACATTATACAATATAAAGAGAGCAACAATGAATGTATGCTTACATCTGAAACAATACTATTAATCGGTGAAAAACTGGTGCCTATACGAAGTAAAGCCTGTATCTTAGTTCACAAAGCATCCGCCTGTAGATATGGACAAAGATAGGTTGATGTACCTACGATAAAATTATTCCATCGTAATTGAACAATAAAACAAGATACACTTAAATTTTGGTTAAAGAAAGAAAAGAAAAAGAAAATAGAGACACTCACGTATTAAGTAGCAAAAAGATACAACAGTTAAATATTGCTTAAAACTATACATACTAAATTTTACTATATTTCCTATAACAGTACGCTTTAAAGAGAAAATCCGCAAATCCTTATCCTCGCTACACCTGATCCCCATACACAGCGACGGACTCTTACGAGCTGGTAAAGCTGATGATACAAATAGCTAACAACATCTTTAATGTGCTATATTGAACATTGTTTAAGCTTATTTGCAATGCATTTGATATTACTTTTACTTCTAAAACATTCTCCTTGAACAGTCGGAAGGCATTCAAGGAATGGGCAACGGTAGGAATCCATAAGAGCAAACAAAGGTTATATGAACTTCACCATGACAGGTCATATAATCTTAGCGTCGAATTTAGAGAAAATGTAAAAAAAAAATATTCAACAATATTTAAAAGAGTTTTCTCCACAGCCAAGTCTTTGCATTTGCGCAACCAAATTAAGACGGTTTCTACTAAAATTAAAATGACATGGAGTGTACCAAGTAAGTTTTAACAAGAAATAGACTGAATCAGTTCTAACAAGATAGACTGAATCAGATCAGGACGTTGCAATGGTTTTTGAGAAATATTTTACTAATATTCCGATCTTAACCACTAAGTCACTGAATTGTTCTCCTGCCGTCGCTGAATCATTACTTAAACAAAATGTAAATGCGTGGACATAGAATTTTACATTTCATAAAGTATCATCAAAAGATACTGTAAAATACTTAAAAACTATTGATATTGAGAAAACTGCAGATCTGTGGGGGATTTTCGTTAAAGTTATTGCGTCTATAATAGATATAATTGCGCCTCAACTCGCTATTATTTTTAACCTTCTGCAACTGAGGTGGCTTTATCATTAACATTCGACTGAGGTGTAGTCTGTCAGACGTCACCTTATACAGTATGATACGTGCAAAACTTTTTTAAATAATAAAATTCTAGTTTTATTTTATCATTAACGGATTTATTTATAATGAAAACCAAATGAATAGGTATTCTCAAAATAAAAATGACGAGCAATTTTTTAACGATTTACGCTTAAACATACAAAACTATTAAAAAAACGAAATAATCAAACTTCTATATAATTATTAATTTTTATCTTTAAAACGTTCTCCTGTAGCGCTAAATCAAAAATACAACAAGATCACATGGATCAATAAGGTACAAATCAGTCTCAAAGTTGACCCTAAATCTATAAATTAAGTTTACAGTCTTGACAAAGTGGAGAAGAACATTGCAGGCAAATTGGATTTTGCATGCACAGCAGTAGCATTTTGTTTGCCTTTTCAATATACTTGGGCAAATGCTGCATAGCTTCCTTCCAGCAGCTCCTGGAAGCTCAGTCACGGGATTAAGGGGAGGCAAGTCATTGCCTAAAACTCGCGTTATAGTAAGACGGAGTTCTCTGGGCAGTCTGTTATTATAAACGCGTTCGCAGTTTGGCACCTGGACAATTTTGGTATAAGACAAATGCATTAGTACCTAGTAATAAAAAAATTTACGTGGTAGAGCCATGCTGCAGCTATATTAATAGTATAGGCTTCCTACTATGCAGCTATAACAGTAGGAAGGACCACGCTCTCACAGAATATCAACGTGAAATAGCAGCTTAACGCTGCTGGGTTTCGTATGGTGAGTATATAGAATCGGAGAACCTTTTTACTGGAAACGAGGCATTCCATCATAGCCCTCACGGGTGACAACGCATCTGCATTTTGATTCGTAATCGAGGATAGATGTAGATGTCTATGGGCCGCAGCAGCCACTTACCATCAGGGGGACTGTATGCTCGTTTGTCACCCTTATCCTATAAAAAAAACCAAAATTCTGAAAAATATTGCCATAAACCATCGACTTGTTTCGCGACTGCTGGAATAGATTGAGCATTTTTCGTCAATTTTGTCGACTCCACCTTTAAAATGGTTGTAATCAGCGATCATTTTTGGCTTCTTTGTCTTATCATGTATGCTTTCAATTTGGTGAGATTATGAAACCAATATTACGGCCTTATTTTTCTTTGGTGCGTAGGAAAATAAGGTAAAGTCTTTAGTAAACCCATATAAGGAGCTACCTGGTTCTCTTCTTTTGTCTGACAAAATGTGGCGGAATCTCCCTTTTATTCTTCTTTAGAGTTCCCAGGTAAGTCAACTTCTCATCTTTCAAAAGCTGCGTCACTTGAATGGAACTGAACCAATTGTCGGCAGTTATATTTCTGTTGCTGTTTTCGATTGGTTTCGATAGTCTGAGAACGGATTGAGTAGGAACTCCAAGATTTTTCTTAGCAAGTGACAGGCTTTCTACATCAGAATCTTTACCCGTGTAAATGTATGCATTGTATGTATAGTACATTTCTGCATCAGACAATACAAGAACATTTACCCCATACTTAGCGGGGTACCAGACCATAAAAATCAATTTTTCCCAATTTTGTTTGGACCATCTTAATCCCGAGAAGCTAAAGAGCTAAGGGGCTCTTCCTTTTCAGAGTCAAAATCACTCTCATTCGATTGAGCATTCTCTTCTTCAAATTTTCGAGTACTTCTTGCTGTTCGAGTACATTCCCTTCGGCATGATTAGGATGTTCTACCGAATCATCAAAATCGCTAAACTCCTTTTTTTCTTCTAATTCTTCAAGCCATTGCTCAATCTGCACATCATTAATTCTACACCTTCCACTGCTATTCCGTTTTGGTGGCCTGCCGTTTACTTTGAGTCTCCATCTAAAAGAATACTGAATAAAATATCTTTAGTAAATTAAACATGAGGTTATGTCTGAGAGACACTATAGTAGTATTAATATTTTACTGATTTAACGACTAACAGACACTATGGATCTAAAAAAATTGGTTGCCTGTAAAGTCGGTATACGGGCGAAAGTTTTACGTGACAACGACTTTGAGTGGTAAAATAATTTTATTATGTCTGTCTTTCTCGCTCTTAGGCGGGCTAACCATGCCCGAGTGGAAGGGACGCGTGCCTCTCACTCGCTCTCATTGTGAGCGCATAACGTGAGCGGAGCGTAACGCAGTTTCTTGAAGTGTCACCCGGCAAACCAATTTATAAGACGTTGTCACGTCAAAACATATTAGTGAGGTGACATCTATCAGAATCAACGTTAATTGCTGTACTTACGTCTTTGGGACACCGGCAGCTTGAAACTCCACACGTGTGCACGCTTAACGGGAAGGTACTAAGCGAGACAGAAATATATCCCGCCACGTTGCGATCTGGCAACGTTTTTTGTGTTAGGTGATGTCCCATAGATTACCACCTCAGACGCAGAAGGTTAATATTAGTATCGAATCCGGTGTGTTTCCTGATTTAATGAAGCATAGTAAAGTAATACCTTTATTTAAATCAGGGAGTACATAAGACCCCGCCAATTTCGGACCTAGTTCTGTACTGTCAACACTTAGTAAGATTTTTGAAAAAATTATTCTTGATTAAATGTAAATTTTTTAATATAAATAATTTACTATACACAAACACAAGGAGTCAATCAAAAACTGATGCCGATGTTGAGCTGATTAACCATTTCACTGTCTCATGAGTCATATATAAACATTTCAATTGTTTTAAAGTTGTGTCTATTTCTCGGACAGGGAAGTTGTTAAATATATACTCAATGCATGGTAGAATTCACAGGATACTTTGGGTATATTCTGTGACCTATCACAACACAATCGAAGGCCTTGGCCTTTGATTGTGTTCACCGTGAAATATTAACCAGGAAACTTCAAGTTTTACAAAAATAAGTGATATTTATTCTGTAAATACTAGGAATAGACACAAGCTAGTAGTACCAGTTACTGGACTCCACCGAGTCAGTAATTCATTCTTGGGACGATGTATACGCTTTTACAACAAAGTTCCAGAAAATATACAAAATTTGACCTGCCCAAAGTTCAAAAACTTTATTAAAGTAAGTTTGTATAAAAAGGGTTATTATAATATTAAGGAATTTATGGATGATAATAACCCCTGGGAATGAGTTGATCGCTACCAAGCTATTTCTAATTTGTTTTGTGTTGTTAATTGTGTAACATACATGATTGTAAGCTGTTATTTTGTTTAAAGTCTCGCTGGGTTTCTTGCCGCTTTCTTCACAGAGGTTTTTTCCGAACCAGTGGTAATTAAACAAAAGAGCGACTTTTGTAAGTATTTTTTATAATCTATATTGAATTAAAAAATTAGTTTCTGTTTCTGTTTAACGGAAGCAATAAAACTGTTTCTTAGAATATTTAACAAGTGTAAAACTTTAAAAAACATTATTCTTTTTACTTTGACATTGATAAATGGTTGTTAGAGTTTCAGTAATCCTCTACCGAGCGCTAAGTTTGCGCATTTAAAACGCTCTATCCACGTTTAATATTTTATGGATCACGTAAACCTACAACTGCTTAAGGGATCCGTGCTGTTAAAATTTATGATACATTGTGAAATCACATTGATATTGTAACACTCCCCCCCTATATATATATATATATATCCTTGAAAGTACTTGAAATCTAAATTTCAGTACCTAAAGGATACTCATAATTTTTTCTCCGTTCTTCGGATAATCTAAAGTTGCTAACGCCTTTACACCGTACTGATTACATGTCCCACTCTTTCGCTCTAACGGCATTAAGACTGGAACGAAATAACTCTTGACAATAAAAAAGCTTCCAACAAGTTATTATTAAAATGTCCTTTTCAAAAACTTTTCCTTATTTCTCATGGCATCGATCCCGAGGAAAAAAAAATCGTCTTTACACAACGTTTTATTAGCTTTATGCATTCGACATTCATAAGTAACCTAACAAAATGTTAAGATAAGTTATAAGTTAAATTAAACGCGATATAATCCGTTAAAATTAGATTTCATTTAAAGCGTCGTCTTTGCGTAAATATAACAAAACATTAAGATAAGTATTTAGATTTCTTGAAAAAAGGTTCTGACTTGGCTATGGTATCGATTATCAAAATCCCCACATTTTCTCCGCATACGAGCCAATCCCTATAAAATCCCCATCCAACTTTAAATTTCCCGCAATTTGGGGAATTCCCCACATGTTGGCAACGCTGACATGTGTAAATTCCACAGCGCGAGGGGACACGAGTCAGCCGGGCGGCGGCAGCGCGTGCGTGAAAGGGAAGGGTAGAGTGAGTAGTAATACCTAATGAATTGTTCCGTACCGAGCTAGATAAGAGTTCGGCGTCCGCGAGAATATTGACCCTATTGTCAGCTGATTTTATTTTAAATTTCACTGCTGGTTTTATGTTTAAGTATTTTCAGTATTTTCATGATAATTTTTATGAAATTATCGTTTCATTTAGCTGTACTAACATGAGGGAGCGTGAATAAAGCTAATTAAACGTTGTGGACTTTTTTTCCTCAGGATCGATTTTTTTCTGACCCATTATCAAAGGTATCGTTAGTACTATCGTCTGTCTTCGCTTTCGGGAGCGTTTCACAAACACCCGGTATATATAATATTATTTATTTTATATTTATATATTGCATGTATTTAAGTAGATTTATGTATTTATGTACGTCTGTATTCAAATATTTATATTATAATATGTATAGAATATATATTCTGGTTTATTCAAACTTCGTTACCTTTTTCCCATTATTAGTTTATTTTTGTTGCACGTCCTCCCATATGTTTATCTCTGCTTAGCCTAATGGTTGACTGGGAGAGAATGCCTTAAGGCATTAAGTCCGCCATATGTACGATATTAGTTTTTGTGCACAAAAGTTTAAATAAATAAATAATAACCATATATTGATCTTTCTCAAGAATCTTTGCAAAAGTTTAGTTACAGGCCGTTTAATAAATTTATGGTCTGATCGTCATAGTTAGGTTATTTACGTTGTGTTTGTTAAGTAACTTTGTTCCTTTAGGTGTCTCTTGGAAGAATGAACATTCACTAGAGCAGTCGAAAGCTGTTGGTAGTGCCTTATAATTATTTTAAACTAAAGAACCCCGTTCACGAAGACAGGGCTCAAAAAAATTAAGAACTTAAAATCGTCCCTATTCCACTTGTCTCAGGTTCACATCAGTCAATTACTTATTAATTAATCCTTTCCCGCTTGGAAAAGGCTCACAATATTTATATAAAATACCAGATACAAGTTCTTAGGCACACGGCTCTACACACGCCGTGTGCGGTGAGCGGCAACCAACCAACGCACTCCCCCCGAAGAGGGACGTTAAGCTGGGTGCTGGACCGCAGTTCACAGCAAAATAACTGGCGAACCAGTAAAAGAGGGCTTGGCACCTTGGTAGTGCGTTAGCACAAACATCGACCGAAGTCGCGCAAATCAATGTGTGTAAACGCCATACTGAATACGATCAAATCCGGCCACAGTGAATGTACGTCACACAGTGTAGGCAACACGTCGAATAATAGGCACATTGGCCATAAAAAGCCCTCCGTGAGCGCCAACACCTGCCAGACCGCCACTCTTGCAGACGTGATGTAAGTGTAAGGCATCACCATCAATTGCATGATCAACACGGCTACTAGCCGCAGAGCGTGTCATGAGTCTACCGCTCACCTCA
Organism: Parnassius orleans; assembly: GCA_029286625.1. Taxonomy (NCBI): domain Eukaryota; kingdom Metazoa; phylum Arthropoda; class Insecta; order Lepidoptera; family Papilionidae; genus Parnassius; species Parnassius orleans. The sequence goes on along the minus strand of JAGSMP010000212.1, from coordinate 1,108,215 downwards.
AGGAAATGGGGTGCCACGTTGCGAAGCTTTCGGCCCCAGCCTTGAGAGCCTCCTCAGATTCTCCCTCCAGCTACCACTCGCATGAGGTCGACACATATGCTCCACTAACCAATACAAAGGCAGATGTATCCAAAAGGCAGTTATAAGAAAATAGTAATAATTCGTTCTGACGTTGAGTATATACATTTTTCGATCATGTTTGTCTCACCCACAAACAAGTTGCCTTCAATCATTCAAAGGTGGGAAATTTACAGAGATATATTATTATGTTGTTATATAAAACATTATGGAGGTGAGACAGCCTACAGCCCCGTAATGAAGGGACCGCTTTGGGCAAATATACTTAGGTTGTGAGTCAAACCAAGACGCAGAGAGCGCCATTGAGAATAGCGACCAGCCGAAGAACCATCGCAGAGACGCAATGGTGCAGAACGCAACAACTATCAATACAACTACCGTCAGGATTACACCATCCCAAGGTCCCTCATACAATCCCAGCTGACATCACCACCCGCATACCTCCTTCGACCAGAACCACAAGGTGCGTAATATCAGGCGCAGCACACCCGCAGATCCATCACAAGATGCAATACCGCAAGTAGCAGTAAGCATCAATGCAACTATCGTACGGATGGCGCCCTTCACAACACACCTGATGATCATCACATCACATGATCCCTATCGACTTTGGCAACAAAATTGGTACTGTTGTCAGCTAAAAATAGCACCAACGTATTGTCGAAGCACGCTACGAAGACGCCAGTAGCTAAAAATCCACGTATCATAGCGCTATTGCACTAAGACATGGAGTTGAGTATGCTTCCTGCACTTAAAAGTACTACCAAACACACTCACCCTAATCCGAAAGATAGCCTGAGTATAATAACGCTACACGCTAATATGACACCCACAAACAAATGCAACAACAAACCCGCTTACCACCGGCACTAAGATGATATGCCTAGGACATATCGGTTAGCGAATCCAAGTTTACCTCGGTCTTGGACGCTGCGAAGCAGTCTATACGCCACTATTATAATCCTTTTCAAGTCCCATTTCTTTCAATATAATGCTTCTACATATTTGAGACCTTCCACCTATTTGCTTTATTTCATAGAGCTTACTATTATATGTTTTTTATATATGGGACTTCAAGTCATAACTCTGCTATCATAATAATTATGCATCATAGATACCTTCTATATTAATACTTTTGTATCATAGACCTTACTATCATAGTTCCCTAATATAGGACTATATATACATTGTGCAACTCCCTCATATAAGCAATTATTACACGAACACCCTCCAGTAATACAAAAACACGCTACATCATTACAAGAACACTCTTATTAACTAAGAAATGTTTTCATCTTAGATAATCGAATTGTATTTCTATTATTTAATACATTTTGAATATTTTAAGCAGAGATTTAATAAATTTACTATATACTATAATATTTAATATTCGGAATGAATGTATTTGAACTTTATGCTTATTAGCGCATTTTGATTGTTCAAAATATTATATCTATGATGATATTTTTAAATGTCTTTATATTGAATTTAACTATTATTTATTAATAATAATAATAATGCGCCGTTAAAATAATCTTCGCCTAGAATTATAATATTTTAATCAGATTTTGATTCACTGTTTATTTGAGACGAAACAAAATTTGACATCGAAATTTCTTAGTGAGCAGCACCATGGTAAGCGGCTACTGCAGTCCATGAATATTTATAGATAACTTTAAACAAGGGTGCTAAGATGGAATGCTTTACTGTCTTTAATTATACTGGCCCCCTATACCCTTTAGACGGAAACATAAGGGCTTGCAGCGCTGCAAAAATTAAGTTTTAAGGTTATCCTATTCTTTATATCTTTAAATTTAAATCTGTAAATCTGTTATGCCCGTTAGTCAAATATTTTCAAAATCTTATCTAGAAGAAAATTACAGGATAATAAAGCCTAGTCAGTGATTGTTTATTATTTTTTATAGAACAATGGTGACAAACGAGCGTACTGTCCATCTGATGGTATAGATATACCCCATAGCCACCAGATATATGTGTCTTTGGGGTGTCCTTCTCGATTTAAAATGAAAAGTGTAGATGCTCTTACACCCCTTATTTCTCAAGTAAAATGCATCGATACCTGAGAATAGGATGCCTTTTCTTCACAATCCTCATACTAAGCACAGCAGCATTAAGCTGATATTTTAAGCTGGTATTCTGTGAGAGCGATGTACTTCACGAGTCGAGCCGATCCATTCGTGTCGAAACCACAATATAGCTGTTTCATGATGGCTCTACCACGTTGTTACTTTCTATTCAACAAATTATGCAAAAACTACTCAAATAATTTCCATGAAGTTTAATACCTTTAATATTCAAATACCCTGGGTATTTGACTATTAAAGGCTATTTTACGCGACTATGTCAGTAAAAAGGCATGTTAAAATTACCTTTAAATTTTATTTTCCTCATAGATACTTATGATTGTTAATTATTAGGGAGATAAGGTAGAGTTCCGATATTTTCCGTGCCTGACAAACCAACGCAATTAACAAGTCTTGGCAAGTACAAGTACTTCAAAGGTTTAGTTATACATATAATGGCATTCGTTATCTTTGTAACGAAATTAGTGAGGTTTTGACAGGATCTTACGCCGGTGAAACTGTTATAATTCTCCGGATCCATTTTATAGCAAAACCATTTTCTGTTTCGTTTTAAGTTTTTATTAGTCTTTTAGTTTGTCCTATCAAAGAGATACTACATTCGCAATCAAGCTTGTACACTCCTTGCACACTGCAGGGGGAGATAAGTTCATACTGCGTAGATCGGACCAAAAGTTTATAATTTTAATCTGGAGCTAGCCGTGGTTAACTATGGCATTGGGACCTCGAACACTTCAGTCCTTCCCGTGACTATGGGTGCTGTAAAGTACTCGAAACGGCGCGGATATAAAATAAGTTAATAATTCGTGAAAACTAGCTTTCTTTAAATGATAGTATCACTCACCATAGGTAATGCTAACCTAATAATTAAGTTAGCAATTTTAGGTTTTTGAGATCGGCTTTAACTTTTTATTAAAAGTCTAATTTTTCGTCTCTTTTGAGTGGACTAAGGAATATCAAAATGTTATGGTCTCTATAGTTACATTAAAAACGTTATTCCCTATTAAGAGACAATTGGGGTTAAATTTTTTCTATAAATTTATACATCCCAGAATTAAAACATATTTAATAAAATAAGAATCACTAAAATCTGTTAACAATTGATGAAGATATCGCGTAACACACATACTAAACATAACACAGTCGAATTGGGAACCTGCTCTTTTTTGATGTCGGTTAAAAGTGGGTGGATCGGTATTCCCCCTAGAGATGTAAGCTTATATTAAACTATTACACAATCCTATCAATTCTGACATTATATTAGATTCCTGATCAAAGTTTCATATTTATTGGTTCAATAGCCTTGACTATATAGCTTTTTGTGCTTGTTTCATAAACAACAAAAATGCGATAAGGGTTTGACAGGTATAATGCGAATCAAATAAGAATAGGACTGGCCTGGCGCCATATTGTGACGCCATAGCTGTCAATTCAAACCAGTTAGGTAGGGTGAGCAAAACAGATATTTTTCAAATGTCATTTACAAATTAATATACAATTAAATTACAAATAAATACAAAAGAACCATGAGAATTAGATTCCGACTAAAACTTATTCAAGTATTAGTCGGAATCTAGCAGTTCGGTTCCGCTCATCTCTGTATCACTGTCTGAGTAGTCATCATCGTCATCATTATCATCACTGCTGCTTTCCCCTATAAAAAGAGAATATGTATTTATGTAGGTATTTTAAATATTCCACCGGCTTTTATTTTAAATTCGTTTTATTACTTTTTATAGTGTTTATAATAAAAGTAAAGCTATCATCGTCTTGAAATATTTCCCTTTGCCGGTATTCATTTTCAGTTTGTTTGACGTGGTTTGTTTGTTTCTTCCAATCGTCACTGGTAATTGAAGCAATTGCTTCTAGTGTTAGACTCTCAATTTAGCTAACTGTTGAAATTTTTGTCTGTCACCCAACGCTACGCTATTCAAATTCCAGATATATTCAATTGGATTTAAGTCACAATTGCTGTCTATGACATCGTGTTTTTGGCAGTTTGTGCCTTTTTATTAACTTGTAGTTCCGCTTTTGTAAAATATTCCTGACATACAATATTTTTTTTACTCAGCCATGACTGCATTTCTGTTTATTTCGAGTTCATATTTGGGGGCTAAGAGGCTTCCATGCTGTGGTAAGTGGCATTTTTCACGACAATTAATGCATTTTTCGGAATATTGAGTATTAACCGTTCATTAATCCATTTAGTAAAATTTGCACAATTCATTTCGTTGTGGTAATCATCCGTTTTTAATTTTGACTAAAACATAAGAAGCGCTTTGTATGTGAAACCATTTTCACCTCCTGCGTGAGTGATTATCCACCGACGTCATGCGCTATAATTTTTTTACGCCAGACATTGTGTCTGTCTGCCAACAATTCTTTACTGTGTAGTGAGCATGGATCCCAGTGCATCATTTTGACGGATGCGTAGTAAACACCTGGCACGCCAGGCTTCTATTTTGGCCATTGTATAAGAGCTAACCTATTGTTCTGGTACTTTATGAATTTATATCCCAGTAACTTCACTATTACTCGCCTTAGAGGTGCTTTACTCCCTGGAAACTCTAGGTCCTCCTTTGCGACAGCAAATATTTTATTCAAATTAGGTATTTCTTTTCTCACGGTGTTTATAGAATTTATGCCGAGCTGCAATTTCAAAATTGTCGCATACTACAGATTTACCTCGTTTTTTTCTTTTTTGGTGTAGTTTTGTTGCTGCTACTAGCTTTCGCATCTTTTCACTCGCGTCGAATATGAGTCAAGTATTTTTATTTATACCAAATGAACTCTCTCCATCACTTTACTTTAATTTTGCAAGGTTTGCAAAATGCTTGTGTACAATCACAAGTCAAAATTTTCCATAATTCCATCTTATCCTGAGGAGATGCTTGCTGTCTTTAATTCGTGTATCAATGTAACACTGAGCTGTTTCTTGCTCTCAAAGTATTTGTCTACATCAAAGACAATATCCCGAGCTCTACTATGCAAACCAATGCTTCGTTTGCTAATTTTGAAGCAGTAAGTGAGATAAAAACAAATAATAAAAACAGATAACAACAAATATAACAAAAACGATGAATAATAACAAATTTAACAGGAAACAACCGCGTAAAAAACAGAATTGTCGAAAGAAACTGTTGCACTCAACAAGCACATGCATTTAATCGCTTGCATGATTTATGCTTCCCCTATAAAACTATAAAAAATACTCTAAATTCTAAACAAAAATGGATATCAAAGGGACGGAAGGCTTGTTGTAATAAAAGCGGGATTTAATATGGCACGTTAGGAGAAATAAAAGCAAAGATTCTCTATCACTATTAAAAGAATATTCATCAAAATTAAAGAAAATAATAAAAAAAACGCAAAATGTTCACAAAATGACTATTATTTAAATAAGTCGAAAAATAAAATGAAAGCAACTTGGTCTGTTATATAACAAATCCAAAACAAGTATTCCCAAAGAACCAATACAGAAGCTAAGATTAGTTAATGAATATCTTACTAACCCTATTGACATCACTAATGTCTTTAATGACTTTTTTATTGATGAAATAAAAACTGACAATTGTACTATTAATACTGATTTTTTTTAAATAATAATAATAATGACAATTCCAACAATAATTGCAATAATAATGTAACTTCAAATATAAAAAATAAAAATCATTTTAATAATAATTATAAATCTCTATTTTTAAGCCCGACAACACCTGACTCAGTTTGTAAAATTATAAATAGTCTAAAATATACTAATAGTGTTGGTTTTGACGGCGTTTGTACAAGAGTAATAAAACATGTTAGCTCTACAATAGCAAGACCTTTGAGTCATATTATAAATTTAAGCTTTACTGCAGGTATATTCCCAAACAATTTAAAATCAGCTGTAGTAAAGCCGCTATTTAAAAAAAGTGATAAACAAATTCCCAATAATTATCGTCCAATCGCACTACTGTCAATTTTCTCAAAAATATATGAAAAAATTATTCATAGTCAGCTTTACGCATTTATAGAAAAACATAGGGATGAGTCGCTCGCGTCCGTAGGCTTTGGCCACCTAATCCTAGACCCACCCTACACGTGTCCCCCGGGTGGTGCTAAACGAGAGACAAAGCCGAAAGGATAGACTCGGCTCCTCGCCGTATCGTAGCGGCGTAAAAGCTACCACCCCTTAGTTCGCACCATGAGCCAGCAAATAAAATAAAAATAAAGAAAAACATAAAATTTTAAATAAAGAGTAAAAATGATTTCACAAAAATACTACAATCGCAACAGCAATATATGACTTAGTAATAGGATCAGTGATTTGTTTAGATAAAAGTATCCCATCATGTGCCATTTATATGGACCTGACGAAAGCATTTGACCATGAAGCCATAATATATTGCTGGAAAAACTAAGCCGTTATGGTATAAGAGGTAATGCACTGAACTTAATAAAATCTTATTTAACAGATAGAACACAAAAAACTGTAATCAGTCAGATCTGTTTCTCTACAAGGCAAAAAAAATATATAAGTCTAATAATTGAACAATTAAGCATGGCGTTTCACAAGGTAGTGTTTTGGGTCCTTTGCTATTTATGATATACATAAATGATATTGTTGAGTCTTGTAAATACCCTAATTACTCTTATAAATACAAAAATAGTGCTGTTTGCAGGCGATAGCACTATTTTTGTACAGTGTGACAGTGTAGCAGAATATCAAAATAATATTAACTTTACTGTTGAAAATATTATTAAATGATCAAAAGCAAATAATCTAAAAGTTAATCTAGAAAAAACAAAAATAATGCAATTTACACAAAGAAAAAGTACCCCAACTCAAACATTAAGTTATGGGAATAAAACTAGTCCTGAAACAAAAGTAGCTAAATTCTTAGGGCTGTTTACATATAGCAATATGTCGTGGGAATCGCATTCAATTAAAGTCTGTAACAAAATGTATAAATTTTCATTTGTACTGTATAAACTGTCAAAAATAGCTGATCGAAAGACTGTTCTAATAGCGTACCATGGCTTTGTGGCTTCGACCCTGCGATATGGTATCATATTTTTGGGACTGTCAACGTACAGGGAATTAATGATGAAAGATCAAAAACAGTGTATTCGAGCTATATGTGGGATAAAGCCTACAAAAAGTTGCATATCATACTTTAGATCTCTTAAGATATTAACATTACCCTGTATTTATATACTAAAATCATGTATGTTTGTAAAGTGCAATCCGGATCTTTTTGATATGTTCTGTTAACCTTCGTCCTCGGAAACAAAAAATCCAGAAAAATGTATGTAAAACTTCACTTATGAAAAAAAGTGTTGTTGAAATGGCCCCTAAATTATATAATGAATTACCTGATCACATAAAATATTATAATGCGAAAAATTTAAATGTACTCTAAGTAATTTTCTAATAGATAAATGTTATTATAATGTCAATGAATTTCTACTTACTAATGATTTAAATACAAAAAATGAGATTGACTTCATTATGACGACCAGACGACAACTGTTCAGTGATGTCTCAGTGATCGCGAGGGTGAAAACCGGCAGCGATCACCGAATGGTGAGCACACTGAACCTAAACGTTAAGTTGGAAAGGTCACGTCTAATGAAGTCAACGCTCCGTCCCCTCGTGTTTAATCCAAAGTCCCGAAACCTTTCAGCTCGAGCTACGGAACCGTTTTCAGTGCCTGAAGATTGCAATGCAGTGGACGATATGAATGACAAGCTCGTGGAAACTGTCCATGCGGTCGGAGCTAAGTTTTCAAGACCCGCCGCAGAAGAACACAAAACTCTCGATCACACTCTTAATCATGGCTGTTAGACGGGATATGAAGCTGCAGTCTTCAGTAGATTTGACAGCATACAGGCAACTGAACAGACAGATCTCCAAATGCATGCGGCGGGACTTACGCAACTTCAATGCTGCTCGTATTGAAGAAGCGATCGACGGAACCAGGGCTCCAAAGTCTTTGCTAGAGATCTGTCTGCCAGAAAGAGCCAACTGTCGAAGCTGAAGACCGAGTGTGGCAGCGTCGTTTCCGGGACACCTGAGATTTTGAGTGAGATTGAGAGGTTCTATGGGCAGCTGTACACATCATCGTTGGAGCCACACGCAAGTGTGAGTAACGATCCAAGAGCGACTCTTATCCGTCACTATTCCGATGATATCCCGGACGTCAGTCTGAGCGAGATTAGAATGGCTCTCCAGCACCTTAAAACAGCAAGGCCCCAGGTGAGGATGGAATTACAGCGGAGCTTCTGAAAGCGGTGGAAAACCGGTGCGAAGTCCTTCAGAAGCTCTTTAATTCCGTCCTCCATGGTGGCATTACACCGGAGTCGTGGAGCAGAAGTGCGGTAGTCTTGTTCTTCAAGAAAGGCGACAACGCTCTCTTGAAGAACTACAGACCGATATCCCTTCTGAGCCGCGTCTACGTGCTGTTTTCGAGAGTCATTACAAATCGTCTCGCACGCAGACTCGACGACTTCAGCCTCGAACAAGCCGGTTTCGAAAAGGCTTTAGCACCATGACCACATACATACCCTTCGGCAAATTGTACAGAAGTCCGAAGAGTACAATTTGCCACTATGTCTGGCATATGTGGACTATGAGAAAGCCTTTGATTCCGTCGAAATTTGGGCGGTGCTGCAATCCCTTCAGTGGTGCCAAGTTGACTGTCGGTATATCGAAGTGCTGACGTGTTTGTACAGTAGGGCTATGATGGCTATCCGAGTGCAGAACCAGAGTACGAAACCCATCCAACAGCAGAGAGGTGTAAGACAGGGTGACGTTATATCCCCGAAACTCTTCACCGCTGCATTGGAAGACGTTTTCAAGCTTCTGGACTGGAAAGGATACGGTATTAACATCAATGGCGAGTACATCACTCACCTTCGATTTGCCGACGATATAGTCCTTATGGCAGAATCGCTGGAGGACCTAAGCACTATGCTCAATGACCTCAATAGTGCCTCCCAACGGATAGGTCTTAAGATGAACATGGACAAAACAAAGATCATGTTTAATGTCCATGTCACACCTATGCCGGTAGTTGTTGGGAGCACTAAGCTCGAAATTGTTGACGAGTATGTTTACCTGGGACAAATAGTCCGACTAGGTAAGTCCAACTTCGACCGAGAGGTCAATCGACGGATTCAACTCGGCTGGGCAGCGTTCGGGAGATTACGACCCATCTTCTCGTCAGGCATACCTCAAAACCTCAAAACTAATTTGTACAACCAGTGCGTGTTGCCAGTGATGACATATAGAACTGAGACGTGGTTCTTCACTGCTGGCCGTATGAGGAAGCTCAAGGTCGCTCAGCGAGTTATGGAGAGGCTATGCTCGGGTTTCTCTGCGTGATAAACTTCGAAATGAGGATATCCGCAGTCGAACCAGAGTAACCGACATAGCCCAAAGGATTAGTGGCTGAAGTGGCAATGGGCCCGGCATATAGCTCGAAGAACCGACAACCGATGGGGAAAAAGGTTCTCTGTGGCGGCCTCGTACCGGCGGATTTAAGTGTAGGGCGTCCCCACTAGATGGAGTGACGACCTGGTAAGACATGCAGGAAGTCGATGGATGCAGGTGGCTCAGGACCGTGCTTTGTGGCATTCCTTGGGGGAGGCCTATGTTCAGCAGTGGACTTGTGAAGGGCTGTAATGTAATGTAAAATGATTTAAATATGTAATTTAATAATTTTGTTTTGACTCTGTTTACTTAATTTAACTGTAATTTTGATTAGTTTCATTTATATTTAATTTCATGATGTGTGAATACATACATTTGTATGCTGTAAAAGTATTTCACGGAGGTACTTAAAAATTATAATATTGTCAACCTTGTTATCTGTGAAAACGAATATATAAATTGATTTGATTGATTGATTGATCGCACGATGAAGCATACTGACATCGACCAAATGACGAACTTTTTGCTTTTCGGCGAAATTTTGCCAACAATAAAAATAGAAAAAAAAAGTTTTAAATTTATTTTAAAACTACGACTCAGTTAAATAAATATAAGAGTGGAAAATTAATTCTCTTTGCAAGCCGTACTTTTCAAGTAACAGTTGATATATCGCGCTCAATCGAGGTCAAAGTTTCTATTCTTATTTCAATCGCATTGTAAATGTGCACAAGATACCAAATAATATATACTTTATATACCTACATACAAATCTTTGTAATAGTGTTGACTTGTGTCTTTACGATCATTATTTTTATAGTTGTGTGGCGGCACTGTCGCCGCGACACAAGGAAAACACATCGAAGTCAGAAACAGTTCAAAGTACTGCGCTCTATATATATATATATAGAAGAGCTCTGTTATAACACATGGTGCGTTAGCCGCTCCCCGGGATGAACACCTTGCCCGGTGGGAGATCTTCTTTTTTCCTTTCACGGCCCAATTGGTGACCAACCGACGTGAAGTCGCGGCGCTGCTGTCGCGCCACAAGCCAAATGTACTGAAGTCTAAATCACGCTGTCTAAGTTCCGAAAGCGTTGGCCGCTCCCTGGGCAGAACACCTTGCCCAGTGGAAGATCTCCCTTTTTCCTCCCACAGCGTAAGTTGCTTTCGTGTATTTTCGAAAGTGATTTGTAAAGATTGCTTTAGCATCAAGCACTTTCAGTAATGGCGGCCCGCACTTACCTAGACTGCTGGCGCTCTTTTTACCCTACATATGAGGCACTCTTATTTGCCGGAAGAGCTGATGAGAATAGTCGTGGTTCTGATTTTGTAAAACAAAAGCGGAGATGTTTCGAATGTGTTCAACTATCGGCCTATTTCATTAGCGACAACTGTGGCTAAGATACTTGAAAGTATGCTTGAGAGACAGTTAAAAGAACATATTAAGTTAAATGATGCACAATTTGTTTTTAGAACAAATCTATCCAATGAGTATGCGATACTGTCGCTGAAGCACATCTTGGGGTATTACACTGTAGAAATATACGTGTACGTGGTCTTCTTGGATCTCTCAAAGGCTTTCTTTCTAGTCAGGTATGAAATTCTGTGGGATAAATTGCGAAATGCTGGTGTACCCGTTACATACATTAGCATTTTAAAGTCATCAAATCAATCAGGTTAGGTGACTAGTGCGCTGTTGGATGAGTATAATTTATAATGCGGTGTGAGGCAGGGGTTAACCTCAGCTAAACTTTTAATATTTATATAAATGAACTGATTTATATACTCAAGAGTGCACGTGACAGTTTCTCTTTTGATAGACTCTGTATGAACAACATCATTTGTGCAGACGACATGGTGCTGCTGAGCTCGTCAGCTAGTGTACTCAGATGATTTTTATTCATATGTGAAGCTTATGCGGAAGCCCGCAGTCTAAAATAAAAGAGAAGTAATGAGTGAGCTCATGGTGTTCAAGGTGGGTACGAAGAAATTTAATTTCGTACTACTTGTAACTTTAGGGGTGTTGCTCTTAAATGATTAACTGAATTTAAGTACCTCGGCCATGTGCTTACCAAATATTTAAAAGATAATAAAGACATTGAAAGAGAAACGAAGGCGCTAGCTGTCCGCTGCTATATACTGGCCCGCCGGTTCTTACGCTCTACAGCCGAGGTAAAAATTTATTTTCTTCAAGGCTTATTGCCCATCCCTCTACACGTGCACCTTATGGCTCAGATATACGCAGCGGGCATACAACACCCTATATATATAATATAATAACGATTTTAGGTTGATGCCAGGGCTTCCACATTACTGTAGTGCATCAGGTATGGTTGTTAGTGCCCAAATAGATAATTTTTCCATCCTTATTCGTTAAAGAACTGCGTCACTAGCCACAGGGTTCGTGAGAGTGCCAAGAGCATCCATAACGTAATTAACGAGAAACCCGAGTGTGATTTTTTGAGGCACTGGGTATATAGACACGAACATGGACAGGCATCCCAGGTATATGAAGTATGTAATGTTAATTTAATTAATTACCTATTTTACTAACTTAGGTCTTCAGACTTTTTCTCTGTATCTATAACAAATTATGGATAAATATTGCATAAAATACTTTAGTCGACTTTGACTTTATAGAAGTATTAAATTCTATGGTATCGGGGGGGCAAGGGGTGCTAAGGATCTCCGGTGGAGGTTCGGTTGCCACCTAAGACGACTCGACATGGTAACATGTAACGAACGCACCCTGACGACTGACGAGAAGATACTGGAGCTAAATGAAAAAATGGACAAGTTGCGCTGGAGTATAATAGGATTGTCCGAGGTCCGAAGAGAGGAGGAGGACACGGATATCACCGGAAGGGCGACCATCTGTCCCAAGGAGGTGTCGGATTTATCGTCCAAAAGTCTCTCGTTAATAACGATTGGGAGTGTAACGACGAAGATCGCGTACCTTATACTCAGAATCACCAAACGGACCTTCAGCGATCATCAAGTATACGGTGTTACTGGGAGACTTCAACGCAAAACTAGGCATAAGAGAGAACGGTGAGTTGAAGTGAAATTACGACATATCTTCTCGTCAGGTATAAACCTCAAAACTTGAAAATGGGATGGGAAAATGGGAAACAGTGCGTGTTGCCAGTGATGACTTATGGATCTGAGACGTGGTCCTTCACTGCTGGCCGTATGTAGTAGTTCAAGGTTGCTCAGCGAGCTACGGAGGGGCTATGCTCGTGGTTTCTCTGCGTGATAACCTTAAAAATGAGGATATCCGCAGTAGAACCAGAGTGACCGACATAGTCCAACGGATTAATAATCTAAAGTGGCAATGAGCCGGCCATATAGCTCCAAGAACCGACAACCGATGGGGAAAAAAGGTTCTCGAGTGGCAGCCTCGTACCAGTAGGCGAAGTGTAGGTCGGCCCGCCACTAGATGGAGTGACGACCTGGTAAGACATTCAGGAAGTCGATGGATACAGGTGGCTCAGGACCGTGCTTTGTGGCATTCCTTGGGGGAGGCCTATGTTCAGAATGATGAAGTATTAAATTCCACACACACAGTCCCACTAAGTGTGAGTGTGTAACGTGCCCCATAGAATCCTACATCTATCCTTGATAATAAATGCAGATGTGTTGTCATCCTGGGGACTAAGATTGAATTCCCTGTTACCTGTAAATGGGGTCTTCGGTTTTTATCACTCATTATACGAAATGCAGCAGCAATATGCTGCTATGTTATGCTGGTAGATAAGACAACGTCTTATTACTTATTAGAGGTGATATGGCTGTTCTACTAACGATGTAAAAAATATATATAAGGGTATAGAATATATAATTATATTGCATATTCCAAATAAATAATTTGTTTTTCATTCTTGCAACTAAAATATACAAATTACGTCATCTAACACATGACAAATTTCGACTGAGCTCGAGTCTGAATATGTTTATAATGAAACCACATTCGTAGTCGTGTAGTTAAGGACGTATTTACGTTCCAAGCGCTGATTAGCTCAAAACAGTAATTTTCAAACCTGTTATATCCATCAACCGCATATCTTACACAAATGTTAATTACTCACAACTTTAGGAAATTTTATGGTCTAAATAGTTATCAGAGATTTTTTTAATGACAGTTTTCGTGGATGCTATCAAGAAAACTAAACAGAGGTTTTCTTAATTTCCCTTTTAGCCGCAATTTCAGAGCTTAAAATATCTGAAATGGCCGACAATTTTACGAATCATAAAGATACAATCAATTTGACAAACCCCAAGGAAAACAGTTACTCGAAAATATATTTTGATCTAGGTTATATACATAAGAAATTAAAAATTCTAACCAATTTATTTTTATGAAAATGCTGTGATTATTTTCACCAATTTTAGTTACTTAATTTCATAATATAATAGCTTAATATGTTATAAGAACATATTTTTTAACCCTTACCCTTTAAAATTAAAAATAAAATAGCTTTATTATTTTTCTATAAATATTTTACAATTATTATAAAACCACAATAAAACTTCGCTCAATTCAAATTTGACAGCCGCTAGGCTTCCCAGAGAGAGGTCACATCCCTCGGCGCTCTGCCTGACTTTTGCCGTGCTTATGCGGATATTTATAATGTCATCGACAAGTCTTAGTCCTTTATAAAGTAAAATATTTTATTATTATTTTTGATGGTGTCGGCCATCAAAAACAATAATAAAATATTTTACTTAATTTATTTTAGAGTGACAACAAATTATGATTCTGACGTAATGGGAAATAAAACCAAGCTATTTTCAGCAAATAAAAGAAAACGAAAAAATGAAGGGCATTTATTTAAATGTTTGGTAAATTTATCTTATACTAGGTAGTTATGCGTAATTACACATAAATTACAAGGCTTGTGTGCTTACTAGTTTACTTAGGTTTTCCCAAGTGCTGATGAGATAAGAACAGAAAAGTATTGAGATTTTGTTTTATTATTTTACTTTAGGTACTAATGTTGTCTTTTTTAACTACAGGAGCTAAAATATACTGTTAAAGAATGTAAGCCAAAAGATAGGAGAATGATTGAAATTTATTGAGCAGCAGTATTAATTAAGAAAAAAGAGCTGGCCTTCATTAAAATGATAAACTTCTTTGCAAAATGTGTGTTGAGAATTTAAAGCTCGAAAAAGTGCTTTAAGGCGATAATAAATCAGGATGTTATAGCAGGAATTATATTTACTGGTGCTGGATATATCCAGCTTTTTATTGTTCTTGCCTATGCAGACAACCCACCGTACCTCTGCGGTTGTATGAATCACCGCGTAATCAAGTTAGTCAATGGTGGCAACAAACAGCATAGCATCGTATGGTTTAGGCTAGGAAAGAAGAGATGGAGCTTGTAAAACTCATCGGAAATATGTTGCTTCAAGGAATACCAATGATAGCCGTTGTTGCAGACGCATGTTGAGTAAACTTTCATACGGCACAAGCTATGATGCTTCCTCTAACGCTGCGACAATTGGTGACCAGTACAGTAAAGAAGTCCTGTACTGTGGGTTGAAAAATTAATATTCTGTCACATGTTCCCGATCAATAATTTAAAATTAAAAATTTTGTACAACCGACTTCAATGTAAATTATTAAGAATAACTCAAAAACTATTGCTCAAACCTTGATCAAATTTATATGGTACAACATGTGAGACATCAGCTTTCAAACAAAAAAAGAATAATCGAAATCGGTTCACCCAGTAAAAAGTTATGAGGTAACACACATAAAAAAACATGCAGTCGAATTGAATACCCACTCCTGTTGAAGTCAGTAGAAAAACAAAGGAATTGAGCCACCAGATCATACATCATTCAAGAAATGTTGTGGGTTCAACAGGTAAAATTCTTTTTCAAGTCATGGACTATACTTATAAATACTTGAACTTATATTACAGTTGTTGAAGTCCCTAGAACAGACAAAATTTATTGAAAGGAGCACTGATTTACAGAGTGCAAACTCGCTCTTGAAAACTAGAAAAAGTTGACAGCTTCATGGTTTACCAGACTTTGCAAGCGGCTTGAAAAAAATAACTGTGCTCTTCTTATAAATCAATTACTGTGTGGTTACCATTTAAGCAATGTACCGGCTATAAAAATAGCAAAAACAACGAGCGTAAAGAGTCCCAAGAATAAGAAAGGGCTTTCAATATTAACATACATGACTAGTTTACAAATATACCACAAATATTCATTTCTGGGTGCTAGTTCTGACGGCAAATATGAACCTGGTTCTTTAGAAGTAAAATGGCCGTGATTCAATTATAATATGGAACCCGAAAAAGCAATAAACAAAAGAAAATTGACTTTTGGTTGTATAAATCTCGCGTTTTCACAGTCAACACAAAAAGCAAATGGTGCTACCAAGTTCAGGGCCAATTACGAACTGTTTAAAACATGTGTATATTTGCCTGTGGATAGGCGATGGTAAAATTAAATTTGAATTCATAAAAAGAGACGACCAGTTCTAGAAGGAAAACGTGGAGGGACTTTTAGTTAAATTCTACAATAACTGTTTACCTCCAAAGCTAGTAGATACGCGAGATATATATGAATCTAAGATATCAGAGCTCACATACGAATAAAAACACACCGATGAAATAACGTGTAAAAGCAAACATTTACATGTTTTATTTTTAATATTAAAAAAAATAGATTCCTCACTCACACATACACATACAATCGGTACATGTACGGTAAATCAGCCGCAAGCCCACTCGTGCTTGTGGCGTCCTATACAAAAGTATTGCTTAATAATGCTGAACCCGCACCCCACCGTCAAATTTACAAATAATATGAACATTATTATCATGTCGTGGATACCAAATGCGATTGCAAAGTTTTTCCAACTAACTTTACTTAATACTTGTAAAAATAATAATACTTTAAGTATCCACATACCAACGAAGAAAGAAAAACGGAGCGCTGCGTACATTTCAAGGGATGCAAAAACCAAGCTAAATCATGCTCACCTTATTGCAAGAACACGCACTCACATACATTTAAAATCATTTGCATCCATGTGTGCATCCATCAGTAAACTTTTACGTGTTGATAAAGAAATAATTTAAAATTAAAAATTTTGTACAACCGACTTCAATATATATTATTAAGGATAACTCAAAAACTATTGGTCAGAGGTCAAATTTATATGGGGCCACATGAGAAGCACCAGCTTTCAAATAAAAAAAATCATCGAAATCATATATACACATAAAAAAAATTGAAGTCGGTAGAAAAAGAAAAAAGTTATATGCGAGAGTGCTCGTCAAAAAGTTGAGCATGGTTTCAGCTTCAATTAAAATGTACGCAGCGCTCCGTCTTTCTTCCTTTGTTGGTCTGAGCAAGTATCAAGTTTAGTTTGGTATAATATATAAAATATAGCGGAAAACTGTTTCAATGTGAGCATGCATATGTCAGCTTGCAATTCGAATATCTAAATTCGAGCACGTCAAAAATTTTAATACGTCCTTAATCTGTCAAGTCCCGCCGGTCCAAATAGGTCTCCTCCGTGATAATTTTGTAGACCCCGTAAAAGAGTATAGTAATATTTAGAAGGGACCCCTCAGAACCAAAGAGTAGTTATATAATCACTACGTTTACTCAGAACAATTGATAAGAGTGCTCAGAACAATTATGTTTTACATGTTATTTTTATAAGAATTGTACAACTAAAATTCAAAATATTTTATTGTATTGTATTAGATTCATTACTAAATTATGCTTCTCTAAATTAAGAGAATGTACTTCAAGTTACGTGTTTGCGCCTTTAACGTCCCGTTTACTTCATATACTTTAGTCTATTTCCTTCGCCGCGTGAGTGCAATAGGCAATTTCAATTTAAAAATAATAAGTAGGTATAAAATAAAGTTTGTTGATTAGTTATTATAAAATTTCACAGTTTTTAAAAGTTATTGCATGCCTAAAAATAAAGAAATCGTATCTAACAATCATAATATTGAACATATAAATGATATAAAAAGCACATTGTCAGAAAGATAAATGATTATTGAACTTTTTTTTTTTTAAATTGATTAATTGCTATTTTTACATAAAAAGTGGTTTTAGTGACTTATGGTGTAGATTTGTCAAGTCCGCATGGAGGGGTCAAACGATAACTTTTGAAAATATCATTTGTTCAACTGCATCAATTTTTTAAACTCTTCATCTATCATGTAGGAAGCTATGGAATGTAAATGGCAGTTTAATTTTGTTTTGTTTAGTTAAAATTAATTTTTTTCGGCTGAGAAATCTCGAAATTTTTGGTGTTTTGAGCAGCTTGGATTAATTTATTTTACTAAATACACTCTGCCTCACTCCGGGCCACAGACACAGAGTACTTTTTTCTTTTTTACTCCGGGCTCAGCCGCCGTCGTGAGTGATTGTTTGTTTACCCACTTCGTGCTGAAAAATATCGATCGCTCTAGAAATACAAAATATTCCAAAAACCAAATTTGATAAATACTTGACCAAGGTAAGATATTATTATTACATTATCACATATATTGTCACAAAATTATAAATATAAATACAATCTATATAAATAATATTATTATATCGGCTATTTTCAACCGCGGCGAGGAATCCTAAGCCGTCGGTGAAGTTAGGCATCCAAAGATAGGAAGGAACCTTTTTACTATTCGAGCCGTATTTAATAAGGCCGATTTTTTAATCAATCCCTTCAGGCCAAACCCAACTTGGACAGATAATCGTCCATGTTTTTACCGATAAGCCCATTAACTGATACAACTATTGGTACAATAATAGTAGAATCAACGTCCCACATAGCGACAATCTCATGAGTAGTCGATATATTTTATTTTTTTATAATTCTCTGCTTTCACGAGATTCTGGTCATGAGGAACACTGATATTCACTATTATTGCCTTGCGTGTAATTCAGTCTACCACCACAATGTCAGGTTTATTTGCCACTATAAACCAGTCTGTGATAATTGACCGATCCCAGTACAGCGTGACACTTTTATTTTCAAGGACTGGCTTTGCTTCATACTTATAATATGGAACGTACTGTTGAGTAAAACCAAATTTAATGGCAAGCTGCTGGTGTATTATTCTAGCTACTTGGTTATGTCTGTGCAAATACTCACCATTCGATAGTTGTGAACAACGGGAAATAACATGTCTGAGGGACTCTCCAGGGCGATAACATGCGCGACATACGTCAACCGTGCCGTCCCATAAAATGTACTTCCGGTAGTTGTTCGTTTTAATTACTTCGTCTTGTATTGCACAGACAAAACCTTCATTTTCTGCAAAAAACCAATGTACTGAAGCTACCATTTCTACATAAGAATTAGTCAATGTTTTAAAAAAACGACCATACAGTTGCTTGTCATTCCAAACCTTTTTGCGTTCATCTATATTCATAGTATCAACATGGTTGTGTAGGTTTTTAATGTTTAATAAATCCCGTCCACCATCTTTTTTTAGAAGATACAACCACATGACAGATGATCGCGGGTGGTGCATTCTGTGCGTAGTCATCAATGTACGGACTCGTCTATCCAAGGCATCCAATTCCGTTTGAGACCATCTTGTAACATCATAATATATAGAAGGCTAGGTATTACCCAGGAGTTATATGCTCTAATTTTGTTTCCGCCGGATAAATGACTTTTGCTAACTTTTTCTTAATCTTGACATAAATTTTGCTTTTGAATTTTTTATAATATTTTTGTCATTAATTTCTAGCGCTTCCGCCATGCCCAAGTATTTATAAGTTTCTGTTTCAGAAAGAGAACTAAAATGTAAATCATTTTTAATTGCAATAATATTACAATTTTTAAATTTGCCTCTATTTACATTGATGACAGCACATTTATCTATTCCAAATTCCATTCTAATATCATTGTTGAAACTATGTGTTAATTTCAACAATAGTAGATCACTCTCTTTTGATGTGAATAGCTTGAAATGTAAAGTAAATGTGAGACGGGTGGGATTTCTTTCCGAAACCGAAACCCTAATCCGGAGTCCTCAAGAGTAGTGCTTAAAGGATTCAGGGCTAAACAAAACCAAGTTGGGCTAAAACTATCGCCCTGGAATATACCTCACTTAATATTTATAAAGTCTATCGAACTACTTTGCCACTCACCTGGTAGGTTTAGAGACAGTGTTCCACTGACCCATTAATTTACTTACAAACTTACAAATTTTGTCATCTATTTTGTACATTTCTAAAACTCTCTTTAGCCATGAATGTGGAACAGAGTCATATGCCTTTTTGTAATCCACCCAAGCAGCGGACATATTTTTGCGATTACGAGACTTTTCGGCAAATATCTGTGTCAATGAGAAGTACTGCCCTGATACGGAAGAAGGCGGCTAAGCCACAAAAGTATGTTTCGAGAAAAATTAAAAAAAAGCGCGAAATTGGTTTTCTTGATAGATATCACTGAGAAAAAAGTTTCAACTAATGAAATGCATGTAAAAAAAAATTACGAATCTTTCATAAATATTTTTGACTGAAATTATTGGCGTCCTGTTCTGTAAAATCCAAAAATGTAGTTAACTTAAGTATTGAAACATTATATTTGAATATTTATCACAATTTAAAAGGCGGTTAAATATACCCTAACTGCTATTTAGTATAGCACTGACAATAATCATACGCAAAAATGCGGCTAACCTACTTTAACTTTCTTTTGATTTCTGACGCATTCTTTAAATTATACTCTTAGACTACGCTCTATAGCTGTTTTGTGATTTGACGGCCTTATAGTATAGTTTATCAGCAAATAATCAAATTAAATACAAGTGCAACTAAACTAAAAGGTAGTTAAATGTACATCAATCTCACGGAACCCCTTTTTTGGTTAGCATGAGCATAGGTACATTATTATTATATAAGTTTGAAAAGTTGCTAAGTGTAAAATAAAAATGTGCTTTAGTTTAAAGAATATCAAAATTTTATTTATGCTTAGCACTAATAGCTATTAGGAAAAACAAGCAACGATTTTTATTCTTATAGACCCTGTTTTTTTTGAATGTGATGATGTGATGCTCTACTAAACTCTTTTCAATTATAATTCTTCATCTTCTGCCAAATCTGATCTGATGAATATGTTTTATTTATTGATTTATGATATAGAATGATTTTCATCTTCTTCGGAATCAGAACTGTTTTGCGGCATGTCCACTGACGGCACGTAGTCCTTCTATTGATACTAGAAGACGTACTGTATACGGCATGGAGTAACTAATTAATTTTACAGACTTTTACGGACAGATTGTAGACTTCTTCGAATGTGGAGCTACTCAACGGCATGTTTAATGGTGGCACATAATTTTTACCTTTCCAAGAATCATCGGAGTTAAAATCTTTATCGGCTAATTCAATTTTATGGTGCTCTTTGACATATTCTGGAAGTGGTACAGTGGGCGGCAAGGAGTAATTAATAAATTAATTGTTATCTTCTTCAGATTTGAAGTTATTCTGGATCATGTTCATCACTGGCACACAGTTTTTATCTATAGCGATAAATTCATTACAATCACATACATCGCTTACAGATAATACCATTTTTTCAAAACAAAAAATATTCAAAGAGTTTTATTCGTTTTCAGTTACGCCAATTCATTGTGTATCTTCATTTTCGTGTTGCGAGTTATCAAGTTTGAATATCTCACGCAAGTTTTGGAGTCCACAATATTTTGTAAATTGATTCAGAATCAGTTAAGGGATCCATAGAGTATGGTCAAAATAAAAGTGAATCAATTATTAAAAAACGATTAGCCAGTCGTGACCAATGTGCCCACTAATTATGTTTAAATGATTTATGGTCTTCTGCTGCCTCTTTTATTGCCATGCTCACTAACTTCTTGCCTTTGTTACCAAGGCATTATTCAATGTGTAAAATAAACAAAAAAAAAACATGTGTGCAGTTCACACGCGGTAGAAGTGAAACCTTCAATTGAAATGAAATATAAAATAAAAATATTTCTCAGCAAATTATTTATTTCATTTGATAATTTTAACCACAAGTGCAGCATAAAATATAAGATAAAAGTTTAATTTAATAGCAAATAAATGTTAAAATTCTTATTTTTAGACATGTAGAGCATAAATTTTAGTGCATTAACTAAATCAAAAGAATATTTTCCTCCGACTAAAATTGCTTTGTAAGAGCCACATCTATTTCATTCTACAGGTAAAGTCATTTTATCGAACAAAAATTGATTGATTCTCAGGTTGGTCCATAAATCGGTAAGATATAAAAGCGTGGATTGATAAAAATGGTTTGGATATGATAATTTAATTCAATATAATTTTTTAATTCTTTTTTTATATTTACAATTAAAAGTTATACTAACCATGTTTAAAGCACCGCATATAGAGGAGACCGAGGTAATAGGAAACACTTTCTACTGTACTAGCTATGCCCCGCGGTTTCATCCGCCGTCTGCGCCACGCGACATTACAACCCGCTTATTTTTAGATTCTGATCGGGTGGCTAGGCGTCGTTCACGCACAGAGCCTAGTGTCGAATTATTGTAATTTTTCATTATCTCTTAAACTATGCGTCCAAATAACATGCAATAAAGAGCACAATTTATCTTCATGAAATTGTCTTGATGATAGAGTTACTTTCGTTCGTAAGGATTAATATGTCATGCCTAATAATAATGGTCAAAAATCACTTTTTGATTTTCAATATTTTTTGGCCTTGCATGCATAAAACTCCTTGGCCGCAGCGTATATTAATGTTTTGTTATGAATATAACGATATTTTTTTACATATTAGAGACGTAGTGAATGAAATATGCCATTAATGACTGTAACTTTTTAATTACTTACTAAATCAGGGTTTTAAGATATAAAAGTAGCAAATTTTTTTAATATTTATTTGGGTCAAGTACTAATCTGTATGTGGTATGTGGCAATCTCAATGGAGGTGCATATTTAGAAAAATATGAACTTAAGTTTAAAATGAGTGGAAAATGTCATTGTAAAAATAAGTATAATTATTTTATTTACTTTAAATTCTATTAAATTTCTTTTCAATTTAGATTTGATCTGCAAGCGGCAAAACGATGAGGAAAGTTGAGTTTTAAGTTCCTTTTAATTGGAAAAGACATTTTTTTGGACTGTTAAATAGTTTTCAAAATCAAAGTCTAAACCAAGGAATATACCTCTGACGCACTCTGACAAGAGCTCTGATCGTACTTGCAGATCGAACTCTTCACGCATACATCGATTGCTAAACTTACTCTAAAACGCTTTTAAGCGTAGCACATTCAGTTTGCCGCTTTTTAAATATTATTTCAAATATAATACAATTTCATTCATAAACCAAAAAGCCGTGACTGCTTTTTTGGGAAGTATGTGGTTTTAATTTATTTTTTTAATTCTACTCTTGAATACAGTAAAAATTTTTTAGCCGTGTTTTAGCTTCTACTACTAGTGTGTACCGCTTTTTAGCATATTATTAAGGTATAGCATAGCAAAACTGCTGCTAAGGAATAAAGCAATTATCTACGCTTAACTGCCTCTTAACTTAGTAAATGTGTTTAACGGTATTTTTTCTTAGTTTATTTACAATTGTACCCAAACACGTAAAAAATTCTTTCTTTTTTTCTCTTTGTTTCTTTCGCCTCTTCTTACTGGAAAAGTAGTGTAAATATAAACTCGAAAAGTGAATCAAAGAAGATCAATTTTTTAACGATCTTTTAAATCTCGATTTATTTGGGAATCAGATTTCGATTCAAATCCATTTGAAAATCGATATTTTTTAGAAAAACGGCCATCCCGACCGACTAATCGGCTAGGTTAGGTGAAATTCGTATATTTCAAAAATAATAGTAAAGAAGGAAATTAAAAATCGACTATTGAAATAAAACTTAATACTGAGCAGTGGTAGCTCAGATGGTTAGCGCTCGCTGTAAATTTCACAGTACGCGAGTAATCCGGGTTCGATCCCCACCAATGAAATTGTTAATTGCAACTTTAAATGCTGATTTAACACGTGCTCGGCGGTGAAGGAAAACATCGTGAGGAAACCTGCATGTCTGAGAAATAAGAAAAAAATATAATTCGAAGACACGTGAAGTTCGCCAACACGCATTGGGGCAGCGCGGCGGGGATTTCCTTGTCCTAAAACCCTCTCAGAAATGAGAGGAGGCCTGTGCCCAGCAGTGGGACGTATACTTTATAGTCTGTAACTTTAACTTTTAACTAAATCTAAAATGCATATATAAAATCATGTTATAAGTAGTTCTAATGTTACAAGTAGTTATCTAACGTGACAAAGTCACGATGATTTTTTACTGTGATTTTTTCGTAACCGTAACGATGTTCAAGGTAATAACCCTTTTCCCCAAGTCTCTTACGGCATTAACGAGACGAAATGGATATTCATGAACTGCTACTACAAGGTAATTGATAATTTCTGAAAACATTTTATTTATTGACAACGTCTTGCAATCGTCGTTTCTCTAGCGCTCACTTGACCATTCATACAAATAATTCAATATTTTAATTGTTGATATTCTTGGAACGAAGTTCATTATCGGACGGAACGGATTTGGCGGATGGGGGCTAGGCGACAAAAAAGTGTAAGGTTTTTCCATCACGACCCTTTCTGACGTATTGTAGACGGCCTTGACGGCTATAAGGAAGCGAGATGGAATAATATCTTTCTCCCTCGCACTTTTTCTTATCTTGCCATGAAAGAAATATTATTTTATTTTAAATGACGCTTCATTTTAATAGACGCTATTAATTTATTTGTATTTGTTAATCAATAATATAATACGTTTATCAATAATAATATACTACAAAAGGAACTTCGTTCCAACCGAGTGTTCCACGACACTCACGCATGTTTTTTTTTTACTTTAAAATAAAACATAGTAAAATTAATTAGCAAAATGACTCTACGTAACTTTTACATTTATTTAAAAAAATATTGTCCTTGTCTGACCATAACTCTGACTAAGTTGGTCCAATAAAATGTCGGGGCTTGAGTGGATGTGCCATAATATATTTGTCATAATCTTGTTTTTATGATAACATTATTTTTGTCCTTTATAAATGATATTGTCGTCCGGACAATGCAAAAACTTCTTTTTAAATAGAATAAAGGTGAAAAACGATTACACATGGATGGATTCTGTGGCACATAAACATCTACATCTATCCTCGATTAAGAATCAAACTTGTTCCAAATTATCACCCCTAAAGACTAAGATGGAATGCTTCGTTTCCAGTAATAAGGGTCTCTGCTACTTTTAGCAGTCTACTTAGTGGTCAGAGGCCACGCAGCATGAGAATATCTGTAACCTGCTTTGAAAAAGGGCCACACATTCGTTTAAAGCTATATCCTAACTGGGCACAAACCTTTATTTACGGAGAGGGTTTTGGATCATGTAAGTTTTTATTGCGTTGCTTCAACTTGTAAATAATAAATATTATCATCGAAACATTTTTAATTCATGAGACCTACAAGTTTGCTCACGATGTTTTTGTCAATGACGAGCACGTGGTAAATCACAACTTAAAAATACTGAGCACGTTAATTTATAAGAAGAGATAGTGGAGATCGAAATGCCCCGCATACTATGACATTGAAGATGAGCTCGTTAAGCGACTATTAGCTTCTTCGTCAACAGTAAAACACTATGACTTAGTTGCATGGTTTGTCGTCGCTGGCAAAACGAACTGGTTTGTTTTAAAACTGACGTGTATTAATTTGCGCTGCCCTGCCGAGTTGAATTCATCGAATGCTGTAGAATATTAATAAATTGAAATATATAAGTGTGTTGTTTCCATTCACTAATTTCGGTTCATAATTAGCATTTACATTACGGTCCTTTGAATACTATTGAGCTTTAGATCGAATTTGGATTAATAATTAATGCTTTAATTCATTTATGGAAAGAATGTATGAACGAAATATAGTTTACTGTATGCCAATAAACAAGAGAAATAAAAAAAACATTAATTACAAAGAAAATATGCAGGTCAAATTGACTGTAAAATTCATATATTATATGTTATGGACTAAGTGATTAATCAGTGCACACTATTTATAATGCCCGCAATATGTACAATGACAAGTCAAATTGGGCTACATAATACTGATTTTAACTTCATTATTTATCACATTGTCTGGTCATAACTTTTTTATATGGGAAATGCCTACGCATACCCACCTCGCGGGGGAAAAGACTGGTTATTTTGGACTTGCACCTAATAAAACCCCATGGTATGCTATCTTCGTTACAGATTGGCAAGGCCACGGGAACGCTTTCGCAGATATTCACGGCCCCACTTGCGTCGGCCGCCCCATGGCGGCCCGTACTTGGGATAAGACTACTCCTCCCCCATCTCCTTCTCAGCGCATGGCGCGCCTTACTCCGCGGCCTTCAACTTCACCTGCGAAACGGACGCCCCCGTGGTTGATGAGCGATGGCCATGGGGGCCAGGAAAAACAAGCATTCAGAAATACTAGCCTTCCCGACCCCTGCGGCGATTCTCATTCTTAACTGGTAAACTAAACTGACACTGGATTTGCCACGCACCGTGGAACTCAAAACCTTCCAGTATGAAATATGTCTTATTTTATAGCAGTAAGGGTGATAAACGAGCACACAGTCTACGTGATAAGTAGATGGTGTGGACTATAAATACCTACATCTATTCTCAACTAGTAATCAAAATGGAGATGCAATGACAGCTTTGAGATACAAGACGGAATCGCCATTACCAGTTTACAGAATCTCTAGTTCTTAGCGCTTGACCCCACTAGCCGAGGGTTCAAGCGCTTGAAGTGCTCGCGGAAGCTCTGGCGGCTATCAAGAATGAGTCCAAGATACCTCATGTTGGACCCAACCTGAATTCAGACATCACTGACGATAATGTGGGATCCCTGTGGCGGCGCTTTTCGAGGCCTGTGAAAACAAATGGCCTCGGACTTGCTTAACGCCACTTCCAGTCCCAACATTCTGATTCTGCCGACAACCCGTGCCACCGACGCAGTGGCAAGACGGATGGCTGCCTCATATGTCTCACCCCGGGCAGTGCTTAGCGTATCGTCTGCATATTAGATTATACCAGCACCCGGGGGAAGATCTCCCGCAACACCAGTCGTAACCAATGTTTCACAGAAGTGGTACTAAAACCGAACCCTCTGGAACGCCGCACGATATTTCCCTCTTTATTATCCTGCCTTCCTGCTCCGGATAACAAACGCATCGCTCAAAGAGATAGTTCCCGACTATTCGGCTGAGACAGGGAGGCACTTTGTGGTACTTCAGTGCCTCTCTGATGCACTCCCAGGGCAGGGTGTTGAAAGCGTTGGTACTGCCAGTAACACCCCACCCCTCGCCAGTGTCTCGTCCGAGTGGGCTTTGACGCATTTAACGCGTCCTTGATGCGTCTATTGTCGTCCGATCCACTCGAAAGCCAAACTGCTGGTCTGACAAATATGGTCCCACCTCTTTGAGATGCCTTATTAGGCGACGGGCTATTATTTGCTCGAAGAGCTTATCTGCTTCATCGAGCAACACTATTGGGCGGTAGGCGGAGGGAGAGTCCGCAGGGCGACCATCCTTTTTCAGAAGGACTAGCCTGCCCATCTTCCATTGCGAGGGGAACCGTCCCGTCTCCAGAAAGGCATCAAGTAGCCTGCGGAATCGTTCCCCTAGTTCCTCGAGGGCTAAGACGCCACGGCCAAGACGACATGGCCAGCAATGCCGTTGGGACCTGGAGCCTTGTTTATCGCTCGGAGTTTTAAGACTGCCGCGCCAAGTTCCTCCTGCGACACTCGTGGCACCTCAGTCTGTATTTCTTCTATCTCTTGTGGAGGGGCCATTGCTGGTGGTAGCCACTCCGTCCGGTTTGTAAATAAAGTTACCACCACATCCTCTACAAATTGAGGTTGGAGACTCTCAGTGAGTGGAGGCGCCCATGATCGAAGTTTGCCTGACCATCTTATACGGGCGCCCCCATGGATCTCGGTTGAGAGTCTCCAAGAGCTCCTCTCTTGAGCGAATCTTAGCCTCACGAATGGACAGCTGCAGAACGTTCCGGCATTCTTTATACGTTTCGTATAACTTTTCTTCGACAGCATCGTTACGGAGCCGTTTTCTGCGATACCTGGTTTACCGGCGCCTCCCCTTCACACAGTTAGCGCGCAGAACTGCAATCTCTTCAGACCACCAGTATACCTGGCGCCTAGGAGGTGGATGTTTGGCGCGGAGCATGCTTGCATTACAGATGTGCGTCATAGCATCCCGAAACCAAGTTGCCTCCGTCTCAACCTCCACAGGCCCAGTTGGAGGGGACAGCCACGATTGGGCTATGGAGGCTTCAATTAAAGCATCTCTGTTTATACCTCTCAATACCCATCTCTTGACTGGCGATGGGGAATGCCTTCTGACTGGAAGACTGACACTTGGAGTCTCT
This sequence comes from Parnassius orleans, assembly GCA_029286625.1. Lineage (NCBI taxonomy): Eukaryota > Metazoa > Arthropoda > Insecta > Lepidoptera > Papilionidae > Parnassius > Parnassius orleans. Next base: position 1,080,159 of record JAGSMP010000212.1, on the reverse strand, counting down.
GGAGAAGTGGAGATATCGAACTGAATACAACGATGGTCCGACAACGTCGCCACATTCTCTAAAACTCTCCAGCCATGAACGCGGCTTGCTATGGCAGGGGATGCAAATGAGACGTCTACAATAGATCCTCCCTGTCTTTGCACGCATGTGTAGACCGATCCTTGATTCAACACTGTCAGACTCGTTATAGTCACCCAGTCTTCTAGTGCCTCGCCACGCGCATCAGTCACAGGAGAACTCCAGAATGTAGGTTTAGCAATAAGGTCTCCCATGACAAGCGCTGCGCGAGGTAGGTTTTGCCAAATAAGAGCCCTCAACTCGCCCAAGAACGTCTCAAATTCGGCAATACATCTGTTTGGTGAAAAGTAGACACCGATGAGAATTATTTCCCTCCACTGGATCGCCGCATATCCCTTACCCTCGCAACTATTGTGAAGGGTGTGACGCCGACAGCTCTCGACAATATGATGGCCACTAAGCCATCGATGTCGCCTACCCAGTTGACCATGGGAGCGACGAAGTATGGCTCGGCGATCACCGCTACCTCAATCAACCACTGTGCCATGCACTGCAAAAGCAAATCCTGTGCGTTAGCACAGTGGTTAATGTTGGCCTGGAGAAGACGATAGTGACAATTACCAGCCATCATGTTAGTGGACTACCATTGCCTCCTCCATTTGAGGTTGCGTAGTCGGGGTCCTTTCACCCACTTTAATGCCCTTTTTTTTGCTTTGGAGGTGAGAACCTCTTGCTCCTCAGCACGTGGTCAGCCGGCCTGTCCGCTGCAATACACAGTGAACATTTTGGCGTAGCCGTGCACTTCGCTGCCTTGTAGCCAGTCTCGCCACAGCGGTAGCAGTCATTACTACGGTCCACCTCTGAAGTGCACTGGGCGTCCACATGTCCACTATGCAATTAGCTCGGATGGACTGTTATATTAGCTTGAGCTTCGGGGGATTTTTTAAAGAGGTTATCATCCTCACGACTCCAGACGGTTAAGCCAAGAGCCCTTAGCCCCTAAGACACCGCGAGACGTGATCCACGACACGCCAGAGGGATTCCGAGGTTCGAACGGTGCCAGAGTCGATACGGGTTCTTCCCATGCCTGCCCAGAGATTGAGTGAGGGAGCACTGAGCCTTTCCGAACCGAAGGTACGCCCAAACCCAGCCAGTTTTGGTCCGCGACAGTTTCCCGCTACCACCCATATCTGAGTGGCGTTTCCCTATCCGCCACCTGGGGACGCGCCCGATGGGAGCTCTGGCAACTCCACACGGGATATGCAAATAACCTAGCCTAACCTAAACTAACCTAACCTAACTCGCATTCCTCTATCCTTTTAATTTGCATTTACACAACCCAAAAATAGTCACCAATCTACCCCATATAAATCTACAAAAAAAAACTAAAAAAACAATATCCAAATTTATAAACTAAGCTACAAATAATACAATAATGTTAGTCCGCAATACACATACAATGTAACATTTATGCAATAAAAGAAGAGTTTGCAGGATTTCAGAGAATTTCAGCAATTGCAGGTGATAAGTGACGACTATCACTAGACCTGGTAAGACATGCAGGAAGTCGATGGATGCAGGTGGCTCAAGAACGTGCTTTGTGGCATTCTTTGGGGAGACCTATGTTCAGCAGTGGACTTGTAAAGGGCTGTAATGATGATGATGATGATGAATTACAGGTGCGTTGCAGGCCTTTTAAAAAGGAGTAGGCCCCTTTCTTGAAGGTCTCTAATTCTGTGTGATAGCTGATTTCTTGCTTATGTCATATTATATACGAACATAAAACTTTTGAATAATGGCACTCAAATTTGTTCGAACAAAATTATTTCAGTGGTTCCATATACTTTTAACGCTGTGAAACGTTAACAAGGATTGCCTTTGAAAGATTGAAACTTAAGATATTTCACTTAATATTATTAAGTAAATAATAATAAATAAACTCTCTTTTTTTCAGGCACATTGCACCCATATAACTTACCAACAAAAAAAGAAAATACAGTACAGAATTACAAAAAATTTAAATAATTATATTATAATAATATCTAAGTCTGAATGAAGGGAATCATCACGTGAAGCAGCTATCTTAAGCCATTTTTGATAAAAGGCTGTGGCCGGCAGTCTTACCGCGGACTCACTAATTATCTTGTTTCTACACCCCCCAAACCTGGACATGAATGATGCGATTCTGAATCTTTGAATGACATTAAACGTATATTAATTCGTGCTTCCGCAAACTTGCCTGAAGCACTGCAATAGCGTTTGAGACCCATAAGCAAGACAGTTTCTATTAAAAAAATTGTAGAAATATGATTTTAAATAGGTAACTTTCACAAAACGAAGCAGCAATCGAAAGTCTGTCGATTGTAAAGATAGAAAAAAAGGATTTATCGTGTTCTATTTTAAACATGATTCAAAAGAAAGAAATGTGTTAAGGCATTTGTTATTCTTACTTTATAAATAATATAAAAGCTAAAAACTTAAATAACACGCATGGGCTGCGAAGGCTAGTAAGAAAACTAGGCCATAGTCATTTAATGATAATTATGTTCGCAGCACAAGTAGGTTTGACCATGCTTTCACAGAATACCAGAGTAAAATAGCAGCTTTATGCTGTTATGTTTCGTATGGTGAGTATAGAGAGCGGAGACCCTTTTTACTAGAAACGAGGCATCTCATTTTAGTACTCAAGACAGAACACACTTCCACATTCTGATTCTTAATCGAGGATCGATACAGGTATCACACACAATCCACTTAACATCAGATGGACTATGTTCTCATTTGTCACCATCATTTTATTAAAAAAATCTGTACATTTTCAGATTATTCAGACATTCGATAGTGGGTTAGCACCGACTTATTAAATTCCACTAGACTTATGCCTACAAAATATATATACATATAGGTCAAGCTAATAAAAGTTATTAAAGATGTTTTGTGACTAAACAAGATGTTGGTGCTTCAGAGATAATAGATGTTTTTAATTGAATTTACTCTGTAAACCGATCCTGAGGTCAGTAAAAAAGAGTGTAATACTTTAAGAGTATTACACAATTTCTGACCTGTTTCTTAAAATCACATTAAGCTAATTTGCATGTGCAAATTAGTTTAATGTGATTTGAAGAAACATGCAACATTTCACATTGAAAAATGCAATGTGAATAAATAAATTACGGTTATTTGCTACCAACGTTGTAATCCAATTTCACTGCAACAAACCAACTACAACCAACGTTACTACGAAAATTAAGTTTCTATATAAATACAACGACTATGTAAACCGTATTCTGTTCTTTGCATGCTTAAAATAAAGGGTTAGAACTATCTATATTGTATTTATTACGTGTTAATTTTTAATTTCTGTATCGTCAGTTCCTTTTTTTTTTGAAAATAAATTTTTAATTAAGGAACTCTTATTAATTTAACTTGTCAGTCCCATTGTACCTTTTAACTAAATAACACAAAACAATATATTAAATTATCTTGTATACTACAATAATCTTGTCTCATAATTATCAAGATATTTTTATAAGTAATGAATGTGGTATGGATAAATTTAGATCCTATAAATTTGGCAAAGCAGTAAAGATTACAACTTCCAAGTAATATTTCAAAATGTAATCATCTAAGAAAATAATATTAATAAAAATATAATATATTTTTTTTAAATCTTCAATATCAGCCTCAACATTTTTCTGTCGGACTAAGTTCATTTCAAACTTGGAAAGATTGAACGCTTTATTACGTTTAAACAACGAATTGGAGATCTAAGTTCCAGATCTCTTATCATTACTAAGACATGGCTCCAAGTTATCGGTATTTTAAATTGAGAGTATTTTTAATTTGGCATTTTTAACACGTTTATTACAGCATTATCGAAAATACTTGGGTTCGATATGCTATACGATATATATACTTCCACAATAATATGTAAAGAATCGTGTCCGATCCGTAACAGTGCTTTGAGATATCCTAAAGTGAAGAAGTATCACTAACATAAGCACCAATAAAAATCGTAATACAATTTGAAAACTAGATGTGTATCCCGAATAAAAAATAGTATTTTATAAATTGTTAGACTGATAACGCTTAGTTATAGCAAAAAAGCAGAAAAACTTTATTTGAATCTAGCTTTAATAAAAACTTACAAATACGTATTACTTCTTAATACACATTACTTTAATTAATGAGAAAGTTCTATTTCTTCATGTTGTGTAATAACTTTTTACATTATAACACCTGTGGAACAATATATATAAACAACAAGACGTATAAGAGTATTTTCTCTGAAGTTTTGTTCACTCAAATTTAAATGTAATTAATTCACAAGATGCTTGTTTTGTGGGAGAGAGATAAACAGTATATAATATGTACGTTAAAATTGAAGTGACATTTCAAAGTGTTTAACTTTAAAGAGGTTATGATAATATACTAGAAAAAGAAATTAATGGAATATTCATAAGATAACTTTAAGCGATAAGGATGAAGATTATATTTTAACTTAATCTTCATCGGCTCCGTGGCACAGCGGCTTAGCAGTGTGTTACGGCGCTGAGTGCCGTGGGCTCGAATCCCGCACGGAGCAAGTATTTGTATGACCTACAAATAATTTTTCCGGCTACAATATTTGTCCTTATGAAATTTGTGTAGTTTTCATACATAAATTCTCAACCATACAGGTGAAAATTCTGAGGCAACCTTTTTTTTAAGTTCATGTGCATATATTCAATCATGTAAGTTTAAGCTAGGGACATTTTTACGCCTTTTGTATAATAAAACGCTTAAAATAACAAGCCACCAAGAGTTCCCATGTATGTAGCGACGCTCAAAGGGGTTTCACTCTCCTTAGGGATCAAGGTCGTTCGTTTGGATCAACAAATCCCATAGTACGGATAGAACGTTGATGGCAGCAAAACCTCTTTAGTTCGAAACTCCTTTCATACAAATGCAAATTTAAGGCGAAACAATTAGGAATCCTGCCAACTTGCTATTGCCAAACTGCATTATTTTCCGAGGAATTTCTACGCAACTCACCTCTAAGACCCAATGGTATTCAAGCATCGTCACATATGTTTAATGACGAAACATGTGCATGTTCATTGTCTTTGCTCTTTTGAATTTTTCAAACGTAATTTTGTCGGAAACCTTAAATAATGTTTTGGAGCTCCGTAGCTTTTATTTCATTCACTTACACCAGAGATTACATTTTACAAAGCCGCTGTACTTACACACCCATTTAATTTTCAACATAACATGGCTGGCTGCATTCAAATTAGTTATGTTGAAAACGCGTGGAAGAAATACATTTTTGTAAATTTTTTATTACCAGCCAGGAATTTTATACCAGTGAATGCAAGTTAGAGCGTATATAGTTGTAGTCTTTTGGGAAAATGTTTGTTCAACGGTACTCACGGTGACTTGTTACTACTGATTATGATGATGAGTTTTAATAATCTCAAGTAGACTCAATAATGGTCAAAGCTCTTCAAAAGATTAAAAATATATGAGAATAATAAATTAATTTACTCCTTAGACAAAATATTAGAGTAAAATATATTTTTATAAAAATGTTTGCATGGTTCAGTTAACAATGGATCTTTATTAGAAATATGTTCTAAATGAGCAGACAGCAACAGTGTAGTTGCGGTGTAAAAATATCCACCACCCCTTATCTTCTTGTGGTTGTAGTAAGAGGCGACAGAGAGAAACTGAAACAGGAGGTGGGCAGTAGCATCTTTCTAATTAAACTAAAAAATAAAAAACTGCGGTTGCCAACCCGCATATCATTGGCTGTTGGTAGTTCAGAGCTTATATATACAGACTTGTTCAGAAAATTCGATAGCGTAATTTTGGCGCAAATACAACGTCGGTTGCGATCTATAACTATAATTAGTTTTGTTAAAAACACCTATTCTGGTTTTACAAATTACTTAAATATTACAAAAGCGAATATTTACCTGCGGAATTTTTTACGCCGTTTTTTTCTCCAATCAAAGGGACCTCATTTTAAAACAATATTAGACAAAAATAACGTTTAGCGAACGAAAGTAGACAATTTCTTTTTGTATTGAGAATGGGCCCACCACCGTAACCAGGCGTAACTTAATGAAACACATGTCGGTTTATTCATTAAAACCAATAGATTACAATAGTAATATTAGTTTTACCGTATCTAACGGGAATACTTAAGAAATTAAAATTGAATATCACAATAACCTAAAAACAAACTAAAAGCGATTGTCTAGTAGTTTTCACCGGTATTATAAGTTAAAATAGTGCTCTGGTCAATAATTAATAGTATAAAATAAAATTGTAGGTACATTCAGCATTTATAGGTACTTTAAGGTTGATGGAATTTTTTTTAGTAGTTCATTCTTCTTTATACGCATTTGTTTCTCATATTACATTAGCTAATTCAAGAATATCAAAAGAACTTTTTTTTTCAGATTTTACGATTCCGGTTACATTTTCATTAAAATCTTTAGGCCGTATACTAAAATAAATTGGTATCTTTTTATGTGTAATAAAATTAAGTTACGTTAAAGTTTCTAGTGGGCCCAAAAACGATTGTCACCTTTTAATTTCATACATTGAAAGAAATTTCATTTCATTTTCTCTTCGTTTACCTAGCTTTTCTCAATTTTAAAGAGTATCTGTAAAAAGATACTCTAAAATCTAGAGTATATAGGTATTTTACATATTTTTTTAATTAAAGCTATTGTTACCTTTATAAACATACCTTTGAAACAGAAACAAAATGAATCCGAAAATTATTACAAATTTATTGTTATTAATTGTATTTTATTTTTGAATAGCTGTTCCCGTGACTTCGCCCGCGTGGAATTATTTTGCGCGGAACCCTAGAATAAAAGTAGCTTAAGTTACTCCTTGGCTTACACATAAAATATAGATATATACTGTCACGGACTTTTTGTAGAACTATTTAGGAGAAATAATTCCACCTTACATTATAATCGTGTAACTCTTACAGAGTTTTGCACTGCACGCCAAAATAGCTCGCAGATAACAGATCTCTTTCCGAGTTACTTAACATTTATCGTTATATTTTGGCCAATTTACACAATATCTGTATGAATTATAGCTTATGTGTTGTTTTGATGTATAGGCTATATAATTGTAAAGATTCATCAAAATCCATTTAGTAGTTTTTGCGTGAAATAGTAACAAACATCCATACATCCTCACAAACTTTCACGTTTATAATATTAGTAGGATTTATTAATAATTTATTTATTACTTATTAATAAAATATTTACCTTTGAAAAAAAAAAATTACTAGTAATGAAACACAACATATAGAAAAGTATTATATTTTTCTATATGCTGTGTTTCGTTTTGTGAGTGTAGAGAATCAGAGCTACTTTTTACGGGTAACGTGGCGTTCCATCTTAGTCTTTAGGAGTGTTAAAAATGTAATTTGTTTTCTAAGAATCGAGCGACTTTTGGGTTGTCTAGCAACAGGATTAACAGGAATGTCAAAATGGAAGACTTGATTATATAATATACTAGCGATCCGCCCCGGCTTCGCACGGATGATTTCTGGATCTGGAACAACGCCATCTACCGGGTCCAATTATGAATCTAAACCATTCTCTAATCAACTTTATCACACAAAATTTCATCAAAATAGGTCTAGCCGTCTAGGAGGTGTTCAGTCTCATATACACGGACAGAAGAATTATATAATATATAATATGCATGCATTATATATAATATAAACCTTTTCTTTGAATTATTCTGTCTATTGATGAAAACCGCATCAAATCCGCTGCGTAGTTTAAAAGATCTAAGCGTACAGAGGGCGGGAAACGACTTTGTTTTATACTATGTAGAGAAGATATTGTTGAGCCCTTAGTTTCTTTTCCGAAACAATATTATTATAATATTTAGATAGAATAAGTAATATTGTCTTTATTAAAGATCAAGTTTTATATTTTATATAGTTTATTTATTAGGAAGGACAACGCATCTGCATTTTGATTCTTAATCGATGATAGATGTATGTGTGTATGTGCCATAGCATCTACTCATAACCAGGAGCTCGTTTGTCACCCATATACGAAAAAATGTAAAAATAGAATAAAAATAATTTTCAAGAAATCGTTAAACTCACGCCGTGTAGTGGCGCCTAAGAGAGTTCACATATTTACCGTAGGTGTCATGAGATAGAGAAAAATGAAAGATGAGATGTCTTATTCCAGATAACAACACAAAATAATGTTACGAGCTTGGGGTTCGAGACAATTAAAAACTGCCGCGTGAATTACCAAAATTGACACTTTAATTACACAACACTAATTACAACTTAAAACCACACTAATAACAAAACACAATTTTACTACGGGTCGCTTAAGTTCGTAGTTGTATCGCTTCGAAGTCTTCGCTGGTATCGTCAATTCAATACTGACCCTGGTCGCGGTCTATACCGGCCTTATATAGGGCCTCAGATAGTTTCCAGAACCTTCTACTGTAGAAACGTCTAGAATGTTCGAGTACATATCGGTACTCATTGAACAGGTGTCGATAGTTCTAGAAAGTTCTTTCATGGAAATTTCTAGAAGGTTCTTGATACTCCTAGTTCAGCTACTCGATACTAGAGGGCGCTAGTGGTAACTAGTGTCACCGTGTACCATGTATTAATTGTGGCGCGTAACAATAATAAAAAACGGCGGTCGCCCACCAGCTTGGCAAATATGGCAAATACGCCCTGGAGCCAAACTGTGGGGGAGGCCTTAGTACAACTGTAGACATTTAATAGGCTGTAATGTATGAATGAATGAATAAATGAATTTACTCACAAAGCACTATAGTCAGCCGCTACCTTTATGAATGCAGAAACCATAACGAGTTATATATGTATTTTACTGAACGTTACTTTTGTCTTAAAAAAATTGAATTTTTATTTATTTATTTTATACGCGTTTGATTTAGAAACTTTTATATTTATTTACGTATGTATATGTATGTATATTAATATGTAGTATAATGTAAATGTATGTACATATTTATTTATATTGTATGTTTATGGTATATATCTTTATGTAATTATGTTTATATTACTTATATTAGTATGTAGTTATAGTATATATAAACATGACGCAGAGGTGTTACTGATGGGAAACCTATTTTGATGGAAATATTCAACATGCATTCACCTGGCCCAACGTCAAAGGTGAAAATTAAAAGCAGGAAAGAATTAAACTTGTGATAAAGGAAACTAGTTACGTTGGAAATTCCGTCGACGAAAATTGAAGTGAACGTTCGAAGGCGTTGTTAGGGTTAATTAAAATGGACTATACATGTCTAAGTGTAATATGTGAATATACAAGCCAAATGTTGGTCCGGTGTCTCTGCTTAATCTTCTGGGTTACAAGTGTGAGAGCTTATGTATGTATATATCAAACAAATGTGGATAGACCACAGAACACAATCACTCCCTACCGTGAGATATACTACCCACTAGTACCTGCGGGGTTATACAATATTTACCGGATACCTGTATATATCGATGTATATTTTATTTTAAAATTGACACAACATTTATTTTTCTTCAATTGTAACAAAAATATGGCCAGTAACAATAAGCGGACAGCTATCGATCTAAATTATAGTAAATACTATCTAGTGGATTTCTAAAAAAAATGTGTAGCCAAGATATTTCGAAAGCAGAAGATACATTCCCAGCTATGGGACAAACAAAGTTGTTCATTTTACATAATATTTTTGGTTACGTCATCAATAAAAAAAACATTTACTGTTAAGCTTGCTACGGGCAATTAGTTTGAATAAAATATTTGGTTTCATAGAACTGCTAGCATGATTCAGTTACAAATGGATCTTTATAATATGTGCTAAATGAGCAAGTTGTCATCTCTGAGGATTTAGATGGAATGCCTCGTTTCCAGTAAAAAATATGTCTGGTTCTTTACACTTACCATACGAAACACAGCAGCATTAAGCTGCTATTTCATGCTGATACTCTGTGAGAACGTGGTCTGCGGTCGAGACGACCCATTCGTGCTACAACCATAATATAGCTGCAGCCTGGCTCCAACACGTATAATTTAACCCAGGTTGCGGTTTCCCTTGGTAGTACGGAATTAGTTCTATATTACTTACAGAGTAGTTAGGAAACTTCAATAGAGTTATTTAAGCTTCCGTTGTTGTGGTTATTATGGCGCGATGACACTGCCGACAAATATTTATAACTCATTAATTTTGGTATAAAACATTTTTGCCATGGTAAAATTACAAGTAAAACTTTTTATTTTTTGACGAAATAAATAAAATATCACTTAGCGGAAATCCATTGATGATTAAGAATTTTACATTAATGTTTTTTTTTTAATTTTCTTCAATCACGATTATTTATTTCTAATCTACTACTGTTTGGAAATGAGATTACCCTGAATGGAGAAGGAAAGAAAACAATGATATGAAGAAAATACCTATTTATGTCACTTTGTGGCAAATAGTACATAAGAATATTATTCTTTAAAATTGTATACAATATTTTGGTTTTTTAGCGTATTGTTACTCACAAGCATCTAGTGTATACATGTAGAACGCATTTGTTTTTATCAAGCTACAGGGCATTACAGCTGCAACACGAATGGATCGGCTTATCTTGGAAATATCCATGCTCGCACAAAATACTAGCGTGAAATAGCAGCATAATAATAGCTTCGTATGCGGAGTGACGAGAACCGTAGATTGTTTTTACCTAAGGCATTCACATGTCCTCTTAACTATTTTAATTCTGAGACAAAGACATACAGGTTTCCCCACGATGTTTTTCTTCGGTACCGAGCACGAGGTAATTCATCACTTAAACCCCTCATTATCATTCAAGAGAGCCTTTTTGCAGGTAACAAACTTCACTTCAGCTTTCTAATCCGTTGGGCTGTCAGTTCTAGTTGTACTCTGGTTCTATTGCGGATATCTTAATTTCTAAGTTTATAACGATATGCAGAAAGTTGATGGATGCAGGTGGCTCAGGACCGTGCTTTGTGGCATTTCTTGGGGGCGACCTATGTTTAGCAGTGGATGTTTGATAATGAATATCTGATTGAATTCTAAATAAAAATCTATTGTGTACTAAATCCATTAAAATGTGAATATTTGTAGTTGTAGAATATGGCATAGAAATGCAACTGAGAAAAGTTAGGACGCTTCTCCAGAAAGCTTCGGCCAATTATTTTTTCACACATTCCACCTGATGGTAAGTGGATGCTGTGGCCCATAGACATCTACTCTATCATGGATTAAATATCAAAATGCGGATGCGTTGTCACCCCAGACTAAGATGTTATGCCTCGTTTCCAGTAAAAGGGTATCTGGTTCTCTATACTCAACATACAAAATACAGCAGGATTAAGTTGTTATTTTACGTTGGTATTCTGTAACAGAATGGTATTTCGCTGGTCGGGCCGACGAATTCATGCTAAAACCAAAATATAGTTGTAGTATAGCTCTACCATAGTTATTGAGGACTTCACAACATATCTTCAAAATCATTATTTTTAATTGTCAGACTTGCAGGTTTACGATGCTTTTCTTGACTGCCAAGTACGTGGTAAATCAGCACTAAAAATTTTACAATTTCAATAGTGGCAGTGGAGATTGAACCCGATTTGCGAGTACGTTCTGTGATATTTACTGTTTTGTAATTTGATTTCTAGGTTGCACCTGAGGAAAACACAGTTTAAATCTAGGACATGAAATTGGAACAGCCCGCCATAAACAAAGAAAAGGGTCAAGAGGCAGGAAATAGCTACTGTGTTTGCCACTTATGGTTTGAGTGTTGGCGGAGGTTGAAACGGGTAAAGTTTAAACAAGCTCCAATAAATCTCTCTATAAAATGTTCGACTTTTGTTGAGGCGACCTTTTTTCTATGCAAACATCAAATATTAAAATGAATTTTACGACTGTACCTTTCAATGATTTCCATACATATATCTTGTGAGATGAATAAAGTTCGATTATAAAAGTGCTTTTATAATTAAGATGACATTCATAAAATAATCGACCATATAGATTGAAGAACCAAAAACTGATGGGGAAGGTACTAAAGTGGCAGCCTCGTACCGGCCTCGTGCCGGTTTAAAAGGCCGGCAACGCATCTGCAATTCCCCTGGTGTTGCGGTTGTTCATGGGCGGCGGTAGTCACTTACCATCAGGTGAGCCGCATGCTCGTTTGCCCTTCTCCTATAAAAAAAAACCGGTATACAGTTTGAAGAGACGACATGGTAAGAAAAACAGAAAGGCTTAGGGCGGCGCTTTGCCATTTCAAGTTCAGCAGTGGACTACTAAAGGGCTGTAGTGAACATTATGATGATTATAATGATAATATAAAAGAACAAACACTTATTATTTTTCTTAGTGAGCCCAATAAAGTCCACTATTGGGACATTAGACTCTCCCGTTGTGGGGTACCGTTACCGTTACAGCCTATTAAAATCTACTGCTGAATATAGGCCTCCCCCATAGATTGTGTCATAAGGGTGATATTTGCCATAGTTGTCACGCTTGGCAGGCGTATTAGCAACCGCCTTTTTATTTTTAGTCGTTATTAGGAAGACGCTGCGACCCATCTCCTAATTTGTTTCCCTCTGACGCCTCTTACGACAACCGCGGGATGATATTGCGTAGTGAATATTCTTACATCGCTACTACACGATTGTTGGGTTTGTTGTAGGGTAATTCTTATAATAATAATGTTTTGTTTTCACCATTTGCGTAACTATCACGATATATAACTTCTCTATGATCTATACGTAGTCTACAATAAATGGTGAGACATCTGTGTCTGAACTACTCGTAGATAAACATATATCTGTATTTCAGATCACAGTGCTCTTCCTTATTATATATAAACATATTATTAACATAAGTATAACTCAAATAGGATGTATACAATTTAATGTGAAACCTAATCATAATAAAATGTGTTTTTGTGGGTGGATTCACTTTGATCGTCAAGTTTTACAGGAGGATTGACAGACGTTTTGCATCTTTTACGAAGCTTCCTGTCACCGACCTGGGTGTTTTAATTCTGATTGTAACATGATAGTTATGCCACCATCCAATGGAAGCTATAAAATGTTTTTGCATTCCCCAAAGAGGCACTTACGACACCCACGTGATGAAATGGGTCTTAAATTATTAAAAGAATTTATGTCACCATTTGAGCTGAGGTAGTGCAGAAGATGCCTCGAAATTAAGTGGATGCTGTGGCCTATAGATATCGATGTCTATCTTGATAGAATGGAGAGTGCTCTCCGCTCAAGTTCTCGTACCGTTCACCGTACGTCACTATACGAAACACAAAAGCATTGTACTGATATTTCTCGTAGATATTCTGTGCGAACATGGTCCTTATTCGTTCACGCCGCTCCATATTTGTTAAAGCTACCTATACACTGCAACGCGACTCCACCACGCATGCTTTTCGACTAACCAAATATAACGTTTTAAAAAACGTTATATTTGGTTACTGATAAAACTGCTTCAAATTATTCATGTAAGCTGATGAAGTATACACATATATTCAACATGTTTTAGGAAGGTCAAAAAAATTAAGTCTAATTTACCGATTTCGAAATCCATTAGAAGAAGATCTGTTCTTACGTAAATATAATATATAAGTTGAGTATGTAATCTTAGACATCAAAACCTTTCTATTTTTGTTACTTCATTTCGTATCATATTTTTGTACATTTGCATCACATATTATGATGACTCATCATCATTGCTGAAGATAGGCCTCCACAAAATGGTACAAAACACGGCCCTGAGTCACTTGCTTCCATCAACTTCCTGTGCGACTTACCATATTGTTACTGTATCTGGTGAAGTGCTTATCTACGCTTTACTTACTGGTACGAGGCTGCAACATGAAAACCTTTCTTTCCCATCGGTTGTCGGTTCTTTAAGTTATATGGCCAGCTCATTGCCACTTCAGCTTGCTGATCCGTAATGTCAGTTTTATTCGATAATGCAGTAACAGCAAAAAATTGAGAGCCACGCAGTAAAGTCACGAATGCACATCACGACAAAACTCACGATACCATCCACACCATCTGGATACTTGGCGGTCCACCACTATGCGTTTTATAAGGAGTTTTTTCCTCACACAACCTCTTTGTGGAATCGTTTACCACCGGCGATTTTTCCAGACCGATACGACTTAGAGGCCTTCAAGAAAAGAGCTTACTCCTTTTTAAACGGCCGGCAACGCACCTTCAAGCACCAGACATTCATCTCCTTCTCATCCTAAAAGAAGTGGTATTGATATTGAAAATGTTAGAAAGACAACAAACTAATACATCCAAAACATTTGCCGTTTTTTACAATAAACCATTATTAATTAAGAGTAATGTTAGCTTTCGCATTTGAAATAGTAAATATAAATAAACAATATTTCATAATGGGAAATTATACTATCTAGTAATATTTATATTATGTTTATTGTTTGTTTAGTTGTATTTTTTTTAATAATTGTAAATTATGACAATAAATAATTATAATGAAGCAATTAAATCTTTAAGCATCTTCATAGTATACAAAAACACAAAGTAACTTAGCTGTATATGTATGTATATATATTATACCCGGTGAACACACCGGGTATAATATATATATTAAGATAGTTAGGGAGTAATATAACAAAGGCTAGAAAAGATTTCGTGACTTACGATAGATTGCGGTGAGAATAGAATAGAACAGAATATTTTGGAACGAAGTTCTTTATCACAGCATGGAAACAGCAAGACTTGTTTACTTTAGCTATTTCCATAGCATAATGTCGTATGGTATTTTGCTATGGGGACACGCAACTGACACTGAAATTATATTTGTTTTACAGAAGAGGGCCATAAGAGCAATCTATGATTTAAAACCTAAAGAGTCGCTCAGACAAAAATTTAAGGAAATTAATATATTAACTTTGGCTTCTCAATACATTTATGAAAATGTAATGTGCGTACTCAAAAATAAAAGTAGTTATACAAAAATAAGTGATATTCATTCTGTAAATACTAGGAACAAACACAAGCTAGTAGTACCAGTTACTCGACTCCACCGAGTCAGTAATTCATTCTTGGGGCGATGCGCTTTTACAACAAAATCCCAGAAAATATACAAAATTCGACCTGCTCAAAATTCAAAACTTTATTAAACATAGTTTATAAAAAGGGTTATTATAATGTTAAGGAATTTATGGATGATAATAACCCTGGAATGAGTGTTAGCTGCCAGACTGTTTCTAATTTGTTTTGTGTGGTTAATTGTGTAACATACATGATTGTAAGCTGTTATTTTAAAAAAGTCCCGCTGGGTTTCTTGCTGGTTCTTCCCAGGACAGAGGTTTTTTTTCGAACCAGTGGTAATTAGACAAAAGAGTGACTTTCAATAAGTATTATTTATAATCTATATTGAATAAAAAAGTTTCTATTTCTGTTTCTGTTTCTATCGGACGGTATGAATTTGGCGGATGGGGGGGCTAGGCAAGACAAAGTGTAAGATTTTTCCGTCACGACCCCTTTTTGACGTAGTGTAGACGGCCTTGGCGGCTATAAGGAAGCGAGATGGAATATTATCCACCTCCCTCACACTTTTTCTTATCTTGACATGAAAGAAATATAGTTTTTTTAAATTACGCTTCATTTTAATAGACGCTAGTGATGCCTTTATTTATATTTGTTAATCAATAATGTAATACGTTTATCAATAATAATAATATATTAGAAGCGTCAGTAGCCTAATGGCAGGGCGCGGACCGTGAACTCGAAAGGTCGTAGGTTCGAATCCGCCATTCAACTACTGTCGTGAATCACTTCTAACACAAGCATTTTAAGCTTACCAGAGGTAGTTCACGGGAACATTAGTAATGTTTAATAGCATTACTAGTATTAAAAAAATACTACGAAAGGAACTTCATTCCAACCGAGTGTTCCACGACACTTACGCACGTTTTTTTCAATATAGGTTGCAAGTAATTCTTATTAAAGGTATATATTTTTTCTTTTACCATAGGTTCGGAAAAAGCCTCTGTCCTGAAAGAATCAGCAAGAAAAAGAGAAAAGTGTAAACGGGCTATAGGGTTTAACCATATGGGTGACATATAATAACCACACCAACTGACATAGCTTGTAAAATAGATTTTGTAAAATATATGTATTTTTTTTAAGGTATTGATTTTTTTATTTACTTAAAATTAAACCCAATTAACTTTATAACCTTAATTGGTTTATAAAGTTATTTGGCTTTAAACAGCAAATCTAGAACTTTGCAATTTTTTATTTTCTGAAGCTCTTCATCTTTTTTTAATAGGATTAATGTGACAAGGGAGCACACAGTCCACCTGATGGTGTTTATTTTGTTTTGGGCAAATAAATAATATAACTTTGCGTCTACACGAGATCCGAAAGTAAATTTTGATAACATCAAATGAGTTTCTGAGATTATTAACAAGTTCATAAGTTTGTTTTTGACAAATAAGGAACTCTTAACCTTTAACTATGGACGCGCGGTCTCACAGGCCGCTTGCAGTTTGTAATTTTCGTGTTTACCCCTTTCTCCTAACTCCTCGCATCTAAGGCGCTCAGTAGCTTTAGTTTTAGTGGCGAAACGTGTGTTGAGGTGGGAAGTTATATCGCCATCTGTAAATTAGGTGAATTATATTACTTTAAATTTCGACCGCGGTCTATGGGACCGTACGTCCACGTTTCCTATATAAAATATATTGATGGATTTTTTCTTTGGATTTTTCATTCAAAATGTCAATAAATAGTACTCAAAGTGCATCTACATCAAACCAAACGTCAAGGTCACCGCTGCAACCCAAATATAGCAAATGAACTAAAATAACACTGAAGGAGTTTTAGGGTAGATATGGTCAGACGAACCTTCTACTCAGGAGACTCATTGTGTAAGCGAAAAGAATGTCTTCTTTGTCCCGTTAAACTAAAGAGGAAGTCCAACTATACTTACATAAATTTTAAACAGGTTATACGTTTACAATGTTCCAAACCCTTGTGCAAGGACTGCCAATAATTTGATACATATTGGACCATTGTCAGAATTTTTATATTTTAATTTGAGAAGATTTTAATTTGTTTTTATGTTAGTATCAGCCTTATATCTATAGAAAACAATGTTAATTTTTCTTAAAAGTTTAACTGATTTAAGTTTTCAGTACTAAAACTGATCTCAAGCAAATTTATGCTAAATAGTGCCTTTAACAGTTGAAATGCTTCAATTATGTAAGAAATAAATAAAGATTGATTAAAAGCGTCCAAATAATTTCATTTTAATATGCCTAGATAATAATAAATATAATAGCATAAAAATAAAATTAATATTTATGTTATATTTTGGCTTCATAACATAGCGGCCCAAGAGACCGCACGTCCATGGTAGTGTGAATAAAAAATGACGTCTATAGATAAAAGTAATAATAGCCAACATAGGTTTAAAAATAATTTTATGAGGTTAAATATCAATAATACATTATAAAATCTTAACCGACTCCCAAAAATGTAGGGTTATTAATTCGACCGTGTTTTTATTGTATCTCCCGGTGCTGGTTTGCCATAATCGTCATGCTCGGCAGGCGAATTTACGGTTGCAGCCCCAGACGTTCCGCACTTAATATGTCGCCTGCCTGGATATTTTACGTCTACGTTTTGAAAGCCATAAGATCTTTCTGGATTCTTCAGTCACCTACTCGTGGTAGAGCCACGCTGCAACTATATTATGGATCTAGCACGAAAGGGCTGGCTCAGAATACAAGCGTCAAATAGCAGCTTAATACTGCTCGTTGGTATGGTGAGTGTAGAGAACCAGATACCCATTTTACTGGAACAAGGCTTTCCACCTTAGTCCTCAATCTGCATTTTGATTGTTTATTGAGGATAAATGTAAATGTATTTGGGCTTCCGCATCCACTTATCATCTGGTGGACTATATGCTCGTTTATCACCCTTATTCTTTGTAAAAAATACATATATTTAAAGATTTGTCCATATTCCTAACAATGGATAAGGTGGCTGGTGTGTACAGAGTTGTTCGTATGCGAGTTGTTGTGTGATGTCCGGTTCTCTACACTCACCATACGAAACACAGCAGCATTAAGCTGCTATTTTACGCCGGTATTCTGTGAGAGCGTGGTCCTTCCTAGGCCGAGCCGACCCATTCGTGCTACAATTATACTATTAATATAGCTGCAGCATGGCTCTACCACGTATTCTTTGCAAACCTCTCAAATTCTAAATAAAAATAAACTGAGAAAATTATCTATGGTAATTATTATCACAAAACCTATGTAAATTATTATAATTAATTACAAATATAAAATAATTATAATTTATTTTATATTTGTAATTAAAAAATAATAATATAAAACAAAAAGATAATTACACAATTATTATTTTCATCATGATCATCATTACAGCCCTTCACAAGTCCACTGCTGAATATAGGCCTCCCTCAAGGAATGCCACAAAGAACGGTTCTGAGCCACCTGCATCCATCGACTTATTTTAATGATTCATAATAGGAATTATTTAACAATCATAAAACATAAACACTCACGCCTGTCACCCAGAGGGGTAGGCAGAGACTATGGACTTCCATTTGGCACGATCCTGACAAACCTCTCTCACCTCCTCCACATCCATATACCTACGCATTCACGCTCGTCGGTTAAGGGTACTCTTAATTTGGCCCATTTTCAATATATCGCCAATTTGGTTGATAAACATTTGCCTAGGGCGTCCCTTCCCGACTCTGCCGTTCACCTCTGCAACATAAATTTGCTTTGTCACTCTTTCCTCATTCATTCTTTCTACATGACAAAACCACCGAAGCATTGCTTTCTTAATCCTGGTCACAACATCATCTTGCAAACCACACTCGTCTCTAATCACACAATTTCTCACTCTGTCATTCAGATTCAGCCCTAACATACTCCTTAATGACCGCATTTCTACAGCATTTATTCTACTCTCATGCATCTTCTGCCACACCTAACTTTCACTACCATACATTAAAGTAGGGACTAACACAGCATTTTGAATTGCCATCCGTGCCTTTTTGGACACATTCGGACGTTCCACAATAGAGTGTAGCGCCCCATTTACTCTATTTCCTGCGTTCACTCGTCGTTATATATCCTTATCATATCTACCATTCCTGCTAAAAACACATACCAAATACACAAACTCATCTACTTGCTCGACCAATTCCCCTTCTATTTTTATTTCACATATCGTTTTAGTTTCTTCTCTTTCAAAAACCATAAATTTCGTCTTACTTGCGTTCACTTTCATTCCCCTTTATTTTAATGACCTGTTCATTAATGTAACCATCATTTGCGACTCGGCCGCCTACGACGCAAGTATGACTTGATCATCGGCGTACAAAAGATACTTGACGGTTACCCATTCTTAACCCGCATTCTTCGACTTTCAAATTTTCCAAACAACTGTACATAAATAGGTTGAAAAGCCAAGGGGAAGTCACACAGCCCAGTCTGACACCTTTATGGACGCCAAACCAGTCCGAGTAGGCTTGTTGATCTTGACACAAGCACTGGAATCCGTATATAGAGACTTCAACGCCTATATCAGCACTCAACCCAAATGAGTTCAGTGTTTGCCATAACACATTCCTGTCCACTCTGTCATAAGCCTTTTCCAAGTCCACGATCGCACAAAAAACCTTTTGGTTTTTGGCCAAAAACTTCTCCGCGATCATGCGCATGGAAAAGACCTGATCCGTACATCCCATTCCCTTTCAAAATCCCGCTTGCACATTCCAAATTTTTCCATCAGTATCTTTCATAACTCTTTCAATTAGTACCTTAGCATACAGTTTTCCCACAATGCTAAGAAGGCTGATACCACGGTAGTTTTTACAGTCCTGCTCCGATCCTTTTCCTTTAGATATTGGGACTATCACGGTTTGCACCAGTCTCCCGGTACCCGCTTAAGTTCCAAACATAAATTAAACAAGGTGTACAGCAGGTCTCTCACCACTCCCTTTCCAGCCCTTAGCATTTAGAGTGATACTCTATCATATCCGGCTGCCTTACCTGATTTCATACTTTTCATTGCTTTCACTATTTCATCTATACTTATCTCTATCTCTTTCCTCTTCTTTCGGAATTTCTATTTCATTTAATTCAAACGTCTCATCACTCATAAACATGCTTTCAAAGTATTCCTTCCATCTCCTTAAACTCGAAACTTCGTCATTCAAAATACAGCCATTATGGTCTCGTATAGCATTCATTCTAGACAGATTTGAATGTCCCCTGGCAGTTCTTACGAGTGTCCAGAACATTTTAATATTTGCCTGGAAGTTATCCGATATGGTTCTATCATTCTTATCCGTTCTTTCTTGCTTTTTCCTTTCAACAACTTCTTTTACTCTCTTATTTAGATGTCAAAAGACTGTCCTTTTTCTTTCAATATCATCATTCATACCACTAGAACAACTAGCCTTTGTTGCTAGTAAATCTAGCCATGCTCTCTTCTTTGCTTCAACTTCCATCCGTACCTGATTATCCCACCATAAAAATGCTACACATTAAATGAAACTAACTTTTACGCGATATAATCCGTAAAAGTTAGTTTCATTTCATGTGAATCTTCTTATGACGAAAGAAAGTGTTCGTCACAAAAATATTCTTTTCCACACATACGGTGAGGACGCTTTCACCATTCTCATTTATGCTTTCATCACCAAACGTTCCCAATATGTTTTTCATAACCAAGCCTATTCACGCAAACCCTTCCATTAAAATCTCCTAATATAACAATATTTTCATTACCCTTGCATTTTATTGGCGCCATCCTTACTATCTCCCAAAACTGCTATCGGATATAATTGGCTTAGACATGTCTGGGGCGTAGACCCCTAGAATAAAAAACTTCTTTAAGCCCACTTTCATTCGTATCCATAGCAGTCTTGGGTTTACACATTCATTGTTGTTGTGATTGGGTTTACACAGTCGGTATCATTCTTTCTGAAAGGATGATACCGACTCCCCGGCATGCCCGCTCTGTCTCGTCTACACCAGACCAGTACGCGGTATACATGCCATGTGTAGTCGCATCCTTTTCCTTCCGTTACGTCTAATTTACACATAGCACATCTATTCCTCTATCATACATCATATCGCATACTTCATCCATCTTATCATTCATTGCTCCACATACATTCAGCGTAGCCAGACGGGCTTCCGCAATCCACTTTTCGCCCCTCTGGGAGACAGAACGTGACGGGTGGCGAACCTCGTCGCCGGTTTTCCTCCAGGAGATTCTTTGCACCCCTGCCCCATTAAAGGGGCGCTGGGACCATTTCTTTTCTTTTTTGGCTCATGGTGCGAAAGTAGTGGGTGGTATTTTTTACGCCGCTACTACACGGCGAGGAGCCAAGCCTGTTCTTTAGGCTTTGTCGCTTGTTTAGCTCCACCCAGGGGACACGTGTAGGGTGGGCCTAGGATTAGGTGGTCGAAGCCTAAGGACGCGAGCGACTCATCCATTGCACAACTCAACTCTCAATTGATCGACCTCACGACTCGACATATTTGCACAATTAAATACACAGAAAAAAATCACAAAATACAAACAAGTATTACTTCTCAACATACAATTCAATAATTAACTAATCTCAACTCTCAAAAACACGGACGGTCGTATTTCCTAGCTCAAACGTAAATATAGTGTTAGTTAGTGCGTCAGTACAAATGTCAGACTCAGATAACTATAAACTATAAACTAGGCATGTCGATCTGAAATCAATTAATCGAAAAGTCGATTATTTAAATAATCGATTTTCAGATCGATCTGGGATACTACATCGATTCGATGAATCGATCCAAAAACCTCGCGAACCTAAATTAGCTGCATTATAATTAAATAAATTAAAATGGTCACGGGGTGCTAGCACCCGAAACGTCGGGAATTAAAATAGTAAATTAAACGCGATAAAATCCGTAAAAATAGTTTTATTCAATGTGTAGTGTTCTCGTAAATATAAGAAATCATTATAAAAATATTATTATTATGCGGTAGTCGGACGCAAAAACATCCGGTCGTTCTTGGTGGATAATTTAAACACATAAAATAAATATTTATGAACGCATCCAAAGACGTCGTTACTTACGTTACTTACTTATTAGTAAAAAAGTTGTCATTGTTATTTCTAATCTAACCCGCGGATTACAGCGTCTAACCTTATCTGTGCTGTGAATTTATTTTATCTATCAAAGGAGTTTTGGCGGGAACTTGACCGGCTTATTGCTGTTTCTTTATTATTGTTTGAATAAAGGCTTGAAGTGGATTTTATGAATATATTTTTTAAAGTGGTTCGAATTTGTATATTAAATGTCTGCGCATGTGAACTATTAGCGATAACGGAGCAACAAGTGCTTCGATGGTGATTTGAATCTCAAAATAAGGCGTCTGTCTGCTTAGGCACCTTGAGATACTATTGCCAACTGTCTGCTGGCTCAAGTTGCCGTCAAAATCTCCTAAAAACTACGCGATGTGGCGCATCAACATATTGTGAAGCAATGTGCTATAAAGGATAATTATCACTGATATTGAGATAAATGAAGACATAGCTTACAGGACAAGCAAAATAGCCAAAAATCTTAATAAAAATAATATTTATTAAAAATATTTTCGAGTAAATAATTACGAAATAAACATTACCTATTGTATTCGTGTAGCGTTCATTTCAATTTGATAAATAGTGAGTGATTAGATTGAAACCGATTTATCGAGAAGTGTACGTTGCAGATTACACTATTGAAATTCCCAGTAGTAGCACGGAGTCTGTATTTGTGCCCGGTGTATGGCAAAATGCTCAACCCCTATTACATGCGACGTATAACATAACTGAGGACAAGTGGGAGTACCTCTGCCTACTCCTTCGGGGAAATACAAGCATGATGTTATGTTTATTAATTTAATCATAATGCCTAGAAGGAGTACTACACCTCTGCCTATTCCTTCAGGGAAATACAGGCGTGATATTATGTTTATTAATTTAATGATAATGATTAGTAGGATAACTACATACTTCTGTCTGCTCCTTTGGGGAAATACAGGTGTGATGTTATGTTTATTAATTTAATAATATTTTTATCCAATTACTCTCTTTTAATACTCGATTTAATCGAAAATCGATTCTAGTATGTTTGAATCGAATCGGAAATCGATTATTTTTTAAGTGAATCGACATGCCTACTATAAACGTCATTTATAGGGAGTAGAACCATAGAAATAGAGCATGTACTGAGCCTTCCCTAGCCAAATGTCAAATAAAATTGACTTATAATCAATATCCATACTTTTAAAATTAAAAGTAAATTCCCTATTCAAAAATCAAATCCCCTGACGCGTAATGTCGTAAAAAATTATGAATAAATTACTTTAAAATTTTGGTCTTGATGCGCGAGACTTTTTGGTACCACTTTTGGCCATTCTCCTTTGCCCAAATAGTACAATAATATTTTTTGTTGGTAGAAGAGGCAGTGTAAACAACAAACAGTTATTGAGATATATTGAACAACATAATAACTTAAATGTACACAAAATAATCTTGTTCACACTGCCTTACATACAGAGATTGCCACAGGAAAATAATCTAAGATATAACTTAAATTTACAAATGAATAATTTAATATGTAATAATTATTTAAATTTGACATATAATTGTAATGATAATAATGACACATTTCATTTAATTGACATGAATAATTTAAAAAGTTTTGGACAGAAGATAGGTATTATCTATCCAAATATAATTTAAGACTGGTTGCAAATGTGCTGTCTTATTATTTACTTTTTAACTCAGCCAAGTTTTTGGCTACCAAGACTGTTTCTATTGAGCAGCATAATCATTGGATATTTAATTTAGAATCAGTTCCAACTAATTTAACTTAGTAAATGCGACAAAAGAGGCAAACTCTAGCAATAATAAGAGTTTAATTTTTTTTAAATAGGATAGGGTGACAAACGATCACACAGTCCACCTGATGTTAAAAGGTTGCTGTGACACATAGACAACTACATCTATCCTCGTTTACAAATCAAAATGCAGATGCGTTGTCACCCGTGAGGACTAACATGGAATGCCTCTCTTCCAGTAAAAGGGGTCTCCGGTTCTCTACACTCACTATTTTACGCTGGTATTCTGTGAGAGCGTGGTCCTTCCCCGGTCGAGCCGACCCATTCGTGCTACAACTATACTACTAATATAGCTACAACATGGCTCTACCACGTATTAATTATAGAATGTAGCCTACAAATAAGTAATAAAAATTATTTACACCTGGTGCATCAAAATATACAAAGCATGATGGGCAAAGAATTGGAAGTTGAATTGTTTTTAAATAGTAACCACATACATATCATTTGTATTACTGAACATTGGCTAAAAGGTTATAATTTGATGTTTAATTTCAGAAATCACCAGGTGGTCAGTTCCTTCAATAGAGAAAAAAAATTACGCAGTGACTCCTTAATATTAGAAGATAAATCATTATTATATAAAAAACGTAAGGATATTGTGACCCTCTCTGTTGAGCGAACTGTAGAAATAGCATGTGTCGAGCTCGAGCACCTGATTGTTGTAAGTGTTTACAGACCCCCATGTGCTTCTTACGACTATTTTGAAAAGATTGTGGAAGAAGTTTTGCCCAAACTTAGTAAACAGAACAAGTCCTCTCAAGTTGAAACCTCTTCCATTAGTGAGCTCATTGTTAAAATCGTATAATCTTATTAATTTATTCTTAGAACCAACACGTATTGATAGGCCTAGTGCGACCTGTATAGATAACATTTTTACAGATGTTAAGCCCTTGCATAAATCAATTATTCAAAATTTAAGTTCGGAGCACTGTGGACAGTTGGTTTCTTTGCCTTAGACACACAAAAAACAAAAAAATTAAGAAGTTGTGTTTGTTCCAATAAATTACCATCACTTGGAGAGGTTTAGAAGTAATATAGTAAAAGACTTCCATCACTTTCATTTAAAATAGTGCTGATTATTTGTATGGTAAGTTATTTAAAATTATAAGTTGTGAATTTAGTAGAATATTTACTTCTACAACTTTCTCTTCTAACAGTCAAAATCATTTAATGAATGGGCGACAGTAGGAATTTATAAAAGTAGGCGAAGATTATACGAGCTGTATAATGAAAGATCATATAAAATTAGCGTTTTATTTTGATAGTATGTAAAAACATATTCGAAAATATTTACAAGTGTGCTCCACAGTTAAGGCTTTACATTTAAGCAACAAAATTAAAACTGCATCCAATAAAATTAAAATGACGTGGAGAATAATTAATAGTGAAACGGGCAAGGTCAAAACACGCAACTCGGATTTATAATAATAAATTGAAATTTAATATTAATACATTTTAATATTAATTGAATATTAACAATAATTTAACTCAATCTGATCATGAAGTTGCTGTAGCTTTTGAGAAACATTTTACTGAAGTTCCTTTTTTGACAACAAAATCGTTTAATTCTTCTCCTACTGTTGCCGAATCATTGTTTAAATAAAATGTAAAGGCTTGTTCAAATACTTTTAAAATTCCATAGAGTATTGCCAAAAGATATCGTTAAATATTTTAAAACTATTGATATTAATGTTTTCATATATATACGCGAAGAATACACATTTAAATGAAACGGATAATTTTTACGGATTCTGTCGCATTTAATTAAACTTTTTAATTCCCGACGTTTCGGATGCTTTACAGCACCCATGGTCACGGGGGGGACTGAGGTGTTTGATGTCCCCATGTCATAGTTAGCTCGGCTACCTTCAGTTTTTGAAAATTAATTTTTGGTCCGATCTACGCAGAATGAGCTTACAGTATCTTGAAGTCTTGCAGTGGTATACTTGGGTTTGGATTTTTTTTTAATTATAGGATGCCAAGCAGATGGCAGCACCCATCCATCTTCTCTATTGAAATTAGGATGCTTTTTTTAATTTCAAGAGCCACGCGAATCATCCTTGGTAGGAACCGGTGTTTTTTTGCGAGGATTTGTGGTCTATCAAATCTAATGTAATGGCGGGGACGATCTTGAACATGTTCACAAACTGCAGACTTCCCGATACGTCGGTACTTCAAGTTAGCTATATGTTCTTTTAGGCAGGTTTTTATAGATTTTTTTGTTTGTCCTATGTAAGAGAGACCACATTCACAATCTAGCTTGTACACTCTTGCATCTTTTAGAGAGATATGACACTTGATGGATGGTAAAATTTGACTATTTTTCTTCGGCGGCTAGAAGTATGTTTTAATGGAAGCTCGTTTCAAGATGTATCCAACCTAGTATGTAACTCCTCTGACATAGGGTAGTACAGCAGACACACGCTCGACTGTGGCCGACTTCACTCGGTCACTATAACGTAGGCACGGGACCCGAAGCTTGTTGTCTTGCAATACTTGCTCGACGTGCTGAAGCTCGGCGGCCAGATGTTTTCTGTCACAGATCTCTCGTGCTCTCTGAAACAAAGAGTTTCATTCACCATTTAAATATCGGTTGGTATGGGTCATTTTCCTATACACTGTGTATAGGAAAAAGACCCGCTTCGTTTAAACTATTGATGCTAAGTAAAGGCACGCACGCTTCATTTAAACTATTGATGTTGAAAACGGCAGACTTATGGGGGATTTCCGTTAAAGTTATTTTATCTATAATGGATACAATAGCAACTTATCTAGCCACTATGTTTAATATAAGCGTCGCATTTGGTGTGTTTCCTGATTTAATAAACATAGTAAAGTCATACCTTTATTTAAATCTGGTAATACATTAGACCCCGCCAATTTTTGTACTACCAATATTTAGTAAAATTTAAATAAAATATTAGATCAGATGTTATTTTTTAAATATTAATAAATTGCTTCATAAAAATCAATTTGGTTTTACAAAGGGTCGCTCGACAACTGACGCTGAATTTGAGCTTATTAAACATATTTTTTGTGCATCTTCCAAAGCATCTTCTGTGGGAGAATTTAGAAGATGCTTTGGGTATATTTTGTGACCTTTCAAGGCCTTCGACTGTGTTCAACATGAGACATTAATCAGGAAGCTACAATACTATGGTCTCAAGAACACAGCGCTTAAACTTATTATTACATATTTAAGTAATAGAAAAACCGTTATTATCAATGGTAAAAGTTCTTCCGGGTCACCTGTACTAATGGGCTAAATCCTCCTCAAGGCTTAATTCTCGGCCAATTCCTATTTTAGTGTATATTAATGACTTACCCTCCCCTGTAGGGGATAATCATGATATAGTATTATATGCTGATGATACTTCCTTGATTTTTAAACTTAAACGTCAATTATTTAAATTTCGTTAATAATCTACATTTAAACTGAAATAAAATTAAATGTATTAAATTTACAACAACGAATGTTAAAAATCTGAATACCAATGTGTTTTAAAATGGGGAAGAACTGAGCCTTTTTGAATCCACTGTTTTTCTTTGCATCACACTCGACGTAAAGCTTCAGTGGGGCCCCCATATAGCCAAACTAGCAAGCAGACTAAGTTCTGCAGCCTATGCTGTAAAAAAGATTAGAGATCTCACTAGTGTCGAGACAGCTAGATTAGTTTATTTCAGTTATTTCCATAGCATAATGTCTTATGGGATTTTGCTGTAGGGAAATACGATTAGAATAGGCCGTAAGAGCTGTTTACAACCTTAAACCGAGAGAGTCTCTTAGAGAAAAATTTAAAGAAATAAATTTATTAATTTTGGCCTCTCAGTACGTTTACGAAAATATAATGTATGTTCACAAAAACAAAGAGTAGTAGTTTTAGTAAAAAAAGTGATATACGCTCTGTAAACACTAGGAACAAACACAAGCTAGTGCTACCAGCCTATCGACTCCACAGAGTCAGTAATTCATTCTTGGGGCAATGTATACGCTATTACAACAAAGTCCCAGAAAATATAAAAGGTCTCTCTATTACAAAGTTTAAATAATTAAATAAACAAAAACTGTATGAAAAGAGTTATTATAACATAAATTAATACATGGTTGATAATAACCCCTTGGAATGAGGTGGTCGCTTTAAAGCTGTTTCTAAAATAAATGTTGTAAATAGGTTCTACAAACATTGTAAAATTTGTAAATTTTACTTCAAAAAAAAAAGCCCCGCTGGGTCTCTTGCTGGTTCTTCCCAGGACATAGATTTTTTTTTATGAGTAAAGGGTCGTCTGAATTAAGTGAAAAAGGAAATTCCGAAAGAAGTGGAGAGAGGTAGGGAGATAAGTGTAGATGAAGTAATGAAAGGAATGAAAAGCATGAAAGCAGGTCAGTATCACTCGAAATGCTGAGGGCTAGAGAGGGAGTGGTGGCAGGCCTGCTGTACACCTTGTTTAATTTATGTTGGGAACTGAAGCGGTACCAGAAGACTGGTGCCAAAGCCGTTATAGTCCAATATATAAAGAAAAGGAGTCACAGCAGGACTGCCAACTACAAATGAATCAGCTTGCTTAGCATTGTGGGTAAACTGTATGCTAAGGTGTTAATTAGAAAGAGTTATGGAAGAAACTGATGGAAAAAATTTGGGATGTACAAGCTGGATTTAGAAAGGAATGGGGTGTATGGATCAAGTATTTTCCATGCATGATTGCAGAGAACTTTTTGGCCAACCAGAAGTTTTTGTGCTTTCATGGACTTGGAAAAGGCTTAACGGTGGTTGAGAATGTTATGGCGAACACTTAACTCATTTGGTTTGAGCGCTGGTTTGATACAGGCATTGAAGTATCTTTATAGGACAGTGCTGTCAGGAACGGGGTCTACTCGGACTGGTTGGCATCCAAAAGGTGTCAGACAGGCTGTAGCTTCCTTGGCTGTTTAACCTATTTATGGAAAGTTGTTTGCAAACTTTGAAAGTTGAAGAATGTGGGTTGAGAATGGGTGAGTTAACCGTCAAATGCCGTTTGTACATGATGATCAAGTCATATTTGCATCGTCGGCAGCCGATTTACAATGATGGTTACTTTAATGAACCGGTCATTATAAGAAAAAGGTATAGTGAACTCAAGTAAGACGAAAGTGATGGTTTTGGAAAGAGAAGAAAGTAAAACGTTATGTGAAATAAGAATAGAAGGGATTGATTGAGCAAGTGGATTAGTTTTATATTTGGGATGTTTATTTAGGGGATGGTAGATATGATAAGGATGAACGACGAGTGAACGCAGGAAATAGAGTGAATGGGGCTCTACGCTATTGTGAAGAGTCAGAATGTGTCAAAAAGGCGTTTGGCAATTCACAATGCTGTATTATCCCAACTTTAATGTGGAAAGTTGGGTCTGGCAGAAGAAGCATGAGAGTAGAATAAATGCTGTAGAAATGCGGTCATTAAGGAGTATGCTAGGAGGCTGAATCTGAATGACAGGGTGAGAAATAGTGTGATAAGAGAAAAGTGTGATTTGCAAGACGACGTTGTGACCAGGATTAAGAAAGGAATGCTTCGGTGGTTTGGTCATGGAAGAATGAACGAAGAAAGAGTGACAAAGCAAATTTTTGCTGCAGAAGTGAACAGTAGAGTCAGGAAAGGGACGCCTAGACGAAGGTTTATCGACCAAATTGGCGATATATTGAAAATGGGCCAGATTAGGTACCCTTAACCGACGAGCGTGTATGCGTAGATATATGGATGTAAAGGAGGCGAGAGGTTTGCCAGGATCGTGCCAGAGTCCGTAGTGCTGCCACCTCTGGGTGACAGGCGTGAGTGTTTGTGTTTACGTTTACAAAATTAGAGCATAAACCACCAATTAAGACTGCCTGAGGACGATAACGTAAGTATGACTCCATCCATCTGAATAGATTACCACGGATCCCTAGTTCATAGAGTTTATACAGTAGTATCATGTGGTCCACACGGTCGAAAGCTTTCTCGAAGTCCTTGTACACCACATCTACCTGCAAGCCACTATCCATACTGTTACGAACATGTTCAGTAAAAACACTTAAGTTGGTTATTGTAGCGTTCTATACGTTCCTTTGATGAACCCATGTTGTTCAGTTGATATTAACAAGATAGAGACATCTCCACTTTATTTTTGCATCTTTTTTCAACGACTTATATTTTTTGGTGAAAGATTAGCACACTGAAGGTCATAAACATCCTTATAACCAGGACAACATAAATTCTTTGTTTTGTATTACAGCTTCATAACCACTGCACTTGATGACCTCCATTTCCACATATACTACGCTTAATTTATATGTATTTAATACTATTTTGTTTGAGTCACTTAAGAATCTCTTTCATTAAAATATTTGTACTTCACAATATAGCGTAAACAATTACAATGCATCGACGGCCATGACCAATCAGCGAACAGCAACGACACAGCGAGTGCAACACGAGTTGTCGTCGGTCAAGGTGGCGGCCGGTAGCTAAAATTTTAACAATTAATTTTGCTTCCTTATCAACCACTTCTTACTATATAGAAATCAAAATAACACCAATCGATATCTTAGTAAATAAGCTTTCAAACACTTTATAACACAATATTAGAAAAATAATATTGGTAAATCCAATTGGGCATGCCCTAAGCGCATTAAATAAAATTACGTATAACATGATTATATGGAATTTTTTAAAGAAGTTTAAATACACACAAGTTTTCACTAATAACCTTATTATACTTCCAATTTTCCGATAATTTTATCTCAAACTTCAATTTAAAAAAAAGTTTGGAAAATCCAAAAGTGCACGACTCATAATGTTCATATGATCATCATATCATCATTCATATCACTCCATAAAGTCCAAGACGTATTTAAGTATAAATATTACATCCTACTTACTTTTAGTACGTACTACTATTATTTATTCTGTGCTTTTAAAATATTGTAATAAAATTCTCTGGTTATTATTATGGTTTTTCGAATATTGTGTATTTGTACAGCGATCTTTTTGAGCCGCTGCAAACAACCGATACAGTGTCCACTCACGACGGCGATTGACGCCGAACTAACTGAGTGAATGATGCAGTCTCTATTTAGTAAAAAATAAATTCACACAAGGCTGCTAAAACACCGAAAATTTCGACATTTCACAGCCGAAAAGAATTAATTATAACTAAACAAAACAAAATTAAACTGCCATTTACATTCAATGGCTTCCCACATGAGAGATGAAGAGTTTTAAAAATAGATTGAGTTGAACAATTAATATTTTCAAAAGTTATCTTGTTTACGAAGCCATGCAGACTTGATAAATCCACACCATAAGCCACTAAAACCCCTTTTTTATGTAAAAATAGGAATTAATCCATTTGAAAAAAAAAGTTCAACAATCATTTATCTTTCTGACAATGTGCTTTTTATATCACTTATAGGTACAATATGATTGCTAGATACGATTTCATGCGACAAAACGTTGGAATCTTAATGTTTAGGCCCTAGTAGAACATACCAGCGCGCTTAGCGCTTACGGCATGCAATACTTAAGACACAGGTTTTCAATTAATATTAACGCACGTTACTTTTAAGACGTATAATATAATTATTACGTATAATATTAAATATTGTAAATTGTAACAAATACATTAAATCAAGTTTGTGATACTCTAATCTTCAAGGGTGAAGGTTAAGAGGTCATCGCCACGCCACGCTTATCATCCGCGCCTAGATCCTCGCGAGGTGCCAGAGGATCTATCCACTAATTACTTTGTGAATCGTGCAGCCAGACCATTTAACGTCATCGTATCCATAGTCAACAAATTACATCAAGTTGGAGATAACTAATTACAAAATTCGCCTCTATGTCTTCGAAGCCTACCCTACGAATATGCGTCCAAATCTGCTACACTTTGCAACTGAAAATATGCAAGAATTTTCAGAAATTGACACATTTTTATAGCAATTGTTAACCGAGCGATCTTGTGACCAAGAATATGTCTCACCTTAATTTCTACAAGCAACATGAACGCGGGCAAATCAAGATTGTGCCTCAATCTATACGCGATTATTTGGTGAGTCCATTCCATTTTGTCCATTTCCCATTCTGGCCTTGATTAGTGTGACCAGAAAATCAAGTAACGCAATAATACAAATACAATTTTACACACAGTTTTATCTAAATTTTAAATGCATTACCAACAAGTTTTAATAGTATTTAAATTTAACAAATAAACTAAAGCACATTCACATGCATAAAATTTAAAATTATGCATTTTAAGGGTAGTACCTCAAGTGTATACAACCAATCGGAATAGTATGACTATCCAATTATCTATAACAATTAGTTAAATTCTACTGCATTTCAATTCTTTTTATTAGTTATTATTTAAATAACTATCTAAGATATTATAATACCATTTTATTTGCGCTTGTTTGTTGCTAAACCAATTACACTATTTCTATTCTAGAAAATTGAGAGTGATTCATCCATGTTGTCGCTTTTGCTGTGCATCGTTTTTCGCTGCAACTGCAATCGCACCGCGCTTAGCAACAGCTGTTTATTACCGGTTTCGCACCACTTACCTGCGCCGGAACAAGCGAGCGTATGCAATGATTAACTACATCTCATTAACTTTATTTTTAACTAATTTCACATGATACATGAAGTTTACAAAATATGAGTCATAATGACTTTTGGACACAATACAATTAATGTGCTATTTCTATAAAACTTAAAATATCCCATTTACTTTAAAATGTGTTTATTTTTAACTGCAATGATTTAAGAACTTAGACACTCGAAATAATATTTAGAAAATATTATGACGTTGACGGTGTACAAACGTTGACGACGATGCATTATATTCATTCTCTTATTAGGGTTGTCACTATAATATAATTATATTCAGTTACTTATTATTTTTATTTGACTTTAACATGTACGCTTACTTAAAATTATTTATTTAAAAATTTGAGTGACTGGCTAATAAACCAAAGGTATATATTACATATTGTACTATACTTTAAAACTAAACTATAATAATAATTCTACTATACCTAAAACTATTATAACTCAATCAACCATAAGTTATTAAAAATATATATATTTTTATATGGCCAACACTGCGTAGCGTTAGGTATTCGAAGACATAAAGAATATTAATGGGACAAATATAGAAAATATTATACTAAAACCTTATTCTTATGATTAATTATTGCTTTTCTGAACTTATTCAGATAGTATCGAGACAATTCTAAAAGAAGCGTGCAGTGCTTGTTAGCAGAAGCCAGTGTGTCTCCTCAGCCTTTCAGCCATCAGTGCAACATCACTACAAAATCTAAAACTAAATTAAATAATTTGCAAATATTTTCGTCTGTAATTTAATACGGCAACTGGTTTTAACATACGGCACCCACGTACTATTACTTACTACTTAGTACTGAGTATTATCATACTAGGTACCATAATTCAGCCTTCGACAATACGACATGATTAAAATTGTAAATGTTTTGTGGACTTAAATTGAATTGTTACATTTAAATTAATTTAAGTACCTAAAATCATTTGTGACATATTACAGCTCTAAAAATTATATTTCGTATAATTAGCACGAGTATACTAGAATAAACCTTCTTGATTAATTAACTATGTTATAGGATAGGTTGTAGATTTCGATGATTTGTGTTTAATTTTGAACTGGCACTTATTGTAAGTTCTAAAAAATAATGTTTAAATATCATTACCTTTCAAACTTTAGTTATTTTATTTATTTTCGTTCTTACAAGACAAAGGACAAGCATTATTCCAATTCGGATTTATCAGTTATATATTCAAAATATAATATTGTTACGAGCTTGGGGTTCGAGACAATTAAAAACTGCCGACTGAATTACCAAAATTGACACTTTACTTACACAACACTAATTACACTTTAAACCACACTATAAACCACACTAATAACAAAACACAATTTTACTACAGATCGCTTAAGTTCGCAGTTGTATCGCCTCGAAGTATTCGCTTGTATCGCCAATTCAATCTGACCCGGTCGTGGTCTATACCGGCCTTATATAGCGCCTCAGATACTTTCCAGAGCCTTCTACTGTAGAAACATCTAGAATATTCGAGTACATATCGGTCCCGAAATTTCTAGAAGGATCTTGACTCTCCTAGTACTGGTACTCGATACCAGAGGGCGCTAGTGGCTAGTTTTGCCATGTACAAAACATAAATAGTGGCGC
Organism: Parnassius orleans; assembly: GCA_029286625.1. Classification (NCBI taxonomy): domain Eukaryota; kingdom Metazoa; phylum Arthropoda; class Insecta; order Lepidoptera; family Papilionidae; genus Parnassius; species Parnassius orleans. Next base: position 1,045,902 of record JAGSMP010000212.1, on the reverse strand, counting down.
GCAACACTGCCCCCTCCTAAGACATGCTCGTCCCGAGCATTATTGGCCCCATAATAGCGCGCCAGTCGATCCACATGGACGATCTTAAGAGTACCTCTTGCACCTTTCTGTATCCGGTAGGCGTCATTGATCCTTGTCACAATGCGGTACGGTCCGTCTCATTTAGCCTTGAAGCTTAGAGATTTCCTTTGCTGCGAACTGGATTATGTAACCACACTATTGAACCTTCGTCAAACCTTTGTTGTTCATTTTGTGGTTATACCGTGTTTTCATCTTCTGAGACGTTTGTTGGCCTGACTGTCTGACGTGCTCATAAATGTCATTCATTTTGTTCCGCAAGTCATTTGCATAATCGGTTATACCAGGCATCAGGTATTCCGGTGATCAGGTCTGCAGGCAGCCGTACTTCTCCCAGTTTGCGAAAGCTGGTGTCACTGATGTACTTCGAACAGCGCTTCGATATGACAACAAAACGGTTGTATGTGCTCGTCCCAGTCTCGTTGCTGTTTTTCCACAACTTTTGCTAGGTACCTTCCAATGTCTGATTAAATCGTTCTACCATTCCATCAGATTGTGGATGGTAAGGTTGTTCGTTTTATGAGTACCCATAACTCGGCAAGTTTCCTGGAATATTTGAGACTCAAAATTCTTCCTTGATCGCTGTGAATCTCTAAAGGTACTCCAAAACGACAGAAGACTTCATGTACTAGTTTATCTGCAACTGTTGAAGTTTCGATTTGGAATGGCGAAGACTTCTGGCCACTTAGTGAAGTAATCCATCACAACCATGAAATACTTGTTACCACTTTCACTTTCCGGAAACGGCCCGCAATGTCAAGGGCTATCCTCTCCCATGGTGCACCAACATTGTACAATTTCAATGCACCTCTACTACGAGTTTGAGGTCCCTTTACAGCCGCACAACTTGTACATTTGCGACACCAGTCCTCGACATCGTCACGACAGTGGACCCAGAAACTGCTCGGATCTTCAGTAGAGTTCGTTTAACTCGCAGATGGCCTCCTGAACAACCATTAAGTACAGCTGTAGAACATCCGGTACTTTAGCTTTGGGACAACCATTTGCAAATGACAACTGTCTCCTTGAACATTTTCCCATTTTCGGCACAGGACTCATCCTGAATCAGCAAGCTGTCCCATTGGGCCCAATAGCTGTGGTCGAGCTCATAGCTGAGACGTCACTCCACTTGGGCTTAGGAGCACTGGCCTTCATCCATTCCAGAATCGGCTTGATGTCCGGATCTTCCTGCTGTGCATGTTGTAGGCTGTCCTTCCACTCATTGCTGAGCTGGTCTGTCCTGAGCATCCTCACAGACACCACTTCCACCCTCTTGCCTAGTACAATGCTTGTAATCTTCAGGACAAGGTCTTCTTGACAATGCATCTGCGTTGCCATGAGATTTCCTGCTGCTCGGCGGTGCGTTAGCCGCACTGCCCTCCGAGATAGTTCACCCCTTCTACAGTTCGCCTAGGGCAGCTGGATCGAAGATGGCCCTTTCCCACAGCCAGCACCTAGGGCTGTATCCTTTATTGCGGTCGCGAACTGTAGCTGCTGCAACCTCCTGACGCGATGGGCACGATGATCCTGCCGCGCAGCTTCCACCTCCAGTGCATGGGCCATGTCCTTAAGCGTCTCAGGTGCCTGAGCGAGCCTCAGCGGCTTTGACTTCGCGTCGCGGATGCCGTCGATGAATGTCTGCACCAGGTTCCCTACAATGAGCGCAGGTACAGACTGGTATGCTTTTCGAACCAGCTTTTCCACCTCAGGGCCCTGCTGCAGGTTTTCGTTGCTGCGTTGCGCGCGATCTTTGAGCTGCGCACGAAAGACGTGTTCCAGGTGAGCGTCGCCATATCTCGCCTCCAATGCCTCAAGGAGCTGCTCAAGTCACTTCCTTACCGGAGACTTCCAGAACAGTTAAGGCCTGGTCGCGCAGGCCTAGGGTGAGACAGTCATGGCTGACTTTTATTCCAGCCATTCGCCTTCATGACAGCCTCGAACTGGATTTTGTAGGCCGACTGGGGAAGAAGTCCGTCGAACGGCGGCACTTTGAATCCACGTAGCGAAGGTGTTGTAGCTACCACGGGGCTGTAATTCCATTCCCAATTTTAGGTCGTCCAGCGTTTTCTTCACGTCAGCCATCACGTTGTTAACCCGATTGTTCACTTGGTTGATTCGGGTTTCAACCGACAGGCGGTTGTCATGTTGAGCAACCTATCCTTCACCTCCTTATCTCTTCCCGAAGGTAGCGTGAAGGTCCTTCGCGGGAAGCATCTGCTTCTCCTGTCCCTGCCAGCCGCTCTTCCAACCGACGGGCCTGTTCTTCCTGTCGGCGGGCCTGTTCCTCCTGTCGGCGGCCTGCTCCGCAGCATCATCATCAGAGCACCTAAGTCAGGTGCTGCAAATGCAGGAGCTGCTGACGGGCCGACCTCCGTGGTCGGCAGCTGGCCCTCCGACGCTTGCGATGTTGTACCACCAAATCGTCTCTGGTCCGTCTCCTGTTGGCGTTGACTTCGGGTACGGATACCCTCCGTGTCATCTTTAGGTAAAATCGGCATGATTAAATCCCACTTCTGACACCAATTGTTACGAGCTTGGGGTTCGAGACAATTAAAAACTGCCGACTGAATTACCAAAATTGACACTTTACTTACACAACACTAATTACACTTTAAACCACACTATAAACCACACTAATAACAAAACACAATTTTACTACAGATCGCTTAAGTTCGCAGTTGTATCGCCTCGAAGTATTCGCTTGTATCGCCAATTCAATCTGACCCGGTCGTGGTCTATACCGGCCTTATATAGCGCCTCAGATACTTTCCAGAGCCTTCTACTGTAGAAACATCTAGAATATTCGAGTACATATCGGTCCCGAAATTTCTAGAAGGATCTTGACTCTCCTAGTTCTGGTACTCGATACCAGAGGGCGCTAGTGGCTAGTGTTGCCATGTACAAAACATAAATAGTGGCGCGCAACAATATATTTAGTAAAATAACCGAAAGGGGTGAATCACATGTTTTGTAACGTAAATATATTAACATTGTCTTGGATTTAGAGTTCAACATTTGATACGCAATTATTACAATATAGAAGAGTTACCTTTGCACGTATACGCTCGAATTCGGGAAGTTGTCTCAAATATTAGGATAAAGAATTAATTGAATTCTATATTAAGGAATTTTGTTATTTGCTTACACAAGTAAAGGCTATCCCTAGAACCTCTTCAGTTTTGCCCTTCTAATCCCTTGTCTGATAACCTTAAACCTCGGACACCTTTTAATCGGTAGATTATTGATATAATTTCTGACACTGAAGCGTAAGAACTACAACAACGAGCAATTCAGTCAATATAAATGCCCCGATCAAGTGGCAACAACAACAATGGACCAGCGTATTTACTGAGGAACTCAAATAACGCAACACATGAATGAACAGATATGAACGATTACGATTTGATTGTTATAGAGACACAACGCCGGGCCTCTATGGTCTAACATAACTGTTGCGTAAGCAAGATATTTCCTGATCTTCGGATGGTGTTCTCATCGCACTTCAGACGTCTACAGCTTAAAAGGACATAAAGAAGATTTTTAACTGGGTACTTAACAAGCCTCTAGAAAACACTTGAAAGCTTTAGCTTTCAAGGGCCCGGGAAGATGTTCACGACATTCACACATCTGAATTTTATTGTAAATATAAGTTTGGTTTATATAATAATTATGTTTTAAGTCATATGTGCAAATAAGTGTTAGTAAGATTTATAACTGTTAAAGATAATTTCACCATATTAATATTATGCTTAAAGATCAATTTAGATTGCATAAACATTGTGAATTATTCTATCAATAGCAATCCATTACGTTTTCATATGTCATTATTGTAACAGCCAACAGACATACGATTTGGACCTTTACCTTTCGACCCTCAAACTGTTAGCACGTCCTCAAAAATATAATATTAAATATTGTAAATTGTAACAAATACATTAAATCAAGTTTGTGTTACTTTAATCTATCTTTTCTTTCTACACTATCGCACATTATATATTATTTTAAAAGCTTCACGGCTCTCCATTGTGACTCAATCCTTTGTGTGTGAGTTCCGTCTGGAGCCACAAATGGATTGTCAGCGTCCGAATGGTTGACTTTTTTGCGGGTGTACTCATATTCCGCTAGGCAGTCATATGCTCTCCAATAATCTGTGTGAATTGTCGTGCCCGTTTCTATGTGTTTTTGAATTAAGGTCACTAAATCTTCAGCAGAACGTACATTATCAGGGCACACCTCTAGTCGCAGATCCTCAGACACATCTTCAATCATACCAAGGACCCAATAGCCCTAAATATGGCGTCCGACAACAAACACAGTTTGATTAAGTACAAAAGAAAATTAGAAGTTTATGAGAACAAGTAGAACAAGAGTATTAAACCAAAATTACCTTTGTTATATTTCCGTTTTTCAAATTTTGACTCATCTATCTGTACAACTTTTCCAAGCCTCCAATTTTTCCTATGTACTTTGTTTTGTCGAGGTGATATATAACCACTGATTTGCGACAATAGCTGAACCAATCGCAAATCGAGGCTCTGCTTAAACATTGCTCCATCTCTTCTTTGTAGGGATCATCGTTTATGGTCATTTCATAGCTCCATTTGTGAGCAAAAGCATAAATAAAGTAAAACACGTGAACCAACTGTATGTTTATATTTTCAAAAAATGTTCCACTCATCCTCGATACTTTCCCCTTTTGTTTACTTTGGCTTTTCGTGCAAAACCAAGTACCAAATGATTTGTTGATTGATTTTGCTAGTCGCATAGGTATGCGGTGCGTGCAATATGTTTTAAAAGAGTGCATCATGCCATTGGCTTCAGCAAATGCAAAACATTGTTCGTTAGTACCAAGTTGTTTTATCAACTCCACATTTTAATAATATCTTCCGAATGTAGTCGTCGATCGACAAAGGGCCCGTCATCCGCGAAGAAATCGTGGCCAGGAACCGTCGATTCAGTTGCAGCTCCAACAAATCCTGAGCTCGTAGATGGCCCAGATTCCGAATCTCGGTCAGTTGCCGCCATTTATTTATTATTAGGTTGCCAATAATTATAATTAATGTCCAGTGAGTAAGGCAAGGTCTTCCAGAGAAGCAATCCAATCGGTGTCCAAAGGCGTAGCGAAGTTGTCGTAAAATAGCAAGCAATCGGTGTCCAGAGGGGTAGCGAAGTCGTCGAAAAACAGGAAGCGGATAATAACGATAAGGAGCATATTTACGTAAACTCGGAAGCAACGGAATGATGCTTATGACGCGAAGTCGATTATATCTGTCACTTTCAGTGTCAACAAAATTACGGCGTAGCTATTCATTTTACAGTAGACAGAGAATTCAATAGACGGTGGGGTCGCGTAACTGCTATTCTGCCTTTCATTCACGCATCACAGTGCTGCCATTTAGGCAATGTTACCCACAAAATAGGGAGATTTTGTTTGTGAAGCGTACGTCAGTAATTCTAGGCCACTTTATTCACATGTTGTTAGGATAGAATAATTAAAGCAAATGAAACAAATAGGTAATATTAATACATATTTATTTGTTAAGAAAATGATAATAATTACACTTATAGTTATTGGTAATTCCAATTTAATTATAATTGTCCTTGAAATAAAACTAATTTAGGTTTCATGATGCATTCTTATTTCAAAATATCTTAAAGTGACAGCTTTAATGAGAAGCATTCTGCGATTGTCAATATAAGGAAATCTTTATTGATGGGATCGATCGAGTTAAGTATATTGCTACCCTTTTCGTTCACAAGAGCTTTGGCCTTAAACTCATCAAGAATTTGTTCCAGATTTGCCACTTTTATTTTTAGACGCCTTGTTTTCTGACGAAGAGCGTGCAACATTCTCAACCTCTTCTCCGACAGATTTTGCTGCTGTTTCAATTTCTTGGTAAGACTTCTTGGCCTACCAATTGCCTGAAACAGAAAGTTAAAATGTTTTAATCCATTAAACATATTAGCGGCCGTTATTGATCGCAAACAAGAGATTTTCAATTGTGTTCATAATGTTACATGTCACCTATACCATACTCAGCAAAGCAAAACACAAAATGTAAGCAAGGAAACCAATGGCTAAGCGACAGTAGCCTAATGGCAAGGTGCGGTCCGCGAACTCATAAGATCGTGGGTTCGAATCTGCCATTCGACTACTATCGTGAACCACTCCTAACACAAGCATTTTAAGCTTACCAGGAGTGGTTAAAAGACATACAAGTAATGTAAATATCATTGCTAGTATTAAAAAAATGGCTCTCAAAAACAACAACAAACAATGCTGTGCGTAATCAGTTAGTGAGACCCCTAAAGTACCGTGGACATGAATTCATGTCCAGATTTAGGTGACCGTTGAGTACCGCGGACATGAATTCATGTCCACATTACGTGCTGCTATTTTCATCTTAATTAATATAAAAATACAGTATATTTTCAATTAAAAACTATTTCATTCGATTCTGAACGAACTAAAGAGTATACCCATGTTTTATACTCACTCGGCTACATAGACAAATTAAAAAATAATAGACAGTTACTTTCGGGTATTTGGTGATGTTAGTTGCGTAATTGTTTTCTTTTTGTGTTTGTGATTTTTGTTGGATTTTCTCTCAAAACCTGGTAAGAAATGTTAACGATCTTTACTAGATAATGTTATTGAATGATTTAAGTTACAACAACAGTAAATTTTTGTGTTTCAATTGATAAAAAGGAAAACAAAACACCTCTACGCGAACAATTTATAACGGTCAAGATTTAAAATAAGATCTACCTTCTGAAATATTTAGCTTTTTTATATATATTTTGTTGCATGTATGTATATTTATAAATAAAAAATATTATTTCTAAATGTTATATCTATATGATTGTATAAAAAAAATTAAGGAAGACGCTATAATATTTTTACAAAAAATTTTTGAAAATGAGGTAAAAAAACGCGCGTCTAAACTGTTTATGGTTAAACTTTAAGCAAATTTTATGAGTGAAAAGTAGAATTATTATAATAATTACATGCATAATTTCGGTTCATTTTAGGAAGAGCATGTTATATAGATTATGAGAACATAAAAATAAAATAAAAACTTAATTTTTTTCATTCAACAAACCAAATCTATTGGCAGTAAATACACTTTTTCATGGTCCCTTAGAAACAAAGAGCTATACAAAACTAAATAAACATCTCAATGTCATTGTTATTGTTTCTATTCATCTACAATCTTATCGGCTTTCAAGAACTGTAACTCAAACTTCTTAAACGTAAACAAACAAAGGTGACAAAAAAAAAGGTTGACTCAAGTGCTGCGCGCCGTGATTATTTCAAGTGGCCCCGGTACATAGCCGTTTTTTTTTAGCGCGGCGGGATCTAAAAGGTTAATTCTTATCACTAGTACTAGTGATTAGTTATAAAAGAAATGAAAATTAAAGACGCACCGTATTTGGTTGTTCCATCACTAAATAATCAGGCTCAGGTTGGCCATTAGGCCCTTTTATCCTATCATAGTCCATCATATTATACTTACACACTTTAGTTAACCATCTACTACATAAAAAAACACAGTTAGAAGATTTAAAATACGACCATATTTAAGCATACAAACCTTTATTGTATAAAGTGTTGGGACAGCATTACGAAACAATTCAGTTCTTGTCCTTTTTCCGAATAATAAATTCCTTTCAAAGTGCCTGGAGCAAAGTCAAGAGTATTTAGTAGGCTCCCAGTTCTTCTTACCGGTTGCTAAAACTCATTTTCTTTTTATTTCCGAATCAATTGGGAAACTGACAAATAAAAAAAAACATCAAGATGAATAAATTTGAATGACATAATAAGCACAGGTATATTAACACAATCGTAAATATGTAGTATAATACATTAGGTACTCTCGCTGTAATTGTAAGCTATGAGGACGTAATTATTCTCCTCGCGTAATTATAAACTTTAGCTAGCAACATAGGTTTGAGGTTATAATATCGCTAATAATGATAATATCATTATAATTTATAGATATAAATGACCGTGAACATCGCTTTAATTAATACTTCCATGTAAATCGTGATTCAGAAAGTTATTTAAATACATATTGATGAAATAAGTTTACTTACGCGGGAAATGTAATGTCTTAAATTTTTCGTTCACTGTGGCTTTTACAGGCCATAACACTGTACGCCACCATGATATGGTATAAAATCAAATAATTTTTTAACTTAAAGCGTACAATTATCGAATTTTATTTGCAAATAAATTTTTAAACAAAATAAAACAACGAACCACTCCGTGACAGTTGCAGTGTCTGCCTCTAAATTTAATGCCAAACGGGTACGGGAATAAGGACAACAACATAGTAGCTATATTTCTTTCTTACAAGTACTAATATGATATATGGGTCCTTTGTTTTGAAAATGAAACGAAACACATCACGCTGTCTATTGCATTCTCTGTCTACGCATTTTACGCATTTTGACAGATGCAACTTAAAAAACGTAAGCATTTAATGTAAGTTCCGTTTCAGGTATTAATTAGTGATTTACGAATATTTTTAGAAAATGATTTTAAATATTTCACTCCGGCAGCTAAAATTGCATGGGGGCGCTTGAGATAAGCCCCCTTGACCCCCCACAGTGACAGACTCCTCAAATTCAGGCGACTTTATACTAAACCCAACCCATAATTCTACTTTATACTCGTAATTAATCTCCTAACAATTACAACATTGAGTGTTTTATACTTAATCTCATAACAATTACAACACTTCACCTTTATAACCTCACTTCACTACATTATGGACAAATCAATCAAAACCACTATGTCCAACTTGATGGAAGTGATTAACAAAAGGGTATGCCTTTGAGAAAGAGTTACGGAAGGCACCCAGTTCAACTCCTAGTACTACTTCCCTTGTTGCTGATTATGCATCTTCTGAAACATTTGTTGGACAAGCACTGAATAGCCTTCAGAAGCAGATGTAGTTGCTTGCCCGTAATGCTGACAATATGGAGATGCGGAGCCGTAAGAAGATTTGCTGTTCCATGGGGTTCCAGAGGTAACAAAAGAAGACACCGCATTAGCTGTTATCAAGGTTCTATACAATCAATTGAAGTTAACTGACTGTTCTATTAATGATATAAAGCGGTGTCACAGAATGGGTCGACCTACAGCTCCTCACAAGCCGCGACCTATCCTGGTGAAATTCTTGGACGTAGCGTTGCGGGTTAAAATTTGGTATGCAAAATCACAACTTGAAGGCTGGAATCACAGTGTCTGAATATTTGATCAAGCTTCGACATGTTTTTGTAGCCGCTCGTGAAAAATTCGGTGTCTCTAACTGCTGGACGAAAGATGGTTGTTTTTATGTATTAACGCCAAATGGTTCTCGACATCGCATATTTTGTCTGAATGACTTAAGTAAATAGACGACTAGGCTAGTCCAAAACCAGTGTCTGTTCCGAAGACTGCAACGGCGATGTCCAAGCGAGGTCAGATAGCTAAAAAGTGATACCATTGGGAAATTTGTATACAAAATATAGGCATTTTATGTTTAACTTTCGTTTTTGTATAATCTTAACGCTAACTTCATTTAATTATAATTAAGATACAATATGTGCTATCAACCGTGATGTAAAGTAGTGAGGTTTTTTTATTTATTTTTTATTTTCTTAGGACATTTAAATTATAAACTTATTTATAATTTGTTTGCGTTAGTAAATGTTAAACTTAAATGACATAGCACAGATTAAAGAGCATTAAATCACTAAGTTTTAAGACAGATAATATATTACGTAGCCTAAGGAATATGATAACGTTTTGTTCCGGTTCGTTATAGTACGTTATTCCAATCTGATTGCGTGTATATTATTTTCACTTTTATATTTACTGTTTAAATTATATATTTAGTGTATGTGTGTGTGTGTGTGTGTGTGTGTGTGTGTGTGTGTGTGTGTGTGTGTGTGTGTGTGTGTGTGTGTGTGTGTGTGTGTGTGTGTGTGTGTGTGTGTGTGTGCGTGCGTGTGCGTGCGTGCGTGCGTGCGTGCGTGCGTGCGTGCGTGCGTGCGTGCGTGCGTGCGTGCGTGCGTGCGTGCGTGCGCGTGCGTGCGTGCGCGTGCGTGCGTGCGCGTGCGCGTGCGTGCGTTCGTGCGTGTGCGTGCGTGCGTGTGCGTGCGTGCGTGTGCGTGCGTGTGCGTGCGTGCGTGCGTGCGTGTGCGTGCGTGCGTGCGTGCGTGCGTGTGCGTGCGTGCGTGCGTGCGTGCGTGCGTGCGTGCGTGCGTGTGTGTGTGTGTGTGTGTGTGTGTGTGTGTGTGTGTGTGTGTGTGTGTGTGTGTGTGTGTGTGTGTGTGTGTGTGTGTGTGTGTGTGTGTGTGTGTGTGTGTGTGTGTACACATACCATTTAGATGACAGTAGTGATCTTGAAGGTTATTTAACTGCAGAGAGTGGTGATGGCAGTTTCAGTCAGTCTCTCTCTGAAAATCTCGTCGGTTCATATAAATGTAGCTCAAATACTAGGCCTCTATTGACACCAGTCTAAGTAGTCAATTTTGAGCATTTTGTAAGGGTTCTAGTGCTTATTAAGATAATGTATCATCAAAAAGGAAAACATAGGGACATGGAATATGTTTATATTTATTTCAATGTAAAAACTCATTGCCATAAGGTCATAAACTAGAAAGAAAACAGGTGAGAGCTTTTGTATGGAGAAAATACCACCCGCATTTCCTCTTAAGTCCCAAACCAAAATGTGACGAACTCTTTATTTTTCAAGGTAAGAACTTAAAATTCTATTAGCTAAAAAAATATTTTTTCAGAAAGTTTTTTTTAGAAATTATTTTTATCAATGTATTAATACTACAATAACAAGGGCATGTATTGCGCTGTTTTACATGAAAAAGAATAATTATTATACAGAATTATTTTGCAATATATGGCCAAATTTGCAGAGAAGATTCATAATTAGTAATATAGGTGAATGGCAAAGAAAAATTAATCAAAACAATCTCAAACATTCTGTCTTTTGATCTTTTAAATTCAGAATGCGTGGCCATGCATTATTTTAACTAACTTTCATTCATAAATATCTAACGCCTACTATTTTACTACGCAAGCACACATTTGTAAGGGTCGCTCGGTCGGCAAAACGTTGTAAATCGAATCACACACGCGTAGTTGTTGCCCATAAATCACAATCAATTTGGGATAATTTGAGAAAAAAATAGAAGCCTTATTTACTTGTATTTTCGGAAACTGCAATAACGATAAATCATTATTTATATATATGAACTTAAGTATAAAATTTGACCACTCTTTGAAAAAAAAAACGCTGTATATATGTATCTAAGCGTGACGGACACGCGATTTCAGTGCTTTTTCCTCATCCTAAAAGTACCCAACGTGCCGAAAGAAGTTTTCACTTCAAAAATCATTTAAAAATATCACATAATTTTACTTGCTTGTGTTCACCTTATCTCTATTCCTCGTAATAATAAATTGGCTGCCTATTTATCTCAACTGAATATCTGATAACAATCTTCTCAATTGTGCTTCACCTAATAAGAAGTGGACATCACAAAGAACAGAGTCTATTTATATTTTATAGCGATTGAATTAAATTAGCTCAAGGAGCTCAGCACCGAATCTTGTGGCATTACTCGAGCGAATAATATGTTCAAGAGTAGGCTCGTGAAGAGCTGTAATGGTGATTATGATGATAATTAAAAATAAAGAAAAATGCTCTATACGGCCCACAGCTGGACACATGCCTCCTATTATTACATAGTGCTGTGGAGGAACAAAATATCATGGCATATATTTTACATCCATGCATTTGGATTGATGTGTCAAAAAACTTCTATCAAGAACGTCGCATACCGACTCTGCCACACACTTTTTTCTAGAATAAGGGTAACAAACGTGCAAAAAGTCCGCTTGATGGTAAGTGGATGCTGTAGCCCATGAACATTCTACTTCTATCAACGATTAAGAATCGCTGAGAAATGCTTGTGCGTTGTCACTCCTAAGGACTAAGATGGAATACCTTGTTTCCAGTTATTCACTGGAGTCTCCGGTTTTCTACTCCAGTCGCACGAAACAGAACAGCATTAAGCTATTATTTTACGCTGGTATTCTGTGAGAGCGTGTTCCTTTCCCGGTCAAGCCGACCCATTCGTGCTACAATCATAATATAGCTACAAAGTGGCTCTATTACGTATACAATACAAACACCAGGGTAAAAAATAGAAGTCCTTCTACAAAGTACCCTCCGTTGTAGTGCAGCTCTACCTAAAGTTTTGGTGTCCAGTCTGCTCAGCAAGCGCATTAATATCCGCATCTACAAAACGTCGATAAGACCAATACTAATATACGGTTGTGAAGCATGGACGTTGACCCTTATAGAAGAAAAAAAGTAATTGGTGACTGAATAAAAGAAAGATTCTGGAGTCAGTAAAGAGAGAGTATGAAATGTGGAGGCAGAGAAAAAATAAGAAAATTGAAGAACTGGTAACTGATCTGAACATCATTGGCGACATAAAAGCCCGCAAACTTTGTTGGCCATATCTAAAGAATGGGAGAGAATCCCGCAGTGAAGCGAACGTAATTGGGAGTGCCCTATAGAAAATGAAGTGGGAAGGGACCTGTATTAACTTTAGATCTGAGATTGGCAGGAGTTGGTTCAGGACAGAACTATGTGGCGTCAGTTATTGTCGGAATCAACACTTAATTTGGGTCACAGCGCAATGTTAGTTACTTTTAAAAAATTGATAACTAAGCGCATTAAGCGAAGATGACGTTTTTCTAATACATTTTTCCTTACACCGCAAGAACTTGCTAAATTATAACATGGGACTTTTTTATGATGTTAGTCTTATTTGAAAATTGGCGGGCACAGCCTAATTGATAATCATCGTTATCATTCTGTAAACAATCAAGTCCTGGAGAGCAACTCTTTCAATTAAAGAGAATTATCCGAACGTTTATAAATGCAGATCAAACTAGGCCTCTATTGACAGCAGTCTAAATAGGCAATTTTCAGCATTTTGTAACGGTTCTAGTGCTTATTAAGATAATGTATCACTAAAAAGGAAAACATAGGGACATAGAAGATGTTGATATTTATTTTACTGTAAAAACTCATTGCTATAAGGTCATAAAACTTAAAAATTGGCTGGCACAACCTAATTGATCATCATCGTTATCATTCTGTAAACAATCAAGTCCTGGAGAGCTACTCTTTCAATTAAAGAGAATTTTCCGAACGTTTCACAACTTTCACCTCTGCTTGACAGTATATATATGTATGTTTTGGATCTGGCGCTTTCTTATCAATGTCACGTATAATAAAATAAGATAATTTTTGATCAAGTGTGTTTATTTACATTCGAATATTTTATTCTTAAACTGCTTCAAATAAAATGTTATTATTATTGCCATTGGGAACTAGATGCAAGCAATAATCTTTATTATAAGATGTCATTAAATGTTTGTATATGCATTTCCAAATTTAACCGGCAAATTGAAAATGAATGGATATTCCTACAAAAAATCAAACATGTACAATACATTTCGTTCTAGATTCATAAATGATCAAAGGAACTATAATTATGAAATTCATTAGTAAATCTTTATAATTTTGCCCTACATTTCACACTAAACTCATAGAGTGGATATTTGTCATTATTGCCGCGCTTGGCAGACGGGTTGACAACCGCGGATTTTTATTTTTAATTATTTTTATTAGCAAGGCGCTGCTGCTCATTCCGTCTGTCCCCTACGACGCCCACCCCCATATCATATGAGGTTGAGAATATTCTTACAATGTCACTAGACGGGTGGGTGACTGTTATGAATTATGAGTTATTATGATCACAATTCATAGCAATACGATATTGTTTTTACATATTATGTTACATATAACCAGTATTATTCTTTAATAATTGCTTTTATTAATTTTTTACCGTACCGTACCGTAACTGTTACTGTTACAGCATATGAAAATTCACTGATGAAGGCCTCCCCATTGATTGTCTCATAGGGTGGATATTTGCCATAGTTGCCAAGCTTTGCAAGCGGGTTGGCAACCGCAGCTTTTTTATTTTCGTTATTAAAATAGAATACAATAGAATAATTTTTATTCAATATAGATTATATATAAATCTTATTGGAAGTAATTTTTTAATTTTACCACTGGTTCAGAAAAAAACCTCTGCCTGGGAAGAACCACCAAGCAACCCAGCGGAAATTTTTAAATACAATTAATACATTTAAAAACAATTTTCAGAATTATTATGAAAACATTTAGAAACAAGATGGTTGCGATCAGCTCATTCGCAGGGGTTTTTATCAATCATGTACTCTTTAGTCGTATAATTAATCTTATTAAATATTTTTGCTTAATAAAAACTTAAAATTTTTGACAGATAAGGCCTGCATATTTTCTGGGACTTTGTTGTAAAAGCGTAAGTATACATTGTCCCATGAAAGAATTACTGACTCTTTGGAGTCGAGGAACTGGTATAACTAACGAATAACTAACTAACTAAATAAACTAACTAAATAACTAACTAGGAAGACGCTGCTGCCCATCTCCTTATAAGTTTCCCTCTGTCGCATCTGACGAGACCCACGAGATGATATAAGTTATTGGATATTCTAACGCCGTAATACACGGTAAGTTGATATTTGTATTATTTATTTTTTGTACAATTAGCTTAACGAAACTAGTATATGCATATGACTTATAGTTAAAAGTCACAACAGATATGTCCTCTGTTTGTTTGTCGTATCAATTGAAAGTCATCATTATCATCATCATCATCATTACAGCCCTTCACAAGTCCACTGCTGAACATAAGCCTCCCCCAAGGAATGCCACAAAGCAAGGTCCTGAGCCACCTGCATCCATCGACTTCCTGCATGTCTTACTAGGTCGTCACTCCATCTAGTGGGGGACGCCCTACACTTCGTCCTCCGGTACGAGGCCGCCACTCGAGAACCTTTTTTCCCCTTCGGTTGTTGGTTCTTCAAGGTATATGGCCGACCCATTGCCACTTCAGCTTACTAATCACTTCAGTCCGACTATATCGTCAGGAATTCGAAGGTGAGTGATGTCCTCGCTGTTAATGTTATTACCGTATCCTTTCCAGTCCAATAGCTTGAAAACGTCTTCCAATGCAGCGATGAAGAGTTTCGGGAATATAACGTCACCCTGTACTATTTGTCGAAGGGTATGTATGTGGTCTATGGTGCTAGAGCCTTTTCGGAAACCGGCTTGTTCGGGAGGCTGGAAGTCGTCGAGTCTGCATGTGAGACGATTCATAATGACTCTCGATAACAGCACGTAGACGCCGCTTAGAAGTGAAATTGGTCTGCAGTTCTTAAAGAGAGCGTTGTCGGCTTTCTTGGAGAACAGGACCCACTTTTGCTCCACGCCTCCGGTGTATTGCCACCATGAAGGACGGAATCAAAGAGCTTCTGAAGGACTTTAACTACCGGTTTTCCACCCGCTTTCAGAAGCTCCGCTGTGATTCCATCCTCGCCTGGGGTCTTGCCGTTTTTAAGGCATTCTAATCTCGCTCGGACTGACGTATGGGATATCATCGGAATAGTGTCGGATAAGACTTGCTCTTGGATCGTTACTCACACTTGCATGTGGCTCCAATGATGAAGTGTACACCTGCCCATAGAACCTCTCAATCTCACTCAAAATCTCAGGTGTCCCGGAAACGACGCTGCCACATTCGGTCTTCAGCTTCGACAGTTGGCTCTTTCTGGCAGACAGATCTCTAGCAAAGACTTTGGACCCCTGGTTCCGCTCGATCGCTTCTTCAATACGAGCTGTATTGAAGTTGCGTAAGTCCTGCCGCATGCATTTGGAGATCTGTCTGTTCAGTTTCCTGTACGCTGTCAAATCTACTGAAGACTGCAGCTTCATTTCTCGTCTAACAGCTGTGAGATTAAGAGTGTGATCGGAGAGTTTTTATGTTCTTCTGCGGCGGGTCTTGCAGAAGTTAGCTAACCGCATGGACAGTTTCCACGAGCTTGTTATTAATATCGTCCAATTCATTGCAATCTTCTAGGCACTGAAAACGGTTTTGTATCTCGTGCTGAAAGGCTTCGGGACTTTGGATTAGAGCACGAGGGGGACGGAGCGTTGACTTCATTAGACGCGACCTCTCCATCTTAACGTTTAGGTTCAGTGTACCTCTAACCATTCGGTGATCGCTACCAGTTTTCACCCTCGCGATCACTGAGACATCACTGAACAGTTGTCGTCTGGTCGGCATAATGAAGTCAATCTCATTTTTTGTCGAACCGTCGAGGCTCGACCAGGTCCACTTCCTGTGGGGCCATTTCTGGAAGAAAGAGTTCATCATAAAGGGTCTCTCTTTCTCCATGAAGTCGGGCAGCTGCTGGTTCCGTTGCCCTATTCCAAATTTCCTCTCCTTCAGCTCACCGTTCTCTCTTGTGCTTAGTTTTACGTTGAAGTCTCCCATTTACACCGTATAGTGGGTTTTGGAGGAATGCATGGCTCTAGATATATCCTCATACATTTCCTCCACCTCCTTATCGGAATGTGCCGAGGTTGGTCCGTAAACCTGTATGACCTTCAACGAATACCGTTTGGTAATTCTGAGTATAAGGTACGCAACCCTCATTGACACACTCTCAATCTTTACAACGTTATTAACGAGAGACTTGTGGACGATAAATCCGACACCTCCTTGGGACAGATGGTCGCCCTCCCGGTGATAGAACAAGTTGCTGGATTCGAGGATTACCGTGTACTCCCCTCTCTTCGGACCTCGGATAATTCTATAATATTCCGCAACTTGTCTATTTCTTGTTCCAGCTCCAGGATTTTCTCGTCAGTCCTCAAGGTTCGTGCGTTATATGTTGCCAGGTCGAGTCGTCTTAGGTGGCAACCGAACCTCCACCGGAGATTCTTAGCACCCCCTGCCCCGCCATTACCATGGTCGCCACCGTGGCCAAGAATAGCGGGGCCGTCGGGGACTGGGGGCCATCTTTTCGTACCTTTATTCATTGGGGGGTATATTGCCATAGTTGCCACGCTTGGCGAGCGGGTTGGCAACCGCAGTTTTTTATTGTAGTTTTGCTGTTATCAGAAAGATGCTGCAGCCCATATTCTGCCTCAGTTTCACTCTGTCGTCTCTTCCGACACCCACGGGAAAAATGGGGTAGTGGGTTTTCTTACCCGCCACTACACGGGGCCACTTAACGCTTATCAGCGCCTTATATTCATATTAGAACAATTAAAATTTAATGCAGCACTTTCTACGTTAACATTATTACGGGCATAAGCCAAACATTCAGATGTATATATATATATATATATATATATATATATATATGTGTGTGTGTATGTATATATATGTGTGTATATATATATATATATAAATATATATATATATATATATATATATATAAATATATATATATATATATATATATATATGGATGTATATAGATATAGATGTATGATACACCCAACCAGATGGAAGCCGGAGTCATTGTCACTTCAGAGGACCTAATACGACTACAGGAATAATTTCGTTCGGCAGACCACCTTAAATATCAGTCACCTCGTGAGCCAGGTCCAGTTATTTTTTCGTTTATCTCATTCATATTTCACAAGGTTCTCGTCATACGGAATGGTAACGTCGACCAGAAATATCCCTGACTGTGCCCAGTCCATCGGCATAATATCAGGCTTATTGGCAAGAATAGTCCTGTCTGTGATGATGGTACGGTCCCAGTTGAGCCTCGCGCGGTCATTTTCGAGCAGGACTTCCAGCAAATACTTATAAAAAGTCAGTTTCCGATCAACGAGACCGTATTTTAGAGCGAGCTTCTGGTGGAGAAACCTGGCTAGGGTTTGTCTGTGCAAATACTCAGTTAGAAAGCGCCTCTTAATTTTATTGGGGTTTAATTTTCTCATCTGGTTGGGTTCTATAAATATTATTTTATGGAAGAGCAGTCAAACGAGCATGCGGCTCACCTGATGGTAATTGATCACCGCCGCCCATGAATATCCGCAAAACCAGGGGAATTGCAAGTGCGTTGCCAGCCTTTTAGGAAGGAATATGCTCTTTTCTTGAAGGCCCCTAAGTCGTATAGATATGTATAAAAATTGTTAAATAATATAAAATAAACTATATGTTGAACATAATATTATACATAAAATATTGTAAATTAAATCAATACTAAGTAAATAAATAAAACCCATACTATAAATAAAACAGGTGATGAGCAGATACATCTGCCTAATAACAACTCAAAATAATAAAAAAACTGCGGTTGCCAACCCGCTTGCCAAACGTGGCAACTATGGTAAAATTCCCCCACGAGGCAATCAATTAGTAAGGCCTTTGTTAAATGGATGTATGGATGGAAATAAAAATCCACCAAGATGGATGGATTATTACATTATAATTTATACGAGTAGGAAAAAGCTACAGCTGTTTTAGTTTAAACACGAATAGTTAAACTCGAGAGGGTAATAACTAGCTTAATTCTGCTGTGTTTCGTATGCTGACTGTAGAGAACCGGAGACCCTTTTTACTGGAAAAGAGGCATGCCATCTCTGTCCTTCGGGGTGACAACGCATCAGAATTTTGATTTTTAATCGAGGATAAATGTAATAGCAGCATTATAATGCTATGTTTCGTGTGTGAGTCGAGGTTCAGAAACCCTTTTACTTGAAACGAGTTATTGCATCTTAGTACTAAGTGGTGACGATGCACCTAAATGTTGATTCTTGATGGGGCCTATGATGAACAGTATCCACTTACTATAAGAGATACTGCGTGCCAAAACAAAAAAAATGGTTTTATAGCAATGTTGACTTACAGCGACACAGCCATCATGTTGCGCGTGTAGTATAAACAATTGTTTTAAGAACTCGGGAGTTTTTCTGTCATAGGGGCGTTTAATATAATAACTCCACATGGGCAACCCACGATCCTGTTAATAATGATAATTTAAGGCCATAAAAATACTTGTCCTGTACAGTAATAAAACCCAAACGTGCTACCGTGTCATCAATTTTTTTTATAATGAAGTGGATATGTTTTATATTATTCTTTAAAAGATGTATTTTAACGAGGATCTGCAGTATAACATGTGTCTACTGATCCTGGTGTGGTTTAAAACGAACGCAACTTTAAAGTAATAATGCAGTTAAAATAGTTGAGCTATGTTTGAAAACCGACATGTTAGGCGGAAGAGATAATGTTTGTACATAAATCTACCGCTGTCAGGTGTCGACGATAAGCCTGGAGCATCCTGTTTGCCTGCGACCACCCATTACACCGATGAGGTAATTACGTATGTGTAAAATGTATTTTGCTCACATAATATTCCTGACCTTATAGTTTTACCATTTTTTATTTGACTGTCACGTTGATCTAGTGGTTGTAAACGCCACTGCTGATCATAAGGTCCTGGGTTAGAATCCCGGGTCGGGCCAAAAATATGAGTTATTGATTTTTCTCAAGAAAATCTCAGTAGCTACCCGGAATCAGGATATTGGCAATGTTTTATCCCCGTGCCTTGGAAGGCATGTAAAGCCGTTGGTCCTGCGCCTGTTCTCTCTCCGGTCGTATCGGTTTACCGTACTATAGGACTATGAGTGTGAGGGAATATGGAGTGCACCTGTGCTTGCGCATACACTTGGGCACTATATTTCTGTCCTGCGCAGATGGCTAATCAACGTTGAGGCTGGCCGCCGTGACCGAAATTCGGTCTGGAGGACCTTATATCTGACTTTAAATTCATAGGGCGTGCACATTTTTAATAGATGTAAGCAAAGAGAATATAATCACTAAGTTTAGATGTAAGGGTGACAAACATCACACAGTCTATGTAAAGTAAAAGCTGTGACCAATATACACCTAAATTTATACTTGATTAGGAATCAAAATGAAAATACATCGCCAACGTGAGAACTAAAATGGAAAGTTTCGTTTCCAGTTAAAAGGCTCTCTGGTTCTCTACACTCACCATATGAAACACAGCAGCAAACAACTTCTATTTTACGCTGGTATTTTGTGAGAGCGTGGTCCTTCCCCGGTCGAGCGGATCCATTAGTGCTACAGCCATATTATAACTGCAGCGTGCTCATTAAAAACATATAAAAATTAATGCTAAGCGGTTTGCCATCTGAGCTACCATATTAATACGTAGAAGGTACAACATAATATGTAGATAAGAGTCTCTTAGTGAGTCTAATCGAGTCACCACTGAGAGGACACACCAGGGCACACGAAAAGGAATCGTTACATATTGTCAGTAAGATAAAGATCTACGTCTCTCTGACAATGAAACTATGGTGAGTTTTGATGTACAGTGTAAATATACATGTCTACGTATTAAAAACTCATCTCATTGTAATTTTAAGAAGCTTGAAGAAAACAATATGCCAGAAAAATATGCATTCTTACTCAAACACTGCCTCTCATCTAGCTATCTATTGTAGAAAGAGGAGTTCTACAAGCAAGTAGACGGTGTGGTGATGGGCTCACCTGTATGTTCCATAGTCCCCAACATATTCATGGCTGAATTTAAGGAGAAAGCCTTTTTTACTGCTCCTGTAAATCTAACTAAATTCTACAGGTGGTACGTAGACGACACTTTCACAATTTTACCATCTGACAAAGAAACTGCATTTTTTAATCACCCTTACGCCATAAACGATTTTCTAGATGTTTTAGTTTTCCAAAACCCTGATAACACTATTGTTCACACTATTTAAAGACCCATACGAATCGATATTTAAATGGTGAATCTCACCACCATCCACCACAGTTAGCTACTGTGGAAAATCATTGTCTAAGAGAGCACAGGGATAGGGAAGGGAAGGGATGGCTGCCAAACTTCAGCACGTCAAGCAAGTATTCAGCTCACCAGGATGCATTAAAATCACCCAACATAAAAACAGATTCTACACTATTACTCTCGACTATAGCACACATTTTACTGAGACATTCCGTAAATTCAACTAAGTTTTCACTCAAATCAATAGGCATATAACAGAGATGAATAGTAAAGAGCGATCGCATATTATTACTTTTATTGCGGCTAGTCGCACACTGTTGCATTTTATAACAGTCACTGTGCAGAACATATTTTCCTCCACAACAGGGCTACACCCCATATGGCCTTCCTCGAAATACACCCACTGATGTGTAGACCGCTGAGGTCCCAGTAAAGGAAATGTTGTCATCAATGCTCCCCAAGTATAATAAATCATGTGGTAAAAGCCAGATTTCCTGAAGCGCTTATTCTTCTGCTACTCGACATAGTCTTCTGACACATTCAACCGATCTAACAACATTCTTACAATTAAAGCTTGCAATTTTAAAATGACAATTGATATTTTTTTTTTTTCTCGTTCGCCATCAAGACATCCGCAAATGTTTGATCCCTGTATCTGAATTCGACAAAACGGCAATAAGCTACTCCCGAGGACCAGAGATCCTCTTGCATGAACATATGTAATTTACTTTTGGGTACAAAAACTTTGTAAGTTTCATATTCCTTATCTATTGTCATGTTCATTTTCTTAACACTAACATCAATGTTAGTTTTACTTTTAATATAATTAGTGATATCGTACACAGTAACATCCTTCGCCACATTATAGATATGTATATAGAGGGATGTTAATATCCGCCGCTTTAAAACTAAGACCAGGTTCTACTAATGCTTTCCCCCTGTTTCCAACAAAGTGATTTCTTGACCTCCATTTTTGGATTATCATCCATTTTTCATTCGGTTTCTCTGGTTTCCATTGCCCTTCTTGAACAATATCAGCCATAGATTTTGTTTTGATGCAGCACTTACGTCTATATGTCGCGAAACTCTCGAATGGCTAGTGGTGGCAAACGGTTGTAACACCGGTGCGACTCTGGTGCCGTTATTTCGGTTTGATTTGAATCTTTATCGCAAGTAGCTTTTTTGACTGCTGCTGACTTAGAGTTAATGTTAATATTTTTTTTGGCTCGTGTCTCTGCGCTCATCATTATACTACTCTCAGATGAGATGTGTTTTTGTACTTCTATGTCATTATGATGATTTGTTTCCACTAGTGACAAGGATGGTTGCACTAAACATTCTTCGTTTAGTGACGTGTTATCAGTTGCGTAGTTATGAGTCATCACAATTTGTTTGCTAATGTGCGGCATGGCCGATGGACTGTCCATATAATAGCTATTTGAGGTACCGCCGCCTCGCTTATTATTTAAGTTATTGCAGCATTCAAAATTTTTAGCATGTGATGCTTGTTTCAAGTTAAAATCGTTTTTAAATTCATTGAGTTGTTCAGTTGTTACATATGTGTCTCTAAATCTATTTAAGTCGCATTGAATTACTATTAAGTCTTTTAATAATCTTGTAACCTCTACGTGATCAAAAGTTACAGGTGGAAGTTTCTGCAGTTCTTTTGCGACAAAAACGGGAGTTTTCTCAGTACCTGTTTCTTTAATAACGGTAATAATATCATACAAGTCTCGATTTGATTTCCCATCCTTCTTATGCTGCACCTTCCGCCTCGTGGTAGTTATCGATTCAAACAATAAGCTATTTGCACTTTCGATCTTCTCTGTGGAGAATGAAGTAGAACAAATACGCACAATACTCTCCTCTAGTATATATACAGTAATCTATGATACTCTCTTCGTCCATGAGGTCCATCTTATATTGTATGAATGCCAGGAGCTCACAAATAAACTATATTACAAATACTGCACTTCACTTTATTTGACATTATTGCAACGTGCTGATATTTCTTTTTGTTCCAAATCAGGTTAATAATTTCTAAAATTTCCCATAAATACACTAAAAATACAAATTATAAATTTTATTTCTGCCATTCATGACAGTGAAATTCAACTTTTTTGAGACATGATAATTTACACTCTTTTTTTGACATTATAATTTTAATTATTACATTTATTATATCATTATTTAGTGAATTATTAATATGTTAGTAGTGCAAAAATACAAATAGGATTATGTTATGTTAATGTAATTATCAGAACTTTCCATTTTAATTATAAAAAAAAATCTTGTATTTAATTAGTTTGCACACCGGAAGGTAGAATATGGCTGTATTTTTGTCAAATTATTAAGACCTATTATAACCCCTGTATCACAAACGAATAAAATCAATTTGAATTTAAAGGTGAATCGTTCTGCGTAGATCGGACCAAAAATAAATATTCAAAAACTGAAGGTAACTATAAAATCGGGACGTCAAACACCTCAGTTCCCCTCGTGACTATGGGTGCTGTAAAGCACCCGAAACATCAGGATTTTTTTTTATTAAAAGCGTTTCCATAAAATTAGTTTAACTTGATGTGTAGTGTTTGCGTAAATATAAAACATACATACGGATACTGGTACCCGTGTTAATTTTAACAACGTACGTTTGGCCACTGCGCTATAGAGCCTCTGGTTTGATTCCCGCGCGGTGTTGCAGCGCCGTCTATTGCCTGGAGGAATTACTAAACTTCTAGAAAATTCCATTTATTGTATGTATTTTATAACAAGTACCTGTATGGCTACAAATAGTTATTCTGGGTCTGGATGTTTGCTCTTGTGCTATTTGTGTGTGTGAATTGCACAAGAACACAATTGCATCAATCAAGCAAGTGTTGAATATCTCTACAAGATGCAGGAGTGTACAAGTTGGTTGTGATTAAATCTCTTTTATATGGGACAAAAATACCGAAAGAAAAAATACCTGTTTAAAGAATATCTATATAGCCAACGTGAAGTACCGAGGCCCGGGACATCTGCAGCTTGTGAACATGAACAGGATCGTCCCCGATATTACATCAGATTTTTTAACCACTAGTCCTTGCGAAGTAACACTTATTCCCACCAAAAGATGTTTCGTGAGGATATTGAAATTATCCAAAATTCATTTTGCTTGGTATCAGATGGTTAATAAAATTAAATCCAAACCAAGCATACTACTGCAAGACTTGGTTTTGTTTTAGCATTAACTTTAAGTTCGTTCTAGTTAGATCGGACTAAAAAATATTTCAAAGTTGAAGGTAGTCCGGGCTGACTATGACGGGACGTCAACACCTTAGTCCCCTCTGTGACCATGGGTGCTGTTAAAATTAAACGCGATAAAATACATAAATAAGTTTAATTTAATAAAAATATATCTACTGTTTTGTTACGGTGTGAGATATAGCCGTTTTAGTGTATAAGCGGTTGGTTAAACACCGGAATCCAGCAGTTAATGGTAATGGATCCGTAAATCCTCATGGCATACGATCCATATGCTAAACTGATTAATTTACTAAGGTAGTTAGAAGGCATAGTATTAATTATTTTCCGTAACGTTCAGGCATAAACCACGGAATTTGCTCTTAGTTTCATATATACGCGAGACAAAAACTAAAATGGAAACGTCCAACGGATGTCCTATAGTAGATAACAGGCTTATTTTGATTTACGAGGGTGAAGGACGAAGAACTTTTATCTGTTATGGGGCTGAGACGACCCTTATATAAACTGTTCTGGTTGTATTTCTCAGACGGTCAGATTTATGAAATTTAGTAACATGAATGACTTGAGTCTATATGTAAAGATATATTACTATCAAATGAATACATATACAGACATACGTTTTGTTGGCATCAATACATTTTTCATTCATTCAATCATTATAGTCTATCAAAGCGAAGGTTGAACATGGGCGTCCCCGTTACTTGCCTCATAAGGGGAATAGATTTCATAGTTGCAACGCTTGGCAAGTGGGTTGGCATGCCACAATATATCGTGGTTGTAGCAGTTGTAGGGGTTGGCTAGACCGGAAAAGGACCACTCTCTGACAGAATACCAGCCTAAAATAACAGCCTAATGCTGCTGTATTTCGTATGGTAAGTGTAGAGACCGGGAGATCCTTTTTACTGGAAATGAGGCTTCTTATATTTACGTGAACACTATACATTTAAATAAAAATAGTTTTTTACGGATTTTATCGCGTATATTAACTTATTTTATATTCCCGATATTTCAAGCACTTTACAGCACCCACGATCACGGGGGGACTAAAGTGTTTGATATCCCAATGTCATAGTTAACCACAGCTACCTCCAGGTAAAAATAATTAATTTTTGTTCCGATCTACTCAGTATGAACTAATAGTATCTTGAAGTCTTGCAGTTGTATGCTTGGGTTGGTATTTAATTTTAATAATTATAGGATCCCAAGCAGATGGTAGCAACCAGCCATCTTCATTATTGAAATTAGCATGTTTTTTTTTTCAATGGCTTCTCTAATCATCATTAGAAGGAATCGGTGTTCTTTAGCGAGGATTTGTGGTCTATCAAATCTGATGTTGTGGCAGGAGCAATCCTGTACGTGTTCACAGATTGCGACTACGTCGATTCTTCACATCAACTTTGTGTTCTTTAACGCGGGTTTTTTATTGATCTTTTAGTTTGTCCTATATAAAAGAGACCACATTCTAAA
Organism: Parnassius orleans; assembly: GCA_029286625.1. Lineage (NCBI taxonomy): Eukaryota > Metazoa > Arthropoda > Insecta > Lepidoptera > Papilionidae > Parnassius > Parnassius orleans. Next base: position 1,020,335 of record JAGSMP010000212.1, on the reverse strand, counting down.
TCAAGCTTGTAGACTCCTGCATCTTGTAGGGGGACATTACACTTGACTGATGGTAAAAACAGACTAATTTCTTCGGCGGCTTGAAGTATGTTTTAATGGAAGCACGCTTCAAGATGTAGCCAATCTTGTCAGTGACACCTCTGACATATGGCAGTACAGCAGGCACACGCTCGACTGTGGCAGGCTTCACTCGTTCACTGTGACGTAAGCGCGGGACCCTAAGTTTGTTGTCGTGCAAAACTTGCGTGACGTGTTGGAACTCGGAAACCAGTTGTTAACTGTCACAGATCCCTCGTGCTCTCTGAAACAAAGAATTACCCACCACAGCTAACTGTGAAGGATAGTGTTGAGAATGACCGTTTAAATATCTATCTGTATGGGTCTTTTTTCTAAACACAGTGTGGCTCAAGGTGTTATCGGGATTGAAAATTACTAACACATCTAGAAAAGTTAAAGAATTGTTTGCCCCCAATTCCATTGTGAACTGAATTTTAGAATTTGTGGAGTTAAGATGGTCTATAAATGCAGTTACTTTATCCTAAAGGTAGAATTGTGAAAGTGTCGTCTACGTGCCGCTTGTAGAATCTTGGATTTACGGGAGAAGTAAGCAGGACTTTCCCCTCAAAGTCTTCCATGAATATATCGGCGACAATGTGAGATACAGGTGAGCCCATTGCCACACCATCTACTTGTTTGTAGAACTCTTCCTTTCACAATAGGTAGATGTAAGGCAGTGTTTGAATAATACTGCATATTCTATGGGCATGTTGTTTTCTTCTAGCCTTCTAGTTACAATTGAGGTGCAGTCTTCAACAGGTAGGCATGTGATCAGTGACTGCACATCAAAACTAACCATAGTTTCATTGTCTGCCAGATGTAGGACTTTAATTGCGCTGACAAAATGGTTGGAATCCTTTGTGTGTGCTCTTGTATGTCCCACTGAGCGGTGAGACTATTTTCGCTAAGTGTTGACACGATCTGTAATTTAGTGAATTGATTTGGTTAACTATGAGACGTAGTGGAGCATTGGGCTTATATATTTTTGGTAACCCATGCAACTTTTTTTTATAGTATTGGTTGACAAACTAGCACACAGTCCACCTAATGGTAAGTGGATACTGTGGCCCATAGACATCTAAATCTATCCTCGATTACAAATCAAAATGCAGATGCGTTGTCACCCGTGAGGACTAAGATGGAATGCCTCATTTCCAGTAAAAAGGGTCTCCGGTTCTCTTCACTTACCATACGAAACACAGCAGCATTAAGCTGCTATTTTACACGGGTATTCTGTAACCACGTATAACACATCACGTAATCACATGTAGTTCAAACTCCGAAAAATTAAATTTGGAAGTATCGATTTTACGTCCAAATTTAATTTTTCGGAGTGTTTATGAAGTCACTAGTTGCTTTAAGTGTGTTATTTGTTGGGTCGTTTTTAATCTTTACATAAATGCTTACATCCGACAAAAGTTCTTGTTTTTTAGAATTATAATCTGACTTATCCATGGCTACTGTGGCATATTACTTATCTGTGTGGAGAATCGTGAGTTCTGGTTTATTGCGTAGGTTATTCAACGCTATAAATTCATCTTTGGATAGATTCGGTTTTGCCATTGAACTTCGACGTAAGACGTAACGTAGACGAAATGTTTTGACATATCGCCTGCAAATCATCTTTCCGTATATTGTTTTTAAATAAACATACCTCGATACTACAGATAATTTCTTTGTTTGGTAATAATCATCGTGGCGTTATTGCGAAATTAATTCTTTTCGATAATACTCAAATTGTTGCAACATTCAGAGTTTGTTTTGCCAGATTATAGACCACGTTAAATTAATTATCCGTGTATGTGGTCAACGGTTGCGTTTCGTTTTACGTTGATACAGATGTTTGACTTTTAATTTGGTTGTTAATTTTTGATATTTTTCTATATGTTTGTTTTTGCTTCCGTTATATTTATTAATTTCTCGTTTACTTAAAATTTCGATGCAAACATTATAATCAAATGTCGTTAAAACTGCCTTTTACTCACTGGATGATGTGTCTATACATTTGTTTATGTCATGTAGATTGGAGCGTTTTTGTTGGATTACCGTTCGTAACAACATTCTTGCCTGATTTAAGATCTCGGGAATATTCAATAAGTTAATATATGTGATAAAATCCGTAAAAACCTAGTTTCAGTGAAAATGAGGCATTAGTCCGCAGGGATGACAACGCATCTGAATTTTGATTCTTAACCGTGGATAGTTGTAGAGGTCTATAGGCCACAGTATCCTCTTACCATCAGGTGGACTGTGTGTTTGGTCCCATTTCCCAGTTTGTATCAGTCTATCGCCTCTTACCACACCTACGGGACGATATGGGGTAGTGAATATTCTTACACTGATTATAACACACTACACTGAATATGCCATATTCCCATGAATTAAAAATAAATATCAACAAGAAAATTATATTTCGTGAGTGATTTGATGTTAAAATGGATCACATCACTCACGAGAAGTATTTATCCGACTCAGCGTATTTTTTTATAGAATAAGGGTGTAAAACAAGCACACAGTCCACCTCACCTCTTACGATGCCCACGGGATGAAATGAGGTGATGAAATCTCAATACCGCCGCCACAACGAACGATAGCGTTACGTGGTAGAGCCACGCTGCAGCTAAATGCAGCACGAATGGGTCCACTCAACCGGGGAAAGAACACACTATTATTATTTATATTTTAAACATATATACTTTATATAAGTAACTAGTGATCCGCCCGGCTTCGCACGGGTGATTTATAGATCTTGACAACAGCGCCTTCTGCCGTGTAGATATGTTTCGCACCTACCAACAATTGTCTTTGGCACCCAGGGTTGATTTTCAGAGAGTGGCATTCTCTGAAATTCAAACCTTGCACCTTTAATATGTATAATGTGACGGCGTGCCTAGCAGGAATATCTGTAAACAACACCTGCACCTCTCACACCTGCGCCGTTGCACGTGCCTACGCAACTTGTTTTGCTACGTGTTTAAAACAGATGGAGCGACTGCCGTTAGGGGAGTCTTGGCTCTGGCATGGCACGGTGCACATGTTATATTCCGCTACTAGCTCATCCTTGACACATTGGATAATTAATTCGTGTAAACGAATTAGTTATTATTCTCAACTATAGAATTAGTCTCATTACAATTTCTACTCTATCAGCTCTGTTCTTATCTGTGTATTTCTTAATTGTATAAAGAGATATATTGTAAATTAATCTTATTTAAAAAAAGGTCCCGCTGGGTTTCTTGCTGGTTCTTCCCAGGGTAGGGGTTTTACCCGAATCAGTGGTAGTAGTACTATATTGAATAAAAGTGATTATTTTCTATTCTAAATTCTATGTGACTACACATTTTAATCTCATCCAACATCAGAAGTGGGATAAAGTACCCGTTATTTCCACATTCAATCTTTAAATAGGGTGAGGGTAATTACGTATGTGAAATACTATAATGCGCTTCGCGTTTGATGCTTTTAGTTTCATGTGAAATATCGTAATGAAATTTGATATCCTAATTACGCCAATAACGTATCATTAAAGTGTAGAGATTTTTTTAAAGTGAAAGATTTTAAACCAAAAGTTAAATCCTTTTGTTCGATTTATATTAAACTACCCGCAAGTACTTTCATTATTTCTAAACGTACCTAAATATGTTAACAAATATCGAAATAAATATTGGGGGCTTTCTAGATGAGTTATAATTTGTTTTCAGTGAACACTTAACTTGTTCGAGTTTTGTTATATTTGATAGTTCATGCGAAATATGATTTACATGGCTACATTTTGAAGTTCAAAATGTTTAAGATGTACCAAAATAAAGGATTAACTTTAAAGTGCTAAGAATTGGAAAAACTTAGTAGCCTTTTTTGTATTCTAAATGCGTTGATAAGTGTTACAGTTTACTCCGTGTATTATGTAATCGACAAAATTGGGGTTTGATGTCGAGAGGTTCGTATATGTCGCTACAACAATGATTAATGGTGAAGATGTCGTGACGGCGGTTGATGGAAAGGAGATTGGTCATAATTTAGAGCCAGTCGATAGTGATACGTCTCTAACGATAATACTGCACCTAACTGCTAGCTCCAATACTCTAACGGCAACAAGTAATGAGTCAAACACGAACGTGTTTCAAGTCCTGGTGCATGCATGTAAGTAAATCTCTTATCTCTCTGTGTTATAGTCGTTCGTATGCAAATCACGTGTCTCGTTTCACGTTCAGAAAATTGATAGTGTCGAAGGGGCTTTGTTCGCCAAATCCACGCAGGATATAGCCTGTGGCAGCTGGATGTAAGGGGCTCATACGCCCGGTCCACCCTACATATGGCCTGAGGGAACCAGATAAAGGGGCTGCATACGACCGGTCCGAGGAATATTATACGATTTCTGGTATGTGGATGTAAGGGTTATGGATGTCCGGTCCACAGTTAAAGTGACTTCTGATAAGTTAAGAAAGGGCCTTGTGCGCTCGGATCGGTTCGGTGCCATCAACCTGGATGGGATCGGGGATGGTCGAGCATTGTAGTGTTTGGCAGGTGGTGATAGCTGATGGACCGTATGCTGGCGGTTTCCTGCCGGCCGCATGAGAACGTGCAATGGCCAAGGGTGGTCGTGTCGGCCCATCTACGACCTAAATGAAGTCAGGGATGGTCGAGCATTGTAGTATTTAACAAGTGTCAATATCTGTTTGCAGGTGATGATAACTGATAGACCGTATGCTGACGGTTTACTGCCAACTGCACGAGGACATGCGATAGTCTGGGGTGGCAGTGTCGGCGCGTTCTATACGATGTCTATATTCATCGACGGAAGGCCGTAATGCCGTGGCAGCTGGTGAAGGGCTTTTGTGACCACGCTCTTGAACCAGTTCGTGAATTTGGAGCGCAGAACGTAGTTCCTCGCGTCTAATCATTAGTACGCTGTTCGGTTTATAACATAGTTCTCGCCATCTCGGAATGGTATCCTTTGGAACTGCGCACCTGCGCGAAGCTGCACGAAGCCCGGATACTTTGGTTCAATGGCGATGTCGCTCTCGGCTGGGTTCCAACTATTGTCGTTAATACTAACCGGTACTCTAATTACTATATCCATATCATGCGCAATCCGTCGAAATAACTTCAGGCGAACTTCACCTAGAATTCATTAATTCATTTATTCATAACATTTCATTATAAAAATCGTAAAATAAAAAGGAATTAAAAGTCAATGCAATTATGATTATGAAAAGTACCTGGACGGCCGAGATTTGCTCGGCGTTAGAAAACAAAATTGCAGGATAGAACCTACCTTGGAAAGTAAAAGGCCAACTAAATACAAAATTTCAACCTTGAATAAGATTTAAAACCTTACATTCATTATCCATCCATTACAGCCTATAATATTCCACTGGCAACATAGGCGTTCCCCATAGGTTACCTCATAACTTTGCCAGAATTGCTACGCTTGTCAGGCGGGCTGGCAACCGTAGTTATTTATAATTTTGAGTTGTTATCAGAAAGAAGCTGCTGCACATCTCCTGTTTCATTTCTCTCTAACGATACTCACAACAGAGTGTGGGGTGTGTTGGTGGTGTGGTAGGGTTGAGGGTGTATCGGGAACCCACTCGTTTGTGCAGTGTGGAGTTTGCTGTGGGCGCCGTGCGCGAGAGATTCGTTCGTTGAATGTGCTAAGACTCGTAGAATGAAGGTGTCGTGGTTCTGTCCGTTGTGGTAATTCTTCTGGTGCAGGAAAGTAGGATGGTGTTCCTGAGAGGCTGCTCTGTGTTACACTGAGAAGTGTGGTGTTGCTATTCGTTTGCATACTTTGGTGTTATCATATGGTTACGTTTCTCACGCATGATTGTGACGGGGAAATGTTGATTTATGGTCGAACTGTAACTGCTCTATACCGAATTAAAAAAAGAGGAAAAAAAGGGGAAGGAAAAAAAAATGGTTCTCACTATCATTGCAGAGATTGTGCCGGTCTAATGATATGGCTACAGGGAATAATCATTCTGGTCTAGCACAAAGATGATTTTAGTTTTGTAGGGCTTAGTGCCGGAACAAAACTGGTTACCACCAGTCTGAAGGGTCAATATAGACTGGACCTGACACTGTTTTGTTAGGATAATCGAACAATGTTTTTCTGTCTACAGATAACTAAGATTGTGATCGAGCACGTGCGAAGACGCACGCATGTCAGCGTGGCCGTGACGGCTTACCAGCAGGAATTTCTGTAAACAACATCTGCACCGCTCACACCTGCGCGTTGCACGTGCCTACGCAACTTGTTTTACTACGTGTATAAAACAAACGGAGCGACCGCCGCCATTAGGGTAGTCTTGGCTCTGGCGTGGCACGGTGTACTTGTTGTATTCCGCTACTAGGTCATCATTGACACATTGGATAATTAATTCGCGCAATTGAATTAATTATTATTCTCAACTATAAAATAAGTCTTAGTACAATTTATAGTTGTAGTGTATTTCTTAATTGTATAAAGTAATATATTGTTAATTAATCTTATTTAAAAATGACTCTATTCTATTCTAAAGCCTTTTCTATGTGACTCTACATTTTAATCTCATCCTAAATATATATGTATATATACTTAATAGGTACCCTTCACTTAAGTAACACTTTAAGCTTTTAAAAAAATATAATAAATAAAAAAATCACAAAAAACCAGCATAAAATAGCAGCTTAATACTGCCGTGTTTTATAAGGGAGCGTAGAAAACCGGAGACCCTTTTTAATGGTAACGAGGCGTTCTATGTTAGTCCTCAGGTGTGATAACGCATCTACATTTCGATACTTAATCTACGATAGAGGAAAGTCTATGGGGCACAGCATCCACTTACCATCACGTGGGCTGTCTGCTCATTTGCCTTCCTTAAAATACTTACACTGACGACGGGCAACAGCGTCAAAGATGCCAGCGATGATGATGATGAAGCCATAAGATTTCGACACCCAAGGGACGAAACGGGGTGATGAATTATCTTACACCGCCATCTCACGGCTACTTCATTACCAGCTTAAGGCCAGGTTGGACAAAATATCGTATTTTAGATACGATTTTGACGCTAGAGAATTGATTCTTTTTTGAAATGGTATATGCTCGGAAAATTATGCGTATACATGAAATACGCAATTAAATTCATAATCGGATGAATTTTTTAAATGCTTTTTATTAAAAGAGATAACAAAAAAAACTTTGTCGCTCGAGTTTTAGTTTATTTTTTCAGCAATAAACATAATCTAATATTATTTTTCGATAACATGAAAGGCATTTTTTGGACTAGATTTTTAATTGGCTTCATTTTTATTCTGGTCCTTCATTTCCTGTTAGTAAGCAAAAACGTTTCCAATAAAATAACTTTTTCTCCACCAAATGTCGCACACGTATCTCCTGCTGGACAAAATTGCATGAAGCGGAGAAGGGAGCGCTAAAAGCCTTTTAAAACCGGAAATCCTCAATCGCTGTTATAGACTAAAACAATTCGCCACTCATCAAGTCAATGGCATCCAATGACTTCAAAGGGATGTAATTAGAACGATAATTCATTGAACATGTCTAAACTGCCACTTCATTAACGCTGCAGTGGCGTTCATATTAATATGTCCTACTTGCCTGGTTTTTCAACATATAGAGGAATATCCTCCTGTATAAACGCATAGTAGTAATCATTGACACATTATTTAAATTCCTTTAACCAGTTCAAACTAGATTCTATTCATGCCTTCTCCTCGCGTAAAAGCAGAATGGCCTTCGCGTTGCTTTTCCCGCGGTTATTTTTACTAACTTTTAGTAGACATAGACCGTTAGATACTGCCCGCCGTAATCAAAATTCAGTCTGGAGGACATTATAGTATTCGCATAAAATATTGGTATAATTTTTTTAGTTTTTAAAAACTTTTTGTTTGAAGTTTAGCAGCTATGGCGATACTTCCCTTTTGGTCCATCGCTGGTCTCGATATTTTACGTTACCTACGGGTGAATTCCCTTACACTGCCACCACACGGCAGTAGAAATTTGCTGTCACGCTGTCTTAATATTCGTTACTCTGAAAAATTTGTTATATATATATATATATATATATATATATATATATACACACACACATATATATATATATATATATATATATATATATACATATAAAGAGAAATACTTTTTTTTTCATCTCTTTAAAAAAAACTTTACCTCCACACTAGGATTTTCTCCTGTATCTCGGGGCCGGTTTACATACATAGATTTCACAAGGTCAAACATCCAGACCCAGAACAATTATTTGTAGGCCATATAAATACTGGTTCCGTGCGGGATTCGAACCCGCGGCCCTTAGCGCTGCAACTCATTGCTAAGCCACTGTGCCACGGAGCCGTCAACTTTAACTCCTCTTTCACGTGATTGTATCGATTCAACGTTCACCAATTGTCTGATGATGATGGTACGGTCAAATTTTATGAAATCCTTTTATATAAACAAATGGTGCCGAACAAGAAGACTAAGATCGACCTGCCAAAAGGGTCTCCACTCCAGTTCTAATCATTCATGATACGAAACAAAACGCAGAATTTGTTTCGTGAGTGTAGAGAACTGGAGGCATATTTTACTGGAAACGAGGCATTCTATTTTAGTCCTTAGGAGTGACAACGCACCTGAATTTTGATTCCTAATCGAGGATATATGTAGACGTCTACTTCATTCACTTACCATCAGGAGCAGTGTGGACCCTTTTGTCACCCTTATTCTAAAAAACAGCATTGAAATGCTATTTTACGCTGATAATCTGTGAGAGCATGGTAATTCCTCAGTTGAGTCAATCTAATCGTGCCGCTATTATACAGATACGTAGCTGTACCGCCTTGAAAACTAGATGATTTTATGCTTAAGAAACAATATAGTACCGATAAACCAGCATCCCATATTCGCAAATTCATTTAAGAACTTCGAAGAAAAGTTATAAGAGATGTCAAATGCAGACACCACCTTAGCGATGAGCGTGTGTCATATTAATGAGCGTATAAGCTTAACATAAGAAGTTTATCACCAGTTTTATCAAAGGGTATTTATCTACGTTGCTTAGTTTTATTTTTATAAAATATTGAACACAACAAAAACACCATTGTTGCTGAAGTTAAAATGCACTTGATCGGTTTTATGATGAAATTGCTCCTTATAAGTATAAAAATATCTCTTCTATAATATCTAGAATAATATGTAGATAAAATAATATTATTATAATAACGATAAAAAGTAAAGTTTGATTTAGAACAGTGGTATAGTTTGCAAAATATAATCGATAGGCTCAAGAAATAAAACTTCAAAACAAATAAGTTAATATCAAAAGTTGCGGGCACAGCTAGTTATAGACTATGAGGCATTCTAACTTAGTTCTCAGAAGTGCCAACTCATCTGTAGTCTTCTTAGTTTGAAGTTAGTTGCAGTTGTCCTTGGGCTGCAGTAACCACAATGCATTTGGTGGGCTGTAAGTTCGTTGGCACCATAGTTTTATGAAAAATAAATAAAAATAAAAACCTTAATAAAAGGAAACCGTGATAGATCAAAGGAAAAGCACTTGCCTTACGGGTATGTTATGTAGATATGAGTAACTCGAGAACACAGCCAGCATCAATGATACTTTTACTTGCAATTCTAATCGCCGGCTTATACTTGAAATAATATAATATTACGTAAGTAAACCTGCAAGTCTAAGCAATTAATATAGTTTATTGAGGACATGTGAAGTCTGCCAACAGACTTTAAAGCAGTGCGGCGGACTTTTTCCCGCCTCAAACCTAAGGAATGAAAGGAGCGGTGGGACGAAAGTACTATATAGGAAATAACATTAATAATAAACATTAACCTTATGCACGAAATTCCTTAAATGCTGAGACTCTTAAAGTTAAAGTTACAGCCCATATACGTCCCACTGCTAGGCACAATGCTATTGCCTTCTCTCATTTCTCAGAGGGTTTTTAGGCTTGGAAATGATCGCCGCGCTGTCCCAATGCGTGTTGGCGAACTTCACAAGTCTTTGAATTTTTTTTTCTTATTTCTCAGACACGCAGGTTTCCTTACGATGTTTTCCTTTACCGCCGAGCAAGTGGTAAATCAGCACTTAAAATTGCAATTAACAATTTCATTGATGCCGGCTGAGATCGAACCCGGGTTGCTCGCGTACTGTGAAATTTACAGCGAGCGCTTAGTTCCTGAGCTACCACGGCTCTTCCTGAGACTCTTACACTCCGGGTGTTCAGAAGCCTGTGCTTAGTTATTTTTTTAAGGTAGTACCTACCCAGACGTACTACTATGGAGATAGTGAGTCCAAAAACCAATGTGGTTTGTGTCATTTTGTTCATAATATACATAGTTATTTTAGAAGTGAAAACTTCTTTCGCATCGTTGTGATTTGAAACATATATCTATAGGATTTAGCCTGCGCGAATGAAATAGAATACAGTGTTGTAAGCGACAGTAGTCTAATGGCATGTTGCGGACCGCGAACTCAAAAGGTTGTTGGTTCGATCAAAGGGAATTTTAATAATGTGAATAGCATTGCTAGTAGTTATAAAAAAATAGTGTTTCCTATTATTTCGGTCTCCTCTTTGTGCAGTGCTTTAAAGATGGTTAATATACATTTTAATTGTTAAAATAAACAGTTAAAAGGTGAACGGCAGATTTTGTACCGCATACTTTTTTGTTGTTCTGTTATAGAATTTGTACCACATATTAAGGCAACTAAACCATTTATTTTTATGTTAGTGTACTATTTTTAGAACTTCGGATTAACTAATAATATCAATAAAAAGATTTTAATAAATAAACGTAATATAATCATAAACTAAACGCAGTTATGTTTTTAGAAGTTGCCATATGTAAAATAACACAAATATCGAAATGATAATTATTAATTATTTAGAAATAGAAATAGAATGCATAATTGTTGCATAAAATCATAATGGTTAACGATTTAAATAAAGAAATGATTTTCGTCCTCAATATTTTTTGTTCATATAGCAATTATCTATTGGCAGGTAAGAAATTATGTCTTTCATTTCTTTTCAGTTATTTGCTGTTGTTTTGGATTGTGGTTTGTGACTACAATTACAAAAACAAAGTATTGTTTTATTTACCTACACTCAAATCCCCATCAGAACTTCATCATTATCAAGCTGTTGCAGTATGCTACTGGATATAGGTATCTCCTAATGCACCCCGCTGAGTAGATACGATTCTCATACCAATCTACCTACTTAAGGCGCTGTACATAGTCAGACTAGGTTTTACAAAACAGGTTTTTAACGAAATGTATACATTTTAGAGCTGCAAAAATATGTTAATCTTGATCAAATTTATGGGTGGACCATTGTTTTCAAAACACGTTTTCGGTAAATTTTCTCAATAGAAAAAAATCATAAAATAGCCATTGAAATTGAATTTCTAGCAATTGTAACTGTATTATTTATAAGCAAATCTTAATAAAATAAATAACAGTGACGTAATATATAATAATAAGGGGAACTGTTGTTTTTATTTATCGATTGAAATAAGATATTTGAAGTATTAATATAATTAATGATAAATAACTCGAACGAATCGACGTTTCGCATCGCGCCATCGTGGCGTCTTTTCGCTTCTCTTTCATTTCTACGCAGAGCGACAGTGATCGTTGAGGCATGCTGCTAGACGGACCTGTACCAATTTGTTTCGCTCGCCGTTCAAAAATCATTTACTTATTTGTTTGTTCTTAAAAGCTGTGTTTATTTTATTTTGTGGCTATTTTTTTCTAAGTTGTGATGCTGGTGTAAATTTTTGTTCGGTTTCGGTTCTAGTGATAAGTTGCGTAAATAAACAATTAGTTTTTTCTAAGTTGTGCTGTAAGTTGGTGTAAACTTTTGTTAGATTTCGGTTTTAGTCGTAAGTTGTAGAAATAAACAATCAGTGTCGGTACATTATAAAAAATGGGCAACAATAAAAATATACGGGGGGCAATAAAGAGATCTAGTTAGATCTAGTGAAGCCAATGGGTCAGAAAAGGAAAGCCCCAAGAGTTGGTACCTGCCACATTTCGCCGTCAGTAATCCGAACAAGCCCGGGAAATTAAGATTAGTGTTTGACGCAGCAGCTCGCGCATCAGGCAAATGCTTGAACGACTACCTGCTCGATGGGCCCGACTTGTTACGGAACCTACCCGGTATACTGTTTAGGTTTAGGGAAAACGAAATAGCCGTGTCAGCGGACATCCGCGAGATGTTTTTACGTGTTAAAATCGACCGCCGCGACCAATCCGCGCAACTATTTTTATTTCCGCGAGAGTACGTTATGACTTCGATGATTTTCGGTGCGAGGAGCTCGCCTTTCCTCGCGCACAGCGTTAGGGATTATAACGCGCGCGCACACGCAGAAGCATATCCACGAGCGCTTAACGCCATCGTAAATAATCATTACATGGACGATTACCTAGACAGTTTCGCGACGTTGGAAGAAGTCATAGATACGGCAACGCAGGTCACCAGAGTACACCCAGAGGTAGGCTTCACGCTTCGGGATGGAATTCGAACCATGCAGCCTTACTAGAGGACAAACCAGAGGAGCTGCTGGCACGAGCGCCCAAGGAGGTGGCCATAACGTAAGACGGCCCAGGAAGAACCTTAGGGTTATTTTGGATGGCCGAAGAGGATGCGCTAACCTTCAACACGTCCATGAACAGGGTGAGAGAGAAGAGAGAGGCGTTGAGCGCAGTAATGTCGGTCTTCGACCCACTCAGTCTGCTCAGCTACCTCACCATTACGGCGAAGATCCTGCTCGTGTGACGACCTCGTCGTGATTGTGGACAGCAACCTGCCGCGGAACGTGTGGCCGAAGGGAATAATGACAAGAACGTTTCCCGGACCTGACCGCGTGGTGCGCAACGTGGAGATTCGAACCAGAGGCGGAGTACTACGACGACCAGTGAGGAAGATCGCCGTCCTCCCGAGAGAATAGGGTCGCTTGCTACGCCGGGGGGAGGATGTTACGGACGGCGAGGAGAGCAGCCACCCCGTCACCCCCTCATACCCCGTTACGCCCCGCGTACCCCGCACACCGCCCGGACATCACGTGAGGTCGACAACCAATGAGCGCACAGCACACCGCGTGAGAACACGATCACCTTAAAACAATCGCCGCGGAAATATAATAAGGGGCTTTTGGGCTCCGCATTCATCCGATTCGACAGCGGCACTCAAGAAAGAATACTCTCAAGAAAGACTCCCAGAAGATATCCCTTGTACATACATTAATTGCCGCTATTGTAAATAGTTAAATATAAAGTTGTAAATTGTCCCACTTTTCTTTATACAGTCCTCTTAGTTCAGTAATAAGTTATCGAAGTAAAGTCAGTTATTCAGTACACATACACCCAATATCTCTCCTTTAAAATTCTGTTATCTCGACACACGGCTCCCTAAGCTATACACAATACCCATATTTACGAAAACAACTTATGCTAAAATTCAAAACAAAGTGTATGAAAAATGGGAGTCAACATCTGTCGAATCCATGGCGGTAGCAGCTATGCGTGAGCATAATGCAGCGATAGCTGAAGGAACATTGAGCAAGATGGCATACCTCTAATAGACGTATATGCCGACGGCTGTTGGTCATCACGATCCTAAGGAAATAATTATAAGGCATTGTCCGGCGCTGCAGCAATCGTAGGTCGCAGATATTGTGAAGTGTTGTTTCTAGGCATTAAAAACAAATACTGCCTTGTATGTGCTCGTGCAGAGAAAAAACACATTGCTGCACCGGAACACGCTTTCTTCAAAAACTACACGGGATCATCTAGCCGAATGGAGTCCGAAATAATTTGCCAAGGATTTGAAACATCTGTATCGATGTACAATGTTATTTATGACAGGTTAATTGCTGACGGCGACTCAGCTACATATGCGAAAATTTTGGCGCGTAATCCTTACCAGAATCATACCGTTCAAAAAGTTGAATGCCGAAACTGTAAAAGGGATGTAGCCAAAGAAAAATGTGCCTTGGTGCACAGAAAAATACTGACTGAATCAAAAATTCTGAGTATCCGAAAGGTTGTTATTACATCAATAAAAAAGTACAAGCCAGAAAAAGACAATAGCAGCAATAGTAACCAGTAGCAAGTTTTAGGAACGAAAATACAAAATTCTATTCTACATGCTTTCGGTAATCATGAAAATTGTAAGAAATATTACGTTCCAGGAAAAAAACACAACAGAGTAATATGGAAATAAAAAACAAAACTTTTTGGTTCAGAATACAGACAATATTCCAGTCATTACTTTTAAAATCAAGAAGCATGCTTGAAGACGTGGATACCAATATAGTAGAGCGCTTCAACAGTGTGATTGCAAAGGTTGTGAGGGGAAAGAGAATTAATTTCTCTCTTCGTCGGGGTTACCGCGCGCATTGCAATGCTGCAGTCGTTTTTTAATAACTCCCACCCGAGGCATCTACTTCATAAAAAAATTTTTAGGGAAAAGTCAAAAGCATCCTGAAAAAGTTTGAAGAACGAAGAGTGATGAAAAGAAAATTAAACAAAGCAAAACCTCATGAAAAAAATCGGATGCTAAAGAAAGACAATGCTGTTCAACATGATTATGGAGCTCAGAGTACTACTCCAGATTTGATACTGGATGAATTGAATGCCGCTAAAGAATCGGTCCTTCAAAATCTAAAGCAACTAACTTCGGACAAATAAAAAATACAAGTATCTACTATAAATCAGAGAGATAGCGATGACTGGGTAGAAATAAAAAAAAATATGCTAACAGTATCAAATTTTGTATAAGTAGTGAAAAGAAGAGAAAATACCAGCAAAGCCAAGTTATATAAATTTAATCTCGGTAATATAGCGGCAATCGCATATGGCGTCGAAAATGAACTTCTCCCTTTACAGCAACTTGCCATCCAAGAAAATATCACCATTGATCCGAGCGGGTGGTTCTTTGACCATGAATTTGCCTTTGTTGGAGCAACGCCCGATGGTTTGATAGGCGAAAACACAGTAGTGGAAGTGAAATATCCTTTAGTGGCATTCGAAAAGGGTCTAGAAGAATGTATAAAGGAAAACAAGATACAGACATGGAAATACAATAAAAAAAGTGAACTGATTGAAGTGAACAAAAATAGTAATTGGTACCATCAGATTCAAGGGCAGCTCCACGTAACACGTAGAGAAAAGTGCTTGTTTCATGTGTGGAGTGGTGATAAAAAGCCACTAAAAATAGAAATTATAAAAAAAGATGACGATTTTTGGGAAAAAAAGATGAAGGAAAAGCTGGTGTCATTTTTCATGGACTGGCTTTTGCCTGAAATAGTCGATTCTCGGAGAGCGCGTGGAATGCCACTGCGAGAAAAAGAATCGTCATTATTAGTCACATCAAGTAACAACAACAAAGGAAACGTCCCTTGTAGTAGAAGACTGAATTTTGAAGAATTGTGATTTGAATTAGTTTTCTTTCCACGATTTATATATTTAGATTTCGCTCCGTATGCGTAAATACGTCAAAATAATAAAATTAAATTAAAATAATTAGCTTGTTTAATTTTTATGTATCCTTCAAATAACCAAACAAATCGCAAAGAAAACTGCTGTTTTATGCAAAAAGGTTATTCACTCGGGAAAAAAAAATATGTAAGAGCTGGTTTTTTTTTTCGATTTTAGGGCTGGCGCTATAGTAAAATTTGTTCATAATGGTTTATTTACTCTTGATTCTGAAGAAAAATATGTCTATAAGAATAAAAATGATTGTTTTTATAAATTCACATTTTTACAATTTGCCGTTTCGAGAATAGGCCATTTCTATGATTGACCATTCTTGTCTAATTAATTTATTATTCATTTGATGAATCTGTTACAAAATTTCTCGATAACCTTTTTTAGAAAATAAAAATTATTGATTATTTTTAAAATTAAGAAAATAAAATATGTACATATTTTAAAATAACAACACGAAAATATGTAGGTACATAATATTTTAAAAAGAAGGAATAAAATGTACATATTTTAAATACGGAAATAAATGTAGAAACATTTTAAAAATACGAATACAACATATATGCGTCTGATGGGATTCGAACCACCAGTCATCGCGCAAACGCGGTGCGAAGGCGGACAGCGGCGCGCTGGACCATTTGTACATTTTACTTGTTATTATTTACGCATTTATATGTAATAGACGTCGAGCGTCGGCGAGATTCACGCGGTGCACCTTGCAGTGGGCAGGACTACTCGTCCGCTAGTTCATCTGCTTCACCCCCTCAAATACATAAAAGTCGTCTATTCACCGCGCCTTAATGGCAAGTAAAACACTACAAAGATAGCGACAAGCAATCTAGAACATTTACTCTATCACCAAAACAATGTTTATACGCCTATATGTAACAATCTACATTGGTACACTACTATTACATAGCCTTAAAATATAAAACTGGTTATAACTTTTACGTCCCAAATTTTAAAATCTAATAATTTAAAAAGAGCTTGTCTATCCTACTAACTACCAACTAAAACAAAACATATTCCAAAACACGAAATTTTATTAGCTGTACGAAATTCCAATACAAGCCTGCCGTTCGTCTTTATGAAATAAATTAAATTAACCATATTGAATAAATTTATTATATCTAATTCATTCATAACAATCCACGATTTTATATCTTAACGATTTTTATTAAATTATTCGTGTATATGCCATCTAGCGATATATGCCATATATGCCATATATATATGCCATCTATTCGATATAATGACTTTACCTTTTTTAATACTTTATTAGAACTCAAATTTATGTTACACTTGTTCAGGTATTAGTCCCTTCCATACATTGTGCACAAACAATATTAATATTAATTATAAATTTCAATTCAATTTAATTATACTTAATTATATTCTACTTTATTTAGTTTAAAATTAACAAAAATAGTTTGAATAAATTATTAAATTAAAAATTAAAGATAAACATTAAAAACTAAATATAAAAAATGTATATTAATCATAGACAGAATATACTGGCGTATAGACGAACCTGACAGCCCGAAAACGCGTGATCAATTGCGTGATCAATTTTGATTTGTCATTGTGTGCGTTAATTAGTGATGTACATTTTACTTAAAAGGACTATCGAAAAATGATTGTTAAGGAAGCGGTAAAAGATAAAAAATTGTTTAGTGCACGAAATTGAATAACTTCAAAAATTAACTGAAATTTACCATTATAATTCTAAAATAATAAAAAGAATATTCATATAACATGTTCCTGGGAATAAGCTGAACCAATAACTAAAACCAAAAAATCCTTTTGTTGAATTTTAATTGAAATGTATAAAATCCCAGGTGACTTTACCGATAAACTTAAAAAAAACACAAGAATCAGATCGGAAAGTTGTATTTTTGAGCTATGATCTTTGGAGAAAATATTTACTACCGTGGGGAGTTTCCCAGGAATTTCTTTTTAACATATTGTTAATATAAATAGGTAGATACTTAAATAAGTATATACGTATTTATATTTTATAAAATATGTTGATGGGAAAATAAAAACGGGGACACGGGTACATAATGATTGCTTTAATATACATAATATAAGTTTTGTTTTTGATAACTACAAACATTTAATAATTAATAATTAAATACATTATAGAACTTTATTTTAACATTTGACTTAAATATGAATGTAAACTTAATAATTTAAGTAAGGACACTTGTAGGAAGCAGTTAAATAAGATTGCTCTGTTTAAAGGCCAATCTCGTAGATCTATTGATCCGCGCAGCTATTACTTAACCGCGAGTTCCTCTTCTCTACGACTAACGCTGTAGGCGATGAACTACGCTATTTAAGCCCTCGGCATAATGTTGTCGGCCATCATAAATCGGCATCGAGCGTTGTGAGTACCAAATCCTACACGCAGGCGTCTAGTGGCGCTTCAGGAGCATTACTAAATATCTATACCTAACTACGCTAAGGTTTTAACATTGTGACTTGGGAATATAATCCGAAGCTCCGCTCAACCCCTTGGGGAAAAGAGTGTGATGCTATGAATATTGTACTAGTGTGACCGTGAGGCTGTGCGGTTTGTTAAGTAAGGTATATATATTTTTTTGATTGATAAATAGATACTTAGTTGGGTTCATAATGGCTTAAAGAGGATAATCTCAAGATTTTTTGTCTTTAATGTACTACAGTTTTATAATGTATACAAATTTGTCTCTGTTTTTATCTAAAGGTTTGAAAGTAAAATTTTTGAAGTCTTATTATAACAATATTTTATTTACTGGTACAAATAAAGTAGAAATATCTCCTCTTAATAAAATTGTTTTTATTCAACTTTTTCGTTTATACTTCTCAAGAAAATGTTTGCTGCAAATTGTTGAGTTCTTCTTTACATTCCAAACAACCCGTCCAATAAACCTTAACCATTGTTTTCTAATTATAGAATCCGGAGGGAATCTGTTTGATAAACGGAATAATAAAATTACATTTTAAAATGCAAACCGAGGATTTATTTTATTGCTGTGTGGGCAAGTCTATCGATTCATTATAAACATTCAAGACAAATATCGACATTAATTTTGATATAGTTGAGTCAATTCCTAGCGTACATGTAAAATATTTTGTATAAAAATGTATTTACCAAATTCATGCAAATTATCAACAACGTGACTTTTTTTTCTTTGCAAAATATCAAAATTAACACAATACTTTCACTCACATATTTCAAAAGTTGTCATAAACTCAAACGTTAATATTTTAAAATATACCTCAGATTAATATATGCCACAAGGAACTGGGATACAGTGAAATCATCTGTTTTCATTTAAAATAACAATACTATTGTACTCTCATTGGCCAAATCAGCATTGTGCCACGCAAAAAAAAACGTCAATAACGTTGACAGATGACAAGACGTTAAAATAGATAGACGTCAGACGTACGATCGTTTTCGTTTCGTTTAAAAAATACATTTCTGTAAATGTTTTCGGAACCTAAGTGCACTGTGCAGTTGGTTTGTTATGCGATAAGTTTTTATAAATTACGACTCGGCTTGAACAACGGATATCGATACCCTTCTTTAGCGACCTACCTGGCTTGAATCACGGACTTTAACTTTTCATTACTCACGGACTAACAAAACTAAATGAGAGTGTATAAGTTGTATTTATTTGGTATGAATAAAATAAATACCTAATCACAACCTGAGTTTTATTTACCGTATAAGTGCTAGGCTAAGACTGAACTGCTGACTGACATTAGCAATAACATAGTAATGTTTCATAAAAATAAAACATAACCTTAAAATCTCTATGATAACTGCTAATATATGTGTTTTCAGAAGTGTCCGTCAGGAGATATTGTTCTTACATATAATTATGTGTAATTTCGGACTTTAAAAGGTTTTTTTTTCACTGTTGGTTCTTAGGCGAACATTGTATGGATGCAGAACAATGTCATTTACACTTACACCGTTCATTGCAACTCCCAAAAAAAAAAAATGTGTAATTAAAATATGTATAAAAAAGTAAGCAAAATGTGCAGCAATATTCACGCAAAAGTATAATCTCACTAATTGTCTGGAGGTACTTAGTCGGATTCTGAAAACGTGGTGGTCGATCTAATAGTACCGACACATCGTAAAATAGTATCAACGTGCTACAGTAAAATATATTGTGTAAGTGTTCGTGCATGTGTGTTTTTTTTTTGTGTTTTGTTTGAATGGCAAAATTATTAATGTTCTAACAATTTTATTGATTATTACAACTAAGACAACTATCAATAACTTACAAGATATTTGATTTATACATAAATATAGTCATTAATTTTTTCTAAGCTTCACAATGTCTTCCTCGCAGTTAACTCCTATGAATTGAGCACCATCAGTTTTCCTTAGGAAAATTCTTCAATGCGCAGTTCAGCAATATTTGTATTTGTATTTACTTGCAAATTCTCGAGCCAAGAAGAATAACCTTCTTGTCCGTTGTGGAAGATTTCCTGAGACTTATACAGGCACTTTTGGCCCGTTGATGTGTAAATGTTCTGTATTAAGTTATGCATTTTTGTGTTCCTTATATTATATCTTCATATTTTTCTCTTTTTTTTTCATTCAAGAAAACCGAGGTATACTCGATAATAATCGATTTATCTTGTGATTTCCTATTGATACGGAACACGACATATACGTTACTTAAGTTAGCTACTATGTTAAGTAAATATTTTTTTGTTTCACCTGACCGTTTAGGCACATTGCGAATTTCTAAACTAGATGACCTGGTAAGGCGCTCCAACTGCTATAATTTTTCATCTAAAAATATCAACTGCTTTTGGTCATTTAACCTTTCTTCTTCCATTTGTTTCACTTCATCATATTTTTCCGCTACAAATTCAACTGATTCCCGCAAATTAATAATTTGTTCCTTTAATTCTTCAAATGCCGATCGTAAAATATTAAAGTTAGCTTGTTTTTCCTTTCTAAATTCTTCTAAGGACTGTGAAATTTACAGTCTCATTCTTGCTGTTCTTTCGCCTTTCTACCTCTTTTACTTTTAGTTCTACATATTATTTTACTTGTTTGTGCTTCGGTGCCCGAGGAGTCATTTAAATAATTTTCTGTTGGACGCTGGGTGTTAGTAACAGATGACATTGTGTTTGGTGGAGTGCGGTTTAGAGGCTTAGTACATTTACCAGGGCAACAGTAATTTGTATTTTCTATTTATAATTTTGAGTAACTAACTGGTTTAATAAGTTTAAATTACGGCTTAGATTTGTGTAGTCGAACAAAATATTTGTTACCAAAGCTCAGCTAAATTGGCCATGTATCGAGCCGGTTGATCAAATTTTCTTTCCGACCACTTATAGAATGAATTAGATTATAAAGGAAATTTACTCGTCAGTCGTATTAATACCGTCTTTTTTTTAATATTCTACTAAGCCAGCGCTTGTATACGATCCCACCTGATGGTAAGTGGTGATGTAGCCTAAGATGGTGAAGCGCACTGACTTAACAAAAGCCTATTCACTCTTGCCTTGAAGTTACCGACACGGACTATTTGACTCCAATCAGACAGGTAATCTCTAAACCACGCCAACGGAAGACCCCTTACGCAAAGATTCTCTAGTCTTGATAGAAGCATGGATATCGATACGGTATCAAAGGTTTGTTTTAAATCAAGGAAAATACCTAGATGTTTGCTACCCTCATCCAAGTAAGTATGTAGCACGTCCGGCATCCGCCGTAGAACGTCCAGACCTAAAACCCAATTGTTTATCTGACAGTAACTTATTACGTTCCAAAAAACCTATTAATCTTTTGTTATCTTATCTAAAATTTTTGATAATCTTGATAACAGAGAAATAGGTCTGTAATTAGATGGAACTAACTCGTCACCCGCTTTATAAACTGGTATAACAATGACTTTTTTAAATAATGATGGAAATACACCATTTTCAAAGCTAAGATTATACAAATGTGCTAATGGCTTACAAAGTACGTTCATATTATTTTTAACCAATTTTGTAGTAATTTTATCCCAACCTGGAGCACTTTTATTTTTAAGAGTATTAATCGTTGATTTTACTTCCAAAGGGTCTGTATAAAATAGCGATAAGGAATGTATTGGCCCAGTTTTAAGTGCTTCCTTTGCGAGCTCGGTTTCAGTTTCATTCATCTTGGTTAGTATGTGTGATGCTAAGGTACCGCCTACGGAGGTGAAAAACTAATTAACTTGGTTTAATGAATCTACTGGAGTGGCTTCGATTTCAGTAAGTTTCGATGAGCAAGATTTCCGATGAGCAAAGACAAATTTCCTTAATTATTTTCCAAGTTTCTATTATTTAACCTTTATTTATTTCAAGTTGATTTGGATAGTATTCCACTTTTAATGATTTTATTAGGTTGTTGCATATAGTTCTATACTTAATACATTCATTTTTTAAGTTTATATCGTAGGATGAAGTTCGTAGATTTTTATGCATTCTGTCACGCTTTTTTTTATTTAACAACACCTGGTGTAATCCAGGGTTTTAATTGTTTATTCCTGTTAGCGATTTTTGGGTAAATAGTATTTCTTTCAATTATTTCTTGTAAATATATATCTGTAGCTTTATTGACATCAGTAGCTTGATAAAAACTATCCCACACGACACTCTCAATATTCTCATTTATTTTCTTAAAATCTTAACTTGCTTTTGTGTAAGACCACAAAGTTAGTTTTATTTTTTTCAATTTTTTCCATAACTTATAGTATCGGTGAGTGATCTGTAAATTCTTCGTTGCAATAGTTTGAACAAAGTTGTCTGTTTTGGCCATAAAATAGTCTAGACACGTTTTATTTCTAGTTGGTAAATCTATAAATTGTTAAAGGCCGCATGTGGCCATCATATTAACATAGTCCGCAGAAAAACTTGTCAACTTTTTTGGCATTATATCTAAATTTACATCGCCTGTAAAAAAATTATTAGTGCAATTGAGACACAGTATAATCTCACTAATTGAGTGGAGGTACTTAGCTGGATTCTGAAAACATGGTGGTCGATCTGTACACAAAATGGAACTATCAATTTTAAGCTTTAATACCAGCATATTTCCTTCACGACATCTAGGTTCGTATGAAGATTCTTGAAATATATCTTTATCGTATGCGATTACTCCATCATTTTGATTAATTACGTGCTTAGTGCGAATTACCTTATATCCGTCAATGTCTGGTATATTGAAATTATTGTTTAACCAGCACACCGTCAAAACAATTACATCTATCGATAAATTTAAGCTTGTCACAAGAACAAAAATGAATCAAAATTACAATTGACACTACGGATGTTCACTGTAAGGACACTGAGTGATACACAATTTTCTCTCCTATCGAGCAGAACGTTTTTAGTGTTTTCAGGCTTCGACAAACTTATACAGGGATAATCCTTAGTGTTATCTATATCCGCGCAAATATTATCCCTAATCCGATCTATTATATTTAATTAATATAGGACATTACATATATTTGACAATTACCAAAATTCTTATCCTTAATTATCCATTAGATAACATTCATTAGATATTAACGGACACTTCTGAATTGTAAAATCAAAATAAAAAGGACTTTTTAGATTTTGAACTTTGTACCTATTTTTTAATACTAATGTGCTGCGTTTATGGGCTCCTGCGATTTGGCCAATCGCACAATACTTTCACTCACATATTTCAAAATTTGTCATAAACTCAAACATTAATATTTTAAAATATACCTCAGATTAATATATGCCGCAAGGAACTGGGATACAGTGAAATCATCTGTTTTCATTTAAAATAACAATACTATTGTACTCTCATTGGCCAAATCAGCATTGTGCCACGCAAAATAAACCGTCAATAACGTTGACAGATGACAAGACGTTAAAATAGATAGATGTCAGACGTACGATCGTTTTCGTTTCGTTTAAAAAATACATTTCTGTAAATGTTTTCGGAACCTAAGTGCACTGTGCAGTTGGTTTGTTACGCGATAAGTTTTTATAAATTACGACTCGGCTTGAACAACGGATATCGATACCCTTCTTTAGCTACCTACCTGGCTTGAATCACGGACTTTAACTTTTCATTACTCACGGACTAACAAAACTAAATGAGAGTGTATAAGTTGTATTTATTTGGTATGAATAAAATAAATACCTAATCACAACCTGAGTTTTATTTACCGTATAAGTGCTAGGCTAAGACTGAACTGCTGACTGACATTATCAATAACATAGTAATGTTTCATAAAAATAAAACATAACCTTAAAATCTCTATTATAACTGCTAATATATGTGTTTTCAGAAGTGTCCGTTAGGAGATATTGTTCTTACATATAATTATGTGTAATTTCGGACTTTAAAAGGTTTTTTTTCACTGTTGGTTCTTAGGCGAACATTGTATGGATGCAGAACAATGTCATTTACACTTACACCGTTCATTGCAACTCCCAAACAAAAAAAAATGTGTAATTAAAATATGTATAAAAAAGTAAGCAAAATGTTCAGCAATCTTCACGCAAAAGTATAATCTCACTAATTGTCTGGAGGTACTTAGTCGGATTCTGAAAACGTGGTGGTCGATCTAATAGTACCGACACATCGTAAAATAGTATCAACGTGCTACAGTAAAATATATTGTGTAAGTGTTCGTGCATGTGTGTATTTTTTTTGTGTTTTGTTTGAATGGCAAAATTATTAATGTTCTAACAATTTTATTGATTATTACAACTAATACAACTATCAATAACTTACAAGATATTTGATTTATACATAAATATAGTCATTAATTTTTTCTAAGCTTCACAATGTCTTCCTCGCAGTTAACTCCTATGAATTGAGCACCATCAGTTTTCCTTAGGAAAATTCTTCAATGCGCAGTTCAGCAATATTTGTATTTGTATTTACTTGCAAATTCTCGAGCCAAGAAGAATAACCTTCTTGTCCGTTGTGGAAGATTTCCTGAGACTTATACAGGCACTTTTGGCCCGTTGATGTGTAAATGTTCTGTATTAAGTTATGCATTTTTGTGTTCCTTATATTATATCTTCATATTTTTCTCTTTTTTTTTCATTCAAGAAAACCGAGGTATACTCGATAATAATCGATTTATCTTGTGATTTCCTATTGATACGGAACACGACATATACGTCATGATATTGAATTGGTAGACTAACCGCTTTGCTTAAGTTAGCTACTATGTTAAGTAAATATTTTTTTGTTTCACCTGACCGTTTAGGCACATTGCGAATTTCTAAACTAGATGACCTGGTAAGGCGCTCCAACTGCTATAATTTTTCATCTAAAAATATCAACTGCTTTTGGTTATTTAACCTTTCTTCTTCCATTTGTTTCACTTCATCATATTTTTCCGCTACAAATTCAACTGATTCCCGCAAATTAATAATTTGTTCCTTTAATTCTTCAAACGCCGATCGTAAAATATTAAAGTTAGCTTGTTTTTCCTTTCTAAATTCTTCTAAGGACTGTGAAATTTACAGTCTCATTCTTGCTGGCAATCACCGAATGGTTAGAGGCACACTGAACTTAAACGATAAGTTTGAGAGGAGTCGTCTAATGAAGTCAACGCTCCGTCCCCCTCGTGCTCTAATCCAAAGTCCCGAAACCTTTCAGCTCGAGTTACAAAACCGTTTTCAGTACCTAGAAGATTGCAATGCAGTGGACGATATGAATGACAAGCTCGTGGAAACTGTCCATGCGGTCGGAGCTAAGTTTTGTAAGACCCGCCGCAGAAGAACACAAAAATTCTCCAATCACACTCTTAATCTAATGGCTGTTAGACGGGAAATGAAACTGCAATCTTCAGTAGATTTGATAGCATACAGGCAACTGAACAGACAGATCTCCAAATGCATGCGGCGGGACTTACACAACTTTAATACTGCTCGTATTGAAGAAGCGATCGAGCGGAACCAGGGCTCCAAAGTCTTTGCTAGAGATCTGTCTGCCAGAAAGAACCAACTGTCGAAGCTGAAGACCGAGTGTGGCAGCGTCGTTTCCGGGACACCTGAGATTTTGAGTGAGATTGAGAGGTTCTATGGGCAGGTGTACACTTCATCATTGGAGCCACACGCAAGTGTGAGTAACGATCCAAGAGCAAGTCTTATCCGACACTATTCCGATGATATTCCGGACGTCAGTCTGAGCGAAATTAGAATGGCTCTCCAGCACCTTAAAAACGGCAAAGCCCCAGGCGAAGATGGAATTATAGCGGAGCTTCTGAAAGTGGGTGGAAAACCGGTACTTGTAGTCCTTCAGGAGCTCTTTAATTCCGTCCTCCATGGTGGCACTACACCGGAGGCGTGGAGCAAAAGTGCGGTGGTCTTGTTCTTTAAGAAAGGCGACAACGCTCTCTTGAAGAACTACAGACCGATTTCCCTTCTGAGCCGCGTCTACGTGCTGTTTTCGTGATTCATTACGAATCGTCTCGCATGCAGACTCGACGACTTACAGCCTCCGGAACAAGTCAGTTTACGAAAAGGCTTTAGCACCATAGACCACATACATACCCTTCGGCAAATTCTACAGAAGTCCGAAGAGTACAATTTGCCACTATGTCTAGCGTATGTGGACTATGAGAAAGCCTTTGATTCTGTCGAAATTCGGGCGGTGCTGCAGTCCCTTCAGCGGTGCCAAGTTGACTGTTGGTATATCGAGGTGCTGAAGTGTTTTTACAGTAGGGCTACGATGGCTATCCGAGTACAGAACCAGAGTACGAAACCTATCTAATTGCAGAGAGGTGTAAGACAGGGTGACGTTATATCCCCGAGACTCTTCACCGCTGCATTGGAAGACGTTTTCAAGCTACTGGACTGGAAAGGATACGGTATTAACATCAACGGCGAGTACATCACTCACCTTCGATTTGCCGACGATGTAGTCCTTATGGTAGAATCGCTGGAGGACCTAAGCACTATGCTGAATGACCTCAATAGTGTCTCCCAACGGATAGGTCTTAAGATGAATATGGACAAAACAAAAATCATGTTGAATGTCCATATCACACCTATGCCGGTAGTTGTTGGGAGCACTAAGCTCGAAGTTGTTGATGAGTATGTTTACCTGGGACAAATAGTCCGACTAGGTAAGTCCAACTTCGACCGAGAGGTCAATCGACGGATTCAACTCGGCTGGGCAGCGTTCGGGAAATTACGGCACATCTTCTCGTCAAGTATACCTCAAAACTTGAAAACTAGACTGTACAACCAGTGCGTGTTGCCAGTGATGACCTATGGAACTGAGACGTGGTACTTCACTGCTGGCCGTATGAGGAAGCTCAAGGTCGCTCAGCGAGCTATGGAGAGGGCTATGCTCGGGGTTTCTCTGCGTGATAAACGTAGAAACGAGGATATCCCAAGTAGAACCAGAGTGACCGACATAGCCCAACGGATTAGTAAGCTGAAGTGGTAATGGGCCGGCCATATAGCTCGAAGAACCGACAACCGATGGGGAAAAAAGTTTCTCGAGTGGCAGCCTCGTACCGGTAGATGAAGTGTAGGGCGACCCCACTAGATGGAGTGACGACCTGGTAAGACATGCAGGAAGTCGATGGATGCAGGTGGCTCAGGACCGTGCTTTGTGGCATTCCTTGGGGGAGGCCTATGTTCAGCAGTGGACTTGTGAAGGGCTGTAATGATG
Source organism: Parnassius orleans (assembly GCA_029286625.1). Classification (NCBI taxonomy): domain Eukaryota; kingdom Metazoa; phylum Arthropoda; class Insecta; order Lepidoptera; family Papilionidae; genus Parnassius; species Parnassius orleans. The sequence continues at coordinate 993,113 of JAGSMP010000212.1, read as the reverse complement.
ATGATGATGATGAATTCTGTGTTATGTTATCTATGGCTCTTAAAAACACTTAAAAGTTTGTCTGAATATTTTAAAGCGTACTTTATCTTTGTTATAGAAGGATGGATTTCTTGTTTTATTAAAACAAAACTTTCCAAACAACGAAGTAAATGTATGTTGTTTACAGTATAAGGTAGCCCTAACTGTACCAGGTTGTCATAAACAGTGTCGGTTAAACTTTTTATTATGTAACTACCTGTACCATGTTGAGCTCTCTTTGTTATACCTGAATATTATATACAGCACTATTATATCTCGTCTTCAGTTAAATTAATAACAAAGAAAATATGGTTACAATAGTGTAATTATAATAATTTTATTCATTAGTTTATTTATTTAAAAAACAGACACGTACAAAATGACGGACTAAACGCCACAGGGTATTCTATTCCATTCTACCTCCAGGTCAATCAGAAAATATAAATAGTGCGCATATATATATATAAGACATATCCACCTATGTACTGACTCATCACGATATCTCTGGAACTTTATGGCATAGAGACTTGAAATTTGGTAGGAATATTCCTTTCGCCGAGTGGACGTTAGCTAAGAACGGATTTTACGAAATTCCACCCGCAAGGGGGGTTGCGCGGGCGTTAATTTAAAAAATCACATTTTCAAACTATAGCTCTTATAGGTATAATAGTTGGCCAGAATATTCTTTTTGGCATGCAAAAATTACCAAGAACGGATTTAATGGAGTTCCATCCACTAAGGGCAGTGTGGAGGCAGTTATTAAAAATAATATATTATAAAATTATTCGTCTGTCCGTGTGTATGTGACTGAACTCCCCCTAAATGGCTGGACCGATTTTGATGAAATTTTGTGTGTGTGATTAAATTGATTCGATAATGGTTTAGATTCACAATTAGACCCGGTAGGTGGCGCTGTTTTCGAGATCCAGAAATCACCCGTGCAAAGCCTGGGTGGATCGTTAGTATATTATATAAGCGTGACAACGATGGCAAATATTCCCGCTATGAGACAATTTCTTGCGAAGCCTATGTTCAGCAGTGAAATTTTCATAAGCTGTAATAGAAGGGCAGATAGAAGCTTATCCCTATTTTATACTAGAATGTAACTATACGAAAATATCCAGCAGAGGCCTCTAGTATTGCGATTACGCTTGACAAGCTTGTCAATTACATAAATCCCTTCTATTCGAGAGAGCCTTATATCCGCTAGTTAGACTGCTTACGTGCAATTGAAGAGGAAAAGGATACGATATCTTGATTATTTGATATTTTTGGCTTGCAATATTTTATTCAGTAGTAGTATTGTTTAGAAAATATTAGTTAACCTGATCCGTACAGTGGTTAAGCGATTAACTTTGCGCTGCCAATTGCAGGTTCAAATCCAGCACGTAAGAGTATTTCTGTAGCCTGTTAATACGTTTTTTTAAGAATAAAGGTTTTATTATTCCTAATAAAACATATTAACAGGGTTAATTTTTTTTAGGATAAGGGTGACAAACGAGCACATAGTCCACCTGATGGTAAGTGGTTGCTGTGGCCCATAGAATGCAGATCCGTTGTCATCCGTGAGGGCTAAGACGAAATGCCTCGTTTCCAGTAAAAAGGGGAGACACTTTTTCTGGAAACGAGGCATTCCTTCACTCGGTTCTCTACACTGTATTCTCTGAGAGCGTGGTAAGGACCAGGTCGAGCCGACCAATTCGTGCTACAACTATATCAGTAATATAGCTGCAGCATTGCTCTACCACGTAAATACTTATTCTACGATTCTTTAGTTCCTGAAAAAAGATATGGTAAAAGAATAAAATTATTAAGTATGAACTATTCGTTAGCGTATCATAACCATCATTACAGCCCTTCACAAGTTAAAATCATGCTAACTGATTGGATTAAAACATAAATATGAAAACATACCGAGCCGCTTTCACTACTATATTATCTTAACAGTCAGTGAGTGTAGTAAAAGGCGACAGAGGGAAACAAAGCAGGAGATGGGCAGCAGCGCCTTTCAAATACAACTTAAAAAATAAAAAAAACTGCGTTTGCCAACCCGCCAGTAAAACGTGGCAACTATGTCCAATAGGGAGAATCTCTATAAGGTAAACTATGGTGTAGACATTTTATAGACTATAACGAAATCGGTTATTGTAACTAACACTTATTGTTCTATACAGAGGGACTTCTACGATGGCTACTTTTCTCATATTATATTTTCTATTTGCATTGAAAGTAAGTTTTATTACATTTAAGGACATTGTTAACTATTATAGTTTTCGTACAGATAGTAAGCAGCACGCACGCGAGATCTGATATTATTAGTTGATTCACGTATTTATCACGAATCACATAGATTGCTTGGGTCAAAAAACAAGACATCAAATGTACTCAATTTCGCTGAGACAATATTATGTAATATTTAGTTAATAACAGTGAATTTTAGGAGATTGCTTCAAAATGTTTTAAAGTTAAAACTACAAATTGCGGTCAAAATTTCTGTTTCTTTAAGCTTTGTACAATCATTTTACACACGGTAGAGCCATGCTGCAGCTATATTATGGCTTTATCACAATTGGATCGGCTCGACCGGGAAAGGACCACGCTCTCACAGAATACCAGCGCAAAATACCAGCTCAATGTAGCTGTGTTTTGTATGTTGAGTGTAAAGAACAGGAGACCGTTTTTACTGGTAACGAGGTATTCCATCTTAGTCCTTAAGGGTGACAACGAGTGTGCATTTATAAAAATAATAATAATAATTTATTTTCGCACCACATTAAATTAGCAATATCGATTTTGACAAAAAAGGCACAAAGTAATGTGAGAGACCGATGCCTAAACTAGGCGACGAACCTGTATTTCAGGACATCCGTCCCAGTTGACAAATACAAAAGTATAAATCTTGTATACGTATGTATTTTATTAATAATGATACGTTATAATCCATTTACTTGTGGTAAGTATTATTATTAGTAAATATTTAATAAATTTATCTTGATGGATAAGATTAACCTTTGTGATCTTTCGAGTGGCAGAAGCGATGATTTGGTAGCCCCACCCCAGCACGTAATACAATATATTATTAAAGATTGGCATAGAGCAAAATAGACTGATTTAATAGTGTTAGAATCTGCTACACAACGGAGTTTTTAAAACATATATGTTAATTTCTGTATCCAATTTGAAAGTGTAAGTATATATTCATGAAATGTTAGCTTATCATCCAACAAAATACCAAAGTATTTAATTGAAATCCCTTTTTGCAGAGGTGTGCATGTACATGTTGGGCGATAAGGAAAATTGCAAGAATGAGCAGTAAAACATGGTCTCTGCAGGTTGCATATTTATTATTAAGTTTAGAGAAGGACAAATACTTTATTTTATCCACGTTGAGGGTTAACACATTATCGCGAAGCCATTCAGTCAATCTATTTAAGCCAATTTGAGCAAAGTTAAACACATCTGGCCATGAATCACCGGTAAATAGCAGTGGTGTGTCATCTGCAATCGTAACTATTTTCCGTACACTAGATTTAGTTTTCAGAGGTCACTAATATAAAGAAGAAACAAGGTAGGGCCATGAATACTTCCTTGGGGAACACCATAGCAGATGGGGAGCTCATTACTAACGTGTTTATCATTTTTTACGGACTGTGTTCTATCTGTAAGGTAATCCCTGAACAGCTGCAACGGTACATCCCTTATACCAAGCTTCTCCATTTTATGCAACAATATGGGAACAGAGACCGTGTCAAAAGCTTTGGTTAAATCTAGAAAAAGTCCAATTGTTTTCTTTTTTTCTCTAGGCTAAGTACAATAAATTCAATTAATTCATGAAACTTTTGATTCTTAATCGAGGATAGACGTAAATGTGTATAAGCCACAGCATTCACTTGCCATTACATGAACTGTCAGCTCGTTTGTCACCCTTATTTTATTAAAAAATTGTCATTGTTATTGCAATTGTCAATTCTGGTAATGGTCTATGGCTGTTCAGCAGTTAGCTGTTACGGGATAATCACAAAGTCCAGACATATATGCAAAGCGTCGTTTAAGTAAATTCATATCACCCTATATAACCTTCATCTAACATCGTTTCATGTGGAACAATTCAATTAATAATTAACAAACCAATTTGTGATAGCGTAGCCCGTAACGCCATTTGCATAATATTTCAATTAAATGTCTTACGTTTTAGTTATTGTAATTGAATTATTTTAGATACGTTATACGTGGTAGAGCCATGCTGCAGCTATATTAATAGTATAGTTGTAGCAAGAATGGGTCGGCTCGACCGGGGAAGGACCACGCTCTCACAGAATACCAGCGTAAAATAGCAGCTTAATGCTTCTGTGTTTCGTATGGTGAGTGAAGAGAACCGGATACCCTTTTTACTGGAAAAGAGGCATTCTATCTTAGTCCTCGCGGTTGACAACGCATCTGCATTTTAATTCGCAAACAAAGATAAATTTAGCTGTCTATGGGCCACAGCAACCACTTACCATCAGGTGGACTGTGTGCTCGTTTGTTACCCTTATTATATTTAAAAAAAATACGTTAATTTAGATATCGTCTTAAGGAAAACATGATCCCCTAGAGATAATAATAATGTCCTACAAACCAAATTTAGGATCACTAGGGCAAGACTCAACAGAGGCTGTTTATCTGCGCAGGGCGGGATAATAGGAAGTACAGGTGCACGCTCTACTCCCTTCCTCTTATCGTCCGATAACACGGCAATCCGAAAAGAACGTTTTCTTTAAAATGCACGGGGATGTAACACTCCTGTTTCTGGGCTGCTACTGAGATTTTTCTGACATAAAACTCATTAACTGATTTAATAGACCGCTACAGATGCTGATATACCTTTCTCGATTTATTAAAATATACCTTCCTGGTTGAAACCTATATTCAACTATAGACCATCTACAGGTAAAACGAACTCAGTTTTTCTATTACGAATTTTCTACGATAACGTTACAAATAATATTGTACATGGAAAAACATTCAGACCAACAACAGTAAAATGGAATAAAGAGAGAAATTAGTGACTAGGTAGTGGACTCCTTTTCTACCTAGGAGTGTGTCTAGGTAGGTATCACTCTCTTACCTGTTTCTTCCGAAAAACAGCAGTGTATTGAGTGCACTGCTGTGTTTCGGTCTGAAGGGTAGAGAACAGAAGTATAATTACAGGTTGTGAGCATTCCTCATAAACACCTCAAATATACTCACTTAACTCCATAACTCACACGCACATACGCACAAGCACATAACCCACAAACCCTCACTCACATATTATATTTACACACCACGTACTCCACCCAATGTTTATTATTTGTGTTGTATATTATAATTTAATAGTTATCGCTAGACCACCAAACGTTGATAATTTGTTTATAATTTAATAAGTTATCAAAAGAGTTATCACTAGGGCAATGTCGGAGCACATTGGGAGAATTGGTGAGAAACTAGTTCGACTTCCTTCGGGAACTCGTACGTTCTGGTCTTAGCAATTCCATTAGAATGGAGCTGGGGACGGATAAGTGTGCGGTCATCCATGTCGAAAGGGGTAGGTTTGCTAACTCTGAGGGCATAGACTTATTTTTATCATTAGACTATGCCCATCAACATAAGGACCCTTTCCGAGGCTGAAACATACCAATACCTGGGTATGTCACAGAACATAGGTATCGATGAGGCGGAAATGAAACAGTCAGTTTGCGATGTGTTTTATGCACGTTTGACAAAAGTGCTCAACAGTCTTTTGTCGGCTGTGAATAAGACACACGCATATAACGGTTGGGTCATGCCTGTCCTCATAAATACCTTCGGCATGCTCAGGTGGACTCAGACCGAACTGAATGCTCTGGATAGAAAAGTCCGCACTGTTATGACGTCACACAGAATGCATCACCCGAGATCGTCAGTAATGAGGCTGTACTTGCCGCGGAAACATGGTGGGCGCGGCTTTTTGAGCGCTCTCACCATGCATAATTGCGAAGTGTGCAGCCTCCGTAATTACTTTCTGGTGAGTTTGGATGATCCATTCTACAGGGACGTCATTTTGTCGTCATTCGTCTTACTCCTCTATCCTTAGCCAAGGAGCTACTGCAAGACCCAGCAGTACAGTGCATTTCCGACCGGGAGACCGTACGGAAGGAGAAGGAGCTCCACGGGAGGTTCTACAAGGCTCTACATTAGCCTTTAGTAGACACAGTCGCCTCCCTCACTGGCTACGTTTCGGTGACCTCTTTGGGGAAATCGAGGGTTTTGTCTGTGCGATACAGGATCAGGTTATTAAGACCAACAATTATCGGAAATACGTCCTAAAGGATGGCGCCGTCAACATCTGTCGAGCTTGTCGACATTTCGGCGAGTCACTTAGGCATGTCATCTCCGGTTGTTCGGCGCTTTCTAATACTGAGTATTTGCACATACTCAACCTAATAGCCAGGATTCTACACCAGGATCTCGCTGTGAAATGCGGTCTCATGGATAGGAAAATGCCATATTATAAGTACTTGCCGGAAGCCGTGCTCGAAATGACCGCGCTAGGTTTCTATGGGACCGGGCTATCATCACAGACAGGAGTATTCTTGCGAATAAGCCTGATATTGTGCTGATGGACCGGGCACAGTCAAGGATATTTTTGGTCGATATAACCATTCCTTATGACGAGAACCTCGTGAAAGCCGAAACAGGTGCTGACAAAATATCTGACCTGGCTCACGAGGTGACCGACATGGGGTGGTCTGCCGACCGAAATTATTCCTGTGGTCGTTTCTGCGAACGGGCTAATCCCGGTCAGCCTCTGGTCATCTGAGGCGACTGGGACCCGTGAAGGACCGCTCCGTGCTCAAATGCAGCGGTGCTCCTCGACACCACCCGCATCGTCCGCCGGTTTCTTTCCCTTTCCCCCTAACCCTCGGCCGTTTGGTCTCCCCTGGTGAGGGCTTCCATTTGGTTGGGTTTTTATTTATTTATGTATTATTTGTGTTAGTATATTTAATATATATACATATATATTAATGTACATTTATTTACTTACTATATTTCTTTTATATATTTATTCAGCCCAACCAAATGATAATACTTTATAAATATCCCAAATAATAATAATAATATTTATTGGGTAATAAGTACATTGTAAATTGATACAGTGTTATAGTTGAGACTTCCTTTTAAGTATTTAAAATACTTGTGCCAGAAGGCCACACGCTACCATAGCCTTATATTATAAGCTTATTACCAATAATTTATTTCTTCTTAAATAATGAAAAAATAATCTTAATAATAAATAATTATTAATAAAGTTTTCTGTTTTCAGAAGAATATACACACACACACACGCGCGCACGCCCGCGTGTGTGTGTCTGTAGGTCTCTCTATCTCTCTCTCTGTGTGTGTGTGTGTGTGTGTGTGTGTGTGTGTGTGTGTGTGTGTGTGTGTGTGTGTGTACCTTACCAAATAATTTAATATAGTAAATCCTCAATTTCTAATTTAAGGTTTGCCAAATAATTAATTTATTTTAACACTGTATGGATGTATTTTGATAGATATCTATTATTTTGTTTATTCTTTTATATAAGATTTTAACTTTAGCTGCATTTTGACGCCTTGAAAAAGCTGAATTTACTTTTTTAGTAATTTAATTTAATTTAATTAAACAGTGTACATGCTGGCTTACAGTATGCCCAAAACGCCAGCATGCTAATTTACAAATTACAGTTTTATATAATAAATAATAATAGAAGATACATGTCAAAAAGGTCAAATAAATTAAAGAATACATGTCCAATATATCAAATTAAATAAAAAAAAATTAAAATTAAAAACATGCCAAATAGATTAGATGTCAAATAGATTACATGGAATTAAGATGTTCTAAAAATGCAGTTACTTTGTCTGATGGTAAATTGTGAAAGTATCGTCTACGTACCGCTAGAACCTTGAGTTACTGGTGCAGTAAGCAGGCCTCAAAGTCCTCCATGAAAATATCGGCGACAATGGGAGATACCAAGAGCCCATTGCAACACCATCTACTTGCTTGTAAAACTCTTCCTTCCACAATAGATAGCCAGATGTAAGGCAATGTAAGCAGTACTGCATTCTGTTGGCATGTTGTTTTCTCTCTTTTCAGTTACAATTGAGATGCAGTCTTCAACAGGTAGGCATGTAAACAGAGACTGAACATCAAAACTGACCATAGTTTCATTGTCAGTAAGACATAGGTCTTTTATCTCACTAACAAAATGGTATGAATCCTTAGTGTGTGCTCTTGTGTGTCCTCTGAGTAGTGATAGTGTTTTTGCTAAGAGTTGAGCCAATCTGTAAGTTGGCGAATCGATCTGACTCACTATTGACGTATGAGCGTTCGGTTTGTGTATTTTGTAACCCATACAACTTCGGTGGTTGGCCACACGCAGGTATTATCGAATTGACGTCTAGATTCAATTTTATATTTTTAATTAGATCGCAGTTGTTTTGCGTATTAGTTGTAGGCCTGTTTTACCTTTACGTACGTACTTTCATCCGATAAAAGTTATGTATTTTTTACAATTGTAATCCGACGTATTCATTTTATTATTCATCCATTCATCCATTCATCCATTTAATTTGGTGATATAATCCGTAAAAGTAGTTTAATTCAACGCTCTCACCATGCATAATTGCGAATGTGCAGCCTCCGTAATTACTTTCGGTGAGTTTGATGATCCATTCTACAGGGACGTCATTTTGTCGTCATTCGTCTTACCTCTATCCTTAGCCAAGGAGCTACTGCAAGACCCAGCAGTACATATTCGACCGGGAGACCGTACGGAAGGAGAAGGAGTTGGGTTCCTAAGGCTCTACATGGCCTTTAGTAGACACAGTCGCCTCCTCCACTGGCTACGTTTCGGTGACCTCTTGGGGAAATCGAGGGTTTGTCTGTGCGATACAGGATCAGGTTATTAAGACCAACAATTATCGGAAATACGTCCTAAAGGATGGCGTTGTCAACATCTGTCGAGCATGTCGACATTTCGGCGAGTCACTTAGGCATGTCATCTCCGGTTGTTCGGCGCTTAATACTGAGTATTTGCACAGACAAACCTAATAGCCAGGATTCTACACCAGGATTTCGCCTGAAATGCGGTCCATGGATAGGAAATGCCATATTATAAGTACTTGCCGGAAGCCGTGCTCAAAATGACCGCGCCAGGTTTCATTAGACCGGGCCATCATCACAGGGAGTATTCTGAATAAGCCTGATATTGTGCTGATGGACCGGGCACAACAAGGATATTTTGGTCGATATAACCATTCCTTGTGACGAGAACCCAGTGAAAGCCGAAACAGGTAAGCTGACAAAATATCTGACCTGGCTCACGAGGTGACCGATATGTGGGTGGTCTGCCGACCGAAATTATTCCTGTGGTCGTTTCTGCAAACGGCTAATCCCGGTCAGCTCTCGTTATCTGAGGCGACTGGGACTCGTGAAGGACCGCTCCGTGCTCAAATGCAGAAGGCGGTGCTCCTCGACACCACCCGCATCGTCCGCCGGTTTCTTCCTTTCCTCCTAACCTCACGTTTGGTCTCCCCTGGTGACGGCTTCCATTTACAGTTTTTATTTATTTATGTATTATTTGTGTTAGTATATTTAATATATATACATATATATTAATGTACATTTATTTACTTACTATATTTCTTTTATATATTTATTCAGCCCAACCAAATGATAATACTTTTTATAAATATCCCAAATAATAATAGAAGATACATGTCAAAAAGGTCAAATAAATTAAAGAATACATGTCCAATAGATCAAATTAAATAAAAAAAATTAAAATTAAAAACATGCCAAATAGATTAGATGTCAAATAGATTACATGCAAATAGATTAACCAAAATGTCATTGTCAAATTAACTATCTATGATTAAATTAATATATTACAATATGTCAAAATTGATGTCAAAATAGAAGGGCTTTGTTACATAGTTGCCCAAAGCTTAATAATCAGTCTCGTAATCATGTGCGAGCATATCTCCAATAAGCCGTATAAGGCGCAGTGGTGCGTGGCTGCGCACCTGGTGTGCCGACGGCCGCCACAGAAGACGCGGCAGCCGCCGCGGTGCCACCGTCCCTCCACATCACAGCCAGCCGCTTCCAATAACCCACTCTACTTAATATCGTCGGGCTATCTATTCTATTATGGATGATTGCTAGGTAGTGTGTTATCAACTGCATAATCCGCCTAAGTTTAAGAGTGTCCAACCCACCATACCAGTAACAAATAAGGACGGATATAGATAGGGATAACGTATTTCTGCTTATATAGCCATCGCGCGAATTTTCGCTGTATTCTCTCTATCATCAAAATATATTTCTCCTCATAGGCATTCCATACTATGGCACCGTATTCAAGCTTACTACGAACATATGCATTGTAAAGTACCAAAGCTACCCCTAATCCGTCGAACTGTGAAGAAGTGCGAATAACAAAGCCAAGCATTTTGCTGGCCTTTTTACAAACAGTAGTCACATGGTTATGAAAGTCAAGTTTAGCGTCTAATAATATTCCTAAGTCACAAATTTCACTTACCCTTTCTAAGGGCGTGTCAGATAAATTATAATCTTCATTTAGTGGACAGCGTTTACGCGTGAATGTTATTATTTTACATTTATTTGTATTAAATGGAAGACGATTTAATATACTCCAATCCATCACCGCATCGATGTCTTTTTGTAATGTCTCGGAGTCAGACGGGTCATCTACACTTAGGCTTAATTTGAGATCATCCGCGAACAACAGACATTTGGAGGCAATCACGCTATTCGGTAAGTCATTAATGAAAATAATAAAAAGCAATGGCCCCAACGTACTTCCTTGACTCACCCCAGATCTTGTATAATAGTCACTAGACTCAAATGCACCCACTCTAACAAACTGACGCCGATCACGTAGGTAATTCGAAAAAAACTCGACAAGTTTCGGGGCAAAGCCTATCAACGCCAATTTACGTAACAATATATCATTGTCGACCAGGTCAAATGCTTTTTTAAAATCGAAGTACGCAGTATCCACCTGCCTACCAGCATCCAACTCAGCAAATGTATAGTCAAGATGAGCCTGGATTGGTAGTGGTAGAACGGGCAGTTCGAAAACCGTGTTGACTATCGTTCAATAAATTCTGAGTTTGCTTATTAATTTGCTGGCATAAGACAATTTCAAATAATTTTGCAAAGACTGTAAGTAATCACGACTATATCCTTTCTTCTTTTATTTTGAGTGTTATGATTATATACTAAGGTTTTATGAAATTTTAGAATAGAATGTAGAACATATAATTTTGTTACTGATAGCAGGTCACACATTTGATACAAGTTGGTGGTTGAAAAAAGGAAAGGCTTAAAATGCATGACTTTCACAAGTGATCTTTGTGACCGTTCTACTTCTATAAATTTAGTTTTCGCTGCTCCACCCCAGACAGGAATGCAATAAGCGATAATAGATTGGATTGGGGAAATATAAATCTGTTTAAGTAGTTTGTTAGAAGCTACATATCCCAACTGTTTAAAAAGCCAAGTTAGTTTTCTTATTCGCTCATTTACTAGTTCAATCTGATCAAACCAAGATAGTCGTTGATCTAAAATAACTCCCAAATATTTTGTTTTATTTTCTTTATTGATAGATGGGCATAGACAATTAGCATTATTAGTATCACATGTATGAATTTTTATGGCAAAATTAGTATCTGGTTGAGTTTTGTTAGTTAATGTGAAGCAAATATAATTGATTTTTTGAGCGTATAAAGTGAGGAAATTAAACTTGAGCCAAAATGCAACTTTAATCAAACCAAGCTCAGTTACCCTCTGTACTGAATCCCAGTTTCTGTCTGAAAATACTATTGCAGTATCATCAGCGTAAGAAAAATTGCGGGCTCCTTTAGACATTAGATCACACAGTTCATTTATGTATACTAAAAATAAGGTAGGCCCAAGCACACTGCCTTGCGGCACGCCATACGTAATATCAGAGTATTTACTAACATATTGACCTATTTTAACTCTTTGTAATCGATTTGATAAATAACTTTTAAATAGTTCTAAAGGCGTGCCTCTGATACCAATGAGATCCAGTTTACTTAAAAGTATAGGGGTGGAGACCGTGTCGAATGCTTTTTTTAGGTCTCTACGAATCAATTCATCCGTGAGGTGTGAGGTTATTGCTGTGATTGCGTCTTCTGTAGACCGTCCCTGTCTAAAGCCGAACTGAGAGTTTGATAAGATATTGAATTTATCCAAATAATTTAATGATCTTTTATTTATTACTTTTTCTAAAATTTTTGAAATAGAAGTTAATACCGAAATCTGTATCTTTTGTAGCTTATTTTAAGGATAATATTGAAGGGTTCCTTTCTTAACTGCTTTTGCATTTTATTCAGAGTTCTGATGCACCTTAAAATGCCAGGTGTGATTCCCGGTTTTATAGTTCGTTTGTTTTTTGGTATGCTTCTTGTAATAGTGTTTTCTTGAAAAGACTCTGATATTTTATTAATCAACATTTCTAATACAAAGTTTGGATAATTCGCGAATAATAATTCATTTAAATATTTCGGTTTTAGAGTTTCAAGAGCCTTACCAAAATCTGTAGTTGTTTTCGTTTTTTTACTTGTCATTTTTAACTTTACTTTAGATAGACAAAGAAATATTGAATAGTGGTCAGTTATAGTAGTATTCAATACAGCAATATCTGCAGATAATTTACTCTTGTTCAGTTTAATCATGGCATGATCCGGACATATCGTTACTCTTGTAGGAAAAAGATGACCTGGAACAATACCATGAGAAGCTAGCATAGCTAGGTACTTTTGACGGTTCAATTCGTAAGTTGATTCGTTTTGGTAAGGTATAATATTTATATTAATATCGCCTGTTAGTATTATATTATTATATCTTTTAATAGATTCTAAATATAAATTAAGGGACTCTATGAAAGCATCTGCATTATTATTTGAAGGAGATCGATAAATACCTAGAATTATACTATTATTAACGTTTATTTCTAAGCAAGATGCTTGGTCAAGTATAGCTTCTTTAACATTCACTTTAATATTATTACAGACGTAGGTGACAACACCATCATTTTTTAAATATGTTTAGATGTTTGAAACCCAGAGAAATTTTGGACAATAGGTATAGGTTTAATTTCATTAAGTTGGCATTCAGTTAGAATTATAATATCCGGTTCGAATTTCATATCAGTGAAGTTAAGCTATAAGTCACTAAAATTGCAATATATGCTTCTTATGTTTTGGCAGAAAATTTTCAAATCACCTTTCTTAGCATTTATATGTTTAGGTATGTTACTAATATCACAAGAGAATGCTTGCGTAATATTGGTGCAATCTATTTCATGCAATGTATTAAGATAATTATCTATTATGATATGCAATTTTAAGGCTGATAGTTTTTGTTTGTCTTTCATTATATGTGTAAAGTAACAATAATATTTGGCTCATTATTTTCATGCAGAAGTATAAGTATACGTATAATATTTTAAGAATAACAATGAAGAAATTAAGATGCAAGAAAAATAAGTGTGCATAATACAATGTAAGATCATGGTGTGAAAATGAATATGTGTGTAAAATGTAGTATAATAACAAAAATACTCACTATAGGTATTGCGAACAGATAAAATAAAGCAAAAACTATTTTTAGACGAAGTATAAAATATCAAAAGAAATACACTACTTAATTGACAATTCAGCTCATCCCGGACTAGTCATTTTCCTTGCATCAATTGATGAACTTGGGCCTCGAAGCTTATTTTAATTATACAGAATGGGGTCCCACATATATGAAACAAATGAAACCACATACTTTTTATTGCCTTTGCTGACGATGTACAAAAAATGAACGTAATCGGTCCAGTAATTAGGGCAAAAAATAGAGTTTTAATTTTAAGCAAATTTGAACTCTCTATAGAATTGGGTCACTAAGTCAATGATTCAATGAACTTGAATCCTTGAACATTAAAAAGCGACGTTGCCACGCAGTGAAAACTATTGCGACGTATCGACAGCGGTGTCTTTTGGTGGCGTCCATAAACAAGCGGCACGAGGCATGCGGCGTTCTTCAAAGGCAACGGCGCAAGTGCGCGCGCGCCTGTGTCGTAGAGTAGGACACCTGTTATCGATCATTAGCTTCTTTCAAAGGGAGTACTGATCGATAAACAAAAAAAAATGTTTAGCTTTAAACACATAGGGCATGGTTTTTTTTAGAATTATCGTGTTATTATGATAATTCTAAAAACACTACGACCTAAGTATTTAAAGCTAAACTTTAAAGCTTTTTTGTTTAAGTGTGTTCTTGTAGATTTAGAGATAATAAATTATTTTGACATGATAAAAAAACCCATAAAAACAACCAATTAAAAAAGTCATACTTACTTACCCGTTTCCTAGGAAATCACAAAACGGTAGTTTCGTAAGTTCAATTGTACAAAAATAAACTTTTTTTTAACAATCAATAACTTGTCGATTGTTATCAAATCAAAAATCAAAATTACTTGTATTCAAATGTAGTAGGTAAGTAAGTGTAAAAAGAAAAGGATCGATAAACGATAATTGCACCTTGTGGCCCTATTTATTACTTTTATTATTTTCGCCATTTTGGAATTTGGAAGTTTGGCTTTCAGTTCACCGCAATTCTTCCAGAATATAGGTGCGTTTCGCTGCTTACGCGCATTGCTTCAAGTGATTTATTTTTCGTAAGATAAATACAATTAGTCCAAAAATTTTTTACAGTGAAATACACACTTATTGGGTAATTGACTTTATGTGTATAAATAGTGTTTTTAAGTAGGTTTATTTTTATTATTTTTTCATTGTGATATTGACACTGAAAATGCCAAGACAGCAGCATTTTTTCAGTGCGGCAGAGTATACAGACATGGTTTTATTGTATGGCGAATGCCGCCAAAATTCAGCGTTAACTCTGCGTACTTATCGTGAGAGATACGGCGCAACTCGCGTCTGCTCTACTAGCGTCCGGACAATCTTAGGTGCTGTCCAAAGAATCAGGGAAAATCAGCGCATAGTGCCCAGGAAAAATCAGCGCATAGTGCCCAACACTCGTGAAGGAGTTGCTCCGCGTCACTTTCCACCCTCGTTCAAGCAACGAGTCTTAGACTATTTCGATCGGAATCCAACCTGCAGCCTTAGACAAGCTGGGCGTGTGTTTAGAGTGAGGCATAGAACAATACACCGAGTGCTGAAAAGGAACAAACTATGTCCTTATAAATATGCTAAGGTGCAGGCGCTGCTGCCCCGTGATAAGCCGATTAGAGAGTCTTACTGCCACTGAGTACTGGAAAAAATATCTCAAGACCAAAGTTTCCTATAAAATGTGTTTTGGACAGATGAAAGCACGTTTACTCGAAACGGCATAGGGAACCGAAAAACCATGCGTCACTAGAGCCATACGAATCCCTATTTATTTAAGGAACCAGCTCATCAATACCGATTTTCTATTAATGTTTGGGCAGGCATTCACGGAGATCAAATAATCGGCCCTATTTTTATTGACGGAAACCTGAATGCACAGAAGTTTCTCAATATTCTCAACGGCCCAATAACAGAATATTTAGAAGGATTGTCTGTGGCAGCTTACGAGCGGGTATGGTTCCAGTTAGATGGAGCTCCTCCACACTCCGCACTCCTTGCGAGAGAGCGGCTTAGCACCATGTTCGCCGAACAATGGATAGGGCCGATTATTTGATCGATATATTTGGCTATGGCCCTCGCAGGTTGCCAGCTCGGTCGCCGGATCTCACTCCTCTAGACTTCTTTTTATGGGGCTTTATTAAAAATGAGGAGTACTCAAAGATCTCCGAAACCGAAGATGAACTGCGCAATCGTATTATTGCCGCCTTTGACAAATTAAAAGCCCTGGCTGTGGATCCTGAACGAAATTTGCTGAGCAGGCTTCAGGACAACATTATGCGGCGATGTAACTTGTGCATTCAAGAACGTGGCGGACATTTTGAAAATTTTAAAATTTAGGGTTCCATTAAATTTTGCAACTAATATGCAATAATATTTATTTCGTTCAGTTCCATTTTCGCGAAATAAAAAAGTGGTGGTAATAATACCTAAACAGTTTAGTAAGTAAGTTTTTATTTCGTCGCACATTGTCAAACGAACCAAAGGCCGTGCCGACAATAACGCTGCCTGCCGCCAACCGCCATGCCACCCGCGTGCAACGTTGCCACTCTTCCAAGGGGTCAAGGTACGTAGTCTAAACAGAGTGTTTACTTTACTGAATTTATTTTAATATTTATTTTGTTTGAAAATTTCACTTTTTTATTTTACGGGTTTTCATTTAATATTTAATTTTTCTACAATTCTATGGACTAGTATTACTTGTGGTTTAATTTATTGCATATAATGTGGATTCCTTACTGTATAATAATAATAACATCTTTCATAAGAAGTGGGAATAAAGCTTTCCATTTAAGTTCTCTATATTCTAATGACCTTTCTACAGATAGCGAGAAAAGTAAGCTCTTCTCCCAATTAAATGAAGTCCCAAAGATGATGTCCTAAAGGAATTGAAATTAAAGCTATTTGTTACGATGTAAAATATGAAAGGTCGATTGTTTAACGTATTATTCCGAACTTAATTTTTGGTACAATATACTGCTGCCTATTTATTTTTGATAAAGTACAGTTACTTAAAACAACGTTTTCTTCACCGAAGAAATAATATTAAAAAATTGCAGGTACGTAATTTTATAATGGCCACAAAAATAATATCAAAAATGTTAGTTATTTAATAAAATGATATGAATGAAGATATTCATACAAATCAAATCATTATATATATTTATTGCCAACCCGTGCGATCAACCCCAAAAAACAACGCCTGTTTACAAATAAATATAACGTAGTGTAAGTCAACTCTGACCATTTTAAGGAAATTGGACCTAAATGAATATTTTTGTACTATATTTATATTTATTATTAATTAAACATAATGCTTAAAGTTAAATTTAATACATCATCCAGAATTAGGATAGATACATTAATTCAGATGTCGTTTTAAGGAATACACGATACCCTACGGATAATAATAATGTCATTCGAACTGAATTTGGGATCACTGAGGCAAGACTCAACAGAGACTAGCTGCGCAGAACTGTAATATAGCAAATACAGGTGCACTCTATACTCCCTTCTTCTCATCGTCCGATAGGACGGCAATCCGACAAGAAAGTTTGATACACTCCCTGATTCCGAGCTACTACTGAAAATTACCTGACATAAAACTTATAAACTGAATTAACAGACCTTGACAGATAGTGATATACGGTTTTAGACAAATATACCATACCAGCTATGGTCGGAACCCATATTCAGCTATGGACCATCTACTGCTTGAAAGAACTTTTTGCTTGTAAGTTTTCTATTATAGATTCTACGGTACCGTGGGGGAGTTTTACATATAAAACTATACATGGAAAAACATTCAGATACGCAAAAGTTAAATGGAATATAGAATGTTAAAAAATGGAATAAAGAGAGAAATTAGTGACTAGGCTGTGGGATTCCTTTTCTGCCCTGTGTGCACTGCTGTGTTCCAGTCTGAAGGGTATAAGAACAGAAGTATAATTACAGGTTTTGAGCATTCCTCCTAAACACCTCATACTATACATACATACTCCCTCAATTCCAGTACGTAGAAAATAACGGTCACTAACAGATGGAATACTAATTGACAAATTATGCAAATCAAACGGTCTGCGTACGTCATAACGTGAACTTATATCGTACATTGTTATTTATTGGATTGCTAACCAAAAGAATAGTGTTATGAGTTTTCTATTCGGAACATATTGATCGGAACTGTTTTTTCTTACTCATATCCAGGAATGTTTTAGGCTATGTTTTATACTGAGTTTTCCATATTCTGATGATTTCGAAAAACAAATACATATATTCAGGAAGAATCTGCTATTTTGTACTTATATAGTAGAGGCTGCAAATTTTTTGTGAAAAATATTGTATGATAGCGCACATTCCATACCGCAGGATGTAAAAGCGTGAAATTTGAACTTGCCATTGGATAGCTTCTGTTTATCACGTAAACAACTAAGAAAGTATTTTTTTAAATGGAACCCCTAACAAAGAGAATAAAATATAGTGTTAGAACTTGTATGAAACTTATTTTGTTACGAGGCTATTGACTATAAACTAACTGAACGTACTCTGTAAATAAATACGTGAAAACTTATTTTGCAATTTTTCAAGACAAACTATTAAGAAAGGTCCTGTGGGGTGTTCAAATTTGTATTAATAAAAAAGATGTGTATGTAGGAGAAAGGGGTTGGCCATGCTGAATAAGAAATCAGGGATCACAAGATATTATTTAGTTTTATTAATTATAAATTGCACCAGGGCACTTTTATAATTAATGATAATAATTAATTATCCGTGAGCATCTAGGATAAGCTAGCTCCGTACTACCAGTGCAAAGAGTCACGCCAGAGGCAAGACTGCCCGCTCCGTGGCTGCGCGGTCGTTTTATATCCGTTGCAAAACAAGTCGAGCAGTGGGGCGGTGGGAGAAATCGAGTGGCGCGCCGGGTGGTGTGATCGGTGCACGTATTGTTTACAATTCTCGCTGTACCGGCGTACGACGATGCCGCCGTCATGCCATCATGTATTTAATGATTTTTTAAAGCTAGTGCAAATATCTTTTACGAGGATCAATGTACAAGTATGTAGGACGTATTTGGAAGCACAGAACAAACCACTGGACGTAGAAGCGTGAAAAAACAAAGAAAGCTCTAAATGTAATGTCATCTCTGAGGACCAAGATGAAATGCCTCACAGCATGTAACGATACCGGCTCTCTATACCTACGCTTTAGACCGGAACACAGAACAGGTCACATTCCATCAAAAAAAAAATCTTATCTGATGAAAAAAACTGATTCACCTAATTGTGAAACGTGTGGAGTAATAGAAGACTTACATCATTTTTTAATGGAATGTGAGCGGAACCGAGGGGCAAGAGAATTATTTGTAAGGACCTATAATATAAATGTGTACAATATGGGTATTGCGCAAGGCATTCTACATGCTCTCACCTCGGATATGGCATTGAGTATGTGCAGATTAATGCAATGTATAGATTTTAAGTTAGTTATAATGGGATTGACATATTAAGAAATAAAAATCCCTAAATAAATAAAGAGAAAAAAAAAGACCGGAACACAGCAGTTCAAGCACTGCTATTTGGCGTCGGAAATAGGTAAGAAGATTGTACCTACTTGTACTAGTGGCGGTGTGAAAATTCTACTACTACATATCATCCCGTGAGTGTCGTAAGAGGCGACAGAGGGAAACTAAAACAGAAGATGGGCAGCAGCATCTTCTTGATAATAACTTAAAATTATAAAAAACTACGGTAGCAAACCTTCCAAGTGCGCTAATTATAGCCAAAATCACCTGTATGCGTCAAAGTATTGGAGGGGCCTATGTTCAGTAGTAAACTTTTTTAGTCTTGGTGACATGACGTGAATGGTGACGGTCTCCAAGGCAGAAAAGGCTTTCTACTCCTAGGCACCTTGTACGAAATGTATGCTACTGCCGAATGGTACGATTCGGAGAGTTATAGCGATGTTCAGCTTTTCCAGGTCAGTCCAAGTACAAACTTGCGCTCATAATAACGTTAATATAATATAATAAAAACGTTAATGTCCTCAGGTAATCTATATTGTTGGTTTTTTTTTTTCACAACTAAAGTTAAACATTTAAAAATCTTTCTAATATTTTTAGGATTCCAAAGGTTTTGTTTATTTCAAAACCTGGCGGCTGACGAATGCAATGCCATGGCTCGACGGATAGGTAGCAAATGTGAACACCATGGTGTTTTAGTTGGTGCTAGTTCAAAATAACGAAAAAAATATTTTTAATTCATCAGACAGGATTCATCAAGATGACTTCACGATGTTTTTGTCAAATAGCACATTTTATTTCATTTAATTAAGAATTTATTTAATGGGAGTGGGGATCAAACCCGTGCTAAGAATCTGTTCCTGAACTTATACTGTTACCTATCTACAGACTTGTAACAGAATTAGTAATGGTGATTTAATAATACTTAAACAAATTAATAATATCACTTATAAATCTTATTCATCAGCCAGTAGTAGTGCTTTTATGGACGATTATCCTTCCTATTGTGTAAATTTTATTTTATTTTCCCATAGACATCTACACTTATCCTCATTTAAGAATCAGTTGCAGCTGAGTTGTCACCCCGAGGACTAAGATGGAATGTTTCCAGTAATAAGGGTCTTCGTTTCTCTACACTCGCCTTAAGAAACACAGCAGCATTAAGTTGGTATTTTACGCTGGTATTCTGTAACAGCGTGATCCTACCCCGGTCGAGCCAACCCATTCGTGCTACAACCATAATATAGCTGCAGCGTGGCTCCACCACGTACAAAAAATTTATTGGTTTTACTACTTTTGACATACGCCGTAGGAGTACCAGAAGTTGCAGAACTAAAAGGTTGACGCTGCTCTCCGTTGGGTATTTAACCATTGACATACGATATGTTATAACACCTTCTATTGAAGGCCATATTTTATGACATATTTTGTCATTGCGGCCTCTTACAGGCAAATAGCACCACACGCAAATAGTGAATAATTATGTTACATTAATGTTACTCCAAAATAACAGCACGTGAAATATCATTTACATCGACTTCTGTCCGTATGGAAGCAATAAACGTGCTTACACCTTTTATTATGTGTTGGCAATGTGTTTTCAAAACTCATTAGCAATTTTAAAATAAATCATATATGAGTGAAGCAGTTCTATTGAAATATTAGTGAATAAATATGCGGTATTTATATCATTATATAATATAATCGTTGGTGCGTGTGTTAGAGCTCGTTTACCTTTTAAACGACTCGACTAATTGAGACCATATACACACATATAGCAAAAACCCCTACCACGTGGAAGCGCCACGCTGCAGCTATAATATTTTTCTAGCATGGGTCGGCCGGGATAGGACCACGCTCTCACACAATGCCAGCGTAAAATAGCAGCATAATGCTTCTGTGTTTCATATGGTTAGTGTATAGAACCGGAGACCTTTTTACTGGAAACGAGGCATTTCATTTAGTCCATTAGTCTTCAAGGGTGACAACGCATCTGCATTTTTTTACTTGATCGAGGATAAATGTAGATATCTATGGGCCATAATATCCAGTTAACATAAGATAAATTGTGTACTTGTTTTTCACTCTTATTGTATATAAAAAAACAGCAAAACATGGGTCTCTCAACAGAAGCAAGAATTTGCTTTAATTGCTGCTTTAGCAGGCAGACTGTATGGTAATCAATCACAGTACCACATGGTTCTAACTTTAAGTAAAATAAAAAAAAAATCGAAACTAATGAAAACAGTAACCATAAATAAGAAGTAATTTAAAGAAAGGTCGATTAAATAAAAAATAAATAAAGCCTTACAAAATATGATATGTTGCAGAAGCAAGCGGGACGCCATAGACAGAAGTTCACCGACCAAATTGGCGATATAATGAAGATGAGCCAAATTAAGAGTACCCTTAAATAACGAACATGTATGCGTAGGTATATGAATTTAAAGGAAAAGTGTGTAAATTAAAGTTCGTAGTATTTGCCCAGACAGGTGTGAGTAATTGCGTTATGTTATGTTTATGTAAACTTACGTTTGGCCGGCTAATCTTAATGTTAAACTGAAATTAAGACATTTCAGTTTAACGTTACGAACTTACAGTTCACCTGATAGTAAGTGGCTACTGCAGTCCATGGACACCGGACGCCAACTTTAAACAAATAAGGCTGCAAATTCTTTGCCACCTGTGAGGTTTAAGGTGGAATCCCTCACAGCCTGTAATTATACTGGCTCACTAAACCCTTATGCCCAAGGTTTTGTACTCCTGACCTCTGACCTCTGCAAATTTTGTCGTGATGTGCGATGATAAAATTTGGCTGATGCAGTTATTCGGAACAAGTTCTCTAAGTGTTGACAGTAGTAAATATGCTATAATGGAATATTGAAGGGATGCAATATCTTTTCGCAGCGCTAGTGAGTCAAGCCGATCATAAAAAGCTCGGTCGAAGGAGCACAAGTAAAAGGGACTTGCACTGGGGTACTCCGGCCCAGGGCGTAAACAGTATTCCATGTGAGACTGAACTTGCGCCTTTACGTGATTTTTTAACATAATTCTATAAACTTGATAATATACGAAAGTCGTTTAAACTTAGAATAATAAATTATATTACAAAAAAATCGTATCTACTCATAGCGCGACGAATCAAAAACAAAACAAAAAACATATCAGTGATAGATATAGATTGTATCATAAAAAATATTTGCCCTAGTGTCATTACTTAGAAAAAACGCAAAGAAATACATATGTATGGACCATAAAGCAACACGGGCCGCCGACATACCTGACGGAGGAGCCATACGCAGGCGTTCCCCTGTGCCAAAGTATAAGTCCATTTATAACACAGCGGCCCAATGTTTACAATAAAACTAGTTGCAACCGCACTGCTCACTAGAATAAATTTAGTTGCGCGACTGCGTCGATGTCCTACAAAAATGCCAAATTGTTCATTGTTTTTTGCTGCAAAAAGAGATCTGCCACGTCAAATTTACAAAAAGATGACGTTACCTTTCATATTGTAGGTAATCTAACCTTTAAACAAGCAATTCTTGTAAATATATAATCGGAATCTCGGAAATGGCTCCAACGATTTTCATGAAATTCAGTATGCAGGGGGTTTCGGGGGCGACAAATTGATCTAGCTAGGATTTATTTTTAGAAAATGTCGTTTTATCCGTGTTTTAAGGCAATGAAAAACTGCTACAATATCACTAGAATACGAAGGTAAATTTCTTCCATCATTATATTTTCTGATTTATTTAATATATATTGTGAGCTTTGCACTGGGGTACCCCGGCCCAGGGCGTAAACAGTATTCCATGTGAGACTGAACTTGCGCCTTGTAGTTTTTTTAACATAATTCTATAAACTTGGTAAATTACGAAAGTCGTTTAAACTTAAAATTATTAATTATATTACAAAAAAATCGTATCTACTCGTAGCGCGACTAATCAAAAACAAAACAAAAAACATATCAGTGATAGATATAGATTGTATCATAAAAAATATTTGCCCTAGTGTCATTACTTAGGTAATACACAAAGAAATACATCTGTATGGACCATAAAGCAACACGGGCCGCCGACGTACCGGACGGGAGGAGCCATACGCAGGCGTTCCCCTGTGCCAAAGTATAAGTCCATTTATAACAAAGCGGCCCAATGTTTACAATAAAACTAGTTGCAACCGCACTGCTCACTAGAATAAATTTAGTTGCGCGACTGCGTCGACGTCCTACAAAAATGCCCAATTGTTTATTTTTTTTGCTGCAAAAAGAGATCTACCACGTCAAATTTACAAAAAGATGACGTTACCTTTCATATTGTTGGTAAGCTAATACCTTTAAACGAGCAATTTGTATATATATATATATATATATATATATATATATATATATAATCGAATCTCGGAAACGGCTCCAACGATTTTCATGAAATTCAGTATGCGGGGGTTTCGGGGGCGATAAATCGATCTAGCTAGGATACATTTTTAGAAAATGTCGTTTTATCCGTGTTTTAAGGCAATGAAAAACTGCTACAATATCACTAGAATGCGAAGATAAATTTCTTCATCATCTTCAAGGTTATAATAGCTCAGTTGGGAAATAGGGCGGTCCCGAAACTAGAAGACCCCGAATCGAGTCCAGAAGTCTCCAGTCCGACTATTTTTTTATTTTTTTCTATTTTTTTCAAGTTCCTTCTTTCGTGAGAAAAACTATTATTGGGAGCCCTTTATCAACGCATCTTATTTGTATCTAAGTATATTTAAAAAAAAACACGAAAAACTGACCGAGCTTAATAAAACGAATACGGTAGTAATTACACTAGTAAAGAACATTGTGCAAATATTTTTATCCTATTGGCGATGTTTCGGTACAAAGATAAAAGTCAAATCAATAACTCTATCGATAATCAACTTAAACATACACTGAAAATATGACTCTACCTGACATCTATAATTTCCGAGTAATAATACTATTATTTGCGCTTTATCAACGCATCCAATTCGTATCTAAATATTTTTTTTAAAACACGAAAAAAATGACCGAGCTTTAAAAAAAGAATACGGTAGGTAAGATCGAAAAATATTATTCATATTTAATCAGTATGTAATTCGTATCTAAATATAATTTACAAAAAACACGATTTACAAAAAAATTTTCGAGCAAAGCTCGGTCATCCAGGTACTTCTACTATTTATTTCTTTTTAATCTTAAAATTTACAATAGTAACAGTTCATAGTTGCCATAGTAACGGTCGTGATGTTTCGGATTTGTTGACCACCACAGGCCACTTGCCCTCATACAATATGTGGTTCGGTCGAGCGACTGATCTGAGTCTGTATCAGAGTTGTTGCTGCCGAGCGATAGTTTTGATATACCGGTTTGTAAATAGTTATCGATAAAAATGGCAAATGGCAATTATAGTCTATACAACCATGTCCCTTGTGCATATTGTTATTTTTGAGATTATGTTTTCTGATTTATTTAATATATATTGTGAGCTTTATTATAATATAGTTTATTATTAAAGTGGGAAGCTCTCACGAGATAAGTATTTACCACAACTGCGATATTTTGCTTTAACTCTCTATACTGATACAAAAATTTATTTTTTAATGAAAATAGCGAACCCAAAAAAATGTATTCGTTGTATATATACAAAACTAATCCTTTTTCAAGACCCTTTTTACTGGAAAAGAGGCAATCCATCTTAGTCCTCACGGGTGACAACGCATATGCATTTTGATTCGCAAACGAGGATAGATGTAGATGTCTATGGTCCACAGCATCCACTTACTATCTGGTGGACTGTGTGCTCGTTTGTCACACCATCCTATAAAAAAATCCATTTTAAAAACCAGTGATAGATAAAACTATCATCGGTTTTTAAAATTATATAAACATTAAGTTTATTAGTTGAATTATAGGTAATTATATTAGTAATAAATAAAGTCCTATATTTATTATAATATTCACCTTTTAATCGATAATGTGTATCGACAGTTGTTACATCCATGGTTGTGTGCAACTTGTCAATGTAGTTGTGTCACTTCATTACACTGTTATGACACAGAATATATCTATGTGTGTGAAATTGTTAATGTATTATTTTAATTGTTATGTGTGAGTATCGTAGTGACAGACGATTATTTTTGTGTGGGAGTCTGAGAAAGTGTGCGTGGCGCAGATTTCCCTCCACAAAAAATGACAGACAATTTGGTATCGGAAAATAAAGGGGGAAACAGACTGATCCCAAGTACGCAACGTATCCGATGCAACGCTCCCACGTTGGTGTACACACTTGACCTACGTATGCAACATACGTTTGGCGTCAGACACTCTTGTCACTTCTTAGCGGACGCACGAGTAAAAACTTATAGCATGTTTTCTGATTCTGGGAACGAGTTTGAGAACGAATTTACTTAGTCTGATGTTAATAAATGAATATATCCACGCCATAAAGAAAAATAAAAAAGTTAAGAAGCGAAGATATTGGGTACATGAAATAAATGAACAACGAGAGGAGTTTGGAGAATACCATACATTAGTTAAGCAACTGAAAAACGATGACGAACGATTTTTTCTGTACTTTCGTATGACAAAAGTGCAGTTTGAGGTGATTCATAAAATTATTGAAAGTGATATAAAACAAGAAAATACATTAAAGTTGGAAAAAATTACTTTGCCAATATCCACTCAATAAAATAAAATGATGTGTCTTACCTAGTTTGAAGAGCACCTCCCGCCCTCCCTCAATCGCGTGCACTATCCCCGTCACCACTTATCCCAGCACCACTACACTAGGAAAGAAACACCACCGACGACAATACGACACGTGTTTCGCCTTTACACGAGGCACCTTCAGGTGTAGTAGACTCTACGGTGGCTGACCGAAACATTTGTTTGTTCATTCAGCAGTGCAACATTACTATTTTTATTTTTTAATATCTCCAACTACTCCAGCACACACAGTCGCAGCCCTTTATTACAAGTATGTAAGACTAAAGAAGTGGTCGTTGCTTAGGTTGTGTCCAGTGTCCAAGAGATGTTTAGCGAAATGGGATTTATCAGGATTGCAATTCTCGTACGCGGCTAAATGCTCTTTGTAACGTGTCTCGAAGTTGCGACCAGTCTGGCCCACGTAAACGGCGTGGCATTCGTCACAAACATGTTTATAAACACCCGACTTTTGACGAATATTTAACTTATCTTTATTATTCATTATTCAGACATTACAACGAAAATTGTTTGTTTTGAACGCAGCGTAAACGCCGCTCTGTCGAAGAGTATTAGCTATTTCTTCAGATATGGAGCCTAAGTAGGACAAACTGCTCACATATCGACGAACACTTTGAGGTTTAACCGCGTACAGAGAATGGCGAACGGCATGCTTTTCTTTCTTTTTAATTAAATTGTTAATGAGATTTTTTGAAAAACCATTAGAGACCGTAATTTGGTAAATTACGTTAAGCTCATTAACTAGATTAAACACATCATTTTATTTTATTGAGCGGATATTGGCAAAGTAATTTTTTCCAACTTTAATGTATTTTCTTGTTTTATATCACTTTCAATAATTTTATGAATTCCCTGATATGAAATGCCTGATTCTATTAATTATCTAAGAAAATACATATTTACGTAAGTCTGTTGGTACCAGAGAAAGACTTGCAGTGTGTAAAATTAAAAACTACTTTTCAATAACATTTAAAGATATTCAGTTTTTTGTGTCTCCTGAGAAATTAGGACGCAATGAATTCCCCTTCTTAAAAATATATACGAGTATACTTTAATGGCACAGGGCAGGATTATGGTTCACGAATGTGTGCGCAAGCACATATGCACTTATAGTCCGATGGGACGGTAAACCGACACGAATAAAGAGAGATCACATTCAGAATTAACGGCTTTGCACGTTTTTTCTGAATCACAGGGGTAAAATACTCCGGGTTGCTCCTGAAAATTTCTTGATAGAATACCCATCTGATTTTGGGCACGATCACACCTATTACTCAAAGGTTAAAGAACTGTCCTTGGTTGAGTGCAGTTTCATTTTTTATTTATTTGCAGGTAGAGGCATAATATAGATACTTACATAATCTTCTAAATTAAGTAGCTAATTTTAGGTAGGCATTGGATCATAGTTTATATTTAAAATATTTGTTTTTATATTAAAAGCAATAAGGTGCCTCACTCTAGTACCAATAATTGGTGGTTGAGCTTGCTTATTTAGGGCAATCTCTTATCTGTTGTATTGGAACCAGTTGTTGACTTGATAAATTCGGAAGCAAATGCGTTGTGAATTACGTTATTCCGGCCATTTTGTTTTTTACAATATCAAACAAGCGTATAGTTTACCCAATAATATTACAAGTACATTCGTATCGCCTTACTAAATCGATGAGCTGTGCATTTCCCATTTTGGGAACAAAACGCGTGCACAGTGCAAGGATCTATTTGTTTACGCGTAAATTCTAGGAACACACTGGTCGTACGCGTGCGATTGCGTACGAACATCCCTCCACCTTCCCACGCCGATCTAGACATCGCAGATCGACGTTGCGTCAGACGCGTGCGATTTCGTTGCATACGATAAGTGTGTTTCTTATGCATAGTTTTTCATACAAAATCAAGAGTCCAGACATCATAAATGCTTTGAATACCTTAACGCTATGGCTTCTCCCCTCCTGTGTTGCTCTATGGTATGGACGAAACGCCGCCCGGAAATATTATTAGTTGTCTCTAAGTTTTCCAGATCAAGTGAAGTTCGAAACCTCCGCGAATGACAAAAATATGCGGCATTGTCAAATAACTTTAAACTCCAACGTTTTTTTTAAAAGTAATATGGAAATAATATTTTTAGACAATCGAATACGTGATGGTAGTTGATCGACTATGAGTAAAAATTATATGAATATGAGTTGTAGGCATTTATTGGCAATCTGTGGAAAAGGCCTAAGAGTTA
Organism: Parnassius orleans; assembly: GCA_029286625.1. Classification (NCBI taxonomy): domain Eukaryota; kingdom Metazoa; phylum Arthropoda; class Insecta; order Lepidoptera; family Papilionidae; genus Parnassius; species Parnassius orleans. The sequence continues at coordinate 964,904 of JAGSMP010000212.1, read as the reverse complement.
CACTTTTTAAGGATTTACACTTTAGTGGAGTATTCGGGAAGGTTTCTCAAGCGTCCGCCGACAGGTAATTTAATATTCAATAAAACTATTAAATCAAGCAAAACATTCTTTATCCATACTTCTATAACCAAATTTCTTCCAAAATTTCGACCAATTAAATTTTGATGTTCCCTTTTGATAAGCAATTTCAAGTGAAAGAACCTTTGACGCGAGACGAACATTCGTTTCAAACAAAATATTATTTAACAAATTAGGCCTTTTGTATAAGATTTGGCGTTATGCTTTGTACAGTTCTAAATTCGTTAATTAACTCTTGATTATTTATTTTATACCAGTTCGCGCTTGGTTTGTTTCATCCTTGAGAATTTTTATTTTTTATTCTTAAAATAATCTATCAACATATACAGGTTTTTTTTACAGAGAGTAGTCAAATTTTAAACTTAGAACAAATATTTAAATAATGATATACCGTTATTGCAGTTTTTGAAAATACGAGTAAATAAGGCTTCCACTTTTATTTAAAATTATCCCAAATTGAATGTGATTTATGGGCAACAACGTTTTTACCTACCGATCGACCCTTACAAATGTGTGCGTGTGCAGTAAAATCGGTTAAAATAATTCATTAACACGCATTTTGAATTTAAAAGGTAATAACCGACCAAGCGCGAGTCGGACTCGCACATGAAGAATTCTGTACCTTCCTAATACACGTTTAAAGTAAATTTTAATTTTAATTTTATTTTTATTATTTTTTGTTGTTATAGCGGCAAAAGAAATACACATTCTGTGAAAATTTCAACTGTCTACCTACTACGGATCATGAGATACAGCCCTTGACAGACAGACGGACGGACAGCGGAGGCTTAGTAATAGAACCCCTTTAACCTTACCCTTACCCTTCTGGTACGGACCCTAAAAAGCAGCTATTACATTTATATATGTATATAATCATAGATAATATATGATTCATAAAAATATGAAAAAATATGTTAGTTCAGTTTGCACATTAGACTCATTTGCCTAATGGAAACGGAAACAGGAGATGAGCAGCAGCATCTTCCTGATAACAATTAAAAATAATTTAAAACTACGGTTGCCAACCCGCATGACAAGCGTGGCAACTATGGCAAAATCCTCTCTATGAGTCAATCTAATGGATGGATGGTTTTATATGTACAAACTAAACTGCCGTCATAGTTTGCTCATATTTCTTTAAATCTTGTTTGATCACATATAATGTCCTCCAGACCGAATTTCGGTTACGGCGGCCAGTCTCAATGGAAACTAGTCATCGGCGCAGGACAGGATTATAGTGCCCGAGAGTATTCGCAGACACAGGTGCACTCTTTACTTCCTTACTCTCATAGTCCGTTTGCTGTAAACCGACACGACCAGTGATAGAAGAAGTGCAGGTCGTTACTTACGTTCCGAGGCACGGTGATAAAACATAGCCAGGAAGTCGGCTGTGTTTTATTCCAAGCTGCTACTGAGAATTTCTTGACAGAAAACTCAATAACAAATTTTTGGCCAAGACCAAGTTTTGAATCCGCGACTTCATGATTAGCAACCGCATTTACTAACAATAGACCAATGAGGCATAAGATCTTAGGAATTATATTTATCTAACAACACCAATAATAAGTTGTTTGAACAAAAGATCATTTTCCTTTATAAAATTAAAAAAAAAAAACATGCGTGAATGTCGTGGAACACTCGGTTGGAACGAAGTTCCTTGCGTAGTATATTATTATTGATAAACTTATTAAATTATTGATTAACAAATACAAATAAATGAGTAACTAGCGTCTATTAAAATGAAGCGTCATTTAAAATAATATTTCTTTCATGGCAAGATCAGAAAAAGTGCGAGAAAGATGGATATTATTCCATCTCGCACGCGCTATAGAAAGGGGGTCGTGACGGAAAATTTTACACTTTTTCTCACCTAGCCCCCATCTGTCAAATTCGTACCGTGCGATAAGGACCTTCGTTCCAAAAACAACAAACACAACAAACGTGGTATAATTGTAATAAAATAAAATTTCTTGTATCACTCGTCTACTCGGACAATAGTGGTGAAGTAATTTCAGGTCCTCGTATCTTGTGGTCAAAGAAAATTTGTTGAAACATTATTCTAAACTTGTTTTCTCGTGTAAGGCTTTTTGTTCGCGATTTCTTTTCAATTTCGTTACATTCTTTCAATTGTGACATCGTAGTAAGAACGTTGAAATATATCTTTATAATAGGATTGAGTTGTTTACGTTTTTCTTAAAAATATAATGGCAGAAAAATATCGTATGTTTCGAACAAATATCAAGTCTGTTGTCAACTGTCAGTTTTCTCTATAATATCTCCCACAATAATGACATAAATTTTCAATATACGAGACCAAATCAAATTGACGATAAGTAGATGTTGTGACCCTTTTTTCACTTGCATATATCATTCATTAGGAATAATCTATCGATGGCTACGGGGCGCAGTGGCTTAGCACTGAGTTGCAGCGCTAAGGCCCGCAAGTTTGAATCCCGTACGGAGCAAGTATTCGTATGGCCTGCAAATATTTGTTCGGGGTCTGGATGTTTGTCCTTGTTGTATTTTATGTAAGTAAATTACGGACGCGATACAAGAGAAAGTCCTAGTGCGTAAACGTAAAAAGTTACGTTTACATTAAAAAAATAGTCACCTCGTCAGAAGAAGCTTAAGGATGCGTTTTGCAAACTCGGAAAGTCGTAGGATCGTATCCACCAACTACTTTCGTAAAAAACTCCTAACAAAAGCATTTTAAGCTTACTTGGAGTGGTTACCAAGAGCATTTATAATATTAATAGCATTTTTTTAGTAGTAAACTTCGGTCCTCTAAACCCTCCATGCAAAAAACACAACAGCATTATGTTGCTATTTTGCACTAGTACCTAGTACCCTGTGAGAGTGTGGTCCTTCCCCAGTCGAGCAAACATTCATGCTGCAGTTATAATAAAGATGCAGAAATGTTCTATTATTTTTTCGGACAGAATTCTATTAACGTTATCAATACTACTGGTATTCCCATTAATCGCTTTGCGCTGAAAATGCTGACAGTAGCTTAAGTTAGCCCGCAAAAGTCAATTGCTCCATGGGCATCTCCCGTTTTTTTGAGCTTTGCCTTATTCGCCACGCGTTGCAGGTGAGTTTGCGATCGCAGAAGCAGACGTCTCGCACCTTACTACTCCCCGTTGTCGGTTTGGTTGGTAGTTGTGGTGGTAAAAATGGATATACCGCCATCTAGCGGTAGCTATAAAGGGATGCAATCATTTGCGATTTTTTTATCCGATCACAAATTGTGTTTTAAAGCAAGAGGTAGATAATCAAGAGTTAAGCTAAGTAAATAGGCTTTTGTTAAGCTAAGTCAGTGCAGTGTACCATCGGCTGCATCACCACTTACCACAAGGTAGTCAAGCTTGTTCCGTGCGGGATTCGATCCCACGCCCCTCAGTGCCATAACTCATTGCTAGGCCACTACGCAGCGGAGCCGATGAAGATTAATTTAAAACATAATCTTCATTCTTATCGCTTAAAATTATCTTATGACTATTCCATTGCTTTCTTTTACCAATAAACTATCATAACCTCTTTTGAGTTAAACACTTTGAAATATCACTTCAATTTAAACGTGTAAATACTGTTTATTTATCTCCCACAAAACAAATATCTTGTGAAATAATTACATTTAAATTTGTGTGAACGAAACTTCAGTGAAAATACTCTTATACGTCTTGTTGTTTATATGTATTATTCTACAGGTGGTATAATGTAAAAGTTATTGCACAACATGTAGAAATAGTACTTTCATGTTAATTAAAGTAACGTATGTATGAGTATTTATAGAAGTAATAAGTATTTGTGAGTTTTTATTAAAGCTAAATTCAAATTAAGTTTTTCTGCGTTTTTGTTATAACTAAGCGTTATCATTCTAACAATTTATAACACACTATTTTATTTTCGGAATACATACAGATTTACTAATTGTATTAGAATCTTTACTTTGTACTTTTGTTAGTGATCGTGGCACTTCTTACCTTCTACGATATCTCAAAGCACTGTCACGGATCGGACACGGTTCTTTACATATTTGTGGAAGTATTTGATATACCGCATTAAGCGTCTCCCACACACAAGCGGCTTGCGTTGGCGGCAACAGTAGCGGCCAGTTGTATTTGCTAGCAATGTGAGTCTGCAAACACGTGCGGCCATGTAGCGGCCTGCAAGCGGCTGGCTGCGGCCGCTGCCCAGCCCCCTCCGCCATCGCGCGACCTAACGGTGGCCGCTATGCGGTCACTTGGAAATATTTACAAAAGGCCGCGTGGTGTATCGCGTGAAAAATGGCGCTAAATACTGAGATTTTTTAGTTTATTTTTTTAAAATAGAATTAGGGTGACAAACGAGCACACAGTTCACTTGATGGTAAGTGTTTGCTGCGGCGCATAGATATCTACATCTATCCTCGATTAAGAATTATAGTGCAGATGCGTTATCCCACCGAGGACTAAGATGGAATGCCTCAATACTAATAAAAGGGTCTCCGGGTCTCCACACTGACCATACGAAACACAGCAGCTTTAAGCTGCTATTTGACGCTGGTATTCTGTGAGAGCGTAGTTCTACCCTAGTCAAGTTGACCCATTCATGCTGCAGCAAAAATATAACAGCAGCATGACTCTACCACGTCAAATATCCAGTAGTTTATGATACTTAACACCGTGATTACAAATGCATTAGGATTAAAAACAAAATATGGTATAATATTGCTGAATTTAATAAGAGTAATAAGACTTCGTCACGAAGCCATATTGACTGACGTCCGATCGTACCACAGGAACCACAGCGAATGGCGCTTCAGACCGGCACTGCGACGGCGGTGATATGTTTTTGCAGCGGATGGAGGTGTAGCTCACGGTTAGCAGCCACAGCAAGCCGCTTGTGTGTGGGAGACGCTTTATATCGAACCCAACTATTTTTGATAATGCGATAAACATGTTAAAAATGCCGAATTAAAAATACTCTCAATTCAAAATACCGATAACTTGGAGCCATGTCTTAATAATGTTAAGAGATCCGGATCTTGGATTTCCAACGCGTTATTTAAACGTAATAAAGCGTTCAATCTTTCCAAGTTAGAATTTAATTTAGTCCGACAGAAAAATATTGAGGCTGATGTTGAAGATTTTAATAAAAAATATATGTATATTATATTTTTATCAATAGTTTTTTCTTAGAGGATTACTTTTTTTAATATTACTTGGAATTATAATATATCTTTACTGGTTTGACAAATTTAAAGAATCTAAACTTATTCATACCACATTCATTACTAATAAAAATATCTTAATAATTATGAGACAAGATTATTGTTGTATACAAGATAATTTATTAAATTGTCTTGTATTATTTATGTATTTATTTGTGGGGGATGAGTCGCTCGCGTCCGTAGGCTTCGACCACCTAACCCTAGGCCCACCCTACACGTGTCCCCGGGTGGTGCTAAACGAGCGACAAATCCGAAAGGATAGAATCGGCTCCTCGCCGTATGGTAGCGGCTTAAAATCTACCACCCCTTAGTTTGCACCATGAGCCAGCAAACAAAAGAAATGGCCCCGAGTTCCCGGCGCCCCTTTAATGGGGCAGGGGTGCGAAGAATCTCCGGGAGAAAAACCGGCGACGAGGTTCACCACCCGTGACGTTCTGTCTCCCGGAGGGGCGAAAAGTGGATTGAGGAGGCCCGTCTGGCTACGCTAAATGTATGTGGAGCAATGAATGATAAGATGGATGAAGTATGCAAAATGATGAATGATAGAGGAATAGATGTATACCGCTTACTGGTCTGGTGTAGACGAGACCGAGCATGCATGCAAGGGAGTCGGTGTCATCCTTTCAGAAAGAATGAGCCAATGTGTGAAAGAGTATGAATGTGTAAGCCCAAGGCTGCTATGGATACGAATGAAAGTCGGCTTAAAGAAGTTGTTTGTGCTAGGGGTGTACGCCCCAGACATGTCTAAGCCCACTTATATCCGAGAGCAGTTTTTGGACATGGTAAGGAAGGTGTTGATGAAATGTAATGGAAATGAGAATATTATTATGTAAGGAGATTTTAATGGAAGAGTTGGGATGAAGAGGTCTGGTTATGAAAGGATATTAGGAACGTTTGGCGATTATGGCGATCGGACATCTGTGTCTACCACTGCGTTACAGCGTATAAGAATAGAGAGGTAACAAGATGAAGGTATGAAAGAGAAGTATAAATGTAGAGTGAGGGAAAATATAAGTGGTTTGAATGAATTATGTACGAGTGATTTAGACTTAAAGATTGTATGGAATAATGTTGAGAAAGTTTTGGTGGATGCAGCCACCGAAGTATGTGGTGTAAGTAAGAAAACGAATGAAAGGAAAAATAATACGTTGTGGTGGGATGATGAGGTACGGATGAGAGATGAAGCAAAGAAAAGAGCATGGCTAGATTTACTAGCAACCAAAGCTGGTAATTCTGGCGGTATGAATGATGAGATTGAAAGAAAAAAGTCAGACTTTAGACGTATAAATAAGAGAGTAAAAGAAGTTGTTGAAAGGAAAAAGCAAGAAAGAAAGGATAAGAATGATAGAAGGATATCTGATAACTTCCATGCAAATATTAAAATGTTCTGGAAACTCGTAAGAACTGCCAGGGCAAATTCAAAACAGCCTAGAATGAATGCTATACGAGACGAGAATGGATGTATACTGAATGATGAAGTTTCGAATTTACAAAGATGGAAGGAATACTTTGAAAACGTGTTTATGAGTGAAGAGTCGTCTGAAATAAGTGGAATAGAAACTCCGAAAGAAGTGGAAAGAGGTAGGGAGATAAGTGTAGATGAAATAATGAAAGCAATGAAAAGCATGAAAGCAGGTAAGGCAGCTGAATATGATAGAGTCACTGAAATGCTAAGGGCTGGAGAGGGATTGGTGGCAGGCACACAACATAAATTAAACAGTACACCTTGTTTAATTTATGTTGGGAACTGAAGGGTACCGGAAGACTGGTGCAAAGCCGTTATAGTTCCAATATATAAGGGAAAAGGATCGCAGCAGGACTGTAAAAACTACCGTGGTATCAGCCTTCTTAACATTGTGGGAAAACTGTATGCTAAGGTGCTAATTGAAAGAGTTATGAAAGATACTGATGGAAAAAATTGGGATGTGCAAGCGGGATTTAGAAAGGGAATGGGGTGTACGGATCAAGTCTTATCCATGCGCATGATTGCGGAGAAGTTTTCGGCCAACAACCAGAAAATTTTTTGTGCGTTCATGGACTTGGAAAAGGCTTATGACAGAGTGGACAGGAATGTGTTATGGCAAACATTGAACTCATTTGGGTTTAGCGCTGGTTTGATACAGGCAATAATGTATCTTTATAATGACTCTAGTGCTTGTGTCGGGATCAACGGGGTCTACTCGGACTGGTTTGGCATCCAAAAAGTGTCAGACAGGGCTGTGTAGCTTCCCTATGGCTGTTTAAACTCTTTATGGACAGTTGTTTGCAAACTTTGAAAGTTGAAGAATGTGGGTTGAGAATGGGTGAGTTAACCATCAAATGCCTTTTCTACGCCGATGATCAAGTCATATTTGCATCGTCGGCGGCCGAGTTGCAAATGATGGTTACTTTAATGAACTGGTCATTAAAAGAAAGGGGTATGAAAGTGAACGCAAGTAAGACGAAAGTGATGGTTTTGAAAGAGAAGAAAGTAAAACTTTATGTGAAATAATAATAGAAGGGGAGTTGATTGAGCAAGTGGATGAGTTTGTATATTTGGGATGTTTATTTAGCAGGGATGGTAGATATGATAAGGATATAGAACGACGAGTGAACCCAGGAAATAGAGTGAATGGGGTTCTACACGCTATTATGAAGAGTCAGAATGTGTCAAAAAAGGCACGTTTGGCAATTCATAACGCTGTGTTAGTCCCTACTTTAATGTATGGTAGTGAAAGTTTAGTATGGCAGAAGAAGCTTAAGAGTAGAATAAATGCTGTAGAAATGCGTTCATTAAGGAGTATGCTAGGGCTGAATCTGAATGACAGGGTGAGAAATAGTGTGATAAGAGAAAAGTGCGGTTTGCAAGATGACGTTGTGACCAGGATTAAGAAAGAAATCCTTCGGTGGTTTGGTCATGTATAAAGAATGAACGAGGAAAGAGTGACAAAGCAAATTTATGTTGCAGAAGTGAACGGCAGAGTCGGGAAGGGACGCCCTAGACGAAGGTTTATCGACCAAATTGGCGTTATATTGAAAAAAGGCCAGATTAGGAGTATCCTTAACCGACGAGTGTGTATACGTAGATATATGGATGTAAAGAAGGCGAGAGAGGTGTTCCAGGATAATGCCACATGGAACTCCATCATCTCTGCCTACCCCTCTGGGTGACAGGTGTGAGTGTTTATGTATGTTATTTAGTTACAAGGTACAATGGGACTGACATGCTAAAATAATGATGAGTACCTTAATAAAAAATAAACAGAGGCAGCCATAAGGACTACCGACAGAAGTAAAAACTCAAAGATATATGCGTATACAGGCCGCTATACTACGCGTCGCGTAGCACGAGCATGTCGGGGTCATTGGTGATGCGAACCCAAAAGTTTTTCCCCTTCCAAAAATCGCTCAACGCGGCTAAAGAAGTTTTCACTTCAAACAGTTATTTTCAAAAAAAATTAAACAAAATTACTTTAATGTGATTTGAAGAAACAGGTCAGATGTTGTGTAATACTCTAAAGTATTACATTATTTTTTACTGACCTCGGCATAGGTGTATTGTAAATTAAATTAAAAAAATATATATATTATCTCTGAAGCAACCACGATCTTGTTTCGTTACAAAACATTTTTTAAACAAATTTTTATTAGCTTGATCTATATGCAGGGATATATTATGTAGGTAAAAATATAGTAGAATTTTATAAGTCAGTGCTAACCCAATACCGAATGTCGGAATAATCTGAAAATTTACAGTAAAGTAATGGTGACAAATGATCACATAGTCCACCTGATGGTAAGTGAATACTGTGGTCCATAGACGCCTGTATCGATCCTCAATTAAGAATCAGAATGTGGATGTGTGTTCTGTCTTGAGTACTAAAATGGAATGCCTCGTTTTTACTAAAAAGGGTCACCGGCTCTCTACACTAAACATACGAAACACAGCATCATTAAGCTGCTACTTTACACTAGTATTCTTGGAAAGCGTGATCAAGCCTACTTGTGCTGCAAACATAATAATAATTTAATAACTATGACCTAGTTTTCTTACTAGCCTTCGCAGCCTATGCGTGTTATTAAAGTTTTTAGCTTTTATATTATTTATAATGTAAGGATAACAAATGTCTTAACACATTTATTTATTTGAATCGTGTTTAGATTAGAACACGATAAATTCATCAACCAAAAATTACCTACTCACTTTCTTCACAATAGATTTTAGCTTCGTTTTGTGAAAGTTACCTATTTAAAATCATATTTCTAAAATTGTTTTAAATAGAAACTGCCTTTAATAATATTAAGTGAAATATCCTAAGTTAAAATTATATGGAATCATTGTAATAATTTGCTCGAACGAATTTGAGTACGATTAGTCAAAAGTTTTATGTTAGTATATAATATGACATAAGCAAGAAACCAGCTATCATACAGACTTAGAGACCTACAAGAAAGGAGCCTACTCCTTTTTAAAAGGTCGGCAACGAAGACTCTGCCGCCCATCTCCTGATTTGTTTCCCACTGTCGCCTCTTACGACACCCATGGGATGATATGAGGTAGTGGATATTCTTACACCGCCACTACATAGTTGTTGGGTTCGTTGTAGGGTAATACTTATAATAGTTATACCTTGTTTTCAACATTTGCATAAATATCACATATATAAATAGCTACTATACGTAGTCTACAATAAATGCTGAGACATCTGTGTCTGAACTACTCGTAGATAAAAATATATTTGTATTTCCGATCACAGTGCTCATCCTTATTATATAGAAACAGACTAATATAAGTATAACTCAAATAGAAGGTATACTAATGAAATGTGAAACTTAATCATAACAAAGTACGATGGGTGATCCAAAAGTAATGATAATGAAAATAAAACACGGTAATTAAAGTTAAAATAATAACTTATTTTTCTACATAGTCTCCTAACAAATCAATACATTTAGTCCATCTTTTTTCTAAACCCAGGATTCCCTTTGAAAAAAATTCTTTGTCTTGACCCTCCCAAAACGCTTCAACAGCGGCCATTACTTCGCTATCGTCTTCGAATTTCTTATCTCGGAGGCGTTCCTTGAGCCGAGGAAAGAGGTAGAAATCACTAGGAGCTAGATCTGGCGAATAGGGAGGGTGTTCGAGCAGCTCGAATCCGTTCTTGAATGACAGCCATCGCAACTGCGGCTTTGTGAGCCGGTGCGTTGTCTTGGTGAAACAGCACTCCAGCTCGCAGTTTGCCGCGTCTTTTTTCCTTAATGGCCTCCCGTAATCTTCTTATTTGGTCTGCATAGTAAGAGCCCGTAATAGTGGCTCCCTTTTCCAAATATTCCACCATAATTATGCCTTGAGCGTCCCAAAACACAGATGCCATAACCTTTCCCGCCGAACTTGAAACTTTGAATTTCTTTGGCGTCGGTGAGGAGGCTCGCTTCCAAGTCATCGATTGTTCTTTCGTTTCAGGATCAAAATGGTACATCCAGGTCACAAAACGGAACAAAAAATTTTCTTGATCTGCTTGGAACTTTTCGAGATTGAACCTCGAAATGTCAACTCGATTTTTTTTTTGCTCGTCGGTTAACACTCTGGGTACCCAACGCGCATAGACCTTTTTCATATGCAACTCGTTCGCAAGGATTCTTTGAACGCTGCCATATGAGATCCCTGTGACCTCAGCTGCATGCCTGATGGTCACTCTTCGATCTGCCAATACAACATCTTCGACTTTTTTCACGTTGTCTTCAGTGAGGGACGTGGATGGGCGTCCTTCACGATGTTCATCTTCAGTGGATGCTCTGCCCAGTTTAAACTCCTTGGCCCAGCGTGCAACTTTAGAATATGGAGGAGCAGAGTCCCCAATGTTTCCACTAAGTCACTGTGTATGTCTTTTGAAGACATTTTTTTCAAACAGAGGTACTTGATGACAGCTCTAATTTCGTTTTTCTCCATGTTGATGTTATCTCTTTGACAGTTCGTATTCAAATGAATGTATCTCCCGGAAATAGTGATCTATTTATATGATTTTTTTAGGCTGACGTAGTGAGTATATAAGCAAGCAAAAAATATTTTTTTTGGATTTTTATGCGGACCTGAAGTAACCGATTATCATTACTTTTGGTTTGGAGGGTGGATTTCCTTTAATCGTCTCGCTTTACAGGAGGATTGACGATCATAATACTAGACGTTTCGCATTTTGACGAGGCTCCCCGTCACCCGCCTGGATATTTTAAGTCTGATTTTAACAAGATGGTTATGCCGCCATCCATCGGAAGCTATAATATGTTTTTTGCTTTTTCCAAAGAGGCATCTTACGACAGCCACGTGGAAAAAATGGATTTTAAATTATTAAGAGAATATATGTCACTATTTGAGCTTTGGCAGAAGAATGCAGCAGAATGTGCCTCGAAATTAAGGATGCTGCCTACAAATATCTATGTCTATCCTGAAAGGACGAAGAGCACTCACAGTGTAAATGTTCACCGGTTCTCGTACTGTTCACCGTACATCACTATACGAAACACAAAAGTGTTGTAGTTCTGTGTCTTTACCCGTTTATGCCGATCCATATTTTATAGAGCTATATTACATTGCAGTTGGACTATTCCACGAATGCTTTTCGACTAATGATAAATTTAATTGTTTTCCTTACGTGGTAAAGTAGAACCGAATATAGCGTTTTAAAAAATCTCTGTTAAAACGGTAACAGTTAGTTAAAGATAAAACTGCTACAAATTATTCATGTAAGCTGATGTTTTAGGAAAGTAAAAAAAAAACTAAGCTTACTTTATCGATTTTGAAATCCATTAGAAGATTATCCCGTTCTTATTTAAATATATATGTTAAGTATATAATCTTGGACTTCAAAACCTTTCTATTTTTGTTACCTCACTAGGTGTAGAAATTCAGCCAATAAAAGTTTTTAGAATCGGGAAGTATAATCCAGCAAAAAATCTCAGCAAAAAGAGTAAGCTACCAGCTGGCATCAAGATATAATCCGATCAGACTCCTGCCCAACAGAACTACCTCAAATATCTTAAAGGAGAATTGAAACGACGAGAAAATGACGGTGAGAATGGTCTTACTATTAAATACATTAACGGAACACCGACAATAATTAAAACCAGTTCAAAAAACTAAGAAAATTAGAAAGCATTCATGCCACCGTTAAGGGTAATACTTGCGAAACACTAGATAGCTACCAAAATTTTTCAGTCAATAAATCACGGTTTACATTTCTTTACCTGAATGTTCGCAGTATTTGCAAGAAAGGTAAATTTGACGAGCTCAAATGCATATTAAAAGCAATACCAAACACCCTTCATGTTATTTTGTTAACGGAAACATGGTTTCGCACACTACTACAACTACAGGACTGATTCTGGTTGTGGAGGTGTTTCAGCTTACGTCCACAATAGCTTAATTCATACCCTATCGGAGTCTAAATACATAGCTGGTAATAACTATTTATGGATAAAACTAGAAAGACACGCAATAGAAGTGGGTGTTGTATACAATGCAGGGCACACAGATTTTAAAAACTTTCTTGAAACATACGAATTTCAGCTGGAAAGTAGAAATAGAGCAATCGTCTTTGGAGATTTTAACATTGATATATTAACAAAAGACAAAAAGGCCAAGCAATACACCCAACTCCTAAAAGAATCAGGTTATACAATCCTCAACAAAATTAACAAGAAATACTGCACGAGAAAAGGGGCAACAATAAAATCAATCTTGGATCATGTAAGCACCAACCTGAAAGATGATAGTTTTCACATGATTACAGTTAACTCCTCACTGTCAGGCCACAAGCAGATATATTTAGAAATTAAAAAAGTGCAATCTCCACCGAAAATATATTCCCAGTATGAAGCTACAGATTATGAAAAACTGTCCAACTTAGCCAAAACACATAATAACACAACAAAAAATGTATATAATATGGACTATACAAGATTAGAGGGACATATTGAAAGGTGTGTAGAGGACAGTAAAGTAGTAAAAACTAAAATCCTTAACCAGCCGCAAAAGGACTGGATAAATAAAAATGTTATAACTGAAATAAACAGAAGAAACATTTTATAGGCCGAGCTCAAGAAAACTCCAGATGATAACGCTTTAAAGGAAAAATTTCAGTCAAAAAGAAACCAAGTTGTAAAACTAATCCAAGTCACAAAGGAATCATACTACCACAAAGAATTTGCCAAATACAGTAACAATGCCAAGAAAATGTGGAACGTAGTAAACAATTTGGCAACAAATAAAATCAAACAAAGCTACACTCCTTCAAAGCTTGTAGTAGACTCAAGAGAAATAACAGACTCTCACCATATCTGTCAATTTTTTAACGAATATTTCTCAACAATAGGTACACTTTTAGCAAATAAAATTCCTTTAAAATTTTATGATAACTACATTCAGGCCTTACCCAAATCTACCGAACAAAAATCACAAATGTCGGAATTCAAACCATGTACTGAACAAGAAATTTTAAATATTATTAACAATCTTGACCCCAATTGCAGCATCGGTTTAGACGGCATTAGTACCAAAATTATAAAATGTATAAAAATTTGATAATAAACAACATAACGGAATGCTTTAATAAATTACTTCTTGATGGTGTTTTCCCAGACACACTAAAAGTAGCTTAAGTCTCTCCTATCTACAAATCAGGACCAAATACTGATAAATAATATTCCCTTAGAAATTAAAACTCATGAAAAATACCTTGGTTTACAAATTGACACTCGATGTGGTGCTTCCTTGTTAAATGGAAGCACCACATCGAACACATAAAAACGAAACTAGTGTCACTTTGTAGTTGTCTTCGTCATATTGTCCGATGCATTCCTAATAAATTACGTCTTACATTATATAACACGCTAATAAAGCCACATTTAACCTACCTCATCGAAGTCTGGGGGAATGCAGTAAAGTCAAGGATAAGTGAACTTCAAAGTTTACAAAATAAACTCGTTAAAATGCTCTTTAATTATCACTTTTTAACAGAAACCAAAAAAATCTATAATAAAACAAAAATATTTAATATTAAAATAAATATATATACAATACCTGCATTTTTATAAGAAAATCTCTAGATAATGATATTCATACTAGCTTACAATTCGTAAAACGTAAAAAGGTTTACAACCGCTGCTGCTCGCGTCGCGCGAGTTTTCTCGTCCTACCCAAGACTCGAACAAATTACGGTAACACAATGTTAACATTTGAAGGAGCGCAAATTTATAACAAATTACCCGCACACATAAAAAATGTTAGCTCGTTCAACGCATTCAAGAAACAATTGTATGAATGTCTTGTTGCAAATGACTCACTTAAATAATCGTGAATGCGTTGCGCGGGTGAAGTTTGTGTATTTTTGGTGAATTTAATTTGGTGAACGACTGTGGAATTTACCTTCATGCATGTCACTCATGTAAGTGACATGCATTTGTCTTAATGAGTAATAAAGTTCTTTAAATCTTCATTTAATTGTGATATACGAGAATTATGTAATGACGATTCATCATCATTGCTGAACATAGGCCTCCACGAAATGGTACAAAGCACGACCCTGAGTTACCTGCTTCCATCAACTTCCTGTACGACTTACCATATTGTTACTGTATCTGTTGAAGGGCTAACCTACGCCTTGCTTACCAGTACGAGGCTGCAACCCAAAAACCTTTCTTACCCATCGTTTGTCGGTTCTTTGAATTATATGGCCAGCTCATTGCCACTTTAGCTTGCTGATTCGTAATGTCAGTTTTATCCGATAACGCAGTCACATAGCAAAAAAATTTAGAGCCACGCAGTAAAGTCACGAATGCACCTCGCGACAAAACTCACAATACTATTCACACCATCTGGATGTTGGCGGTCCACCACTGTGCGTTTTACTAGGAGTTTTATTCCTCACACAACGTCTTTGTGGAATCGTTTACCACCGGCGATTTTTCCGGACCGATACGACTTAGGGACCTTTGAGAAAAGAGCTTACTCCTTTTTAATAGGCTGGCAATGCACCTGTTATTCCCCTGGTGTTGCATCAGGTGAGCCGCATGATCGTATGATCTTTTCTATATAAAAAAGTCAAAGCAAAATTTCAAAGTACAAGAAAACCGGGTTAAATCGCAGTCGGCAGCACTTAAATTTTTAATTTTGATTTTTTATAGGTGACAAACGAGCACAGTCAATCTACTGGTAAATGGGTGTTGTGGGCCATAGACACGTACATCTATCCTCGATTAAGGATCAAAATGCAGAAACGTTGTCACCCTGCCCCTGAGAACTGAGATGGGATGATGGTTTTCTAAATGACCACGTGCTCGGCAGTCAATGAAAACATCGTTTATAAACCTGTATTTTTTCTATACATAAAATAATTTTGAGGACATCTTAAATCGGCCAACAAGCGTTGGGGTAGTGCGGCTCTCTATTTCTTCGTAACTTTATTCATTCATGGGGGGTATATTGCCATGATGAGTGAGTTTGCTAGTACAAAATGTGCTAATGCCTCGTTTTACTGAAAACGAGGCATTCCATCGAAGTCCTCAGGAGTGACAACATATGTGCATTTTGATTGTTAATTGAGGATAGATTTAGATATCTATCGGCCACAGTATCTACTTACCATCAGGTTGACTGTGTGTTCGTTTGTCACCCTCTTCTTTGAGGTCTTGAGAGACAGATAGACGTACAGATAGACAGACGGACGGACAACAGAATTTTTCATAAGTTTCCGTTTTTCCTTTTGAAATACAGAACGAAGAAAGATGCTGTAACAAAATAAAAAAATAAACATAAGGGTTTGTTTATATGAATACGAGTGACAAGCCAACACACAGCCCAACTGATGGTAAGTGGATGCTGTAGCCCATAGACATCTACATTTATCCTAATCAAAATGCAGATGCGTTTTCACCCATGAGGACTAAGATGAAACGCCTCGTATCTAGTAAAAAAGGTCCCTATACTTTTCGATCCATCGATTCTCTATAGTCACCTTACGAAACACAGCATCATTGAGCTGCTATTTAACGCTTTTAATTATGTGACAGCGTGGCTCTTCCACGGTCGAGCCGACTCATTCGTGCTACAACCTTAATATAGCTGCAACATGGCTCTAACACGTAAAAACGTCTCTTAAGTCGTTTTTTCAAAGAGAACGCCAGTCTTTTATCACCTCAATATTTTGGATATCCAACCAGTTGTTTACCACCTGGTCGCCTGAGGCATATGTGTAATAAATATTTATAGTGAGTCAACCCGGCTACTAGACGGAGCAACGATGAGGCGCGGTATGAAGGAGAGCGGAGTCCTTCCCCCCCACCCCGCCCGTGAAGTCTGCGATAGTACCGGTCGGCTTCGCTTGCGACAGGCCTCTGTCACTCTTGCTACCTGCGTGAAATAATTACCTACAATCGCAAGGCGCACCCGGGATACAACGCAGTCGCGGCTAGTACGTTCTAGGCGATTGAATGTTAAAGTTTTTTAACGCTGTTTACGTAAATAATTTTTGTATGTTTAATATATAATTGTAATATAAAATAGTTGAAAAAATTGGCGGGATCGGACATCTGTGTCCACCACCGCGTTACGCAAACGAGCACAAAGTCCACTTGATGGTATGTGGATGCTGTGGCCCATGGACATTCTACATCTATGGTCGATTAAAAATCGCTGAAAAATGCTGATGCGTTGTCACCCCTGAGGACTGAGATGGAATACCTCGTTTCCAGTGAAAAGGATATCCGGTTATCTACACTCATACGAAACCCAACCACATTATGTTATTATTTTACGCTGGTGTTCTGTGAGAATGTGGTCCTTCCCCGGTCAAGCCAACCCATCCGTGCTTCAGCTATATAGCTACAGCATGGCTTTGTTACATATATAGTTAGCATTTGATTGGATTTATAATAAAAGGCGTCAAGAGTGCGAAACTTCTAACATCGCAAATCTGTTCACCAAGAGCAAGGCTCATGTTCAGCTTCTTTCGAGCTGGCGAGGGTGATTAAGGTATTTATTTAGTACAATCGATGATATTTTATTGCTCCTTAACACTATAAAATAATAGGAGACATGTGCCCAGCTGTGGGTCGTATAGACTGCAACTTAACTTTACTTTTTTTTGATTAATATATTATACTTTCGATTAACCATGATATAACTGCAACCTAGTTTTACTACATATAGGACACAAACACCAGGGGGAATAAATATAAATGCGTATACAAAATACCGTCCATTGTAGTGCAGCTCTCTAATATCCGCATCTACAAAACGTTGATGAGACCAATACTCATACGACTATGAAGCATGGACGTTGACCCTGTTAGGAGAAAACAAGTTATTGGTGACTGAAAAAAAGGTTTTGAGAAAGTTCCAGGGGTCAACGGCTCCGTGGCGCAGTGGTTTAGCAATGAGTTACGGCGCTGAGGGCCGCGGGTACGAATCGCGCACGGTACAAGTATTTGTATGCTAAATAATTGTTCCGGGTGTGAATGTTTGTCCTTGTGAAATTTATGTATGTAAACTGTACCTACAATACGGGAGAAAATCCTAGTGTGGGGTTAACGTTTTATAAAAAAAAGAAAAAAAAAGAAAGTAAAGAAAGAGTACGAAAGGTGAAGGCAGAGAAAAAATCAGGAAGTTAAAGAACTGATAACCTATTCGAACATCATTGGCTAGATAAAAGCCCGCAGATTTCATTATATAGGCCACATCTAGAAAATGGGAGAGGATTGAGCAGTGAAGCGAGCGTACTTGGGAGTGCCGGATGAAAAATGAAGTTGGAAAGAATCTGCTTTAACTTTAGATCCTATATGGGCAAGAGTTGGTTCAGAAAAGAACTAAGTGGTGTCAGTTATAGTCGGAATCAATACTCAATTTGGGTCACTATGCCACGTTAGTTAGTTTTAAAAATTTGATAACTAAACGCATTAAGTGACGATGAAGTTCTTCTTATAGATTTTTCCTTACACCGCAAGAACTTGCTAAATTATAACATGGGAATTTTTTATGATAAGTTTTATTTAAAAAAAATTGAGCCGTCGCGGATGCCTGGCAGATGTGAAACATCGAAATTATTTTGTACAGGTAATAAGCATAAAAGGATAGTTTACGGCAGGAAATAAATATGGCATAATGAAAAATAAAATATTTAAAATGTTTTCAAGAAAAAGGAGACTGTTTATTTGATAAACATTTATATTGATTAAACACAAAAATTAAATATGTATAATAAAATTACATACATACTAACATATAGCGTGGCGGCGCATGCCATGGCGACGCGTCACCACGCCAACAGTCGGTCTGGCCCGCCGCTATAGATGTTTCACATCAAAATTGGATGACACAACTTAATTGATCGTCATCGTTATCATTCTGTACACAATCAAGTCCTGGAGGGCAACTCCTTCAATTAAAGAGGATTATCACAGGATTTCACAACTTTCAACTCTGCTTGACAATATATATATTATATGTTTTAGATCTGGCATCTTTTTACCATTGTCATGTATAATTAAAATTGGATAATTTTTGATGTAGATTTCGTCAACACAAAATTTAAAAACATAAGTTACAAATGGAATGTATTTATTTACATTCGAATATTAAATTGCTGCAAATGAAATTTTATTGATCAATATCAATTTTATTGCTTGGATGTGGTTCCCAATGGCAATCCATTGAGAACCACATGCAAGCAATAAACGTGCTTATAAGATATCGGTAAATGTTTGTACATGCATTTCCAAATTTAACTAGCAAATTGAAAATGAATCGATATTCCTACAAAAATCAAACATGTACAATAAATTTCGTTCTAGATTCACAAATCATTAAAGTAACTACTATTATGAAATTCATTAGTACATCTATATAATTTTGCCCTACACTTCGCTTGCCGGTACGACACTAAAAATCGGGGACCCCGTTGGTTATCGCTTCTTCGAGCTGTATGATCGGGCTATTGCCAATTGAGCCTACTGGGGGATGTCCTAATTTCGAAGCCTATTACGCAGATAAACTCCTAGCAATGCCCTCTCCATAGCTCGCTGAACAAGCTTGAGTTCCTCATACGGCCAGCATTGAAGGGCCACGTCTCCGATCCATATGTCACTGCCAATGGCAACATTTGCTTCTACATTAAAAAACTTCACTAGGAACGTAATTATTATTATTTTACTTTATTTCTTTATGCTTATAGTTAAATTTCACATAGTTCTTACAGCTTCTTTAGTGGTGTTAAAAGTAAAGTTTTGACAATGCAACCGACGTAGCGCACGCATAGTGTAAAGTAAATATGACGGTATCACAGAGTACTTTAAGTATACCTGAAAGATAGTATGGTAGTAAGTTGACCATCAAAGATAATTGAATGAGACTTTTTACAATTAGAGCCTCTCAAAAGTCCACTGCTGAATATAGGCCTCCCACATATTGCCTCACAGAGTGGATGTTAGTCATAATTGCTGCGCTTGGCAGACAAACGCAGATTTTTATTTTTAGTTGTTATTAGTAAGGCGTAATATATTTTATGTTGAACATAATATCATACATACAATATTGTAAAAAAATATTATATAAATAAATGAAAACCAATACTAAAAATGAAACAGAAGATGAGCAGCAGCATCTTCCTGATAAAAACTCAAAATAATAAAAAACTGCGGTTGCCAACCCGCTTGCCAAGCGTTGCAACTATAATAAAATGCAAGCCACGGGGCAATTTATACAGGAGGCCTATGCTCAATGGATGGATGGATGGTAATAAAATCCACCAAGATGGATTAATTATATACGTGTAGTTATTTATATAAATTTGTTATGTGTAGTTAATTATATACCTTAAACCTTTAACCTTTTTTACTGGAAACGAGGCATTCCATCTTAGTTCTTAGATGACAATGCATCTGTATTTTGATTCTTAATCGAGGCTAAATATAATAGCAGCATTATGCTGCTATGTAACGTGTGATTTGGGTAGATCTTCGGAGACACATTCACTGGTAACAGGGCATTACATCTTAGTCCTAAGGGATGACGAAGCATTTAAAATTTGATTCTTGATGGCGCCTATGAGTAACAGAATCCACTTACCATCAGAGGGACTGAGTGGCTAAACCAAATAAGTATATCATTTAAGTTTTTAACTACACAAAGTAGGTAAGTATTATTAAACGAATATATTAAAAATATGTAAAATGTTATGAAATACAATGTATTAACTGATAAATAATACAAATTATTCAAAATTCAAGGTAGTATTCACAGATATTCACGGTTGACCTTGCATTACAGTACGTATCGTACAGTAATGCAAGGTCAACAGAAAAAAGTACGTATACGTACAGGCTGAGCTCTGTGCGCTCACCGCCCTCTATCGCGAAAACGGATGAACGCATGAAAAAAGTTTGAAATAAAAAAATCGCATATTTATGCTCTACAATTTTTATTATAGATATTAACATCATTGGAGTAATAGAAACCGCGATAATCGCGGAAAAACTGTTTTCTTTTATACTAAAACGTAAGTACAGTTAAAATTTATTAAAGTTATAGGGTGTATGGCAAGAGGTTGCCAAAATACTAAGAGTCTGGTAACGGATGATGTGATTTCTAATATTATTCAGATTATGAATTATGAATTACGATTCAGAAAATATGAGAAAATTACGTTTTATACTTTGCTAACAAAGCCACGATGATCCAAACTTCATAGTAGCCCATCTCTTCACATCTGACGTAAAGTTTTATGACACAGAGGTTTTTCTTTATAATGAAGTGAATATGTTTCATATTATTCTCTAAAAGGTGTATTTTAATGGAGATCTGCAGTAAACATACTAGAACTAGTGGTATAAAACAAACGCAACTTTGAATAAATAATGCAGTTTAGTTAGTTGAGTTATGTTTGAAAACCGACGTTTTAAGCGGAAGAGATAATGTTTGTACATAAATCTACTGCTGTCAGGCGTCGACGATGAACCTGAAGCATCCTGCTTACCTGCGACCACCCATTACACCGATGAGGTAATTACGTATGTGTAAAATATATTTTGCTCACTGTATATGCTTGAACTTTGACGTTGACTTTCTTTTTTTAATTTTTCTGCCTTGTTAGTCCAATGGTTGTATACGCCACTGCTGGTCATAAGGTCCCGGGTTCGAATCCCGGGTTGGGCCAAAAAAATCAGTTATTGAGTTTTTCTGTTAAGAAATTTTCAGTAGCTGGCCGAAATCAGTAAATTGGCAATGTTTCACCCCCGTGCCTCGGAAAGCAAGTAAGGCTGTTGGTCCTGCGCCTAATCTCACTCCGGTCGTGTCGGTTTACCGCCCCATTGAACTACGTAATACTCGTAATGTAATGTTGTATGCGACTTGAATCAATGCAGGTTGCAAATGCAATGCAATTATTCTTTTCTATTATATCAGCTGCAGCATGGCTACATAGAACGTATTAAAAACCTTCACGTCAGAGAAATGAAACATAGTAAATCGGATCGACAGGGGAAGGACCACGCTCTCTCAGAATACTAGCGTAAAATAGCAGCTTAATGCTGCTGTGTTTCGTAAGGTGAGTGTAGAGAGTCGGAGACCCTTTTAACTGGAAACGATGCATTCCATCTTAGTCCTCAGGTTCGACAACGCTTTTGCGTTTTGATTCTTAATCAAGAATAAGTTTAGATGTTTTTGCACCACAGCATCCACTTACCATCAGTTGGACTGTGTGCTCGTTTGTCACCCTAATTCTATATGAAAATAAATATGACTAAGCTCAACTCTATTCCTAGATCAGTTACCACTGAAATTATTTATTTACTTGTTGTTGACCTTTTTTACTGGAAACGACACATTCGTCTATAATTTCCTTCCCTGTCGGAACTTTTGCTAAACACTCATCTTGACGCCTATCAAGACTCCGTCAAAGCCACTCTAAACTCTTCGGACTATTGTCTGATGAAGTGGAAGCTCTGCTTTTGCGTTTCGTCTGGTGAGTGCAGGTGACTGGAGGCCCAATCCCCCCCCCCCCGTCAACAAGGTAGCGGAATTAAATCATAGACTACCCCAGGAGGGTACCAGCACTCCTGGAGAATCCCTCGCTGAGCATCCACAACCATGCTACTCCACTCCGGAGCGTGGGTGCTCAGGCTGCCCCGCGTATTCTGGGGGGGGGGGGCAAAATTCCGCTCAAAACAATAACTGCTCGGGGCAAACTGAGCAACAAGACCAAAGCGACCCCTGCCATGCTATCCGTGAATTTCTGCAACATCAGGGGACTTCACTCGAACCTAAACGCCGTCCACTACCATCTCTAGACGGCGAAGCCGGCCTTGCTCTTTCTGACCGAGACGCAGGTGTCCTCTCCGGCTGATACTTCGTATCTCTCCTACCGGGGTACAAATTGGAACACTCCTTTGTGCCTCGGGCTGGAGTTTGAGTAGACGTCAGAGAGGACATCTGTTCTCAACGCCTCGGCAGTCTTGAAGGTTTGGACCTGTCCATCCTTTGGCTACGCGTGGACAGCGACGACCATCCGCGCGTCTACGGGTGCCTCTATAGGTCCCATAGCGGTAATGCCGAAACAGACCGACTCATCGACCACGTCCAAATGACTACAGATTTCTTGCTACAACAGGTCCCATCCGCAGAGATCGTGATCCTTGGCGATTTTAACGCCCACCACGCCGAATGGCTCGGTTCACGTTTAACCGATCATGCGGGGAGATCTGTTTATGACTTTGCCTTGGCATATGGTCTGACACAACTGGTTACTTCGCCTACGCGGATTCCAGATGTGAAGGATCATACACCTTCACTGTTGGACCTTCTGCTGACCTCTCATCCGGACGGATATCAGGTTTCCGTCGATGCCCCTCTCGGCTCTTTGGACCATTGTCTGATCCGGAGTGTGGTGCCTCTCACGCTCCCCTCGCTGTTGCGTTCTGCAGTTTGCCGCCGTGTTTGGCATTACATGTTGGAAGATTGGGACGGAATGCGGTCTTTCTTTGCATCCTACCCATGGGGGCGCGCTCCTGTAAGACTGCATTACGCAGTAAGCAGGAGTGCTATCAGGCCTGGGCTGAGGCTTCGGCGGCTCGGGATGTAAACACCAGCATGCTTAAAAATAAGTATAACTTAGCCTCCAGGTCCTTCAAAAGATTTATTGCCATAGCAAAGTCAGAGCGCATAGGCAGAACTGGCGAGAAACTAGTTCGCCTTCCTTCGGGAACACGTGCATTCTGGTCTCTCGCCAAGGCTGTCCAAGGGAATTTCTGTAAGCCATCACTACCATCTATGCACAGGGAGGACGACTCACTGGCCCACGCCGCAAAAGAGAAAGCCGACCTTTTAGGCTCCCTTTTTGCGTCCAACTCGACTCTTGATGACGGGGGGAACACACCGCCGACCATCCCGCGGTGTGAGTGCTCCATGCCGGATGTGCGGTTTTCACAGCACTCGGTTCGCAAAGCACTCCTCTCCATGGACATCCACAAGTCGAGTGGGCCTGACGGAATCCCCCCAATTGTGCTGAGGACGTGTGAGTTGGCACCGGTTGTAACGCATCTTTTCCGGTACTCCTACTCCCTAGGCGTAGTCCCGAAATCATGGAAGACAGCTTTTGTCCAACCGATCCCTAAAAAAGGCAACCGCTCAGACCCGTCCAAATACATGCCTATCGCCATCACCTCTTGTTCTCCAAAATAATGGAGTCCGTTATAAACTGCCAGCTCATGCGGTACCTTGAGGATCACCAGCTGATTAGTGACCGCCAATACGGTTTTCGTCGGGGTCGATCAGCTGGTGATCTTCTGATCGACCTGACTCATAGATGGGCGGAGGCAGTAGAGTCCAAGGGGGAGTCATTGACCGTTAGTTTGGACATTGCGAACGAAGGCTTTCGATCGGGTTTGGCACAAAGCGCTTCTTTCGAAGCTCCCTTCCTATGGGCTTCCCGAGAAATTGTGCAATTGGATCACCAGCTTTCTTGCAGATCGGAGCATCAAGGTCGTTGTAGACGGTGCATGCTACAACTACAAGCCTATTAATGCTGGTGTTCCACAAGGCTGCGTGCTATATATCAACGCTGTTTCTTCTGCATATCAATGATATGTTGCAAACCGGTAGCATTCATTGCTATGCGGACGACAGCACTGGTGATGCTCTATCCACCGGCCGTGCCAAGATTTCTCGGGAAAACGTCGCCGAGTACCGGAACAAACTTGTGTCTGAAGTCGAGTCTTTGCTGAACAAAGTCTCGGATTGGGGCCGACTAAATCTAGTCCAGTTTAATCCTCAGAAGACACAAGTTTGCGCGTTTACAGCCAAAAAGAACCCTTTTGTCGTATCTCCTCAGTTTCAAGGCACTCCCCTTGTTGCCTCAGCCAGTATCGGAATTCTCGGCGTCGACATATCGAGTGACGTGCAGTTTCGTGGTCACTTGGAAGAGAAGGCCAAATTGGCCTCTAAAAAGCTTGGTGTGCTCAGCAGAGCGGGACAGTATTTCATGCCGGCACAACGCCTGCAACTTTACAAGGCGCAGGTTCGGCCTCACATGGAATACTATTCCCGTCTCTGGCTGGAGCTCCCCAGTGCCAGCTCCTTCCACTTGACCGCATCCAGCGCAGAGCGGCGCGAATCGTCGACGACCGAGTCCTTTCCGATCGGCTCGATTCATTTGCACTGAGAAGAGATGTTGCATCTCTTTGCATTTTCTTTCGCATTTACCACGGGGAGTGCTCTGAGGAATTGTTCGGATTAATCCCAGCCGCCAAATTTCACGAACGCACATCGCAGCAGAACTCACGATACCATCGACATCATCTGGATGATTGGCGGTCCACCACTGTACGATTTAGAAGATGTTTTCTTCCTCGCACAACTTCCTTGTGGAATAGTTTACCACCAGCAATTTTTCCGGACCGATACGACTTAGGGACCTTCAAGAAAAGAGCCTACTCCTTTTTAAAAGGCCGGCAACACATCTGCAATTCCTCTGGTTCCCCTGGTGTTGCAGTTGTTCATGGGCGGCGGTAGTCACTTACCATCAGGTGAGCCGCATGCTCGTTTGCCCCCTCTCCTATAAAAAATAAATAAAAAATAGTACCACAACGTTCTCATCGCGGTTGCATTTTGCAGGTTCTTGCCGTGTTTGGCACTATAGATCGACTGAATGGGACAGGATTCTCAGGGACGGTCTTTTTTTGCATTCTTCCCTTGGGAGCGCGTTTGCTCCTCGCTTTATGATCCCATAGTTGTTGCTGATTCTGTCGCTCATGTGGTACTTCAGGAAATAGAACTTATTATTCCATCATCTATGGTGTCCATCGGAGGCAGATCCCAACCATGGTATGGTAACTCCTGTAAAATGCATCACGCCATAAGCAGGAGTGCTACCGGGCCTGGGCTGACGTATCGATGTCACGGGATGCAAACACTATTGTTCTTAAAAATAAGTATAATTTAGGTACATCTACATTATTCAAGTATAATTCAATATAATTCAAAGAGTCATTGCCAAGGCAAAGTCAGAGCACATCGGCAGAATTGGTGAGTAACTAGTTCGACTTCCTTCGGGAACAGATGCATTCTGGTCTCTCGCCAAGGTTGTCCAAGGGAACTCCTGTCAGCCATTTCTTCCACCTCTGCACAGGGAGGACGACTCACTGGCCCTTGCCACAAAAGAAAAAGCCGATCTCTTAGGCTCTGTTTTTGCGTCCAACTCGATGACGGGGGGAACACACCGCTTATCATCCCGTGGTGTGAAAGCTATCGTCATTACCTTCTTAGGGACCAAAATAATGGAAACTTTTGTATACATATTTATCTTCTTGTTTACCTAACACACCGATGGGCGCAGGCAGTGGACTCCAAGGGGGAGGCCTTGGCAGTTACTTTGGACATAGCGAAGGCCTTCAATCGGGTTTGGCACAAAGCGCTTCTTTCGAAGCTTCCTTCCTATGGGCTTCCCGAGAAATTGTGTAAGAAAACTGGTGATGCAAACCAGTTTCCTTGCAGATAGGAGCACCGAGGTCGTAGTAGACGGTGCATGCTCCAACTACAAGCCTATTAATGCTGGTGTTCCACAAAGTGCTATCACTTACTAGACTCCCAGTACCAACTCTTTCCACTTGACCGCGCAAAGCGAAGAGCGTCTCGAATCTTCGACAACCGAGTTTCTTCTGATCGGATCGATTCACTGGCGCTGCGAAGAGATGTTGAATCCCTTTTCATTTTCTATCGCATTTACCACGGGGAGTGCTCAGAAGAATTGTTCGGATTAATTCCAGCCGCCATTATTCCACAAACGCACATCGCGACAAAATTCCCGATTCCATCCACAACATCTTGATTTTTTTATAGGATAGGGTAACAAACGTGCACACAGTCCACCTGATGGTAAGTGGTCGCTGTTACCCATAGACATCTACATCTATTCTCAGTAAAGAATCAAAATACAAATGCGTTTTCACCCGTGAGGACTAATATGGAATGCCTCTTGGGTCTGCGGTTCTTTACACTCACCATACGAAACACAGCAGTGTTTAGCTACTGTTTTACGCTGGCATTCTGTGAGAGTGTGGTCCTTCCCCGATCGAGCCGACCCATTCGTGCTACAACTATAATATATCTGCAGCATGGCTCTACCACGAATTAAAAAAAAATGAATGTGTGTAATAGTGTACACACGTAAGAAGTGAAACTTCTTTATGACATCAGTTTCTACAATTTACTACTTAACAAAAGTTGGTTAAGAAAGTTTAAGCAAAAAAAATATTTCGTATTAAATTAAAGCTATTTTAGTGTCATAGAATAGAATAGAATTTTTTTTATTACATAATACTTATTGAAAGTAATTTTTTATTTACTACTGGTTCGGAAAATACTTCTGTCCTGGGAAGAACCAGCAAGAAACCCAGCGGGACTTTTTTTTAAACATAGTTCACTTTACATAACTTTGCTTTTTTGTTTGTAGAAATTTTAAATGAGTTTTGATAGAAACAGCATGGTGGCGATCACCTCATTCCCAGGGTTTTTTTTTCACTTATATATTCTTTGATATTATAATAACCCTTTTTCTACAATTTTTCTTTAATAAAACATTTAAACATATTTATTGACAAATATTGTACATTTTCTTGGATTTTGTTGTAAAAGCGTATACATTGCCCCATAAATGAATTACTAATTCTGTGGAGTCTAGTAACTGGTATTGCAAGCTTGTTTGTTCCTAGTGTTTAAATTTACTTATCAAAGCTATTTTTGTTTTTATGTACATAAATTATATTTTCATAAATATATTGCGATGATATTTATTTCTTTAAATTTTAAAATATATACTATAAAAATATATAATATATAGACATGCATACAAATAATATGATCAATGAATTTTATTACTGCTCTTATGATTATTATTGTAGTTCATTAATTATGATCAAATTATTATTATAATTGTTATCATTATTATATATTTTTGTAATTAATAGCTTATGGTAGCTGAAATAAGAAATACATGTTTAACATTCCACGGAATCTAGTAGCCTTGTGAAAACTGCGTCAATTGTAGTGCCGGATCTTGTTGTTCATATTTTTGGACTCTTTTGCATAGATAAATTCAAATTATCTCTCAAAAATTCAACTAGCTTCGTAGATTTATCCAATGCAAAATTGAGATTAAAATCTCCACTTAAAATCATAGGTATTTCATCATTATTGTAACGGAGTAAGGTGGCACCTCCTGTTGTGTACGGTAACAATGAATGGTGAAGAAAATAAATAATATCATCTAACTTCTGATTAGGAGATAATATATACAATGCAACAATCAAAATATTTTGCCCATATTCCATTTATCATTGATCCATACATAAATCACCAACTGCTGATGCCAGTGAACCGTGGAAGTCAGGACAGGTAACAGATATAATATCCATAGATAAAGTCACAACATTGAACACATCACTACAATTATTTATGTTTAATGTGCACATTGATACAGTGATCATCAGATAGATTTGTAGGAACAGTGCGAACCATTGAATCAATAGATACTGGAACATTAATTATTTGGCCATAAATACCATATTGACCATTAACATGTCTCAATCTCCTAATTTGCATGAATGGGATTCGCGGAGAAATCAATCTTTCAGATACTAAGTCTAACAGTGGTAAATATTCTGTTTTTCTGGAAATTTAAATCCATTATAAGAAGCCATCATAGGAATGTTATTCTTATTCAATGATTGTAAATAGGTGCTACATAGAACAACATCCTTTATATTATGATGAGGAACTATTGTCTTTAAGATTGTGTCATGTTGAAGGCATGCAGATCGTAAGTCATCTTTAAACCATAGTCTTTCACAATCTGAGCATACATGATCAAATGAATTTCAAACAATTTTTTTCTGAAATTCATCATGAGCCAGACGATGCCGATGAAAATTCATGTAAGCCAGAGGAACAGTTTCATTTTGTGATTCTTGGATTTGTTCTCTTATAGTTTGATTGTCTGTTAAGTCTTGGATTCATTGGGATCGGGCATATTTCTAATGTTATTTATGTTATGTTATAATCTATAAATATTATGAATTGTGATTTTGATTATAACTAACTGAGAAAATCTCACCTGCTGACTGAATTTTAGCCCTTTTCCGGTCTCTGTACTCTTGCGCATGCTCTGTTTCTGATTTTTTTACATTTTCAACGGTTCGCTGTCGGATTTTCCTTCTTTTTCCGGGCTCAATACTCTTGCATTCGCTTTGCAGCTGTTTTTGGATGTTCACGGTGGATTGAATAAAGATCACTAGTTGCCTGACTTTCATTCTTTTTCCGAGCTCTGTACTCTTTTGAACGCTCTGCTGTTGTTTTCACACGTATGTTGCTTGTAGTTGTGATTGAAAAACTAATTTGCGTATCTAAATACTCCACGAAGTTTTCGGATTCTGCCATTATTGAATCTTAAAATCAATCATTCGATTAATAAAAAATATATAATGAAAGGAGACATAGATCAACATTACTATCTATTAATTTAGCCTTTCCGTTGTTTTTTAACAACATAACGTGTCTTTTCAAGTAATTATGTACGAAAGCATACACTCCAAATAGTGGAATATTATTACAACGCGATGTGATTTTTCCGAGTAACTACATATGTGCACCAAGCACCAACTTGTATGTGGATTTTTTGCGAGGTGAATACTTTAATTACATTTTGTCTTAAGAAATGTAAAGAATTTCATATAATTTTACTTTTAATTTATCCATTAACTTTTTTCAGATATATTCAATTCCAGTAAATCCAGTTGTAAAAACTGCATTAATGATATTGCAAGAAAGTATTCATTTATACTACTCATTACATAAAAGTTTAAGGGTACATGAATATTTGCCTTTTATGTGGGAGCAATTTTAAAAGCACATCAAAAAGCTTTGTGTTATCTCTGCGGAAATGGATGAAAATATTTTTTATCCTAAATGAAACCAGTGAAAATAAAAAGTGTAGTCCCTACATGCTATTTAGATTACAATAAGTATATAAAAATAATATATTGATAAGAATTATTATATATATATATATATATATATATATATATATATATATATATATATATATATATATATATATATATATATATATATATATATATATATATATATATATATATACTCATACTACATAATAATTCACATCAATATATTATTTTTTATATATGTACTTATTGCAATATTCATTTACTTTTTTCAGGTGGATTGCTTAGAATGAATGTGTATGCCTTGCTGAAAGCTTGAAGACCTGTCCAAGGCAGAAACAAAATGATAATAAAAATGTGGGAATACAGGCTATGGATATTGCAGACAACAGTCTTATCTCATATCTCTTATCGTTGCAAAATGTTCTTCTGATTCATAATAAATGATAAATAGACATGTTATCATCAAGTTATTTTGGTGTGTTTGGTGTTTGGGATTTATAAAATACCCACACTGTTCTCGTCTCTCTGTGCTGCTTTTAAGAAAAATTATTTTAATATGATGTACTTTCTGACTCGGGGCTGCTACTGAATTTAGAATAAGAAAAAAAAAGAAACCTCTTGCAGCAGCTTCTCCCGACTCGGTGTTCTAAACCAGGACATTATCAGCAACAACGCTAACGATCAATAGACCAATGAGGCAGTCAAGGCATACAAAGTGTATAGAAGGATTAAAAGCCTGACTCCAGAATGTGAAATTATATAATTTATTTTAGTTCTTTGAAGTCAGCTTTTACTTTTTAATAAGGTTTAACTTTTTACTTTTAAGTGGATTATGTAATAATAGAAGTTCAAGATAGCAACTTGAATGTCGTTTTAGGAGTTACTTTAAAGCGTGTATAGGTAATATTATAAATTGACATATTATTCCTTACATCATCTTGGCTTTAATCATATTTCTTTAATTACTGTAATGTTATTTGGGATCTATATTCACTAATCAATTAATACATGTAAAAAAGAATAAAAGTGAATGAATAAATCGTTAAAAATTAAAAATGGTAGTGGTGTTTGGGATCTATATTCACTAATAAAATAATACATGTAAAAAAGAATAAAAGTGAATGAATAAATCGTTAAAAATTAAAAATGGTAGTGGTGTTTGGGATCTATATTCACTAATCGATCAATACATGTAAAAATAATTAAAAATTAATGAATAAATCATTAAAAATGAATAATTTGTAAAAATGCACGATACTTACAATCAAAAAGTGAGGTTAACGCAAAATAAATACCAAAATTACACTCACGTGTTACGCTCACGTTTCAAAAGAAAAATATAATCACTCTCCCTTTTACTATTAATTCACTTGAATTCAAATAAATATTTATATTTTATCACATTATTATAAGAAATATTTTTTTAAAGTCAATAATGAATTTTCGTAAGATGGTTATCATCATGGCCAATCATGGCTCGCGTGTAATGGTGTGCGGAATCGATTAACAAAAATCGATGGATCGATTATCAAGATGATCGTTTGAAATCGATTATCATTTAGATAATCGATTACAATCGATTATTAGGGAAAACCATATAAATTATGGTAACTTGGGGTATGTAGGTAACTTTAGGTATGTTAGGTAACTTGGGGTAGGTATGGTAAGCCTATAGCCTTCTTTGTTTTGAAGTTAACTGCAGGTATACATGAGATCCCCCCCGAACGGGTTCCCGCCTTGTCGTGGCGGGGGGGCTTAGTAGCCGTGGCTTGGTCACCCGCGGTGAACAATGAGGAACCCCTTGGCTGGCCCGAGGTGTAGGGCCGGCCCGAGGTGGCCACTCCGTGTGGGCTCGGCGAGCCCACTTCGGATGTGTGTCGGTGGGCTGCTGCGGGAGGGGTTGGTCCGCTCCCCTTACCACTGCAGCCGAGGTGGAGTCGCGGAGGAAGAGGAGTGTTGGTATGGCGATGCGCCACTCGCCCTATACTCCGCGACTCCGTGGCCGGACCGTTGATGCGGTGGTGGTGGGGCTGCGAGGGGAGAGGAGTGTCGGTATTGCGAGGCGCCGCCTCCTACCTCCGCGGCCGAAACTTGGTTGGCGGCGGAGCCAAAGACCAGATTCGCCGCTGGGGCCGCGAAAGCGGGCGCTACTAAGCGCTCTTCCGGCCCGCATGAATGGGTCCAGGGGCGAGGGACTTGGGGAAGTCCCCGCCCCCCCTCTTCGATGGACCCGAAGCGGAGCCGCGAGCGGGTGTCGGCGCGCGCCTCTGAGGCGATGCACGGGTAGTCGAACACCTCACTACCCCGTGCAGGAGACGAGGTCCGGACAGACCGGGCCAGCACTAGTGTGGGGCTGCGGAAGAATTTGGATTCCCGCAGCCCCGCGCGCACGTGCGAGGAGACACCGGGGTGGTTTTAGCCGGTAAGAGTTCGGCACGCCCCTCCGCCTTTCCCCAGGCGGAGGTAGTCCATGAGGATTTCCCCCCGAAAAAAAAAAAAAGGTATGGTAACTTGGGATGGGTAGGTACTGCGCAGTAAAGTGCACAATTGTAGGGGAAATTTCTAATAATGTTTTTGGCATTATTTTACGGCTTTATTTAGTTAGATTCATAAGTACATGAGACGTAAACGATTTCAGACATATACAAATAGCTAGTACATGGGACGTACACGATTTCGTTTTTGCAGCATGCGTGGTAGAGCCATGCTGCAGCTATATTTATAATATAGTTGTAGCACGAATGGGTCAGCTCGACCGGGGAAGGACCACGCTCTCACAGAATACCAGCGTAAAATAGCAGCTTAATGCTGCTGTGTTTCGTATGGTGAGTGTAGAGAACCGGAGACCCTTTTTACTGGAAAAAAGGCATTCCATCTTAGTCCTCAAGGCTGACAACGCATCTGCATTTTGATTCACAAACGAGGATATATGTAGATGTCTATGAGCCACAGCAACCACTTAACATCAGGTGGACTGTATGCTCGTTTGTCATCCTATTTCTATAAAAAAAAAATATATAATTTTTTGACACTGATTTGAAAATTGATAACTGTTTGATGTTAAATTTAAATAATATTGTTTTTTTTTTATAAATAAGTGTTATAATTCTGTCATTATTGTTAATCTTGTTATTATTACTTTCATTATTATAATCTTTAGATAAGACAATTTTCAACAATTTTAATTTCGAACTAATAATCGAAAAGTCGTTTTAAATCGATTAATAATCTTAATATAAACAATCGAAACGGCACACCATTGGCGCGTGACGGTCGAGCGTAACAGAAAAGTGTGACGATTTTTTTCGCCCATACGTCGATATAGAAGTTTCACTTCAAAAAAATAGATGCTTGGCGGTTCACCATTGTGAGATTTACTAGGAGCTTTCTTCACTCCTCGCATGACTTCTTTGTGGAATCGTTTACCACCGGCGATTTTTCCGGACCGATATTACTTAGGGACCTTTAAGAAACGAGCTTACTCCTTCTTAAAGGCTGGTAACGCAACTGCAATTCCCATGGTGTTGCAGTTGCTCTTGGGCAGCGGTTGACATTTTCCATCAGGTGAATCGCATGCTCGTTTGCCCGTACTTCCATAAAAAAATTAGATGCAGATTTTTTACACCATAAGGACGACTTTACGCAATCACCATGCTTTACAGGTGGATTGGCGATCCCTCGTCTCGCAGGCGTGTACTCTCCGTCGTCACCGGCGTCGTATTGCGTCGTGTATATTTAGATTTATAGGTACTTTATGCGCAAAATAATTGTGGGAAAGCTCAAGCTACATATGGATACTGGTACTCGTGTTAACTTTAACAACGTACATTTGGCCACTGCGCTATAGGGCCTCAGTTTTTTCTCACGCGGAGCAAGTGCTTGTATGGCTACAAATAATTATTCTAGATCTGGATGTGTGCACAAGAACACAGATAAATCAATCAATCAAGTGATAAATACCTCTTCAAGATGCAAGAGTGTACAAACCTCTCCCCTTTATTACCCCCTTGTGACCATGGATGCTGAAAAGCGCCTGAAACATCGAAAATTAAAAAGGAAAAATTAAACGCGACAAAATACATATAATTAATTTAATTTAATTTAAATTTATCTATTGTTTTGTTACGGTGTGATCTATAGCCATTATAGTGTATAAGCGGCTGGTTAAATACCGGAATCTAGCAGTTAATGGTAATGGATCCATAAATCCTCGTAGCATAATATGTATATGCTAAAGTGATTAATTTGCCAAGGGAGTTAGAAGAAGACATAGGATAAATTATTTTCCGTAACGCTTAAACATAAACCACTGAATTTGCTCTTAGTTTCATAAATACTCGAGACAAAACAAAAATGAAAACATCCGATGGATGTCCTATAGTAGATAACAGGCTTATTTTGATTTACGGAGGCAAAGTAGGAAGAATTTTTATCTGTTATGGAGCTGGGACGACCCTTATATAAACTGCTCTGGTTATATTTCTCCGACGGTCAGATTTATAGAATTTATTAACACGAATGATTATAGTTTATTATAGAATAGTACAAGTAGTAATATATAAAATGAAGATATACGTTTTATTGTTGTTAATACATTTTTCATTAATTAATTCATTACAGCCTATCAAAATCGAACATGGGCGTTTCCTTAGATTGCCCCATAAGGGGGATAAATGTCATAGTTGCTACGCTTGGCAAGTGGGCTGGCATGCTAAACTATATCGTGGTTGTAGCACGAATGGGTCGGCTAGACCGGAGAAAAACCCCGCCCTGACAGATACCTGCGTAAAATAAGAGTTTAATGCTGCTGTGTTTCGTATGGTGAGTGTAGAGAACCGGAGACCCTTTTTACTGGAAATAAGGCATGAGTTCCCAGGGATGACAACGTACCTGCATTTTGATTTCTAACCATGGATAGTTGTAGATGTCTATGGGCTACAGTAACTACTTACCATCACGCGGATTGTGTGTTCGTTTGTCATCCTTAGTCTTTAAAAAACCCATTTTTATTTTCTAGTCGTTACGAGAAAGACATTACTGCTCATCTCCCAGTTTGTTTCCGTATGTCGCCTCTTACCACACCCACAGGACATATTGGGGGAGTGAATATTCTTACACCGCCACTACAGGGAGTATGGCATCAATAATCACATGAAATAAAAATAAATACCAACAAGATAATTACTTTTCGTGAGTGATATGATGCTTAAATGGATCACATCACTCACAAAAAGTATCTATCCGACTCAGCGTATTTTTTTTATGGAATTAGAGTGAAAAACAAGCACACAGTTTACCTCACCTCTTACGGCGCCCACGGGATGAAATGGGGTGATAAAACCTAAATGTCGCCGCCACAACGAACGATAGCGTTACGTGGTAGAGCCACGCTGCAGCTACATTATGGTTGCAGCACGAATGGGTCCAATCAACCGGGGAAGGAACAAACTATCACTATATATATACTTTATGTAAGTAAGTATCGATCCACCCCGATCTCGACAATTGCACCACTTACTGGGCCCGATTGTGAATCGAAACCATTCTCGAATAAACTTAATAACACACACACACACACAATTTGATCAATATCGGTCCAGCCATTTAGGAGGAGTTCAGACACATACACACGGACAGAAAAATTATATGTATAAAGATATGTTTCGCACCTGGCAACAATTGTACCCAGGGTTGACTGGCAAAAAATGCCACATGGCATTGGGTCCCCCTATAAGCTTTTTAAATAAATAAAATAAATTAAAAAAGTATCACAAAATACTAGCATAAAATAGCAGCTTAATACTGTCGTGTTTTATATGTGAGTGTAGAGAACCGGAGACCCTTTGTACTGGTGATGAAGAGGCATTCTATGTTAGTCCTCAGGTTTGACTACGCATCTGCATTTCGATAATTAATCGAGGATAGACGTTACTTAGACTGACGACGGGCAACAGCGTCAAAGATGCCAGTAATGATGATGATGAAGCCATATTATGGCTTCATCATCATCATTACTGGTACTAACTACTAATTTTTAAAATGCTTCGTATTAAAGGAGATAAAAAAAAACTTTGACGCTCGAGTTTTTGTTTATTTTTTCAGTAATACGTATATAATATTTTTCTATAATATGAAGGGCATTTTATTGGATTAGATTTTTAATCGGCTTCATTTTTATTTAGATCCTTTATTTCCTGATAATAAGCAAAAACGTTTGAAATAAAGTAACTTTTTCTCTGTCAAATGTCGCACACTTACCTCCTGTTGGACAAAAATGCATGAAGCGGAGAAGGAGCTCTAAAGGCCTTTTAAAGCCGGAAATCCTTACTTTACTTTCTTTCTTTGTTGTTTTAGACTAAAACAATCTGTTACTAATCAAGTCAATGTGGCATGCAATGACTTCAAAGGGATGTAATTAGTACGATAATTCATTGAACATGTCCAAACTGCCACTGCATTAACGCTACAGTGGCTTTCATATTAATAGGTCCTTCTTGACTGGTTTTCCAACATATAGAGAAATATCCTCTTGTTTAACGCAAAGTAATCATTGACACATCTTTTACATTCCTTTAACCAGTTCAAAGTAGTTTCCGTCCGTGCCTTCTCTTCGCGTAAAAGCAGAATTGCCTTTACGTTCATTTTCCCGCGCTTATTTTTATTAACCGTTAATATAAAATTAAAACCTATATATATATGTGCTAGAGCTGGGCTAAGGCCTCCTTTTATCGGATAAGGGTTGCTTCCGTAGTGTTTGCTGTTATACCCGGCTAACTTCAGTTTACTTTAGTTAGCGAAATCCGTGTTTATTCAGTGTATTGTATTCCAATGCCTGCCTCGCTTGACAGCTTCGATTGACTGCTTCAATGGTCTAGTGATCGTAACCACGATTGCTGATCATAAGGTCCCGGGTTGAAATATGGTATACGGTGAAACTGGCCGCCCTGATCAAAATTCAGTCTGGAGGGCACTACATGTATAATCGCGTAAAATATTGGTGTAGTTTTTTAAGTTTTTTAAAAACTTTTTGTTTGGTAGAAATCTGGCAGCTTTGGCGCAACTTCCCTTCTAGTCTATCACCGTTCTGAATATTTTACGTCACTTACGGGTGAATTCCCTTACACTGCCACCACACGGCAGTTGAATTTTGCTGTCTTAATATTCGTTACTCTCAAAAGATTAGAGATTTTACTATATAAAGGGAAATATTTTAACTCCTCCTTCACGTGATTGTATCGATTATACGTTCACCAACTTGTCTGATGATAATGGTACGGTTAAACTTTTAGAAATCCTTTTATAGATGCCGAACAAGAAGACTAAGGTTGACCTGCCAAAAGTGTCTCCAGTTCTAATCATTAATGATATAAAACACAACGAAGAATTCCTATCGTGAGTGTAGAGAACTGGAGGCCTATTTTACTGGAAATGAGTCAATCCATCTTAGTCCTCGGGAGTGACAAAGCATTTGAATTTTGATTCTTAATCGAGGATGCATGTGCACGTCTATAGATCATCATCCACTTACCATCAGTAGCAGCGTGGGTGCTTTTGTCACCCTTATTCTAAAAAACAGCATTGCATTGCTATTTTACGCTGATATTCTGTGAGAGCGTGGTAATTCCTCAGTTGAGTTAATCTGATCGTTCTGTAGCTATAACACAGCTACTTAGCTGTACTATCTTAAAAACTAGTTAAGTTTATACTTATGAAAACAATATAGTACCGATAAACCAGCATGCGCATATTCGCAACTTCATTTAATAGCTTCGAAGAAAAGTTATAAGAGATTGATAAGCTATCAAATCCAGACAGCACCATAGCGTTGAGCGTGTGTCATATTAACGAGCGTATAAGCTTAACATAAGAATTTTCAAAGGGTGTAATCTACGTTGTTTAGTTTTATTTTTATATATTAAAATTGAACGGATAAGACATCGTCGTTTTTGAAGGTGAAATGCACTTGATCGGTTTTTTGATGAAATAACTCCTTATAAGTATAAAATTTCATCTATTCGTACCGGGAACTGTTGTATTGTTTAAATCGTATTGTGTTTTATTTTACTCGTACGTATCGTACTGTATTTTAAACTTTTAAACGAAAAAAAAGAAAGTATTTTGCGTAGTTTCAATAAATTTGATTTAAGTTATATAATAAGAATTATTTTTAGTAATAGTGAGTGTGCGTAACTTGTAATACTCGTTACCAAAAGGAAAGTGGGATGATATTCCACAAATAAGTGAATTTACAGCTATTATAAAAAAACTATTTGATAATATAGGCACTTAAAATTTGTAACTAATCATAATATCTTAATATAAAAATAAACCAACTTATTTGGCTTTATATTACAGAGTTTTGATAAACAATAAAATTCAATAGGGTTGTCGAGTTCCTTGTCTATAATACTTATCGATGTTCGTTTCTACACATATATATTAAACAACCAAAGTTGCCGACGACAGATAATTATCAAATGTTACTGTTGTTATTGATTCACAAATTCCAGAGTAATAATACCCAGTATTGGTTACTCCACGTTTGTGTTGGAAAAACGCAAAAGAAGTTATCTGAGAGTAAGACCAAAGACTAAGATTATTCGAGGGTTAGTTAATCTGGTGTAACATGGTATTTGGTCGAATCCACCCTCAATACTATATTTTTATTACACAGTTATTTAAACGTATTCTTTAAGGTAACGTTGTCCCGTCACGGTTCTTGGAACGATGTTATCTGAAGAGCTCGTGTCTCCATAAATGTTCCTTTGGTTTTAGAGCTTTGTAGAATATTTAGAGATGATGGCAGAAGACCCGACGGTATGAATTTGGATGCTTGGGAGAGATAAAGCTTTAGTGTGGGATACTACTTGCGAAGACACTTTGGCAGCCTATCATCTCAGGGGTACATCGTTAAAGCAGGGGTGGCATCAGAGGCCACTGAACTAAGTAAGTAGCCCAAATACGAGTCTCTGAGAGATGAGTACATATTTGTGCCATTTGCTATAGAGACTATCGGTCCGTGGGGTTCATGTGCGGTGAAGTTCCTAAAAAACATATCCGCGACTGATCCTCGCTGCTGGTGATAAGAGGGCCGCATATTTTCTCGCTCAAAGGCCATATAGCCATTCAGAGAGGAAACGCAGTCAGCGTTCTTGGCACTATACCGCGGGGAGTAGGACTGTATGAGAATTTCAGTTTTTAGTTTTTTTATTTTTATAGTTGAATAAAACTATTTTTACGGATTTTATCGCGTTTAATTTTACTATTTTGATTCCCGACGTTTCGGGTGCTTTACAGCAACCCATGGTCACGGGGGGGATTGAGATGTTTGACGTCCCGATGTCATAGTTAGCCCGGCTACCTTCAGTTTTTTAATATTAATATTTGGTTCGATCTACGCAGAATGAGCTTACAGTATCTTGAAGTCTTGCGGTGCTATGCTTGGGTTTGGATTTAATTTTGTTAATTATAGGATCCCAAGCAGGTGGCAGCACCCATCCATCTTCTCTATTGAAATTAGGATGTTTTTTGATTTCAATAGCCTCGCGTATCATCCTTGGTAGGAATCGGTGTTCTTTTGCGAGGATTTGTGGTCTATCAAATCTGATGTAATGGCGGGGCGATCTTGAACATATTCACAGACTGCAGACTTCCCAGAGCGTCGGTGCCTCACGTCAGCTATATGTTCTTTCACGCGGGTTTTGCTAAACAAAT
Source organism: Parnassius orleans (assembly GCA_029286625.1). Lineage (NCBI taxonomy): Eukaryota > Metazoa > Arthropoda > Insecta > Lepidoptera > Papilionidae > Parnassius > Parnassius orleans. The sequence goes on along the minus strand of JAGSMP010000212.1, from coordinate 925,420 downwards.
TTGCGTAAATAGGGTACGCAACAAAGATCCATTATAGATGACGATGACGATGACGATGACGATGACGATGACGATGACGATGCCGATGACGGTGACAATGCCGATGAAGATGACGATGTCCATGACCATGAAAAATAAAAAAACAATATACAAGCTCTACGTAGTCTTTCAATTAAAATTTTAGTTTTTTTTTTTTATAGGATAGGGTGACAAACGAGCACACAGTTCACCTGATGGTAAGTGGTTGCTTTGATCCATAGACATCTACATCTGTCTTCGTTTGCGAATCAAAGTGCAGATGCGTTGTCACCCGTGAGGACTAAGATGGAATGCCTCTTTTCCAGTAAAAAGGGTCGCCGGTTCTTTACACTCACCATACGAAACACAGCAGTGTTAAGCTGCTATTTTACGCTAGTATTCTGTGAGAACGTGGTCCTTCCCCGGTCGAGCGGACCCATTCGTGCTACAACTATACTACTAATATAGCTGCAGCATGGCTCTACCATGTACAAAATATAGTGGTCTTTGCTGTTTGGTAGTAGTAATTATTTGGGTATTGGGTATGTTGAAACCCGAAGAAAAATACATTCTACAGAACTACAGAACTAAATTTACGAATAAAAACGTAGAATAGATTAATTTTTATTCAATATAGATCACATGTGTAATGTAATCTTATTGAAAGTAATTTTTTACTTTACCACTGGTTCGAAGAAAAAACCTCTGTCCTGGGAAGAACCAGGAAGAAACCCAGCGGTACTTTTTAGATAGACCAACGCAGCGTTGATCTTGGTTTTATATGAGGTATAAAGCTTGCTTCTAAGGCCTAGGTATTAATTAATACATTTACTTATGTATGGCATTATATTAATATGATACATAAATAGAATGGACGTTACGGGTAGGCCTGGGTATAGAATTTTTATCGATACATTCTATCACACTCTCTATTATTAGTTCCGAGGACGCTCCCTTTCTGCTGTCAGCGCCAAAATGGCGAAAATAAAATCGCAGCATTATGTCACGGTGTATAGCCAGTCCAGTGGTAAAGTAAAAAAATGACTTTGAATAAGAATTACTTGTAATCAATATTGAATAAAAATTATTCTATTCTATTCATATATGTATAGAGGATAGTGATTTTGTAATACCTCTAATAATATGTATATGAAAAATTATAATTATAATAACGGTAAAATTAATTCCTTCATGGGACAATGTATACGCTTTTACAACAAAGTCCCAGAAAATATGCAGACCTTATCTATCAAAATGTTTAAAATATTTATCAAGCAAAAATTGTTTAGTGAGGGTTATTATACTACTGAAGAGTACATGATTGATAATAACCCCTATGAATGAGGTTATCGCTACCATACTCTTTATAAATGTTTTCATAACAATTGTATTAATAATATAGTGTAAGTTATGTTTTAAAAAAAGTCCCGCTGGGTTTCTTGCTGGTTCTTCCAAGGACAGATGTTTTTTTCCGAATAAGTGGTAAAAGTTAAAAATGACTTTCAATAAGAATTACATGTAATCAATGTTGAATAAAAATGATTCTATTATATTCTATAAATAAAACTTCAAAACAAATAAGTTCTTATCAAAAGTCGCGGGCACAGCTAGTTACAGAATATGAGGCGTTCGAACTTAGTACTCAGAGGTGCCAACTCATCTGTAGCCTTTTAAGGTTGAAGTTAGTTGCAGGTGTCCTTGGGCTGCAGTAACCACAATCCATGTGGTGGGCTGTAAGTTTATTGGCACTATAGTTTTATAAAATATAAATAAAAATGAACACCATAATAAAAGGAAGCAGTGATAGAACAAAGAACTATCACGGTTTACTTTTATTTCATTTGCCTTATGTTATGTAGATATGAGTTACTCGAGTATCATTGAAAATTTTACTTGCAATTCTAATCGCCGGCTTATACTTGAAAGAATATAATATAAAGTAAGTAAACCTGCAATTAATATAATATATCGAGGACATGATGTGCAGTCGGCCAACAGGTTTTAAAGCAGTGTGGTGGATTTTTCCCACCTAAACCTATTAGAAATGAAAGGACCGGTGGGACGTACGTAAGCAATAACATTATCTTTACCTTATGCACGAAATTCTTTAAGAATTTTTTTAAATACTGAGACCTTAACGCTCCGGGTATTCTGCAGCCTATGCTTACTTTATTTTTTACATTGCCAAGTATGTTTTTTTATAAACTGAAGTGAAAAACGAACTTACAATCCACCTTATGGTAAGCGGCTACTGCGGGCCAGGGATACTTGCAGCCAACTTCAATCTTGTTGTCTTCCCTAAGGACTAAGATAGAATGCCTCACAGCCAGTAATTATACCGCCTCTTTACCCATTAAACGGGAACACAGCAATTCACGCACTTCTACCTGAAGCAGAAATATGAATAAGTTAGTCCCTACCCAGACGTACTACTATGGTGAAAAGGAGTCCAAAAACAAAGGTGGTTTTTGGACTCCTTTTCACCATAGTAGTACATAACATAACACTAAAAACCAAGGCCTAAATATATTATACATAGTGTAATTTTTTTTATTATATACACGATTATTTTTAATAATTGAGTCTCTTAACCACAAGCTTTTCACCAAAAATAGCGATCTTGAGTGCTATACACAGGCATTCGCTCTAGAGCCTCTACCATTATCCGGTCCTACTTCACACTGCAGAAGTTGTTATATCAAGAACAAGTTCTGACGTGTGTTATTAATACCGTCTATATGTATCAGTCAATATTATAAAACTAGAGAGAGTTACGTTGTCACCTCTGAGGGCCTTTAAGCGTAACAGAACCAAGTATTATGGTTGTAGCTTGCAGCACAAATGGATCGAATGACCGAAATTATTGCAGCAATTATTGCAATAATTTAAAATTTCGTTGGTTCCGGCGGTACCCAGGTTGATCGCGTACTTTGCTTCGCATGTATTTTTTCGAGTTTATACGAAATATAATTGCATTTCGTGTAAACACATGCATATTTTATATAGTGATAGTAAAGCAATATTATTTATCACATACTCGGCGGTGAAGGAAATCATGGTGGAAAAACTCGCATGTGTGAGGAATAAAATATTTCATCTATATCTAAAGTTCACCAACACGTACTGGGGCAGCGCAGTGAACCAAAAACTTCATAAACCTTCTCTAAAGCCTCTTTTGATTAAAAGATAATTTTTAACCCATTTGAGTAGACTTATCTCCTTCAGAGTGAATTTCGGTCACAGCGGCCAGCCTCAACAGAGAGTAGCCATCTGCGCAGGACAGGATTATAGTGCCTGAGTGTATGCAGGTGCACTCTCTTTTCCTCACTCTCATAGTCCGATGGGACGGTAAACCCACACGACCAGAGAGAAATCAGGCGCAGGAGATACGTGCTTTTCGAGGCATGAGGGTGAAACACCACCAACTTTTTGACTCCGGGCAGCTACTGAGAATTTCTTGACGGAAACCACTAGACTAAATAGGCAGTAGTGAGTGGACTAAGTAATCACAATCTCAATAACATCTACATTGAAAACTCCATACCCTATTTTGCCACCCCTAGGAGTGAAGTGTTTTTCCAAATTTATATGGGACTGGCTCTAAATAAAACCCTCGTTATCGTGTCGAATTCGTTCAAGTCGATATCGTGTAAAATACATGCAAAAAAAGCATATAGTCGCATTGTATACCCCTTCCCTTTTTGGTGGCAGCTAAAAAGGATCATTAAAATCGGTTTACAGTGAATAGATATTACGTTAGATAAATTAAAAATACAGCTGAATTCAGAATCTTCTGATTTCTTATATTTACGCGAACACTACACATTTAAATAAAATAAGTTTTACGTATTTTATCGCGTATGTTAACTTATTTTTATATTCCCGACGTTTCGAGTACTTAACAGCACCCTTGGTCACGGGAGAGACTAAGGTGTTTGACTTCCCAATGTCATAGTTAACCACGGCTACCTCCAGATTAAAAATTATAAATTTTTGTTCCGATCCAGTATGAACTTAAAGTATCTGATACGTCAGATTATAATTCTAAAATAAAAGAACTTTTGTCGGATACAAGCACTTATAAAAGGGTTAAAAACGACCCAACAAATAACACACTTAAAACAACTAGTGAACTCAAAAAGAAACACTCCGAAAAAGTAATGAAAACTACCGAAGTTGTATGGTTACCAAAAATACACAAGCCCAATGCTCCACTACATCCAATAGTGAGCCAAATCGATTCACCAACTTACAAATTGGCTCAACACTTAGCGAAAATACTCTCACCGCTCAGGGGACATACAATGGCACACACAAATGATTCTAACCAATTTGTCAGCGAGATTAAAGACCTACATCTGGCAGACAATGAAACTATGGTCAGTTTTGATGTGCAGTCTCTGTTCACATGCTTACCTGTTGAAGACTGCATCTCGATTATAACTAGAAGGCTGGAGGAAAACAACATGCCCGTAGAATATGCAGTATTACTCAGACACTGCCTTACATCTATTGTGGAAGGAAGAGTTCTACAAGCAAGTAGATGGTGTGGCGATGGGCTCACCTGTATCTTCCATTGTCGTCGATATATTCATGGAAGACTTTGAGGAGAAAGCCCTGCTTACTTTTCCCGTAAATCCAAGATTCTACAAGCGGTACATGGACGACACTTTCAAAATTCTACCTTTTGATAAAGTAACTGCAGTGTTAGACCATCTTAACTCCATAAATTCTAAAATTCAGTTCAAAATGGAGTAAGAGGCAAATAATTCTTTAGCTTTTCTAGATGTGTTAGTAATTCAGAATCCTGATAACACCTTGAGCCACACTGTGTAAAAAATACCCATACAGATAGATATTTAAACGGTGAATCCCACCATCATCCTTCAGAGTTAGCTACCGTGGGTAAATCTTTGTTTCAGAGAGCACGAGGGATCTGTGAAAGTAAACACCTGGCCAACACGTCAAGCAAGTTTTGCACGACAATATGCTTCGAGTCCCGCGCGCACGTCACAGTGAACGAGTGAAGCCGGCCACAGTCGAGCGAGTGCTGCTGTACTGCCATATGTCAGAGGTTTCACTGACAAGATTGGCTACATCTTGAAGCGTGCTTCCATTAAAACATACTTCAGGCCGCCGAAGAAGATTAGTCAGTTTTTACCATCAGTCAAGTGTAATGTCCCTCTGCAAGATGCAGAAGTGTACAAGCTTGATTGTGAATGTGGTCTCTCTTATATAGGAAAAACTAAAAGATCCATAAAAACCCGCGTTAAAGAACACATAGCTGATGTGAAGAATCGACGCTCCGGGAAGTCTGCAGTCTGTGAACACGACAAGATCGCCCCCTTCACTACATTAGATTTGATAGACCACAAATCCTCGCTAAAGAACACCGATTCCTTCCAAGGATGATTCGCAAGGCTATTGAAATCAAAAAACATCCTAATTTCAATAGAGAAGATAGCTGGGTGCTACCATCTGCTTGGGATCCCATAATAATAAAATTAAATCCCAACACAAGCATACAACTGCAAGACTTCAAGATACTGTAAGTTCATACTGCGTAGATCGGAACAAAAATTAATAATTTTTAATCTGGAGGTAGCCGTGGTTAACTATGACATTGGGACGTCCAACACCCCGTCCCCCCCGTGACCATGGGTGCTGTAAAGTACTCAAAACGTCGGGTATATAAAAATATTCTCCTTTTGAATCCCGTTAAGAAATAGTACCTATTTATTTATTTTATGTATATGCTCTCAATGACTCTTAAAATCTCTTAAAAGTTTGTCTGAAAATATAAAAGCGTACTTTATCTTTGTTATAGAAGGATGGCTTTCTTGTTATATAATATTAACACAAAACTTTCCAAACAATCAAGTAAATTATATGTTGTCTACAGTATAAGATAGCCGTAACTGTACCAGATTGTTATAAACAGTGTCGGTTAAACTATTTATGATGTAACTACATCCTCCTTGTCGAGCTCTCTTTGTTATACCTTAATATTATATACAGGCCTATTATATTTCGTCGTCTGTTAAATATTAGTAACAAAGTAAATATGCTTAGAATAGTATATTTGTAATAATTTAACTACACGAAATATCCAGCACAGGCCTCTTGTCTACGATTACGCTTGACAAACTTGTCAATTACCTAAATCCCTACAATTCGAGAGAGCCTTATATTTGCTAGTTAGACGCCTTCGTGCAATTGAAGAGGCCAAGGATACGATGTCTTGTTTATTTGATATTTTTTTCTTGCAATATTATATTCAGTAGTAGTCTTGTTTAGAAAATATAAGTTAACCTGATCCGTGCAGGGGTTAAGCGATTAACTTGGCGCTGCCAATTGCTGGTTCAAATACATCACGTTAAAAGTATTTCTGCAGCCTATTAATACTTACTCTACGATAGTTTTGTTCCTGATAAAAAAAAGGTAAAAGAACAAAACTGTTAAGAATGTTCTATTCATTAGAGTATCGCCACCATTATTACAGCCTATCACAAGCGAAAATCATGAATACTGATTGGATAAAAACATTAAAACACAAACATACCCAGGATCTTTAATTAATATATAATGTTAACTGTCAGTGGATGTAGTAAAAAGCGACAGAGGAAAACAATCCAGGAGACGGGCAGTAGCGCCTTTCTAATAACAACTAAAAATTAAAAAAAACTGCGTTTGCTAACCCGCCAGTAAAGCGTGACTATGTCCGATATCCCTATGAGGAAATCTATGGAGGAGTACTTTATAGGTTATAACAAACATTTTTTTAGTCAGAGGGACTTCTACGAGGGCTACATTTCTCATATTATAATTTCTATTTGCATTTTAAGTTAATGTTGTATGGCATTTAAGGACATTGTGTACAATTATTATAGTTTTGGAACAGACAGTAAGGGGCGCGCACGCGAGCACTATTTCAGATTATTAGTTTAATCGTTATTTATCACGAATCACATAGATTTCTTGGGTCAAAATACACGAAGTGGAAAACGTAAAAGAAAAACGAGAAAAAATTATCAAATGTGCTAAACGCCGATACAAATTTTATGAAAACTACAATCATTTTACACAAGGTAGAGCCATGCTGCAGATTTATTAAGGTTTTATCACGAATGGATTGTATCGACCGGGGAAGGACCACACTCTCACAGAATACCAGCGCAAAATAGCAGCTCAATGTCGCTGTGTTTCATATGGTGAATGTAGAGAACAGGAGACAGTTTTTACTGGAAACGAGACATTACATCTTAGTCCTTAGGGGTGACGACGAATCTGCACTTCGATTCTTAATCGAGGATAGACGTAGATGTCTATGGGCCACAGCGTCCACTTACCGTCCAATGGACTGTGTGCTACCCTTATTTTATAGCGGCCGCAGCATCTTTCTGATAACAGCAATAGTACAATAAAATACTGCGTTTGCCAACCCGCTCGCCAAGCGTAGCAACTATGGCAAACATCCCCCCATGAGCAACAAATATCGTTACTCATGGGGGTCCCGCTATTCTTGACTACGGTGGTGACCATGGTAACCGCGGGGCAGGATAGGATAGGTAGATAAGAATTTCTGGAGGAGGTTCGGTTGCCACTTAAGACGACTCGACCTGGCAACATATAACGCACTCACTCTGAGGACTGACGAGAAGATCCTGGAGCTGGAAGAAGAGATGAACAAGTTGCGCTGGAATATTATAGGATTATCCGAGGTCCAAAAAGAGGGGGAGGACACGGTAATCCTCGAATCCGGCAACTTGTTCTTTCACGGGAGTACGACCAGCTGTCCCAAGGAGGTTTCTGATTTATCGTCCACAAGTATCTCGTTAACAACGTTGTAAAGATTGTGAGTGCCGCGAGGGTTGCGTACCTTATACTCAGAATTACCAAACGTATTCGTTGAAGGTCATACAGGTTAACGCACCTACTTCAGCACATCTCGATGAGGCGGTGGAGCAAAATATATGAGGATATCTCTAGAGCCATGCATTCCTCCAAAACTGGTACTAATCCAAAACAGAAACAGAAACTTTTTTATTCAATATAGATTTTAAATAATACTTATTTAAAGTCACTCTTTTGCTTTATTACCTGGTTCGAAAAAAAACCACTGTCCTAGGAAGAACTAACAAGAAACCCAGCGGGTTTTTTTTAAATAACAGATTAAAATCATTTGTGTTACACAATTAATCACACAAAACAAATTAGAAATAGCTTGGTAGCGATCACCTCATTCCCAGGGGTTATTATCATCCATAAATTACTTAATATTATAATAACCCTTTTTATACAAACCTTGTTTAATAAAGTTTTTGAACTTTGAGCAGGTCAAACTTTGTATATTTTCTGGGATTTTGTTGTAAAAGCGTATACATCACCCCAAGAATGAATTACTGACTCGGTGAAGTCGAGTAACTGGTACTACTAGCTTGTGTCTGTTCCTAGTATTTTCAGATCACTTATTTTTGTATAACTAATTCTATTTTTGTGTACGCACATTACATTTATATAAATGTATTGAGAGACCAAAGTTAATATACTAGTTTCCTTAAATTTTTGTCTCGGCGACTCTTTAGGTGTTAAATCATAGATTGCTCTTATGGCCCTCTTCTGTAAAACAAATATAATTTCAGTGTCAGTTACGTGTCCCCATAGCATAATACCATACGACATTATGCTATGGAAATATTAGCTAAAGTAAACAAGTCTAGCTGTTTCAACACTGGTAAGGTTTCTAATCTTTTTACAGCATATGCTGCAGAACTAAGTCTGCTTGCTAATTTTGATATATGGCGGCTCCTTTGAAGCTTCGCGTCTAGTGTTATTCCAAGAAAAATTATGGTATCGACAAGACTCAGATCCTCCCCATTTAAAATAACATTATTATTTAAATGTTTGACATTTGGATTCATGAATTTCATACATTTCGTTTCAGTGCCATTTAAATGCAAATTATTAACATTAAATCAATTTACTAATTTAGATATAGCATTATTTACTTCGTCATATTTTAATAATTGTCGTTTTAATTTGAAAGTTAATGAAGTGTCATCAGCAAATAATACTTTATTATGGTTATCCCCTACTATGTAAGGTAAGAAAAACATTAATATATACAAGAAACAAAAAGGGCCGAGAATTGAGCCTTGGGGTGCGCCCATTTGTACTATCGACCCGTAAGAGCTCATACTATTAATGACAACTTTTTGCGTTCTGTTACTCAAATATTAAATAATTAATTTATGAGCATTACTTCTTACACGGTAGTGCCTTAGTTTCTTGATTAATGTTTCATGGTGAACACAATCGAAGGCTTTGTATAGGTCACAGAAAATACCCAAATCATTCTGTGAATTCTCCCATGCATTGAAGTTATATTTAATCAGCTCAACAACAGCATCATTTGTCGAGCGACCTCTTGTAAAAACGAATTAATTTTTATGAAGTAAATTATTTACATTAAAAAAAAATTAACATTTGATCAAGAATATTTTTTTCAAAAACTTCACTAAGTGTTTTTAAATTTGTCTCTAATTGGCAAGGTCTAATGTACTAACAAATTTAAATAAAGTAATTACTTTACTATGCTTCATTAAACCAGGAAACACGCCATATTCGATACTAGTATTAAAAATAATAGCTAGTTGAGGCGGAATTATATCTATTATAGACGCAATAATTTTAACGGAATATCCCCCACAGATCTGCAGTTTTCTTAATATCAATAGTTTTAAAATATTTTACGATATCTTTTGATGATATTTTATGAAATGTAAAATTCCTTGTACACGCATATACATTTTGTTGAAGTAATGATTCGGCGACAGCAGGAGAAGAATTCAGTGACTTAGTGGTTAAGATCGGAATATCAGTAAAATATTTCTCAAAAACCATTTCAACATCCTGATCTGATTCAGTTAATTTGTTCAAACTTAACCGGTAGTTTGAATTGCGAGAGTTGACCTTACCAGTTTCACTATTAATTATACTCCACGTCATTTTAATTTTATTAGAAGCCGTCTTAATTTTGTTGCTCTAATGCAAAGACTTGGCTGTAGAACACACTCTTTTAAATATTGTTGAATATATTTTTACATATTCCCAAAATTCGACGCTAGGATTATATCACTTGAAAGGTAAAGATCATAAATCATTTGTCTGCTCTTATAGACTCCTACCGTCGCCCATTCATTGAATGCCATCTGACTGTTTAAGGAGGATGTTTTAGAAGTAAAAATATTATCAAATTCATTGCAAATAAGCTTAAACAATGTTCAATGTTCAACTGAATGTAATGCAACATGTATAGATAAAATTGTTACATTTGTAAAAATTTTATCTATACATGTTGCATTACATTCAGTAATACACCTTGGCTCTAAAAATAAATTAAAGAGACCATATGATTTAAAAAATGATTTAAATTTAATATTGCTGGAGGAAGCTTCTAGGAAATATATATTAAAGTCTCCACATATTACAACAGATTTATTCTATTTAAAAATTTCCTCCATATTTATTTTCAAAAGTATCGTACATAGAACATGGGAGTCTGTAGACGCTCACAACAATGCGGTGCTCAAACTCAACACATGCCATTTCTAAAGTTAGCTCCACAGAGAGGCTCTCAATATCTTTACGTTCTTTACAATTTACTAGCAAATATTAAGGAGTCACCTCTTAAAACCGTTTCTCTATTGAACGATCTGACCACCTGGTGATAACTAAAGTTAAACATTAAGTTATAAGCTTTTAACCAATGTTCAGTAATACATAAAATATGAATATTGTTGCTATTTAAGAATAATTAAATTTCTAGCTCTTTGTCTATCATGCCTTGTATATTCTGATGCACCAGGTGTAAACAATTTTTATTATCACTTTGTGGAGTCATACAATTAAGGATTTGTTAGCTACATTCTAAATTATTTAAATTATTATAACTGCTAAAGAGTACCTCTATTGTCTCATTTTCTAATTTAAAATTACATGGAATTGATTACAAATTACATATTAAGTCATTATGGTGATCAATAGAAGCAGATGTCTGTGTAGCCAAGACCTTGGCTGAGTTAATATATAAACAATAAGATAGCACATTTGCTATCTGTCTTAAATTATATTTGGATAGCTGATACCTATGTCTAGTCCAAAATTTCGTAATTAAATTATTTGTCTTGTAAATTGTTATAAAATTACAAATTTATTCATTAATAAATTAAAATCGTATCTTATTTCATTTTCCTGTTTAAATCGTATCTTATTTTATTTTGCTGAATAATAAGGTGGTAATGGGTGACTTCAGCGCAAAACTAGGCACAAGAGAGAACGGTGAGCTGAAGGTAAAGAAATTTGGAATAGGGCAACGGAAACCCAAGGGGACGACTCTATGGAGAAAGAGAGAGTATTTATAATGAACTCTTTCTTCCAGAAGCGGCCCCACAGGAAGTGGACCTGAACGAGCCCAGACGGTTCGACAAAAAATGAGATTGACTTCATTATGCCGACCAGACGTTAACTGTTCAGTGATGTCTCAGTGATTGCAAGGGTGAAAACTGGCAGCGTTCACTGAATAGTTAGAGGCATACTGAACTTAAACGTTAAGTTGGAGGGGTCACGTCTAATGAAGTCAACTCTCCGTCCCCCTCGTGCTCTAATCCATAGCCCTGAAAACTTTCAGCTCGAGATACAAAACCATTTTCAGTGCCTAGAAGACTGCAATGCAGTGGATGATATGAATGACAAGCTCGTGGAAACTGTCCATGCGGACGGAGCTAAGATCTGTAAAACCCGTCGCAGAAGAACACAAAAACTCTCCGATCACACTAGTCTCATGGCTGATAGATGGGAAATGAAGCTGCAGTCTTCAGCAGATTTGACAGCATACAGGCAACTGAACAGACAGATCTCCAAATGCTTGCGGCGGGACTAACGCAACTTTATTACAGCTTGTATTGAAGAAGCAATCGAGCCAAAATCCCAAAGTCCTTGCCCAAGATCTGTCTGCCAGAAAGAGCCAACTGTCAAAGCTGAAGATCGAGTGTGGCAGCATCGTTTCCGGGACACCTTAGATTTTGAGTGAGATTGAGAGGTTCTATGGGCAGCTATACACATCATCGTTGGAGCCACACGCAAGTGTGAGTAACAATCCAAGAGCAATTCTTATCCGACACAATTCCGATAATTCCGACGTCAGTCTGAGCGAGATTAGAATGACTCTCCAGCACCTTAAAACGGCTAGGCCAAAGGCGAGGATGGAATTAGAGCGGAGCTTCTAAAAGCGGATGGAAAATCTGTACTTGAAGTCCTTCAGAAGCTCAAAACTTCTTCCATGAAGGGACTACTCCAGAGGCGTAGAGCAAGTGCGGTAGTCTTGTTCTTCAAGAAAGGCGATAACGCTCTCTTGAAGACCTACAGAACGATTTCCCTTCTGAGCCGCGTCTACGTGATGTTTTCGAGAGTCATAACGAATCGTCTCGCACGCAAACTCGATGACTTCGAGCCTCGCGAACCAGTAGGTTTCCGAAAAGGCTTTACTATCAAATACCACATACATACCCTACGGCAAATTGTATAGATGACCGAAGAGTACAATCTGCCACTTTGCCTTGCGTATGTGGACTATGAGAAAGCCTTTGATTCCGTCAAAATTTGGGCGGTGCTACAGTCCCTTCAGTGGTGTCAAGTTGACTGTTGGTATATCGAAGTACTGAAGTGATTATACAGTAGGGCTGTTATGGCTATCCGAGTACAGAACCAGAGTACGAAACCCATTCAACTGCAGAATTAAGACAGGGTGACGTTATATCCCCGAAACTCTTCACCGCTACATTAGAAGATCTTTTCAAGCTAATGGACTGGAAAGGATACGGTGTTAACATCAATGGCGAGGACATCACTCACCTTTGATTTGCCGACGATATAATCCTTTTGGCAGTATCGCTGGAGGACGTAAGCTCTAAACTCAACGATCTCAATAGTGTCTCCCAACGGATAGTTCTTAAGATGAACATGGACAAAACAAAGTTCATGTGTAACGTCCATGTCACACCTATGCTGGTACTTGTTGGGAGCACTAAGCTCGAAGTTGGTGATGAGTATGTTTACCTGGACAAATAATCCGACTACTCGAAACGTCGGGAATATAAAATAAGTTAATATATGCGATAAAATCTGTAAAACTAATTTTATTTAAATGTGTCGTGTTTGCGTAAATATAAAAAATCATTATGTAAACTAGTACGGAAGGGTAATTGCAAATAAAATTCGCCGATTAGAAGATCTTATGACCAAGCGCGCAAGATATCTAACAGCCTTTAATTTCTTGAAGAGATGCCCAGACCATAATCTCATTCCTACGTGTGTCAAAATATCCACTAAAAAGGGCATTCGAGGAAGCGCTAAGATCTTAAATCAGGCAAGTAAAAAGTTATTATGAACGGTAATCTAACAAAAATACTCCAATCTACATGACATAAATAAATCCATAGACACATAATTCAGTGAGTTAAAGGCAGGCTTTAAGACATTTGATTATAATGTTTGCATAGAAACGTTAAATAAACGAGAAATTAATAAATATAACGAATGCAAAAACAAACATATAGTAAAATATCAAAAATTAACGACCAAATTAAATGTCAAACATCTGTGTCAACGTGAGAACGAAGCGCAACCGTTGACAACAAACACGGATCATAGATTAAACGCGGTCTATAATCTGTCAAAACAAACACTGGATGATGCATCAATTAGAGTATTATCGAAAGGCCTTAATTTCACCATAAAACCGAAAAAAATACCGTACGAGGAAATTATCTGCAGTGTCAAGGACTGTTTATTTAAAAAAAATATGCAAAAGGAAGTTTTGGAAGCGATACGTCAAGACATTTCGTCTATGTTACGTCGAAGTTGAGCGCCGAAACCGAATCTACCTAAGGAAGAATTTAAAGCGTTGAATAACCTACGCAATAAACCAGAACTGACGATTCTCTGCGCAGATAAGGGAAATGCCACGGTAGTCATGGATACGTCAGATTATAATTTTAAAATACAAGAACTTTTGTCGGATTCAAGCACTTATTAAAAGGTTAAAACGACCCAACAAATAACACACTTAAAACAACTAGTGATCTCATAAAGAAACGCTCCGAAAAATCTGAATCTGTACGTAAAATCGATAAAAAATACGTGTGCCAAGCCACCGAAGTTGTATGGGCTACCAAAAATACACAAGCACAATGCTTCACTACGTCCCATATTAAACCAAATCGATTCAGCAACTTACAGATTGGCTCAACACTTAGCGAAAATACTCTAATCACTCAGGGCACATATAAGAGCACACACAAAGGATTCCTAGCAATTTGTCAGCGAGATTAAAGACCTACATCTGGTTGACAATGAAACTATGGTCAGTTTTGATGTGCAGTCTCTGCAAATCAAAACTGACCATAGTTTCATTGTCTGCCACATGCTTACCTGTTGAAGACTGCATCTCGATTGTTACTAGAAGGCTGGAGGAAAACAACATGCCCGTAGAATATGCATTATTACTCAGACACTGCCTTACATCTGGCTACCTATTGTGGAAGGAAGAGTTCTACAAGCAAGTAGATGGTGTGGCGATGGGCTCATTTGTATCTTCCATTGTCGCCGATATATTCATTTTAAGACTTTCAGCAGAAAGCCCTGCTTAGTTCTCCTGTAAATCCAAGATTCTACAAGCGGTACGTAGACGACACTTTCACAATTCTACCTTTACATAAAGTAACTGCATTTTTAGACCATCTTAACTCCATAAATTCTAAAATTCAGTTCACAATGGAGTTAGAATCAAACAATTCTTTAGCTTTTCTAGATGTGTTAGTAATTCGGAAACCTGATAACACCTTGAGCCACACTGTGTATAGAAAAAAGACCCATACAGATAGATATTTAAACGGTGATTCTCATCACCATCCTTCACAGTTAACTACCGTGGGTAAATCTTTGTTTCAGAGAGCACGATGGATTTGTGACAGTAAACACCTGGCCGCCGAGCTCCAACACGTCAAGCAAGTTTTGCAGGACAATAAGCTTCGGTTCCCGCACCTACGTCACAGTGAACGAGTGAAGCTGGCCACAGTCGAGCGAGTGCCTACTGTACTGCCATATGTCAGAGGTGTCACTGACAAGATTGGCTACATCATGAAGCGTGCTTCCATTAAAACATACTTCAAGCCGCCGAAGAAGATTAGTCAGTTTTTATCATCAGTCAAGTGTAATGTCCCTCTGCAAGATGCAGGAGTGTACAAGCTTGATTGTGCATGTGGTCTCTCTTATATAGGACAAACTAAAAGATCCATAAAAACCCGCGTTAAAGAACACATAGCTGATGTGAAGAGTCGACGCTCCGGGAAGTCTGCAGTCTGTGAACACGTACAGGATCGCCCCTTTCACTACATTAGATTTGATAGACCACAAACCCTCGCTAAAGAACACCGATTCCTTCCAAGGACGATTCGCAAGGCTATTGAAATCAAAAAACATCCTAATTTCAATAGAGAAGATGACAATATTACTGAATAATAATATTGATGGGAAGATTACAATTATTAATAAAATTAAATCTTAACCCAAGCATACAACTGCAAGACTTCAAGATACTGTAAGTTCATACTGCGTAGATCAGAACAAAAATTAATTATTTTTACCTGGAGGTAGCCGTGGTTAACTATGACATTGGGACGTCATACACCTCATTCCCCCCCGTGACCATGGGTGCTGTAAAGTACTCAAAACGTCGGGAATATAAAATAAGTTAATATACGCGATAAAATCCGTAAAACTAGTTTTATTTAATCCGATTACGTAAGTCCAACTTCGACCGAGAGGTCAATCTACGGATTCAACTCGGTTGGGCAGCGTTCGGGAAATTGCGACACATCTACTCGTCAAGTATACCTCAAAACCTGAAAACGAGATTGTACAACCAGTGCGTGTTACCAGTGATGACTAATGGATCTGAGACATGGTCCTTCACTGCTGGCCATATGAGGAAGCTCAAAGTCGCTCAGCGAGCTATGGAAATGGATACGCTCAGGGTTTCTCTGCATGATAATGTGGAAAAGGGGTGACAAATTCTGAAAATCAACATGGGTATCGTTTTTATGGTTTATCGGGTCGCTGATTACGAAACAACAACTATTTCAAAATCTAACGTAGCAGACGGGAAATACCTACCGACATCCCCTGTGGGGGTGCGATGCGGTTGAAATGTCAATATGGGTGTCATTTTATGGTTTTTTGGGACGTTAATTACGAAAATGGCATCGATTATGGTTTGAAACCAACATGGATGGAAGGATGGATGGATGTATGTTTGTATGTAAAAATCATCATGAGTTGGGTGACTTGGGTGTCATTTTTAAGGTTTTTGGGTCATAAATAACGTAAATGATATTGATAAATATTTTAAACTTAATTTGTTAGAATAGAATAGAATAGAATATACTTTTATTGCACAAAAACATAAAACAAAATAGACAAGAAGATTTGCACTGTTCAAACTTTGAAGAATTACACCTGAACAAAAAAATACTAATTTAAAAATTAAAAAATAAATGAATATAAACAACCAAACCAATTTTTTTTTTAATTAATAAAATGGCAAAACCAAAAGATATACATACGTATTTTGTATTGATCTTAAAGTTCCAATCCCTACCAATAGATGGCGTTGGTATCGATTTAGAACGCGGTAACGTTTTGTTTTTTCGAACTCATATAAAGTGAATGGTGAATGAGCGCTTCAACCTGTACCACATACGGTACCTATTCACTGTTAACGGATATTTGACTAGACTTCGACTTTGTTTGCTTGCTTATGGTTTAAGATTTGCTTCGTGTTTCGGGTTAGTTGCTTGATTTTGTCCTTCTTACAAACACTGTTCAAACTTGGAATTCGATTTGCTTTGTGATTAGGTATTGTTGATAGAAGTATTTTTTCTCACTGAAAAAATGACTACAGAAACTCTTAATATTAAAGGAAA
Source organism: Parnassius orleans (assembly GCA_029286625.1). Taxonomy (NCBI): domain Eukaryota; kingdom Metazoa; phylum Arthropoda; class Insecta; order Lepidoptera; family Papilionidae; genus Parnassius; species Parnassius orleans. Next base: position 908,360 of record JAGSMP010000212.1, on the reverse strand, counting down.
AATGGAAGAAGATAATGTCGTCCCCATTATAGGTGACGGCGCCTGTTTGTTTCGTGCTCTTTCATTTTTAATGTACGGAACCTAAGAAAATGCGATGGTGGTGCGTTCACAAATAGTTAGATTTGTTGTAAATGATTGGCCTAGGTTATCAGTTATGACCCACGACAGAAATGGCGATAATTATTCAACAGCAAATGCATGATCTACACCCAGATTATGACCATTTTATGGGTAATATTCGTAAATATAATGCCTGTTTCCAGATGACTTCCTTTGGTGGTAAACAGGTAACAGCAGATGATTTTTCACCGACTTTTAAAGTACAAGGCCAGGTCTACCATTTAATTGGAAGTATATTACCAGAAGCCGAACATGACGCTCAGTACCTTCAAATATATTTTGTAGGTGAGGATGACCGAGAAGCAATGATTAGATGTTCTAAATTTCCTAACTTAAAGCTAAATTTAATCAACCAATTGCAGAATATGCTGCATCAAGTGAACCCGTATATAAAAGATCCGAAAAGTGCCATTAATAAAGCCCCTCCTTCAGAGTCATACAAAGCTGTCATACTTGCTGATAAAAAACCACCAGAAGAACACAGAGGTAAGTACAATGCTTCAACTAAAAATGAAGTGGCTGTAGTGTTAGTGGATCAACAATTTGATCGAAGGGACATCATCTTCGAGAGCCGAAGTAATTCATTTCAGCGTATTAGTGAGATACATCGAGCATATGACGTGCTACAGTATCCATTGATGTTTTGCTGGGGGGATGATGGGTGTTCAATCAACATACCACAACGCGATCCCACAAATAAGTTGTCGCTTAATAAAACTGTCTCTTATGCATAGAAACATGCATTCGTATAGAATAATGATTAAAGAAGGGGAAGATAACTATTTAGTCAACTATCGTGCCCTTTTTAGTCAATACTTTGTGGATCAATACGCCAAAATAGAAACAGAGAGATTAAGTTATATCAAAAATAATCAAGCCAAATTACGTGCTGATAGTTTCATCCATTTAAATTATATCAAAAATAATCAAGCCAAATTACGTGCTGATAGTTTCATCCATTTAAAAGATGCTATTGGACGACAAGACGCAGAAGCCAACCAACTAAGACAAATGGTTGTCCTTCCATCATCTTTTACGGGGGGACCTAGGTATATGCACGAATGAACACAGGACGCTATGACCTATATTAGTAATTACAGCCGGCCTGATCTTTTTATCACTTTCACATGCAATCCCCGCTGGGACGAGATAAAAGAGCAATTTCTTCAAGGACAACAATCTCATGAGATCATGTATACACAATATAATTTCGTGGGTGTTTCGACTAAATGTGAAAAATATCATGAACTTATTGACAAAGGGCAAAATATTTGGTGAAGTGCGATGCTATATGTACTCAACGGAATGGCAAATGAGAGGTCTTCCACATACAAAGTACACAAGGATAACTGAATAACGAACAAAAAGCAGTTTACAATCAAATTAACACAAAAATTGAATCAAATTTTGGTGGAATATTGTTTTTGGATGCTCTCGTCGGATTAGGCAAAACATTCCTCATAAATTTGCTATTAGCAAAAGTTAGAAGTACTCGCGTAATTGCTTTGGCTGTGGTTTCTTCTGGGATCGTAGCTACACTGCTTGAGGGTGGACGAACTGCTCATGCTACCTTCAAGTTACCACTCAATTTAACAACAGCTGATACTCCCATTTGTAATATATCAAAACAAAGTAATTTTGCTGAAGTATTAAAACATACGAAAATGATAGTGTGGGATGAAATAACCATAGCTCATAAGGGTGGCTTAGAGGCTATAAACAGAACTCTACAAGATATAAAAGGAAATAAGAAGTTAATGGGTGGTGTAACGGTTTTGCTGGCTGGACATTTTAGATAGACTCTACCAGTAGTGCCAAAAGGAACTAGAGCAGATGAAGTTAAGGCGTGTCTTAAGAGATCCACTTTATGGCCTCTAATTAAAATCCTCAAGCTCTCAAAAAATATTCGAGTACACTTAGGAGAAAAAGAGTCTGCTGGTGGATTTGCGAATCTCCTACTTGAAATCGGCAACGGTGATTACCCGATAAATGACGGAATGATAACCATCCCGGATAACTTCTGTACAGTTGTATTTACGTTACAGGAGTTAATATCCAAAATTTACTCAGATATTGCTCATATCCACGATAAGCCAATGGAATGGTTGTGTGAACGTGCCATACTAACCCCGAAAAACGACCAAGCAGCGGCAATTAAAGATATACTGTTAAGGTCTTGGAGGGGGAAGAAATGGTGTACACGTCAATAGACTCTGTGGTCAACACAGATGACGCAATTAACTACCCTGTCGAATTTCTTAATTCACTGAAACCATCGGGTCTTCCACATCATAAGCTTATTCTGCGCATGGGCACTCCTGTTATGTTGTTGCGAAATTTAAAACCTCCTCAACTGTGTAACGGAACCAGACTAAAAGTTAAAGCGTTAAATCGCAATGTTGTGGAAGCCACAATTATAACTGGATATGCGCAAGGGGAAACTGTATTTGTACCAAGAATTCCCTTGATCCCGAATGATCTTCCCTTTGAATTCAAACGAATACAGTTTCCCCTCAAAGTCTGCTTTGCAATTACCATAAACAAATCACAAGGGCAGACATTAAAATGTGCGGGTATAGACTTGAGAGAAAATTGTTTTTCACACGGGCAATTCTATGTGGCTTGCTCACGCGTAAGCTCGCCCAGTAGTCTGATAATTTTGACACACAGTAATAGATTAGCAAAAATGTGGTGTATAAAGAAGTTTTGTAGTTTACTAGCTTTTGCCCGCGACATCCAGTTATATTTGTGGTTTGTACCAGCAGACTCTTTTTCACACATGGGCGCGATATAATCGAACTACACGCGGACGAAGTCGCGGGCAAAAGCTAGTTTATAAGTATATATGTATGTATATAAGTAAGGTTATAAGTAGTTGCGCTGTAAACTCATTACTGTTACTTAATATCATGTTGTGTGCACATGTTTTGGAATACCATCCAGATTGTATCTTTGCATTTATTACGCGTATGTATTTTTATTTGTTCATGTTTTGATGTTATTCTGTTTTGTGTACCTAAATAAATAAATAAATAAATTCTCCGAGTAAAACATTGTGAATTCCTTTTTATGGCTATCCTTAACCCTTACCAAAATTTGACCCAAGTCCATTCTTTTTAGGGTTCCGTACCCAAAGCGTAACCAACGGGAACCTATTACTAAGCCTCCGCTGTCTGTCCGTCTGTATGTCAGCGGGCTGTATCTCATGATCCGTAATAGGTAGACAGTTGAAATTTTACGAGACGAGCCTAAGTTGGCAACACTGGTCGCGAAGCTCAGACGCGTGATATACGCGGATGAAGCCACGGGGTACAGCTAGTTATATATATTTGACTGACATTCGACATACTATGATGGGGGATATTGACATCATATTTCTATAAACAAAATAATAATGTAATAGCGACCTTAGAGTAAACAGCCAAAATTTTATCATTAAACTTTATGAATTATCAAACGTCGAAGTTATCAAGCAATTAAGAAATTTCAGTACCACATGATTTGAAAATGAACTGTATAATCTCGTATGGTAATTTATTATAACAGTAATTTTCACATGAATCATAAATCAGAGCTGAATTATTTCTGATACTCATAACTAAGGTTAGACGAAACATGTATTTTCGGGGAATATAATAATTTTGTTTTATTCATGACTTTATTTTAGAGTAGTATTATTTAAGAAGAAAAATTCTACTCTAAAATAAAGGGGGCAAATGACTATACGGCTCACCTGATGGTAAGTGTCGACCACCGCCCATGAATAACGACAACATCAGGGGAATTACAGGTGTGTTACCGAATTAAAGCTTAGCAACTGTTGATATATTTTCAGAAGAGATGCAAAAGCTATATAAATCTAGCATTGAAATGTCTGCAGAAACCTTAAAATTGTATACAGGAATTCATAGCTAATTTGTTGCTAATTAGTTGCTGAAGTCGCGATTTTGTTGCTCCAACCAGTTTCGAAAAAATCGTATTACTGCTATCTTAACGTTTTTTTAGAGAATAAGGGTGACAAACGAGCACACAGTACACCTGATGGTAAGTGGTTGCTGTGGCCCATAGACATCTACATCTATCTTCATTTGCAAATTAACATGCAGATGCGTTTTCAGCCGTGAGGTCTAAGATAAAATGCCTTTTTTCCAGTGAAAAGGGTCTCCGGTTCTCTACACTCACCATACAAAACACATTAAGCGGCAGCATTAAGCTGCTATTTTACGCTGGTATTCTGTGAGTGCGTGGTCCTTCCCCGGTCGAACCAACCCATTTGCGCTACAACTATACTATTAATATAGCTGCAGCATGACTCTACCACGTATAAAAAGAAAGCAGTAAAAACTTCAAATCAACACGGCCGTATTGGATAAAACGCGAGAATTTGTTGGTAACTAGTTGCTGGAATTTAGTGCAAAAAATATATAAAATTCACATACAAAACTTTTTTTATAATAATAAAAAATCACTAGAAATCACGTTATGTTCTAAAACTAGTTCTTAAGTTTCGAATTAACGAGAACCAACAACTGCTAGAAAGCCTAGAACGAAATAAAATCGGTCGATAAGCTGCACCAATTAATAAGATACTAATTGTTATATGTGAACATGCTATCTTTACAGGAGATTTAAAAAAAGAGAGCAAATATTTTGTGCTGGTCAGTAATGGAATCAAAAAGAGACAGCAACAAAGTTTAATTGATCGATTAGCTTAAGACTTTTAGAAAAAAGAGACAGTAGATATTTTGTTGCTGGTCAGTAGTTGAACCAGAAGGTCATTAAGAGACAGCAACAAAATAAAATCGATCGATAAGGTGCGTCAAGTAATAAGTGACTAGTTATATGCCTACATGCTATTGTTACAGGAGACATTTAGAAAAAAGAGAAAATAGATGTCTTGTTGGTGGTCAATAATTGAACCAGACGGTCATTAAGAGACAGCAACAGAATAAAATCGATCGATAAGCTGCACCAAGTAATAAGTTACTAATGATATATGAACAATGTGTGTGACTTTTAGGAAAAAGAGAAAATAGATATTTTGTTGCGAAAAAGAGACAATAGATCTCGTCAGGTGGCATCCCTGACAATGTCACGTTCTCGCCCTCGTTCCTGATCACGTGGTCGTCATCCCAGTAGTCAACGCCGCTCACAAAGCCGCTCTGTTCCTGGCACTTGGCTGGTACCGTTGGAGGTTTGGTAGCTCAGCTACTAAGTGTCGCTCCCCTTGCTCGTTTTCAAAGGGAAACGACAAGGGAAGTCCGTAATGGCGGCCGATGACTGTCGTTCACCAGTCCGCTTATTTGTGATAGACATTAAAACAAAAATAAAATACTTAGTGGACACTGTGGTTCAGGCTTAAGTGTATTTCTGTTGTGTAAATTACGTAATAAGAGACTACATAAAACAAGCTATTAGCTTTTCGCAGCTAATGGCTCAAGAATTGCTACGTATTGTTGGGTTAATTAAGTTGGAATAGATTTGTGATAGCTGACGTCACAAAATCAAATATGGGCATTTTCATTAGACTCTATAATTTTTTAATTTGCTAGTGGACGCTAGATACCACCGTTTAGTAGACAATACCACCTCTCTTATTGCTAAGGCTTATTCTGCTTCATCATATGCTTTGTGCCAAATTAAAGTGTTTACAGGTACTTTACGCTATCATAGTCTACTGTAACAGTACCCTGAAATCACGCGGCCGTCTGGAGATCTCGCTGTATGGGAAGTGAAACACCACACCGTCCATTTCATCCACACTACGCCCGGGGTACTTCTGCCGTCCACAATGCCTGGCACCGGATCGGCTCCAGGCATCGTGGACGGCAGAAGCTTGAGCTCGAGGACATGGTAAGAGTGGGTATTGCACGGCGCTCCGACAGTGCATGGTCTTCACGGTTACACTTAGTACCAATAAAGATAACACGTTTCGTCCATGTGACGATTACCGTGCGCTCAATGCCCGGATAATCCCTGACCGATATCCGATTCGCCATATAGGTGATTTAACACACAATCTTTTTGGCTGCCGAGTATTCCAAGACCGTATAACCAAATTCCAATCGCATCAGAGGATGTACGCAAAACGGAAATCGCTACAACTTTCGGCTTGTTCGAGTTTCCTTTTATGGGGTATGGATTACGGAACTTGGCGCAGACTTTTCAGCGATTTATGGACGAGGTCCCATATAGGGACATAGACTTCACTTTCCCTTACCTAGATGACATTCTGATTGCATCAATAGGTGAAGCTAACCACGACCGTTACTTATGTACAGTCCTCGAGCGCCTTTGAGAGCATAGTGTTATCATAAATAATGCTAAAAGCATCTTCGGAGTACCAGAGGTAAAAATTTTAGATTTTATGGTCTCAGCTGAATGTACGAGGATCACAAAAGAAAAGGTCAGTGCTATTTTAAATTTTCCATTACCAAAAAATGTACGAGAGCTAAGAAGGTATCTTGGTATGTTGAATTTTTATCGCCGATTCATACCAAATGCTGCTCATGTACAGGCGCCGCTGTATCTTCTACTAATGGAAGAAACTGTAAAGTCATCTACGCCTATCACCTGGAATCCAAAACTCGAACAATGTTACGCAGAAAGTAAGGCAAGTTTGGCAAACGCCAGCTTATTAGCTCATCCCGATCCGACAGCAGAATTGGCGATTGTTACTGACGCATCAGATACTGCTGTAGGAGCAGTTACACAACAGAAGTATGACTCAGGCTGGATACCGTAAGCATTCTTCTCCAAAAAACTTAATACAGCTCAAAGGAAGTATAGCCCATAATATGGGCTATATGATAGAAAACTGCTAGCTATGTAAGAGGTAACAAAATATTTTAAATTTATGATAGAAGCTCGATCTTTTACATTATTTCCTGACCATAAACCACTTATATCAGAGTTTAATAAGAAATACAAATTTGATAAAAAAAATTTAAAAGTGACGACAACATTGTTGCGGATACACTTTCTCGGATAGACGCTATCTCAAACGTAATAGCTTAAAATTTTAAAATTTCACAAGAGAAGGATAATGACCTCTTTAAACTTATAGAAGGCATTTCTTCACTGAAGCTGCAGAAAGTCGCCATTCCTGACTTCGGGAAGAAAATTTACGGTACGTCTCCTCGTTTATATTTGCAGTTAGAATTTTGTCGTGAAGCCTTTGATTCGATACACGGGTTAAGCCATCCAGGGGCGAAAGCTACAATCAAGTTGGTGGCACAGTGGTACATACAGCCCAGTACGAAAAAAGATTGTAGAGAATGGGCACGCGCATGTGTAGACTGCCAGCGTTCTAAAGTCTCTCAACACACTAGATTGCCAGTACAACTTTTCTTGCCACCATAAATTTTCGCACGTGCATATCGATCTTATGGGACCATTACCTGTTTCACACGGTTATAAATATTGCTTAAAGTACGTAGACAGGTTCAACCGTTGGTCCGAGGTAGTTCCTTTGGAGGATATAAAAGCCGAGACTATGGCTAATGCCTTTCTTTACTCGTGGCTGGATCTCGCGATTCGCATGTCCTCATAAAATAATCACGGATAGAGGGAAACAATTTGAGTCGCAAATATTAAAAGAGCTATCTAAACTCACAGGTTCCCTCCACATAACTACCACCGCTTACCATCAAGCAGCCAACAGCCTCGTCGAGCGCTTTCACCGACAACTGAAAGGTGCCATCATGTACCACGCAGATAATGACTGGTATGAAGTTCTTCCGCTAGTTCTTCTAGGATACGTTGAGCCTGGAAAGAAGATATAGCAGCATCGGCTGTTGAGCTAGTGTACGGTGAGACGTTACGTTTACCTAGTGATTTCTTTATATCGAGACCTACACAAGTCACTGACTACACGGATTTCGTATCCAGGTTACGCTCACATATAAGAGAGTTAAAACCCACAATGGTCGTTCGACGTGGAACCTCAAATGCATTTATTCATAAAGATATACATAAGACGTCGCACCTGTTTCTAAGGCAAGATGCTATCAAGAAAGCGTTGCAACCTGCTTATTCTGGTCCATTTAAAGTCATAGAACGCGATAAAAAAATATTTAAAATTAACGTAAATGGTAAAATTGTTACGGTCTCTGTTGACAAATTGAAACCAGCCTATACTCTCAACGAACTACAGAACCCTCCGAAGAATCGCATAAAGAACCCAGCTCTGCCTGCACCACAAAATCTGGCCGAAAAGTGAAGTTCATGGATTTCTATCGACTGTAAAGATCTCTGGGGGGGCTGACGTGGCGGTACGGTCAATCGCTCGGAGCAACCGGCTCGGTTTTCCCCGCTTCGATAGTCGATCCAACCGTCCGACGACGTGAGGGCGCTCGTTCGCGCTCCGATTTGCTACTTTAAACTTCGTAGGAATAAACAGTTAGTTAATATATGTGGTGTGTTAATTATTCACATCCACACAACCCGAACCACCGACGGGCAGCAGCGTCAAAGATGAGAAGCGTGATGAGGACAGATAGTCCCTACAACAGATTACACCCAATCAACTCCAATAGAAGACTTATTCCGATTGATGAAGAAGAAAACAAGTTTAAATTAACCGCCATTGTAGATGAATAATTGACGAGATAAATTCGTTAATACACAACATATTTACAGGATTTATTTTCCAAATTGTTATATTATTTGAAATGGTTGAAATTGCTTCTTCTGTTCAAACATCAATATAAAAAGTGTTTTTATGAATATATAAAATAAATATACCAACAATTCTTTTATCGCCAGTATTTATTCGACTGAAACAACGTAAGGTAAGCAAACCCTCATTAGTAGCGTTTCATGACGGGAATAAATAACAGGTTAAATACAATTCAAACGACAATATAAAATAGCCCATCCAATTTCGTACAGATTCTACCTGAACTAAAAATATTTCACGTATTTTTGATCATATTCAATAACTCCAATATAACCACTCGAAAACATTTTTATAAGTCAACTTGTTGAACATCATTCTGGAAATTTCATAAATAAATTGCTGTTAGAATATTATTTTTATTTTGCTTTGCTACGGGTATAAAAGTATTTTCGAGAATAATTGTTATCCCTGCCCACCAATCATCTTCAAATTATATGAATAGAATTGAATACAATTATTTTCATATATTATAGATTATAAATTAATCTTAGAATATTATCAGAATATGAATCTCTGTGCGATGACTACATATTTGTGAGATTTTCTGTAGAGACTATAGGTCCGTGGGGTACACGTGCGGTGAAGTTACTAAAGGCACTGTAGGTACACCGCAACTTGTTCGCGCTTCTGGTGATAAGAGGGCTGGTACTTTTCTCTCTTTAAAGGCTTAGTATAGCCATTCAGCAAAGCAAGGAAACGCAGCTAAGCATTATACTGCGAGAAATAAGATTGTACGGTTATTCCGTTTATCCACCATAAAACATCTACCCTAGGGCGGATACTCGGAATTCTTCCGACTTTTTACCCCGAGTACAGCTCAACAATAAATATTCTCATACAATTTAATTATTTTTAATAACCACAAACTTAAACAAAAATCATATTCCGTATTGCATATAAATCAAATTAAATGTCCTTGTTTAAAATAATATTATAATGTAATTTATAAATTCTGAATATGTCCAAGAAATCACCACAACTAATTTTATTATTGAGTTAATTTTATATCCAGAATCAATTAGTCTCTTTTAATGTACAATTGCAATAGTTCTCTAAATGTCTTTGCTTTAATAGATGTGTTAGCAATCAACTGGGCATTTTTTTGCAAGCATTCCAAAAACTTTACAAAATTTTGATGTTTCTCTTTAACCTCATTTTAAATTGTTATTTGCCAAAATTCCAATGAATTTATAGTCCTGTGAGGCTCTTCTTTTATTTCAGCTTTGACAATTCAAACAAGAAGTATGTATTTTTTATAGATATACTAATGTCTAATATGCATCTTGAGCCAGTTTTTAACATGTTTCTATAAATTAATGTACCCAGATGTGGGAGAAAATCGTAATACATAAAATAGTATACGAATTCCGAGTATCCACACCGTCTTAAGTTTTAGTCGATTGCCCCGTTTGTCTAGTGGTCGTAAACGTCATTGCTGATCACGAAATCCTAGGTTAAATCTCGGGTGGGGCTCAAAATCAGTTAATGCATTTTTCTGTCAAGAAATTCTCAGTAGCAGCTTGGTGTCTAGAAGTTGGCGGTGTTTCACCCCCGTGCCTTGGAAAGCACGTAAAGCCATTGGTCTTGAGCCTGATCTCTCCCCGGTTGTGTTGGATTACCGTCCTATCGGACTATGGGAGTGAAGAAATAAAGAGCGCAGCTATGCTTGCGCATAAACTTGGACACTATAATCCTAATCTGCGCAAATGGCTTATTTTCGCTGAGACTGGCCGCCGTGAAAGAAATTCGGTCTGGGACATTATTATTATTATTCGTTCCTGAATCATTCATCCAATTACGATGAAACTTTGGTGGGTTTTTAAACCTGAATCCGCAAAAATTTCCAAAAAAAAATTAACTTCAAGGCATACTGGGTACAGCTAGTAAGCAATAAAAATAAACCTTTAAGTCTGAGAAACTCTTTCGAGGACATGTGAATTCTAAACACAAATGGAGCTGCGCTGCTAACTTTTCCTCGTCTTAAAACCTTCTCGGAAGTGAGAAAAGATATTTACCCAGTTGTAATACGTGTGATAAAAGGCATTTTCACGGGTTTAAGGATGAAATGTTATTATGGTAGCTCAATACTTGTTACATTGTTCTTAAAGCTATATTATGTTTTGATTTTATGTACTATAAACGGTATTACTTTTTGAACCGAATTAAATGATTATTTTTATTAAATAGGTTATACTTCGGGGGTAGTACTATATAAATTAAGAAAAAATTCTGACTCTAAGGGTGGAAAAAGAGGAGATCGATTTTTTTATATTATTATTTAGACGACATTGAGATTTCGACATATCTTCGTCAATTGTGAACCGAATTTAATGGTTATATTAATTAAATAAGTTATACTTCGGGGGTAGTCCTATATAAATTAAAAAAACTGCCTCTAAGGGTGGAAAAAGAGGGGATCAAATTTTTTATATTATTATTTAGACGAGAATGCGATTTCGACATCCTGGTAAAAAAATATAAAAATTAAACTCCTACTTCAAAAATAACTATAACGAAGAAAATAATATCACATTCTAAAGTCGGGGCTTCAGTTTTCTTACACTACATGTGTAAGCACCGCTTTGAGAATGTATAATTATATAATTATTTTTAGTTCCTTGAAGTCAGCTTTTATTTCTTATTGAAAGTTCATTTCATTTGCATATGGTAAATTGAAATAACTTTTTTTTAATATATTTTAAAAGCAAAGGAATTCGACTGCTTAATGGAACAGTAGCTTAGCATTGAGTTGCAGCGCTGAGGCCGCAGGTTCAATTCTAGTTCAGAAAAAGTGTTTTTAAGGCCTACAAAATGTTTCTGAGTCTGGATATTTGTCCTTGAACAGTTTATGTATGTCAACTGCATTCACGATACAGCAGAACGTCCAAGGGTTGTAGTAACGTTTTTTTTTTTAAAGTAGTGTTGAAACTTATTTCATTCGAAAGTTGCTATAGTATAAGCACAAAAATTAACACGCACAAATAAACACAAATACATTATGGTTGTTGCACGAATGGGTGGGCGTCCGGGGAAGGATCACGCTCACACAGAATACCAGCGTAAAAAAAACAGCTCAATGCTGTTGTGTTCCGTATGTGAGTGTAGAGAATCGGAGAACCGTTTTCACTGAAAATAATGCATTCCATCTTAGTTCTCAGGAGTTACAACTTATCTGCATTTTCATTCTTAATCGAGGATAGATCTAGATATCTATAAGTCAAAATATCCACTTACCACCAGGTGGGCTGTGTGCCTGTTTTTCACCTTTATCTTATAAAAAACCCACATGTGTGTAAGTTGCCGTTGAGGTAGGCAAAATAAAAAGAACATACACACTTCTCCGTTCTCTGTTCAAAACGCTTCAGTTAATTTAAAGGTCGAATTTCGAACAGCCGCCATAGTAATTCAATTAATTATATCATGCATCAGACGAAATTATACTACTATCTAAAGCAAAGAGATGAAATGGCAACACACGACATACTAATAACATAGAGTAGGGCAAAGCAAAGCTATTACTACTAACGCCTTGTTAATTACAACGCCCCAAGCAACTTACGACGCGTCTACCTTAAACGTAAGTTCATTAACTGTAGAGGAATTTCGGTATGTGTTGCTAGGTTATAAGTAAAATATGTATAACTAGCTATAACTTTAGAATAAAGTTATCCGAAATATTTTCAGTAGTTTTCGGCCATGTTGAGATACTTATAACTACATCCATCTTGTTCCTCTTCACATCATCTGTCAACAGTCCACGGCTGAACATGAGCCTCTCCAATAGTTGCAAGAATTCGCCTTTATCACTTACATCCTTGAAGATGCTTCCCGTTGCCGATGTAAAAAATTGAATTTTTTATTTTATTTTTTTAATTCAACAATTTTTTGTACTATAGGTACAAACGGCGGACTTAATGCCATATCACATATTCTACCAGCGTACCGGAAAGTTAGTGGGAAAAGTGTGCATTACAGTGGGCTAGGGTGAAAAACCTTATACCACATGTAGTGCCATATGTACAGAAACCGTACCTAATACTGATTAAATTCTAATACACACACACACACACACACGCACACACACGCGCGCGCGCGTGTATGTAGGTCATAGTAGGGTAATATTGGGGCTTCTACATCACTCACATCCGTTAGCGATACAGTTCGCCCCAATCTTATTGGGGTTTCTGCATCACTCGTCCATTCGCGATGTAGTTCGCCGCAATATTACATTAAACAGCTCTACATTTACAGACACGATGCGCGACGGTGTGGGATTCAATAATCTGATTTTCGCTGAGATAGTTGGTTACTCTAAAACACGTATGAACGCAGCGCTCATGTTATTGTATTTGATCTCGATCGATTCGCCACTGTGTAATTGTTTGAACTGTTTCAAGTTATGATTATATTCATATTATCATTTCGAGTTGATCAGTTCGCATTACATTTCAGTTAGCACATGTTGAGGCTGATATCAGCGGAACTGTCCGCTATTATACTTACTTCAAAATTATATTTCTGATCTACATATCGGTCACAACGTATTATTAAAGGCTACATCACATATTTTTGCAATTGTCGTGCATGTTTGATTGATGAGTTTTTAGTAGACCAATACTTTAATAGGTAGACTAACATAACGATGTTGGATTTTTCATATGATTCAGGGAGACTTTACCATGGTAGATCAATTGAGACTCCAGCCCTAGGGCTTGCCTGCGCAGATATACAAACATACATAGCAAATAACATATTTTTTCCATATGAAAACAGCATTGTGTTCAGTCTTCTTGATTTTGAATTAATTATGAATGAATAAGAACATTTCCGAGGGGTTTTTTAAAGCAAGTATTTATGCATGCTATTAATAAAGATATTAAATAACGTAACTATTTTTTAAACTTACCTTATCTATATAGGGTAACTATTATAGTATTAAGTGTGCTAGCATTTAGGTATTACATATTATTATTAATTATAGGACGACAGGGAGATTTCTTTTATATTGGTCAATTGGTTGTCTAGAAGCGATCGCTACTTGTAGCCGTTTTTAATATCCTATCTATTCTTGGACTTGCGTACTAGAGATGGATATTTGACACATTTTATATATCTGAGCTTAGCTTATGTCAAATATTTTATTTCTTGCAGTCAAATCCAACGATAGAAAGGTTTTTTGATAGGTACAATTATACAATAGTTTCGTTTTGCAATAAAAGTGGTTCACAATAAAGGAATTTTGCAATGTAGGTAGGTAGGTACCTAAATATAAGTATGTTATTACATACCAACTAGACTGAAAGGCATAAAATACTTATGTAACTTATTTAAACAGGAAATGCGTATAAAAAAATATTTTACCTAAATCAAGCATCGATGAGCATAGAAAAGTTTTTATTTCAAACTTTTAGAAAGTCAAAAATGGATTTTATGTTAACCTGTAGGATCCTGTTGCATACTAGATAGCTCAAATGTATTTGGTTAATAAGTTCAAACTAGAAAAACCATCATAAATTGAGCCATCATGTTTTTTTTTTCAAAATTAAACTTATTAATGAATAATGTTTTATATGGTTATCTAATCACAATAAAAGTAATACTTGTAGTAGTTAAAAAATGTAAATACACCTTAAAAGAAAATCATAATTAGTTATTGGCTAAAGTATCATTGTGTAGTGGGCTTTAGAATTCTGAAATATATAGGAGAGCTAGAAAGCGCTGCAAGCCATTCCTAATTTTCTTTTTAATTGAAGTAACGTGACCGTGATCATCAAACCTGTAAGTATGTAAGTATCTTTGTTACTATTTTTATTCTTTTTATCGCGTTCATACTATATAATCTAATATATAAAATTCTCGTGTCACTGTGTTAGTGGTCAAACTCCTCCGAAACGGCTGGACCTATTTTTATGAAACTTTGTTTGTATATTTGGTAGGTATGAGAATAGGTTTTAAAGTATATTTCATACCGCTGGGGTGATAAGGGTGTCCCTATCCAGATTTTTTCTATTTTTTTTTGACGGAAAATTTTATTTTTATTTTTTATAGATTTAGCATAAAAAATACAAATTACTCTAAATTTTCACTTTCCCACTCTCACCCCTCAAAATTTAAATCGTGCTTTTTGTTCTTTTGTATGAAAAATATCCAAATCATTCACTACAAGTAATCTATATGGCGGAACAACGTTCGCTGGGTCAGCTAGTTATGTATATAAATATGTAATAAAATAATATGTGTACGAGTGATCTATGACCTGTTATATTGACTATAGAATCACTGATTTCAGGACGTCGACTAGCAAAATTGTCAACCCATTTGACTCGGATGATGGTAGTACTCTCATTACAAAATCCAAACCAAGGAAAACCCTGAAAAAGTCTTGTGGAGATAATAATATTAAGAAGAGGAAAGTCGTTCTGGATTCATATAGCTAAGCTGAACCTATAAAAAAGAAAAGACTTAAGAGGTCTTCGTTTGCATTTTATTTAGTGGTAAGTTCAATTTAAATTTATGTATTGTCGCATTGGTCAGTGACCCAAATTGCCAAGCTGAGGGTTGTGGGTTCGAGTCCCGGTCGATGCAGATAGTTATTTCACAGATAAATATTTGTACTCAGGTCTTATATATATGACCTTTATCTTATCATGGATCTTTATCATTTTTATTTTATTCTTGTCATTATTTAACCAATTTTAATTTATTTATATTAGTAATTGATGCTTTGAAAAAACTTTTGTTTTTGAGTATTATCATCGAGATCGCCATCACCAACATTTTAATTCTTACCGATATCAAACAGCACTATAATATTCTTTTAGCTTATAAATATTATGTGCCTATTTTTCTATACAGTACTAACATTAATATTTGAGATAATTACAGGGAGATAACGTGTTGCAAGTACCCATTAGAGCGACGGCGCTGATAAGTTTTTATCGCGGCGCGCAGGTTCGGGCTATACGCTGCAGAGGGCAGATGCTACGAGGACGGGCGACTACTACGTAAAGCTGTGGTGTACAACAAAAAATAGCTTTTTTCTTTTTTTTTATGGAATAAGAGTAACAAACGAGCACACAGTCCACCTGATGGTAAGTGGATGCTGTAGCCCATAGACATCTACATTTATCCTCGATTAAGAATCAAAATGCAGATGCGTTGTCACTTGTTTAGGCACCTATAATAAAGTAATTGCGCTCATAATAACTTATTATTAAATGTTATTGACTTGTAGCACATTATTTTCTTAACTTTATGTCTTTTCCTTACAGCAAAGAAAAAATAAGAATTAAAATCTGAATCTAAAAAAACAAAAAGCCAGATATTGAGAGATTAATTTTAAAATACCTGAAGAAAGTAATTATTTTCAAAAATTGCATTTATTTTTCCTTGCAGCAGCGAAAAACTAAGAACTAAAATTTGAATCTAAAAACAAAAAGCCAGATATTGAAAGTTAGATTTTGAAATACTTGGATAAAGTAATTATAGTTTAAAGTTGCGAATCACTTTATTATATTATTGCGCGATATACCATATTATTTTCAAAACTGTGTCTCTCTTTACAGCAACGAAAAATTAAAAACTAAAATCTGAATCTAAAAGAACAAAAAAAAAGCTGGATTGAGACTTAAATTTTGAAATACTAAGAATCTAGACAAAGTAATTATAATTTAGAGTTGTTAATTAGAATTTAAATATATAACATAAATATAAATAAAGATTGAAATACATATTTATATACAAGTTTTTGAGCAGTATTACACTAAACATCAGTAATAGATATATGATTGAAAATGGAATTCTGTCAGGACTGTAATGCATATACATCAAATCATACATCACATAAGAAGAGTAATATACATAAAATTTATTGTTTAATTAGAACTGAGTTTGATAATGTTCCGTTAATAGCTACTGATTTCAAGAATAGGATTGCAAGTTATAGAGTAAATCGAGATTCAAGTGACATAATTACGCCAGAGTTATTCTTATCTAGTATTTCTAGCACTGTTTGCAATATAATTAAAACATTACTAACCACGCACAAATCAATCAAGGTAATTTTTGAATTATTTGTGTTATACGAGCTTCCAAAGAATGATGAAATATCATTAAAAAGCTTCAATACTAAATATACGCCTATATTACAAAGTACTGATTTAAAGTTTCTTTTTGAAGAATACTCGAAAAATTTAATCAGCAAATGCATGGAGTTTGAATTATCTGAATCTGGGTGGACAATTGAGTCAATTAACCATTTAGAACTAAATATAGCTAAATATAATCCGTTAAGAGCTGGTCATTTCATTTCATTACCAAAAAGTATTGTCAGAACAAAGTCATGTCTTAATATTCATAATACATACAGTCACTGCTCCCTTTGGTGTATCATAGTACAAATGTATCCAAAGAAATGTAATCCAAATCGAGTTACATCTTATCTACACTATTCTAAAGTTTTAAATGTGTCCGGTATGTTTTTTCCACCGAAGTTTGAAGATATAAAACGCTTTGAAAAACAGAATACAAACATAAGTGTCAATATATATGGATTAGAAAAAAATAATACAGTAACAGGATCTTTGTACAAAACATCACAAAGAAAGTGAATGCATGTAAAGTTATTACTTTTGAATAAACAAAACAAGACTCATTTTGTTTCAATCAAACATTTTGAAATGCTCGTACATAAACAACTTACGAAACATAAATATAAAATTCATTTATGTGATGAATGTTTAAATGAAACTAATTTTTACAGATTATATCGCGTTTAATTTTAACTTTTTAATTCCCGACATTTCGGGTGCTGTAAAGCACCCATGGTCACGGGGGTGACTGAGGTGTTTGACGTCCCGATGTCATAGTTAGCCCGACTACCTTCAGTTTTTTATTAATTTTTGGTTCGATCTACGCAGAATGAGCTTACAGTATCTTGAAGTCTAGCAGTGGTATACTTGGGTTTGGATTTAATTTTATTAATTATAGGATTCCAAGCAGATGGCAGCACCCGTCCATCTTCTCTATTGAAATTAGGATGTTTTTTAATTTCAATAGCCTTGCGTATCATCCTTGGTAGGAATCGGTGTTCTTTTGCGAGGATTTGTGGTCTATCAAATCTAATGTAATGGCGGGGACGATCTTGAACATGTTCACAAACTGCAGACTTCCCGATACCCCCGTGACCATGGGTGCTGTAAAGCACCCGAAACGTCGGGAATTAAAAAGCTAAAATTAAACGCGATATAATCCGTAAAAATGAGTTTCATATAATGTGTGGTCTTCGCGTAAATATAAGAAAACATTATGATGAATGTTTTCTTTAAATGAACGTCGGGAATTAAAAAGTAAAATTAAACGCGATATAATCCGTAAAAGTTAGTTTCATTTAATGTGTAGTCTTCGCGTAAATATAAGAAAACATTATGTGAACCAGTACGGACTGGTAATAGCCAATAAAATTCGCCGATTAGAAGATCTCAAGACCAAGCGCGCAAGATATATAACGTCTTTAAATTTCTTGAAGAGATGCAGAGACCATAGTCTCATTCCTACGTGTGTCAAAATATCAACAAAAAAGGACATTCGAGGAAGCGCTAAGATCTTAAATCAGGCAAGTAAAAAGTTGTTACGAACGGTGATTCAGCAAAAACGGTTCGATCTACAATTCATAAATAATACCATAGACAATTTGTCCAGTGAGTTAAAGACAGTTTTAACGACATTTGATTTTAATAATTGCATTGAAACTCTAAACAAACGCGAAACATCGAAATATAATGAATGCAAAAATAAACAAATAGAAAAATATCAAAAATTAACTATCAAATCAAATGCCAAACATCCATGGCAACGTAGAAACGAAACTCAACAACCGTTGACCACAGACGCAAACAATAAACAACGCACGGTCTATAATCTGTCAAAACAAACACTGGACGAACCTACAATAAAAGTATTGTCGAAGGGCTTGAATTTTGCAATAGCACCGCAAAAAATCCCGTACGAAGAAATTATCTGTAGCGTTGAGGATTGTCTGTTTAAGAATAATATTGGTAAAGAGGATTTAGAGGCCATACGTCAAGACATTTCGTTTTTGTTACGTCGAAGTTCAGCGCCGAAACTAAATTTTCCCAAAAACGAGTTTAAAGCGTTGTACAACTTACGCAACAGACCAGAGCTCACGATTCTCCGCGCGGATAAAGGAAATGCTACGGTAGTAATGGACACGTCAGAGTATAATTTCAAAATACAACAACTTTTATCGGACGAAAGTACATACAAAAAGGTCAAAATAGACCCTACAACTAATACACTTAAAACAACTACTGATTTAATAAAGAAATACTCCGAAAAATTAGATCTCGACGTGAATTCGACAATACCAACATGTGCCAAACCACCGAGGTTGTATGGGTTACCGAAAATACACAAACCAAACGCTCCACTACGTCCCATAGTGAGCCAGATCGATTCACCAACTTATAAGTTGGCTCAACACTTGGCAAAAACACTATCACCACTGAGAAGACATACCAGAGCACACACAAAAGATTCATACCATTTTGTTAGTGAGATAAAAGACCTACATCTCGCTAACAATGAAACTATGGTCAGTTTTGATGTTCAGTCACTATTCACATGCTTACCTATTGAAGACTGCATCTCAATCGTAACTAGGAAGCTAGAAGATAACAACATGCCCACAGAATATGGAATACTGCTTAAGCACTGCCTCACATCTGGCTATCTATTGTGGAAGGAAGAGTTCTACAAGCAAGTAGATGGTGTGGCGATGGGCTCACCTGTATCTCCCGTAGTCACCGACATATTCATGGAGGACTTTGAGGAGAAAGCCCTTCTTATTGCTCCTGTAAATCCAAGATTCTACAAGCGGTACGTAGACGACACTTTCACAATTTTATCATCTGACAAAGTAACTGTATTTTTAAACCACCTTAATTCCATAAACTCTAAAATACAATTCACAATGGAGTTAGAAGCAAACAATTCTTTAGCTTTCCTAGATGTTTTAGTCATCCAAAATCCTGATAACACTATTGGTCACACTGTGTATAGGAAAAAGACTCATACCAACCGATATTTAAATGGTGAATCACACCATCATCCATCACAGTTAGCTACCGTGGGAAAATCTTTGTTTCAGAGAGCACGAGGGATCTGTGACAGAAAACATCTGGCCGCCGAGCTTCAGCATGTCGAGCAAGTACTGCAAGGCAACAAGCTTCGGGTCCCGCGCCTACGTCACAGTAACCGAGTGAAGCCGGCCACAGTCGAGCGTGTGCCTGCTGTACTACCCTATGTCAGAGGAGTCACAGACAAGGTTGGCTACATCTTGAAGCGAGCTTCCATTAAAACATACTTCAAGCCGCCGAAGAAGATTAGTCAATTTTTACCATCCGTCAAGTGTCATATCCCTCTACAAGATGCAGGAGTGTACAAGTTGGATTGTGAATGTGGTCTCTCTTACATAGGACAAACAAAAAGATCTATAAAAACCCGCGTAAAAGAACATATAGCTGACTTGAAGCACCGACGTATCGGGAAGTCTGCAGTTTGTGAACATGTTCAAGATCGTCCCCGCCATTACATTAGATTTGATAGACCACAAATCCTCGCAAAAGAACACCGATTCCTACCTAGGATGATTCGCGAGGCTATTGAAATTAAAAAACATCCTAATTTCAATAGAGAAGATGGATGGGTGCTGCCATCTGCTTGGGATCCTATAATTAATAAAATTAAATCCACACCCAAGTATACCACTGCTAGACTTCAAGATACTGTAAGCTCATTCTGCGTAGATCAAACCAAAAATTAATATTAAAAAACTGAAGGTAGCCGGGCTAACTATGACATTGGGACGTCAAACACCTCAGTCCCCCCCGTGACCATGGGTGCTGTAAAGCACGCAAAACGTCGGGAATTAAAAAGTAAAATTAAACGCGATATAATCCGTAAAAGTTAGTTTCATTTAATGTGTAGTCTTCGCGTTAATATAAGAAAACATTATGTTTTCTTTACTTTGATTCTGAGGCAAAGTTAGAGTCACATGATTGTGCTCGCATGCAAACAATCCTTCCAGAAATGAATTCAAAGCTACGATTTTCTAATCCATAAAGGTCTCAAAGAATTCCAATTGTTATTTATGGTGACTTTGAAAGTTTACTTAGAGAATATTCTGACAAAAATAAAAGTCGGCATGTACAAAATGTTTAGATTCATGAAGCTACTTGTTTGCTTATTATATATGCTGTGAATCCAATCCCGAATTGAATGACTTTGTTTCTGATCGAGGACCTAATTGCTCAAAAAAAATTGTAAATTCAATTTATAAGGATATAGAAAGATTTTATAAAATTTTAAATATTTCCAAAGACATGAATCCGCTTAATAGTGAAGAGCAGAGCTCTTTTAATAGTGCAGCAGTGTGTTATATTTGTAAAAAAAAGTTTTGTTCTTCTGATTACAAAGTATATAATCATGACCATTTCAAAGGTAAATACAGAGGTCCAGCTCATAATTCATGTTATTTAAACAATAGAAAATGTAATTTCATTCCTATTATATTTCATAATCTTTCAGGATATGATTTCCACTTATTTATAAAAGAACTTGCAAGTGTATGCGGTCGTATAAATTTAATTCCAAAAAACAAAGAGAAATTTATTTCTTTTACAAAGTTTTTTCCAATCGATATGCAGAAGTCAGCGCAATTAAAATTTATAGACTCCTTTAATTTCCTGAGTTCAAGTTCAGATCATTTAGCACAAACTCTAAATCCTGAAGAATTAAAACATTTGCGAACATTCTTTCCAGATGAAAATTTATTCCGATTATGTCTTACGAAGGGTGTATATTGCTATGACTATGTAGATTCTTGGGAAAAGTATAAAGAAACTCAGTTACCAGAGCAATCAAATTTTTACTATAAATTAACATCAGAATATATAACAAACGAAGATTATAATCATGCTTTAACTGTGTGGCAAAATTTTGGTATTAAAAACTTAAGCGAATATACCGAGTTATATCTGAAATGCGATGTCTTACTACTTTGCGACGTTTTTGAGAAATTTAGATCCATGGGTTTGAACTATTACGGTCTCGATCCTTGTTAATATGTTTCATCACCTTCACTAAGTTGGGATGCTATGCTTTTGTTGACAAGTATTGAGTTGGATTTAATTACTGATTTTTAGAAAATGGTATATAAGAGAAGGTCTATGTCAATGCTCGTTAAGGTATGCAAAGGCCAATAACAAATACTTACCAAATTTTAATGAAGAAGATCCAAATTCTTTCTTAGTTTATTGCGATTGTGTAAATTTGTATGATTATGCTATGATGCAGCAACTGCCTTATAAAAATTTTCGGTTTTTAAAACAAAAAGAATTAAGAAGTTTTGATATTAACTCTATTAGTCCTAATAGTAATGAAGGATATATACTCGAAGTTGACATGCCATATCCACCCAATATTCATGATGAACATTCAGACTTTCCGTTTGCAGCAGAAAAGTTAACAGTTCCAATATCATCAAACATTAGTAATAAGAAATTGGTTGCGAATCTCTACGATAAATATAAATATGTTAATCATTACCTTCATTTACAAGAATGTCTAAGAAATTGGCTTGTTTTATTGAAGATTCATAGGATTTTAGCTTTCAATCAAAAAGCATTTTTAGAAACATATATTTCCCTAAATACATCTTTAAGACAAAATGCTACATCTGATTTGAAAGAGACTTTTTTTAAAAACAAAACAATTCAATTTTTGGAAAAACTATAGAGAAGAAAAGAAAACAACTCAATTTTAAGCTAGTAAATGTATGGAAAGATAATTTTAATAACACAAATAAAGTCTGTGGTGCCGAAAATTAGTTTAGTGCGCCTAATTTCAAAAATTTTGCAACTATTTCTGATAGCCTCGTAGCCATACAACTCGACCAACAAAAGTGATCTTGAATCGTCCAATATATGTGGGCTTTACTATTTTGGAACTTGCAAAAAGTCATTTATATAATTTCCATCATTCTGTAATGAAGAAAATATACAAAGATTATAATATCAAACTTTGTTACTGATACAGATAGTCTTTTTTATTTAATTTACACTGAAGACTTCTACAAAGATATTATAGATAATATTAAATACTTTGATACAAGTTATTTTCCTGAAAATAATATATACCATATTCCAAAAGCGAATAAAACAAATAGCAGGGTATTTTAAAGATGACTTAGGTGGTGATATTATAACAGAGTTTATTGGCTTGAAAGCAAAATTATACTGCGTTAATACTTTAAAGTCCGCAATTAAAAAAGCAAAACGTGTAAAAAAGCATATTACAAAAAAACTGACTATTGAAAAGTACAGAGATATTTTAAATTCTAAGAAAACCCATTGAGAAACTGTGTACGCAATACGATCTAAGAATCATATACTTTACACGCAAAAAATGAATAAGCTCATTCTTAGTGGCAATGATGATAAGCGACAAATATGTGAAGATATGTATAAAACTTTGCCTTGGGGACATTATAGCAATTTATTTTAAATAGCATTATATTTTAACTAATTTACTATTTACATTGGTTTTCTGATCGCTGTTGTTTAACTTCCATGATCCTGATTTTATATGTATGATAAAATAAAGTAATAGTAATTTATAAAAAAATATAAACATATACATAATATGCAAATGAAAACAAATTACTTTATTTTGAATATTCTTTACTGCAAATATGTTCTGTATTGTAAATAGTATATCGTAATTATAACTCTAGCTAAAATATAAATTAAAATCTTTACATGTAAGTTGAAATAAAATACTGTATTATCATAATCATATCTTGTTTTATTTATTATCCCATTAGATCCTTAAATACTAAATATTACATGAAAACAATAAATTTAAATACACTTAACTTTTACAACAGTGCTATACATGTCGAAACAATTAATCATTTATTTATAGACATTTTATTAACATAAATTTTATTAATTGATTTCAAAATTCAATACTAGATTTGCTTAATTTTTTTACCACTTTACAAACTAAATGTTCTGTCTCATCCATGATGTCATCATGTGCACTTGTCACTAGATATTGTACGTTCACAGCTGCATTTCCAGATTCAGTATTTATTTCATCGATATTACGACCATCTAAATCATGTATTAAAATTTTTATTAAATGACTTACATTACCCGTTTCCTTTCGCATGATAAATGATGTATTTTTCAAAGAATTTGATTAGATTTTTTTTTTTTTTTCCTCCGATTTTTGGCGACGGCTCTGCTCACACGTCTTTGTCGCTACTTTATTGTACCAGCCTTGCCTATCTTGAGCATAGTAAAATGGATTAGTAATTGGTTCCGAGTCTTCTATCAAATTCTGAAAGCCAAATATAAATATATCATTAAACATTAATTAATTACTACCATGAATTTAAAATCAATTAAAAATAATAAAAACTAAGTAATAACTTACCTCATGTATATTTTCTAAACTATCCAAAACAGGACTGTAAGATGGTGTATGTGACATGTTTCTGAAAAACAAAAATGAGTATAAGTTACATATTTTATTACATTTATTATAACATTAGAATTACAATAGAATAGAATAAGTTAATTTATTAATTAAATATTTCATTTAAAGTACTTACTTCAAATTTCAGCTAAACAAAAACAAACGTGCTCTTTATAGAAAGTACTGTAGCGAAATGATGTGATCGTGCGATGTAAGATGAGAATTGTATAATTTACAGAATAAGCATAATATACTCAGGATTTGTAAGATCAGAATAGCGTTGTTTTGCAAATAAGCATAGATCTACTAAGAAATTTATAACATGAGAATAGGAGAACAGTTAGCAGAACAGACATGGTGTGACATGCATTTCTCTCTAATATTGTTCACGCAAAATTTAAATATATGTTTGTAGGTTAGTAACTCATTCAATAACCACGATGAAGTTGATCAAACAACCCATATCGCTAAGCGTTAGCAATATTAATATTGATCACTTTGCTCACAAGTTCAGACATAGCATTCTCTTACCAAATACCATTCGCTGTATAATATGTGGTCCCTCTAATTGCGGTAAAACAAACGTTGTAATAAGTTTATTGTTGCATGAAAATGGACTTAAATTTCAAAATCTTTACTTGTATTCAAAAACTAACTATCAACAAAAATATCGTATTTTACGAGAAATAATTAAGAGAGTACCTAATATTTCATTTTATGAGTTCAATGATAACAAAGACGTCATAGGTCCAAGTGAAGCTTTACACAATTCTGTATTTATTTTTGATGATGTTGCTTGTGAAAATCAAATCAACATTCGTAATTATTTTTCTATGGGCATATATAAGCAAATCGATTGCTTTTATTGATCTCAGACCTACTCAAAAATTCCGAAACAATTGCTAATTTTATTATAATATTTAAACAAGATGATGTGAACTTAAAACATATTTATGAAGAACACGTTAGTTCTGATATGTCATGGAATCAATTTAAAAATATTTTTAATATAGTTTGGAGTAAGATGTATAATTTTGTTTGTATTAACAAAGACTCATCGTTAAACAATGGCAGGTATAGAAAGAATTTAGATATTTTTTTTAACCTGTGTAAACTATTATAAATGTTTTTTTTTTTGATAAAATTATTTAGTTTTATTGTAGCCGCAAATATATTGTAATTTAATATTTCATTCTAATGAAGTATGATATTGTAAAGCATTATGAAAAAGCCAATTAAAATGGAATTTATGAAGTCTGTGGATTCCATAAAGAATAAAAAAAATGAAAAATAATGAACATTTACTGAACTTATCCCTAGATAAAATGCTAAAACCTGTAACAGAGCCCCTAAAATCATAGTAAATAAGCAAAAACCAAATCAAGATCATAATTTATCGATGCAATCATGCGCAAGTTCTGCTGGATCATTTGAATCGGAATTTCAGAACTATTACGATACTGACTTGAGTTGTGCAGAATCCCCAAAAAATGAAATTAAAGACAATTTAGAGGTTTGTTGAGGAATTGGGGCTGGCCTAAATAATGGCAATAGTAATAAAATGTCTTCGAGAAAGTTGGGGAATGGATTTAAAAATAACTTTAAGATTATGATTAGGAAAACAAAAAGACGTGTGCAAAAATTAAAACCAAAATGCAAGAAAGCAGCAATTGAACTAGCTATAGCTGCTGCTAGAGAACTAGTTGATAATTTTGTTATAAAACTTCCTCGCATTATTCCTATACCAAAAACTGGCGGGTGTTACCTTTGATTCCGATTTTTGCTGGATTATCGGCTACGGGAGCCTTAGCAGGTGGTGCAGCTGGTATACTTAAAACTATAAATGAAATCAAAATGGCTAAAAAACAATTTGCTGAATTGAAGAGACACAATAAAAAAGTGGAAGCTCTTTGTATCGGAAATGGGTTACAGTTTAAACCTCATAAAAATGGATTTGTTATTTTTGTATCTAAAGAAAAAAACTAGAATAAAGGCTACCCAAACTCGCCTTAACTAACATTGACATCCTAAAGAATGGAAAAAATATTCCCTATTTTCGAGGTGTCTTTATGAGAGATGAGCTCCCAACACACCCTTTTAAAAATAATGTGGAGTTATAAATTTAGATATTTCCTCAAATCCTGGATCTCATTGGGTAGCCTATGTAAAATTTAATAATTATGTTGAATATTTCGACAGTTATGGAAATCTTAAATCTCCAATGGAATTGATAAAATATTTAGGTCCTAAAGTCCACTACAATTATGATAACATACAACGTGATGACCCTTTTAATTGTGGACATCTTTGTTTGATTTTTTTGGAGAATTTTTGGCGCAATCAAGACATAAAATAAACAAGAGCTTCATAAATTGCTCAGTATACAAGCATTTCTATAACAGTCACCATCTCAGGAAATAAATCAGAATTGGATTCCTACTTTACCTCCTACCGCCTCTGAGTTTATCAGGTCAATACGAATGCGGTTTACTATATTTTTCAGTAATAAACTCAACATCAAAATATTCTTATGTTGATAGCAAGTTCCCATCTGTGATCAAAATCGAATGTGATCTCATATACGGCTCATATTGCAACGGATTACCAACTCATATTATTCACGAAATTGTATCTAAAACTGCTGCAGATAATCAATACATAGAAATACCTCAAAACGTTATTTACTTCCCAGCGAATAAAAATAATATTAGATCGATAACTATTAAAGTTTTAGATTAATTTGGCTACAGAATTTATTTCAAAGAACAATATATTGAAATTCGCCTTCATTTGAGGAAAGTAAAATTATATTGCACTATAAAAACCCTACAGTCTACATAAAGCGTCATTTTACTTCTATACTCTCTAAGGTGCAAAGAAGTAAGAAAAAAGTTAAGACCTTGAGTAAAAATAATAAAGATTTTCTAAAGTCCTTAGGATTTAAAGTATGAATATACTACAGATTAATTACTTACCAAACTTCGATACTTCTATTGAAAATTTTGAAGTCCATTCTTATAATCCATATAATAATAGCTTTAGAGAAAACGATGAAATAAGAATTCCCATACATCAGCAAGACATATATGTATTACCATCAGCCAGTTCAATTTACATCGAAGGTCAAGCAAAGCTCCTCAGCAAAGATGAAAACCAGATTAAAAAACCTGTTATGTTCAGTAATAATCCTACTATGTTCTTGTTTCAAGACATAAGGTATGAAATAAATGGAATCGAAATATATCGTATTAAAAATGCAAGTATAACGTCAACAATTAAATCATACATTTCAATGAATGAAGCAGAAAATAAAGTAGCAGCTTTGTGGAGTTGGGATATAGATGGATTTAAAAGTGAAAACGGTAATTTTAGTGCTACTGTACCTTTAAATAAGAGTTTAGGATTTGCAGAAGATTATGCTAAAAATGTAATAAATTGTAAACATGAACTTATACAGAACAGAAGTAATTCTAACGTAAATAGTATTATAGGAACTGAAGATGTTGCACATTTTCAAATAGACATACAAAGAATACAATGGCGAGTGCCACACGTGAAAGTATCAGATCGTGAACGGCTGAAGCTTCTTAAATATTTAGAAAGAGATAAACCTATACAGATGGCATTTAGAAATTGGGATTTATATGAATACCTTTTACTTCCTACAGCAACCAATCATTCGTGGTCTATTAAGACTGCGTCACAATTAGAGAAACCTCGATATGTAGTTTTTTGTTTACAAACAAACAGAAAAAATCAAAAAATGAAGGAATGCTCAGTATTTGATCATTATGGAGTAAGAAATGTGACATTGTTTTTGAATTCACAATATTACCCGTACGAGCCCTTAAGTTTAAAGGTTTCCGAAAACAAATTTACTATATTATACGAAATGTATGTGAAATTTCGCTAGTCGTGCTACAACTGTCCCGCAGACCCGTTGCTTGATATAAGTAGCTTTAAGGAGAAGGCTCCGCTATTTGTGATAGATTATTCAAGACAAAACGACAGTCTAAAAACGGGACCCGTAGATGTTCGTTTGGAGATTGAATGTACAACGGCAATACCAGAGAAAACAACTGGATATTGTTTAATCATTAACGATCAACTTGTGGAATATAAGCCTTTAAGTATTATAGTGCGCAAGTTGACATGACTGCTATCGTAGATGTCCAAGGTTTCAAAATAGAAAGAAATAAATTCATAGTGAAAGAAATTGCAATATTGTGTAATAATAAAAAACCACCATTAAAGCCACCATTTCCTTTTTACAAATTGACTGTAAAAGAAAAAAAGCAAGTAAATTGGATTCAACGTAATAGAAAGATATATTGATCTGAGGTAGTAACACCTTATTTAAATTATCAGAATTTGATGGCAGATAATATATAGGATAAATGTATATACGTCAAAGGTTTAGAAAAAGCTTTATGGTTAAAATCCATCTTAAAAAATGATGATATAAATAATTTAGAAGATAAAGGATGACCTAATTTGTTAAATCTGTATGATCGATATAAAGATTGTAAAGATTTGTATAGTTGTATTAATCATGACTCAGTATGTGCTTTGAAAAATGTTTTTCGTTTAAATAAATGGTGCTCTCATAATAACATTTGAAATATTCTTTATTTTATTTCATAAACCATAAAAAACCTCCACCAGCAACTTTTTAAAAATGTTTATAAGGAATCAGCGCAGCTTTGCAGCTTCATTATACTCTTACAACCAGCAAGATCAAACCTCCACAAAGCATGAGGGACATGTCTCAAAATGAATACAGACCCCGATATAGTTTATATGATTCATAGAAAACACGTTTATTTTCATTTAGCCACTATTGGGCAACAACTGATTTAAGAGAAGCAGTGGTGAATGAAATGGCTGATGCGGAATTCTTTTATTTTGGCGATAGCATAAATGAAACAGCTGATTGTTTTTTCTGTGGAGGAGTTATTGGAGATTGGGAGTTTTACGATGATCCATGGATGAAACACACATTACATTATCCTCAATGTTTTTTATCTCAACGCCGTGAAAGGGTCAGATTATATAAATAAATGTTTGAAAGAGTATGGAAATCGCTGTGAGTTAAAATGAGTGACATAGAATTGAGAAGACATCTGCTTAGTTAAAAAATGGGAATTAGAGCTGTTTAGTGTAATATTGGAGCAAACTGCATCGCGAACGGATGAGTGATGCAGAAACCCCAATAAGATTGGTGCGAACTGCATCGCGAACGGATGTAAGTGATGCAGAAGCCCCAATATTACCCAACTGATCATACTTATTTAAATATTTATAAGCATATAATACATTATATATTTAACATATTTATTAATTTATTTTTATGGATTTATATATACGAGTATATATGTTTATATGTCAGATGAGCCTAAGTAATGTTCTTTTCTTAGGGAATTTTCTTATTGCTAAGGGAATCGCATTTCTGAGTCGTACAACTGTAACAGCGAAGGAGTTAGAGAGAAAAATTGTCCGGTGAGGGGAAATTTGCAGTACGAGATTGTTAGACTGAAGTTTGCAATCATGGAAAGAACGCAGGTATTGAAACTTACATTTCAAATATTCTGGGGCCAATGGATCGTTAAGGATAGTGAAAAGAGTGCCAAGAATTATAAGATTGCTGCGTTGTGGGATATTCAACCATTTAGTTGAGAGCGTTAGAAAGAGACGTGTTCGTACTTTTGAAGACCGAAAACGAAACAGATACAGTTGTTGATAAGTCGATCCAATTTATTAACTAAGTATTTGTCTGCATCTTAGTAACACGCATCAGCATAATCAAACATAGGAAGAATAAGAGTTTGAATTTGAAGTTTCTTCGTACAAGGCAAAATGGCCAAAATGAGTTTTTAACATCATTATAATCAGTTTCGCGCGCTCTATCAACCTACATATTTGAAAAGTTCATATTCGCAAAAATTGTGGCTTTTACGACGCGCCCCCATAAGGTTAAGAACCTAGTTTGCTCTCTTAATAAGTCGTAATGATCAATTTGGAGAGGGTTTTTTTATAACTAAAGTTGTAAATGACATGTTTTTTTATTTACATGGCTTTTTCTACATAATTTAATAGAATATTAAAAGATTATCATTGATCAATTTTGGCATAAAACCAACCGTATTATCAAATATGGTTATTACGATAATTTTTTAAACTGAAAATTTCAAAAGAGCAATGTTAATTTATATCGTGAAAGGCACTATGTTTCAAAATATGATATTTACACACTAAACTGCATTATAGTATTTAACACTTTGTATAAAATTATGGCTTTTATTGCATTTATTATCATCTAAAATGTCGAAATAAAAAGCGTGGAAGATACAAACAGTGCTTTCGATTTCCTTTTACGAACAAACGAGCGTTGGAATTCATCAGGCATTGTGCATTGGCAATGGTAGGTAAAATTATTATTATTAGCGATGTAAACAAACTATTTTTCAATTAAATAATGTATTAAATATATCATCTAAATTTCTGTCATCCACAAATAATTACTATAAGATTAATCAAACACATCCTGCTAGGGTATCAACTGCCTTTTACTACAACAGTCATATAGATGATACCCATGATCGTGATGTGTATAATGATGTAATTTCACTTATTTACGTAGAATAATAGTGCGAGAATCAGTTTTCTGTCAAAATATGCATTGATTAAGCCAAAATTTTCATGCGCTCCCGAAACTATCCATTGTAACGGTTTTTGAAATGGTACGGCGCTAGTGAAGCGCTTTTTAGAGCTTTAAATCTACAATCACCGAACTATGGAGTATTTATGCTATTTTTGTAGTACATAAGTACTTTAAAATTTTTTAGTTGATAACCCAATAAGCATATTATGAGATACCTTAAGATACCTTTCATAATATGCTTTTACTACAAACGGTCATTTATTGCCTTTTGATATCAACTGACTTTTGCTACAAACGGTTTTCTAGTGCTATAGATAAATTGGTTTTTACTTCAATGAATTCAATTGAAAGAGTACGCACTTTAGTTTTACAATAGAACATCATAATTATACTAAGTGCTGCAATATACAAAATACAGTATTTATAAATG
This sequence comes from Parnassius orleans, assembly GCA_029286625.1. NCBI lineage: Eukaryota > Metazoa > Arthropoda > Insecta > Lepidoptera > Papilionidae > Parnassius > Parnassius orleans. Next base: position 876,908 of record JAGSMP010000212.1, on the reverse strand, counting down.
TAAATACAATGTAACTTAATGGCCTTTGGAACATTAACTACAAAAAAGTAAGCGTTAAACATATTTTTGTATATCTGCGCATGCCGAACTGATTGCTTTAATATATGCAGCATAATGGTTTATACTACAGAAATTGTATTTTCAAAGACGTGTTATGGCTTTTACTATAAAATCTTATTTTACTGGTGCGATTTTATTTGGCGTTATCTGCAAAATACGTCCTAAATATTACTTGTATTTTACAGGTCATTGTTTAATGACATCATTGGTATTGCAGATACTAGTAGTGTCAAAAAAAACCCGGCTAAAATATCAAAAAAATGACACAATAAAACATCCCTACAAAACACCTGTCAAAAGTTCTAAAGTTAGCGTAGATGTTATAGAAAAAAGTGATGTTGAAACACCTGATAAAAGACAATGGATAACGACGTACTCGTGCATCACCAGAGAATAATACTAATACATATTTTCACAATATTATGCCCATCACGATTTATTGAATTCTTCGGAAGTCCGGATGCAACTCCTTTTTAAATAAATGACTGTCTATTTTTTACCGAATTACCAACAACACTACAACAACTCCTAAATTAATCGTGGCAAATTATATTTATTGCCATCTCCCCGCACCGAACTTAAAGTTGACAGACTAGTAATACTGAGCGACCACTTACATGCCTTTGCACACACCATAGCGGTGGACGATATTCACCGCTATTTTTATAGCCCTGTGTCCAAAATTAACAGAATATCATCACCCGATCACTTGCTTGCCTCTGCACACGCTGCAGTGAATGATGCTTACAGCCAATTTTCCAGTTGTTCCGAAAACTCCGAAGTTGACAGCATAGCAACACTCAAACAATTACATAGGAAAAAAATTAAATAGGAACTAGTATTCCGGTTAATTAATTTAAATTTTTTAAATAACATGTTTATTTCTAAAATATGTACTGCAATTACTACAATAATTTACACTTACTTTTGGTAACATTTGTCTTTTAATACAAATTCTCCATCCATAAAACTATTGTTGATGCGTTTAACAACAAAGGCTACAATTATAATGTCTAAAAATCTGTCGTTAAAGCCAGTTACAGCTTTTTTATTTTGTAGAAATAGCCATACCATTTCTGGAACTATACCAGCTGCGTTATTTTACGTTCCTTAATTTGGAACTACTCAAAAACCTAAACATACTAAGCTTTAGTGGCATATAATAGCTTTAGTATTTCAAAACATATGCAGAAAAAAAACTCAACCATTTTTGTGTTTTGCTCGTCCTGTAAAATGGCGTTTAGGTTTTTACGACATTTGTTGCTCAAAGGGTCGATGTGTGAGTAAGTTTACCTAATTGACGTGCGCAGCCTAAGATAATAGCTTGGAATTTGCAAGGATTAACAGTAACCCCGTACCTTCGTGACCAATTAAGAACCCAACTTAGATTGCAGTTAATCATGGCTACATCATTACTCATGTAAGTAACATCGGCATGAGCATACAGTTGCAAGTCGTCGGCATACCTATGGTAGGAGGCACGAAAGTTGCAAGTAATCATATTAATAAATATACGGTAAAATAATGGAGAGATAATTTTTTATATTATTTTTGAATATTACAAATATAATTTTAAAATTCTAATATCTAATATAAAAAAGTAAATTTTTGTTTTTTCGTATTTTATGCGCTGGAATAATAAAATATTGAATTATAAAATATTTAATAAAATAAGAATCACTAGAAGGGATTTTTTGGTGGGTAGGTGTGTAACAAGTAACAGCTGACTAATTTAGCTCTTATATTTTATTTACATTTAAATTATTTTAAATTAGTGTTTGGACTATATTTACTTATCAATTACATTTTTTATTACCTTTTCTTTTGAAGTCCTATTAAAATATATGTCCAGATAAAATACTTGTGACTTACACATACCACCCATTAGTGTAACTTTTTTTGCAAACTATATCACTCATTAGCACTTCACTTTGTGTTCACTAATATCACTGCAAATATTGCAAGTAATGGCAAAAGTAACTGATGTGGAGATCATGCAGAGAGAACTGGAAGGAAGCTGGAGTCGCAAGATGAATGAATTTGAGAACAGATTAAAGGCTGCTTCCGCCCACAAATCCTCTTAATCAACTGCGTGAGGAGTTTTATGAATTCAAGGACCTTGTCTCCATTCTCAATCTCCTTCGGCAACAGATTCATGCCTGCACTAAGTCAATTGATGCTATTGATATGCAGCACAGGCAGAACATTCTTCTATTTAATGGGATCTCTGACTCTCCAGAAGTTAATATGGAACAAGAAATACTGGGTATCATAAATAAGAAAATGGGTATCCCACATGTAACAAATGGGTCCTTATTACGTTGCCATCGAATTGGTGTTCAAAAGGATGGTCATTCACGCCCAATTCTTGTACAATTTCAAGAGTATCGCACAAAGTCTGAGGTGTGGAAAGCTAAAACTAAGTTAAAGGGCTCTCAAATATCTGTGCCTTAAAAAAGCACGCAAGCATTTTGAAGTGAAGAATGTGTGGACCTTAGATGGCGCAATTTTTATCAAACTCCCCAATAACGAACGGGCAAAGATCTCCACTGAAGAGGAGATTGATACTCTCACTGATAAGTTTCCTGTTGATTGTTCACCGGCAAGTCTTTGCATAGCTTCTAACAACGGTATTACTACTGCTGTAAAGAAACCCATTCAAGCACAGCATAGTTCTTCAAGCACAAAAATTCTGTCTGAGATTTCTCGGCGCAATCAAGATGGTATGGTGGGGCAGAAAGAGGATCCTAAAAGGTCCCGCCGTTTAGTAGCTAAAAAATAGTTTGCTTAATTTTACATATTATGGTATTCCTAGGTATCCTCTATTATTATTTTTTTTTTTTGTATTCTCGTGCTTTTTTTTTACTACATATATTATTAATTTACATATTAAGTATTTATAGTCCCGCATCTTCATGGTTGTTTATGTCTGTAGCACACAACAATATTGTCTCTAATCATAAGTTGTTCGCTTTTTAATAGCTGTATTATTGCAATTTTTTTTCTTAAGTTATTTTCGTCTAATAATATTATAATCGCAATAGGAATTTTTTTTTCTATATCAACATTTAATAAGATTTTAATCATGTAGTACATAACTTGCTTGCGTTTAGTTATCTTTTGTTTCTTAGTTGAGGTATCTTACTCAGTAGGTTGGTTTCAAAGATATTTACAATATCTTTGGTTGGTTTATACTATGCTTGGTACATATTGATAACAATATGTATGTTTTGTAAATGTACCTACAACATATTGTTTCCATTCAATTTTGATTTTTTAATTTTGGGTTTTGATTTTGACAGTTACATTTTTTTTCAGCCCTTGATAGACAAAGGACACATGTGACATGCAGCCAATGTCGATTTTATACTTTGATTTAATCAATTTTCTATTGGGAAACATTATCTTGTATTATTTTGTGTAACACCTACTTAGAAACATTATCATTATTATTAGATAAGAATATCTTTGCCACTTTAGATATTTGGATCCTAAGTTTGCATATAAAATTGATTTATATTAAGTTTACTCTGTAAAAATTGAACTGATGGGTTGGTGATGTTTATGTTAGTAAGTGTTAGGTTATAAATTAGTCTTAACAATATTTCCTATTTTTTTTTTCTGTATAATATTTATTTTATTTTATATATATATATATATATATATATTTAGTCTATGAACTATGTCTGATGTTGAGTTGTTTAGCTCTGCAAATGATTCTTCTAGTTTGTCATTTCACTCTTGTGATGATTCTTTCAATGATAGCGTGCTTAATTTACATGAACTACTTAAAGGAGTTTTTACGTCTTTAACAACTCTTTGAACATATGCCATATTAACGCTCAAAGTATCCCGAGCCACTATTCCGAACTTGAAGCTTCATTTTTCCTGAGTATATTCATGCTATATTAGTGTCGGAAAGTTGGCAGCCTTCTTTACCGTCAACTTTATATACCCGGCTTTGTACTGTTAGGAATGATCGTGTTGGAAAAGGTGGAGGTGGTGTAGCCATCTACCTGCACGCATCAATTCCTCACAAAGTTGTTTTAACATCTTCTTCCTGCTATTCCGCTTCTTCTGAGTTTTTATTTGTGGAACTCGATGTCAAGGGCATCAGGATGCTTCTAGGGGTAGCGTATTGCCCCCTTCGACTGACTACTTCGCCACTTTAGATATGACTCTCATTGATATTTGTTCTGAGTACACACACTGTATAATCATGGGTGACTTTAATACAGATCTGTTGAAAACTGCCTCGTTCCAAAAAGCCTCTTACAATTATTGAGTCTGTTAATAGAAAATTGAGTGTTTCTATTCTCCCTTTAAAGGCTACTCATCACAATATTGGAACCGATGACTCATTGATTGATCTAATCCTTGCTGCTTCTCCTGAACGTGTGATGAAGCACGGTCAGTTACCCGCTTTGGGTATCTCACGCCATGACTTGATTTATGCTTCGTATAAGCTTAAACCTCCCAAATATTCCCCTACTGTAATGCATCTCCGCAGCTTTTCTAAAATAAACTTTGACAAGCTAAAAAATGACGCTCTTAATCTCGATCTAGCCTCTTTAATTGCAGCACCTACTGTTGACGATAAAGTCTCGATTCTTAACCACAATGTTCTCAGCCTCTATGATGCTCATGCTCCAGTTCACAAGGTTAGATTGAAGCGTCCCCCTGCCCCATGGATGACAGAGGGCGTAAGGTCAGCAATGTCTAAACGAAATCGAGCTTTTCTTCGTTTCAAGAGAGACCGTACTGGAGAAAATTGGTTATCTTTTAAAGCAGCCAGGAATAGGTGTAATCAGATGGTACGTGCAGCTAAACGCCGATATTTCCATAATTGTATTAATAACTCTTCTCCAGCTGTAGTGTGGAAATTTCTAAGATCTTTTGGTCTTTGCAGGCCAGCTACATTGGATTGTGGTCCTTCTCTATCACTCGATGAAATCAACCAACATTTCGCTTCTGTAAAAGCATTGGACCCTACAATTCGCTCCCAAACTATGACTTTCACTGCTTCTGTGCAAACTCCTAACATTCCTAGCTTTAATTTTTCTCCTGTTTCTCAGGATGATGTCAAAAAGTCTATCTTAGCAATCCAATCCAAGGCGGTGGGCTATGATGAGATTAGTAGACATATGGTAATATTTATACTAGAGCACCTTCTTCCGGCAATTTCCCATATTATCAATTTTTCCCTTGATTCAGATCAGTACCCTAATCTTTGGAAGAGCTTTTAAAGCCTCCCAAAAGTTCCTACTCCCATTCTTCCCAATCATTTTCGCCCAATATCCATTCTACCCTTTCTTTCAAAAATTTTAGAATCCTGTGTTTACAAGCAAATCTCTACTTTTATTTCGGAACATAACCTACTGAGTATATTTCAGTCTGGGTTTCGTCCTGCTCATAGTACCACTACTGCTTTAATTAATGTTACTGATAATATTAGACACGGCATGGAAGAAAAGATAACAGTACTGGTACTAGTTGATTTCTCAAATGCTTTCAACACAGTTGATCATGAAATCCTCCTTTCCATACTGTCTCATCTGAATTTTGGTCCTACTGCTTTGGAATGGTTTGTATCTTATCTTCGCGGTCGACAGCAGTCAGTCTGTGTGGGGCAAATGACCTCAGCATGGGCTGATGTGGACGCTGGTGTGCCGCAAGGCGGTATTCTTTCTCCTATAATTTTTTCAATTTTTATAAACTTTATTACCTCCATCCTCGACTGCTCGTATCATTTGTACGCCGATGACCTTCAGCTTTATGTGCAAGCTGAAATTGGGGATATTCATAATGGGATCAAGAAACTTAACGACAACTTATCAGCTATCAAAGATTGGTCTACTCGTTATGGAGTTTTGGTCAATCCTTTGAAATGCCAAGCTATACTGGTGGGTAGTTCAAGGATGCTGGCTAAGATTAATCTTGCAGATTTACCTCCTATTTATTATGATAATATTATAATTCCGTTCAGTAATTCTGTTAAAAATCTTGGCCTACACATCGACAGCACTTTTAATTGGAGAACCCAGGTTTCAGAAGTGAGTCGTAAAGTCATTGCCACGTTATGCTCTCTGTATCGTTTAAAACATTTTATTCCCACAAAATCTAAGATTATGCTTGTCCAATCGCTCATTTTACCAATAATTGATTATGCAGATGTGTGTTACCCAGATCTGTCCCAAGATCTTCTGAACAAGCTGGAACGCCTTTTTAATAACTGTATAATATTTATTTTGGGCTTCGTAAGTATGACCATATTTCGCAATGTAGATCTAAGCTAAATTGGCTTACTATCCGTCAGAGGCGCAATTCCAGAATATTGCTTGTTCTTTTTCCATTTTAAATAACCCATCTTCGCCTTCTTATCTTAAGAGTAAATTTAACTATCTCTCCTCATCTCATGATAGGTTCTACGTTCTTCTTCTAACAACAAAATCTGTATTCTGTTCACTTCACTGAGTTCTATGGTAACTCCTTCACTGTTCAGGCTACACGCCTTTGGAACTCCTTGCCCGATGACATCAGAAAAGCGCCCAATAAGTACGCTTTTAAAAAATTGGTCCGTAATCATCTATTGAAGACAACGCATTTTACATGATTCATCCATTTAATATGTATTGCTTAACAGACGTATATATTCATAGTTATTTGTATGTACTAATTATATATGTATTTAAATATGTATATTTGTATGTATATATTTGTATACATATGTCATATATTCGTATATATGTATGTATAGGTCATATATGTATAGTTTATTTATTAGTAAAATGTATATATTATGTAGTTAATTATCATTTTGTGTAGTGTTATTTTATTCTATATTGCCACACCTACGTCAAATTCTCACCACTCCATGGGTTGACTGGTAGAGAATGCCTCAAGGCATTAAGTCCGCCCTTTGTATTCTTTTATTTTTAAGGAATGCAATAAAGAATAAATAAATAAAAAATAAATAAATAAAATCTGTTTACAATTGACGAAGACATCGCCTAACATACGTACGAAAAAGAACACAGTCAAAATGGAAACCTCCTCTTTTTTGATGTCGGTTAAAGGTGGGGTCTATTCCACTTTAGGGATTTAAGCTTATTACACATGTAACTGTAACTGTTACACAATCCTATCAATATTGATAATATTGTTAGATCCCTGGTCAAAAGTTCATATTTATTGGTTCAATATTAAGCCTAACCATTTAGCTCTTTGTGCCTGTTTCATAGACAGACAAAAATACGATAAAGGCTTGACAGGTATATGTGCACAAGATACAAAATATTGTGCACTTTATATACATACAAATGATTGTATTAGTGTTGACTTTTGTCATTACGATTATTATTATTATAGTTGTATAGTGGCGCTGTCGTCGTGACACATGCGAAACACACCGAAGCCTAAATCACACTATAAAAGTTCCAAAGTACTGCCTGTATATAGAACAGCTTTCTACTAACACAAGAAGCGTTGGCCTTTTCTCAGGCTGAACACCTAGCGCGGTGGAAGATCTCCCCTTTTCCTTCCATGGCGAAATTGGTGACCAACCGACGTGATCTGAATATAATCAACATGCAACCTTCGGAAAAAAACTTCAAGCTTTCGTCATCGTCCTCAAGTACTCCAACCATTCGCTCCCGAGCAGATACTGTCTACAGTCTTCAGATCCTGCAAGTCATCTATCTTTATAAGGTTTATCGCAGCACTGAAATAACGCTTCCTGTTCCTTCGTCCTACTCTCTGCGCTACAGTGATCGGCACGGCTCTCAGCATTACTGCTCGCCTCTGCATAACGGCACTCTAGCATATTACTTGCATTCTTCTCGACTCACCGCAGACTACAAGGTAATCTCTGGCACTTGCACATTCGTCAAAAACTAGACTGCACCATCGACTTCCGGGAGGGTGATGTAACGGCGCTGCTGTCGCGCCACAAACGAAACGACCCGAAGCCTAAATAACACTATAAAAGTTCCGAAGTACTGCGCTATATATAAAACAGCTACGTATTATCACACGGAGGCCGCTCCCCGGGCTAAAAACCTTGTCTGGTGGGATATCTCCCCTTTTTCTCCATGGCCAAATTAGTGACCATTCAACGTGATCTGAATATACGCAACATGCAACCATGGGAAAAAAATTCAAGCTTTCGTCATCATCCTCAAGTACTCCAACCATTCGCTCCCGAACACATTCGTAGACTAATAGACTGTACCGTCTACCTCCAGTCTGAGCAGGGGAGTGATGTGACGGCACTGCCGCCGCACCCCAAGCGAAACTCACCGAAGCCTTAATCACGCTATCACAGTTCCGAAGTACTGCGCTATATACAGAACAGCTCTGTACTACCAGACGGAGCGTCGGCCGCTCCCCGGGTTGAACACCTTGCATGGTGGGTGATCTAACTTTTTCTTTCCACAGCCAAAATTGCTTTCATGAATTTTAAAAAGTGATTTGTAAAGATTGCCTTAGCATCGAACACTTTCAGTACGCTGGCCCGCACTTACCTACCACATTTCTTTCTCTCCTTTTGTAATATTTATGTTTTTTTTTAGCGTACAATAAAGTGTTATCTATCTATCTATCTATCTATAATTCTTTAATGATTTTCTATAATGATTTCGACTTTGGGTGAACATTCTCTTATTACTTTTTATGGACCTGAATATATACTTTGGAACTTATTGCCAGTTTCATTCTTAATTAAAATGAAATCATTCAGTTTAGGGTTAATGTTACGATCATACTTTGCTTTTCTTTTTAAACTACTAGATATTAAATTATCCCGTGTTTGTTTATGTGACGCCTGTATTCTAAATTTTAATTCTAAGGGGTAATTACCAAAAATGTACAAAGGGTCAATTTGTCCTGATTGTAAATTAGACGGTAAAGTACATTTTTTACCGAACACCAATTCAAAAGGAGTAAGCTTAGTCTCTGTATGTACCGTAAAATTATAGGAGAAACACCAAAATGAAAGCCACGTGCTTCATGTTTCTGGATGATTTTCTGTCTGTATTCGTAAATAGTTACCCATATGTTTGTGTGAGTTGTCCAAGGCACCGATACTTTGATGATGGTACACGGTAGACTGCAACTGGTTAATATGTAAAAGTTTACAAACCTCTTTCATTGTATTTTATAGGAACTTCATTCCCCTGTCTGTTGCTATATATTTTGGGACACCATATCTAAGAATCGAATTATTTACAAAGCTTCTGGCTACTTCACTTGAACTTCTTGACATCAATTGATAAGTTTCAATATACTTACTCAACTCACATTGTATAGTTAAAATGTACACATAATTATAGTAATCTCTATCTACTATGTCTAAATATATTTTCTCACGCGGAATTTGTCGTGGAACTAATAGTCATAGGCTCTTTAGTATTGTGTGACAATTTTTTTTGTTTTTGACATTTGTCACACCTTTTTACAAACTCAGTAACATCAACTTATAATTTTGGCCAAAAATAATATTTCTTTATGTTATTAACAATTTGTCTTATACCTGCATGGCCACTTGTGGGCAAAATATGAAAACTATTTAAGACCACACGCTGATCATCTTTATTAGTTATTCTTTTTGTACATTCGGAACATTGTTTAAGCTTATTTGCAATGAATTTGATTATACTTTTACTTCTAAATCATTCTTCTTGAACAGTCGGAAGGCATACAATGAATGGGCGAGAGTAGGAGTCGATAAGAGCAGACAAAGGTTATATGACCTTTAACCATGAAAGGTCATATAATCCTAGCGTCGAATTTAGGGAATATGTAAAAAAATATTCAAAAATATTTAAAAGAGTGTGCTCCACAGCCAATTATTTGCATTTGAGCAACAAAATTAAGACGGCTTCTAATAAAATTAAAATGACATGGAGTACGATTAATAGCGAAACTGGTAAGATAAACTCTCGCAATTTAAACCACCAGTTAAGTTTTAACAACAAATTAACTGAATCAGATCAGGTCGTTGAAATGGTTTTTGAGAAATATTTTACTGATATTCCGATCTTAACCACTAAGTCACTGAATTTTTCTCCTACCATACCGAATCATTACTTAAACTAAATGTAAATGCGTGTACAAAGAATTTTACATTTCATAAAGTATCATCAAAAGATATTGTAAAATATTTTAAAACTATTGACTTTAAGAAAACTGTAGATCTGTAGGGGATTTCCGTTGAAGTTATTGCGTCTATAATAGATACAATTGCGCCTCAACTATCTATTATTTTAATACTAGTATCGAATCTGGTGTGTTGCCTGATTTAATGAGGCATAGTAAAGTAATACCTTTATTTAAATCTGTTAGTACATTAGACCCCGCCAATTTTGACGTATTTCTGTACTACCAACACTTAGTAAGATTTTTGAAAAAAATATTCTTGGTCAAATGTAATTTTTTTTTATGTTATGCATATTTGATCAAATCTTAATTTAAATAATTTACTTCATAAAAATCAGTTTGGTTTCACTAGAGATCGCTCCACAAGATGCCGGTGTTGAGCTGATTAAATATATCTTCAATGCGTGGGAGAATTCACAGGATGCTTTAAGTATATTCTGTGACCTATCCAAAGCCTTCAATTGTGTTCACCATGAATCATTGATCAGGAAACTTCAACATTACGGTGTAAGAAGTGATGCTCTTATATTACTTATTTCATATTTAAGTAACAGAACGCAAAAAGTTGTCATTAACAGTATGAGCTCTTCCGGGTCGATGGTACTAATGTTGTGCCTCAAGGCTCGATTCTCGGCCCCTTTCTGTTTCTTGTATACGTTTATGTAAGGTAAGTCACCTTACATAGTAGGGGATAACCATGATAGAGTATTATTTGCTGATGATACTTCTTTAATTTTCAAATTAAAACGACAACTACTAAAATATGATGAAATATGATGCTATATCTAAATTAGTAAATTGATTTTATGTTAATAATTTGAATTTTAATGGTATTAAAACGAAATGTATGAAATTCATGACTCCAAATGTCAAATAATTAAATACTTATATAATTTTAAATGGGGAGGAACTGAGTCTTGTCGATACCACCATTTTTCTTGGAATCACACTAGACGCCCATATATCAAAAGTAGCTAGCAGACTTAGTTCTGCAGCATATGCTGTAAAAAAGATTAGAAATCTTACCAGTGTTGAAACAGCTAGACTAGTCTTCTTTAGCTATTTGCATAGCATAATTTCGTATGGTATTTTGCTATGAGGACACGCGACTGACACTGAAATTATATTTGTTTTACAGAAGAGGGCTATAAGAGCAATTTATTATTTAAAGCCGAAAAAGTAGCTGAAAGAAAAATTTAAGGAAATTAATATATCAACTTTGGCCTCTCAATACATTTATGAAAATGTAATGTACGTACACAAAAATAAAATTAGTTATACAAAAATAAGTGATATTCATTCTGTAAATACTAGGAACAGACGCAAGCTAGTACTCGACTCCACTGAGTCAGTAATTCATTCTTGCGGCGATGAATACGCTTTTACAACAAAATCCCAGAAAATGTACAAAATTTGACCTTCTCTAAATTCATAAACTTCACTAGACTGGTCATGTGTGAGATGTTTTGGTTGAATTGGCCCGATTCACTAACGCTTTCATACTTGTTACATTTTCAACCATGCACGTATGTTCTCTAGTTGTAATTAGGGCTTGGGCAATCCGAAAGCAACTTTAGACATAATCGCATGGTTAAACTACCAACCTACCAACCATATAGCTAACCAAGTACCAAATAATAAAGTATCACATCAACCTAAACCTTGGGGAGATGTCACAAAGTATCACATACCACTGTACCACTGTATCAAGTAAAAGACATCTCCCATGATGCGTGAAGGTTTTGCTTTTATTTTTTAAACGATTCACAATCAATAATTGTAACTGTCGTGTATTAGCTGTCTTATCAGGCGCTCAGTAAACAATATTATAGGATTCTGCAGTTCGAGCCATCATATCGGGTAATTAATAGTTATTGTTAAAATTCATAAATGTCATTTATTAAATTTTAATTAATGCCTATTAATATAGGTATTAACTAACTTGGTATCTATTGACTAGGTACTTATTAATAAATTGGACCGACTGACTGACGTTTTAATGGCATTCAGGGCTATAAATTTAGATCAGTCTGTCTATCAGATTAAGGAGCAGAGCATCGCTCAGTAAATAATATAGGATAGGATTCTGCAGTTCGAGCTGTCATATCGGGTAATAGGCGGGTTGAATTGGGGGCTTCATCACTTCACCTCGCTGTACTCAGTTCGTGCTGCAGCACCCCCAATTTTAACCTACTTGTAATACCTTTTGCATTAGTAAGACGAAAATCACAATTTGATGAATGGTCTGTGGATTCCATCCAAATCATAAGAATTCCAAAAGGCATGGATCGAGATCTTTTTACCCATCCCGTAAGAAGCTCCACGCATGTAACACAACGGATGTGACTAATCCACACTTTGCCTTGTTGGCCGATAGGCAAAATAACTTTCAAACAATTTTTTACTAATGGTGTTAAATTCCTTCCTTGAGTTATAAAAGTAATTTCATCACAAATGTAACAGAACTTGTTTAGATCATTTTTGAAATCGATTTTGAAAAATGAAACACAGAATTAAAAAAGTAAATAAAACATAATTAACATTGAATTTTACTGATAATAGCTGTAACACGAAAACTAGACGTGATCAAATTAAAATACTTATGATTTAGTAGAGAGGTTAGGTCGGTATTTCGAAATTAGTACGCACTTTTCTTGTTACAAAATTTTGTTGACCAGCAATTAATATGTCAATATTATCATTTATAATTTTTTCCACAAAGACTAACATTTACCAGAGTTTGCACCTCTTACTATTGATTATAAAATAATAAAACGTTCAAGTCAGGAAAAATATCTAGGTCTATTGCTAGATGACGAACTCACTTGGGGACTGCATATTGACCATGTCAACATTAAACTGATGTCATTACTAAGAGCATTACGTAAAGTCGCAAACTCTATTCCGAAAATGGTACGTACAATAATATACAACTCTAGTTAAATCACATATCGAGTATCTAATTGAGATATGGGGATAAGCCGCTAAAACTAACCTAAATCCACTTCAAAAAACAAAATGAAATTATTGAAACATCATTATCTATTATTAAACTATCATTATCTAACTCCAATAAAAATACTATACGAAAAATCTAACTTGCTAAATCTTACACAACTATACACTCATTGCATTTTCACCATAATAAAAAAAAATTACAACTAATTATATTCAATCAAACATGCAGTTACATTAAAAAACAACAATACACAAATTGAGAATTGAAATAAAGAACACAGCTGTTCAATAAATTACCAGATGACTAAACAACTGTAATTACATGTGATGGTTCAAAAGTATACTTATAAAATACATACATACAGTGTAATCTGTTAATTCTGTGGTACCTAATATGTATAAGTAACTAATCTAAGTTACTTCAATATTAGAGACATACACTTAAATTTTACTAATTTATATATATATATATATATATATATATATATATATATATATATATATATATATATATAGCTCTTAGAGTTATTTGATATAAAACGGCCAATAGATATATTGAAAGAATCTTTACCCTTGAAGATTGATTCGTAATAGATAAATCTGTATTGAACCCAGATTAGAATAGACATTAATTTAAAAAAGGATCGAGTCGTGTCAACTTCGAGGAGCGGGGTCACATCAAGCAATATTAGATTTTTCGGTACCACTTCAAAATACTAATGGCTATTTTAAGCACATCACCTTTATGTTTGCAAATGGTTGAATATATCGTAGATTTATTTAAGTGGTAGAGCCACGCTGCAGCTATATTATGTTGGAGCACAAATGGGTCGGCTCGGCCGGGGAAGGAATGTAGCTGTGTTTCGTATGGTGAGTGTAGAGAACCGGAGATCCTTTTTGCTGGAAACGAGGCATTCCATCGTGGACATCATGTGTGACAACGCATCTGCATTTTGATTCTAAATCGAAGATAAAAAATGTCAATGAGCCGCAGCATCCACTTACCATCAGGGGGACTGTGTGCTCGTTTCTCACCCCATGCTATAAAAAAAGATTCTTGCATAAGGGCAAATATTAATAGTTCGGCAAAAATATGAGTCACGGTACAAGTACTTCAGTTGTCTGTAAGCATATGAAGTATTTTGGAATTGCTTACTTAATTTATGTGCGTATAAATATAATTTTCTGATAAAAATATGGTTTCTTCTTTTTTTTCAGCCCTTAATGCTCCTTGACATGTACATCTCCCGTTATAGATGATGTACATATCAAGCATCCCTCCTTAATCATCACGCTTGGCAGGCGGATTGACGATCGAAGTACCAGACGTCTTGCACCTTTGACGCTGCTGCCTGTCGCTGGCCTGGTTATTTTATCTCTAACGTAATAACAGGGTTATACCACCATATATTGGAAGTTATTTTATATGTGGTAGAGCCACGCTGCCAAGTTGACTGTCGGTATATCGAAGTGCCGAAGTGCTTGTACAGTAGGGCTACGATGGCTATCCGAGTACAGAACTAGAGTACGAAACCTATCCAACTGCAGAGAGGTGTAAGACAGGGTGACGTTATATCCCCGAAACTCTTCACCGCTGCATTGGAAGACGTTTTCAAGCTTCTGGACGGGAAAGGATACGGTATTAACATCAATGGCGAGTATATCACTCACCTCCGATTTGCCGACGATATAGTCCTTATGGCAAAATCGCTGGAGGACCTAAGCACTATGCTCAATGACCTGAATAGTACTCCCAACGGACAGGTCTTAAGATGAACATGGACAAAACAAAGATCATGTTTAATGTCCATGTCACACCTATGCCGGTAGTTGTTGGGAGCACTAAGCTCGAAGTTGTTGACAAGTATGTTTACCTGGGACAAATAGTCCGATTAGGTAAGTCCAACTTCGACCGAGAAGTCAATCGACGGATTCAACTCGGCTGGGCAGCGTTCGAGAAATTACGGCACATCTTCTCGTCAGGTATACCTCAAAACTTGAAAACGAGGCTGGACAACCAGTGCGTGTTGCCAGTGATGACCTACGGAACCGAGACGTGGTCCTCCACTGCTGGCCGGATGAGGAAGCTCAAGGTCGCTCAGCGAGCTATGGAGAGGGCTTTGCTCGGAGTCTCACTGCGTGATATACTTAGAAATGAGGATATCCGCAGTAGAACCAGAGTGACCGACATAGCACAACGGATTAGTAAGCTGAAGTGGCAATGGGCCATATAGCTCGAAGAACCGACAACCGATGGGGAAAAAAGGTTCTCGAGTGGCGGTCTCGTACCGGCGGACGAAGTGTAGGGCGTCCCCCCACTAGATGGAGTGATAACCTGGTAAGACATGCAGGAAGTCGATGGATGCAGGTGGCTCAGGATCGTGCTTTGTGGCATTCCTTGGGGGAGGCCTATGTTCAGCAGTGGACTTATGAAGGGCTGTAATGATGAGAGCCACGCTGCATATGTGTTATGGTTGAGGCACAAATGGGTCAGCTAAAACGGAGAAGGACCACGCTTTCACAGGATACCAGCGTAAAATAAAAACTTAACGCTGCTGTGTTTCGTACTGTGTGTAAAGTAAGTGTACCGAACCGAAGACAGTTTTTACTGGAAACGATCTTAGTGCTTAGGGGTGACAACGCATCTGTATTTTGATTTTCAATAGATGATAGATATAGATGTCTATGTTTAGCATAAATACTATAGTTATGCCGCTTTATATCGGGAGTCGTTTTTTGTGCGGTAGAGTCGCGCTGCGCCTGTATTAAGGTTGTGGCATGAAAGGATTAGCCTAACCCAGAAAGGACCATACTCTCACAGAATACCAGCATATAATAGTAGCTTAATGCTGCTGTGTTTCGTATGCACTCAGAAACGGAGACCCTTTTAACTGGAAACGAGACATTCCAACTTAGTACGACAATGCATCTGCATTTTGATTTTTAATCGCGGAAAGCTGTAGATGTCTATTGGTCACAGCATCCATTTACCATCAGGTGGACTGTGTGCTCGTTTGTAACCCTTATTTTATAAAAAAAAAGTTAATTATTCTTAAAAATTGTGGTTTTCAACCCGCCTGCAAAACGTGGCAATTACTGGTTATACTGCTACCTATCGTAGACTAAAAGATCTATCTAGAATTTTCCGTAGTCTATTTGATATAGATTCACGTGATTTAAGAGAAACTTGAGGTTATAAGACGTTATTTTGAAAAATAATTAAGAGCTCAGTTTAGTTTATTACATTTTTTTTTACAGTTTTACTTGTATTATTAAATTAAATCTTCATGAATACTAAAGCTTAAGGGAGGACTTCAACCAGAGAGAGAGAGAGAGAGAGAGACAAAACCGTAATTTAAACATTTAGATGTAACCTTCATTTGTATTTCGATACTTTTAAATCTCTTTGTAACATTTCCTAGGATACATTCACACAATTAAATCGTTTCTAAGCGGTTGTGTGTCTTTTGCCTGCTGTCTTCTAGTCTAAAGGGTATAGATAGACAGTATAATTACAGGTGTGAGGCATTCCATCTTAGGTCTAATCATCTTAGTGCTCATAGAAAATTTTACTAAAACTTTAATGTCCTCCAGTCCGAATGTCGATCACGGCAGCCAGTCTCAACGGAGACTAATTATCTGCGCAGGACATGATTATAGTGCACGAGTGTATGCGCAAGTACAGGTGCACTCACTATTCCCTCAATCTCATAGTGAAAGTTATAAATGGAAGTGTAACCAGTAGTTGGCAAGCTTGGCAGGCGGGTTGAAAACCACAGTTTTTAAGAATAATTAACATTTTATAGAATAAGGGTGGCAAACGAGCACATATTCCACCTAATGGTAAGTACATCTTTCCTCGATTAAGACTCAAAATGCAGATGCATTGTTGTACTAAGTTGGAATGCCTCGTTTCCAATTAAATGAGTCTCCGATTTTCTACACTTACTATATGAAACACAGCAGCGTTAAGTTGCTATTTTACGCTGGTATTCTGTGAGAGCGTGGTCTTTCTCCGGTTTAGCTGACCCGTTCGTGCCTCAACCATAATACATCCGCAGCGTGGCTCTAACACATATAAAGCGATTTCTGATAGATGGAGGTACAACCCTTATATTACGTTAGAGATAAAATTACCAGGCCGTCGACAGGCAGCAGCGTCAAAGTGCACGACGTCTGGTACTGCGTACTGCGATTCGTCTGCCAAGCGTGACAATTAAGGCAAATTCCTATGATGGGAGATGTACATATTAGGCAGCTTTAAGAGCTAAAAAAAAGAAGAACACATTTTTTTTTCAGAAGATTGTATTTGTGCACATAAATTAAGTAAGCAATTTAAAAATACTTTACTAACTTCGAGGCAGTTAAAAATTTGTACAGCGACTACTATTTTCTCAGAACTATTTTAAATTGCTCTTTTGCAGGATTCCTAACGATGTATCATTATCGAATATGTGGTGATGCACTTAAAATAGCCGTTTGTAATTTTTAGTGTTACTGAAAAAGTCTAACATTGCTTGATGTGACCCTTTTCCTGTATTGACACGACTCGACACTTTCTTAAATTAATGTTTATTCTAATCTGGGTTCAATACTGATTTATCTCTTACGAATTAATCTTCAAGGGTAAAGATTCCTTCAGTATATCTAATGGCTATTTTACATATAATAATTTTAATATATATATATATATATATATATATATATATATATATATATATATATATATATATATATATATATAGTAAAATTATATATAGAATCAGGCGTTACTTTTTGGACATCCATTATATTAACGATGTTAAACGATGATCCTAGTTTAAAGAACACCTATCGCATTGCGTGCACAATCCTTGTTACCACTAATCCCAGCAGCACTTCTCCTAACACCGCTACATTAGGAAAGACACACCATCGTCGATAATACGACACGAGGCATCCTCAGGTGAATTAGGCTTTGCGGTGACTGACCGCTAAGTGAGCGGAAAGCCAAAACAGCTGCTATGTATTGTGTATATTAGTAGAGAAAGTTATTTAAAAGAGATTAATATAGTTTATCAAATTACGGTCTCTAACGGTTTTTAAAAAATATCATTGACAATTTAATTAAAAAGAAACAAAAGCATGTCGTTCGCTATTCTCTGTACGCGGTTCTACATCAAAGTGTTCGTCGACATGTGAGCAGTTTGATCTATTTAGGTTCCATATCTATCGGAAAATTTCTCATATGAGGAAATCTATGGAGGAGGCCGATGTTCAGCAGCGACGTTTTATAGGATTTTATGAACGAATATATCATCAGTAGAATATATATGATAAGGCCTTTAAACTTTTGAACCCGGTATTTTTTCCTTAACAGAAACAGAAACAGATACAGAAACAGATTTTTTTAATTCAATATAGATAATAAATAAAACTAATTGAAAATCTGTCCTGTTAATAATCAGCAAGAAACCCAGAGGTACTTTTTTTAAATAACAGCTTACAACAACTAACAACAATTGGGTTGTTAATTGTGTAACAACTAATGTTACACTATTAACAACACAAAGCAAATTACAAATAGATTGGTAGCAATCACGTTATTCTCAGGGGTTACTATCATCCATAAATTCCTTAATATTATAATAACTCTTTTTATAAATAAGTCAAGTTTTTTTATATTTTATGGGATTTTGTTGTAAAAGCATATACATCGCCCCAAGAATGAATTACAGACTCGGTGGAGTCGAGTAACTGGCACTATATCAGTCGCGATTCTACTACCGGTCAGTGCAGTCGCTTCATAATGATGTGACGGCTCTTATGCCGAACTTACAATATTTTCGTAGCGAAAGCATACCTACTGCGCGAAAATAATTTGAAATGGCGTGTCAACCTAAACGCTCCGATACCGTCGTAGTCCACGAGTTCCTGGCCTTTGTTCAACAAAAATTGTACGTCATGGACCAGGTGTCTCTGGAGCAGATACTGATGACAAGCTTCACCAAGGACGAGATCATCCAAGCGAAGAAGGTGTTAGCAGATTCAGCCGTGACCCAAATTCGGACGCGGTAAGAAAGACCTGCAAGACATCTTCAGGCTGTTCAATGAGACAGACTCTGATGGCGTCCCAACTTTTGTCGTGCGTGATCTCAAGAAGCTACCTCCCGTGACGTTCGATCACGTAGACGTGACCAGATTGTTTAAAGACGTCACCACGTTGAAAGCCGAAGTTACCGACATCCGTTTCAAATTTGAAGAATCGGAACGAGCCGCAACAGAGCTGAGAAACGAAGTTACTATATTGCGCAGCATAATCGCAACATCTGCGAATTCACCGCCGTCGCAGAATGTAAATACGACACGCGGTAACCGTAATAGTAGTCATATTTCACCGATGATTGCGACTCCGTCACGCGATACCGTCTGTCAGCGGGTTGATGACCGTGAAACTAGGGCGACCTCAGTCGTCATTGCATCACCATCTCAGCCCTTGACTGAACCCATGAGTACTCCTCCACCGAAGCCAACCTCACAATAAGGGAAGACGTTTGCGGATGCTGCCCGAAAATCTTCACAACCAGCACCCTCTTGTGGTCGAAAGCGAAAGAATGTGGAAATAAAATCAGTTCCGAGACGTCGGTCGAGACCCGTCTGTAACCAGCGTGGGACCGACAAAATAAACACGAGTACAACTCTGCGTGTTGTGGAGCCAACCATATAGCTCTACATACAGGAAAAAAGTACGTAGGGAGAAGACGTCCTGCGTTTCGTGGAAGAACGAATCCGATGCCGCATTGAGGATCCGATCTCTTTACATTTGCAGCGTCTGGAGTCTCCAGGATACCCCAGGTTCCTGCAAAACACAAAGAGACATTCCTCGCTCCCGATTTCTGACCCTCTGGGGTAGTGTTTAAAGTTCCCTAAATAGTGTTAAGTTATGTCTATATTTTATAAATATTTTTAGGTTAAGGTATATATTGCTATCGGCCAATGTTCTTAATTTTTAAGTCTTTGATGCCTGAAATAAAGTTATTGTATTGTATTGTACTACTAGCTTGTGTCTGTTCCTAGTATAATTCACTGAATGAGTATCACTTATTTTTGTAAAAGTACTTAACTTCCCGCTTTGAAAATTAATAATTTTTTTAAAAGTATAGGTAAAATTAGAAAGTTATAGATTTCTGTCCGATTTTGAGAATGCTAGTTTTCATCAGATCTCCACGTTTTGAGGTCCTAGGAAACCGTTCCGACTATTCCCGGCTGGATGTCCGGCCGCGTGTGTGTGTGTGTGTGTGTGTGTGTGTGTGTGTGTGTGTGTGTGTGTGTGTGTGTGTGTGTGTGTGTGTGCGTGTGTGTGCGCGTGTGCGTGTACGTGTGCGTGTGCGCGTACGTGTGCGTGTGCGTTTGCATGTCCGTGTGCGTGAGCATGTGAGTCTACGTGTGCGTATGAGTGTGCATGTGCGTGTGCGTGTGCGTGTGCGTGTGCGTGTGCGTGTGCGTGCGCGCGCGCGCTTGTATGTGTGTGTGTGTATGTTTGTGTGTGTATGTATGTATGTCAATAAAATTTTGTCGTACGATATCTTTAGAAGGAACCAACCGATCAAGATGGGCGACACGGCGTTCGAAAGTGTTCATTGAGACTTCGAGGTGATTAGATTTTCAAGTCAATCGGTCGAGCCGTTTCAAATATTTTTTTTTTGTGTACGTATATTACATTTTCATGATGTGATATGATATGAGAGGTCAAAGTTAATATATTGATTTCCTTAAATTTTTGTCGGAGTGAATCTTCAGGTTATAAATCATACATTGCTCTTATAATACTCTTCTGTAAAACAAATATAATTTCAGTGTCAGTCGCATGTCCCCATAATAAAATACTATACGACATTATGCTATGGAAATAGCTAAAATAAACTAGTCTAGCTGTTTTAACACTGTTAAGACTTCTAGTCTTTTTTACAGCGTATGCTGCAGACATAAGTCTGCTTGCTAGTTTTGGTATATGTCGGCCCCATTTAAGCATCGCGTCTAATGTGTTTCCAAGAAAAATGATGGTATCGACAGACAGAATCAGCGCCTCCCCATTTAAAATTACTTTGGTATTTAGATGTTTAAAATTTAGAGTTATGAATTTCATACATTTAGTTTTAGTAAATTCAAATTATTAACGTTAAACCAATTAACTAATTTAGATATAGCATTATTTACTTCTTCATATTTAAGTAATTAATTAAAAATAGAAGATATGATTTTAATACTACACACTACTCCATTTAAGCCTAAAATGCTTATGTTAGTAATGATTCGGTAGACTGTGTATTTGCTTCTCACCTTTATTTACAGCCAAGTTGAATCCGTCGATTGAACTCTCGGTCGAAGTTGGACTTATACCTAGTCGGACTATTTGTCCCAGGTAAACATACTCGTCATCAACTTGAAGCTTAATGCTCTCAAAATCTACCGGTATAGGTGTGACATGGACGTTACACATGATCTTTGTTTTGTCCATGTTCATCTTAAAACCTATCCGTTAAGAGGCACTATTGATCATTGAGGTCATTGAGCATAGTGCTTAGGTCCTCCAGCGATTCTGCCATAAGGACTATATCGTCGGGAAATCGAAAGTGAGTGATGTATTCGCCGTTGATGTTGATACCGTATCCCATCCAGTTCAGTAGCTTGAAAACGTTTTCCAATACAACGGTAAAATGTTTCGGGGATATAACGTCACCCTGTCTTACACGTCTCTGCAGTTGCATGGGTTTACAAACACTTAAGCACTTGGATATACCGACAGTCAACTTGACACCGCTGAAGGGACTGTAGCACCGCCCAAAATTCGACGGAATCAAAGGTTTTCTCATAGTCCACATACGCAAGGCAAATTGACAGATTTTACTCTTCGGTTTTCTGTACAATTTGCGAAGGGTATGTATGTGGTCAATGGTTTTAAAACCTTTTCGAACCCGGCTTGTTTAGAAGGCCGGAATTCGTCGATGTATAGTTGATAGGTAATCAAAGTTTCTAATTTTTACTAAGCCAAAAATATTTAATAAGGGTAATTATTCCATTATACAGTACATGATTGATAATAACTCGTAGGAATTAGGTGATCGCTACCGTTTTGTTTCTAAATGTTTCATACTTAGTTGAATACAACTTTTTATTGTAAAATAACGTTTAAAAAAGTCTTGCTGTGTTACTTGCTGGTTTAACCTAGGAATGAGGTTTTTTCCGAAACAGTAGTAAAGTTTAAAATAAAAATTATTCAACTCTATTCTAGTTCGAAGCGAAGTGCTCTTTCACCTCCCTCACTCTCCTAAGTAAGTGCAATTTCACCGTCACCACTAATTTCAACCCCACTTAAATGGGGAATAAACACGACCATCAATAATTAAACACGTGTTGCGCTTGTAAAATTAACATCGGATAAGGCGACAGGAGAAATAAACACTGCGAGGACTGCCGCTAAAACAGAGTATTTTGGACATCTGCTAACTCCTTACATGCGTTGAGGTGGTCCCACGGACTCTCCTTTGACCAAAATCCCAACAGTAATGAGAGGAGGCCTCTGTCCAGTTACAGAATATTGGCTTCTACTTACTTTTACATCAAAAACTTAATTATTCATTTAGCTAACATGCTTTGTTATATAATATGAAGTAAGGATGTGCCACGTCATTATATGAGCCCCAGAACCTGCTAGACCAACACTCCGTCAGGTATGATGAAAGTGTAAGGCATTACCACCGATTGCTTGGCCAGCACGTCTTACAGTCGCAGAGTGCGTCATGAGTCTACTGCTCACCTCTAGGGATGGGATCCCACATTGAGAGAGTTTCGGCCGCAGCCTTGACAGTCGTAAACCTGCATAAGGGTGACACTTTGCCTCACATTAGATATCAGGCAAAGGTAAAAATAAAATTACAATTCAACCTCCTTCCATTTTGATCGTACTTGTTTCACTCACCATCAATTTTCCGTTATGAATTAAAAGATGGAAAATTTACAAGAGACATTTATTTTATTACGTTATTATATAAAATATTGTAAGGCCAAACAGTTTGCAGCCCCGTTATCAAGTGACCCGACTTGAGCTTAGCTGCTCTGGCGTGAGCCTAACAAAGACGCTGATAGTTCCATTCAGAATAGCTACCCTCCCAAAATACCAGAAACGCAATACAACAAAACGCAATTAGCATCATTACGGCTATCGCCGGGCTTACACCATACCAAAGTCACCTACTATATGGTCCTAGTAAGGAAGTTTAAGCAATACTATAATAATCCTTTTTACGATGCTGACTTCCTTAAACGCAATACCAGAGGCTTTCAAATAAGCACTAAAATCTTACTTTTTAACACCCTAGTAAGGAGCCAACTGGAATATGCGAATACAATATGGAACCCAACATACGGTGTGCACTCGCAAAGAATAGAAGGTATTCAGAGGGCCTTTACAAGACATCTTGCCTTCATATGTAGTGGATTTTCACATGGGCGTCCCTACGAACAGCGATTGGCATAAACATAAACATAACATAAACACTCACGCCTGTCACCAAGAGGGGTAGGCAGAGACTACAGACTTCCACTTGGCACGATCCTGGCACACCTCTCTCGCCTCCTTTACATCCATATATCTACGCATACACGCTCGTCGGTTAAGGGTACTCCTAATCTGGCCCATTTCCAATATATCGCCAATTTGGTCGATAAACCTTCGTCTAGGGCGTCCCTTTCCGACTCTGCTGTTCACTTCTGCAGCGTAAATTTGCTTTGTCACTCTTTCTTCGTTCATTCTTTCTACATGACCAAGCGATTGGCATTTTTTGAAATACCTTCCCTGAATAGTAGGAGAAAAATTAACGACATGCTGGTGTTATATAAAATAGTAAACGGACGGACTGCCTTCTGTAAACTACTACAATATTTCTCCCTAAATGTACCATACAATATCCCTCGTCGTCCAATAACAAAAATTTTACACACTCCCCAATCCAGGACTAACATGGAGTCATACGCCCCGCTACCGCGAATGTGTGACACCTATAATTCACTCTGTGGTGTGTTGCCTACTGTCGATATTTTTCATGATACCTTCCCTAAATACATGAAAAATGTAATAGATCACTATTATAAATAATTCGTGAATGATTTAATTATACTCTAATATCCATGTTCCCTACAGCTGCTGTTTAGTTATGTGCATGTTTTTATTGTCTTAGTTATATATTATCTTTAAGTATTATTTTTTGTGATATATTTCTTTATAAGCTGTTGTAACTCTGCCTTGTCTTAATTTTATAGTATTTTGTAATGCTGTGTCACCTATAACGGTGCACACATCAGTTCCTAGATTAAGCCCACATTCAATAAAATGTAATAATGTGTGCACTGCTGGTGTCCTATGAATAAATAAATAAATAAATAAATCATTATAATACTCTTACATATCTGAGACATTTCACGTATTTGCTTTATTTCGTAGACTTACTTCCATATGCCTTTTATAATATTAATTATAAGGGACTTCAAGCCCCAACTCTGTTATTATGATTGTTTTTCATCTCAGAGATCTTCTATAATATAAGTCCATAGTATGAGACTATTACATTGCACAACAGTACTTCGGTAAGATATATTTGACTGCAGATATGCATCTCCGGAAGATCTCGATTAATGTACAGAAAAATTTTCCCTGTTGGATTTGGTGCAAACTTTGTATGGAGGTTATTATTAATATATTATATCTATATTCATTATAGAAAAGTATTATTTTTGAATTTAAACTAAAACTTTCAGAGATATTAACAACATAAGATTCATGCATTTTTGGTGCATTGCAAGAACACGCGAAA
This sequence comes from Parnassius orleans, assembly GCA_029286625.1. Taxonomy (NCBI): domain Eukaryota; kingdom Metazoa; phylum Arthropoda; class Insecta; order Lepidoptera; family Papilionidae; genus Parnassius; species Parnassius orleans. The sequence continues at coordinate 851,886 of JAGSMP010000212.1, read as the reverse complement.
TTTTTGACCCATTTTCCTTTTATAATGTAAAAATTATAACTTCTTTTTACCTTTTGGTAATTTGTGACGTAGTCTTAGATGGTAAATCGCACTATCTTAGCGTAGAAATATTCACTCTTGCCTTGAAGACGCCCAGGTTGTATTCGGACGGAAAAATAGACGGCGGCAAATTATTCCACTCCTTTGCTGTACTCATTACAAAAGAAGAAGCAAACCTTTTGGTTCTAATGTGTGGAATATCGACAACAAAGGGATGAAGACCCGTCGACCGCCTGGCTGTCCGATGGTGAAATGGAGAGGGAGGAATTAAAACGTGTAATTCCAGCGCACACTCACCGAAATGCATATTGTAGAATACTGAGAATCTGGCTACTCTGCGCCTGTGCTCAAGGCTTACATGATTAAATAACTGTTATTAATATTTATTTTTGTAAAAAAGGTGGCTTTTTATTATTTATGTAAATATCATTTAAATATTGTAAGTATGTTTTTAGTAAGTTTAATGTCCGAATTGAAAGTATTTGATTTTTATCAATGTATATTTTAATTGTATTAAATATTACTTTGATATTTATAGACGACTTTATATAGAATTTTATTATTTTTCATTAATTATAACAATGCGTCGTCACAAAATCATCGTAAAACAAAATGAATGTTCCACCACATAAATAGTAATCAGAAACCAATCAACAGAAATGGATCTAGGATTCGTGTTGCTTTATCAAATAATTTCTCTTTTTTATCAGATTTTTGATATGTAATTGATCAATGCACTCTTTTAAATGTAATGAAATAAGGCTATTGCTTATTTAAATTTTATAGAAAAGTGCTATCGAATGTTAACAGTACGTTTTCTTAAGCTTATTATTTATTCTTCTATATAATAAAAGCGACCCACCCCGGCTTCACGTAATTAGTATCTATTAATGTGGCGTTCTTTAGTAGATAATCAAAAACTACTTCTTTTATGAATTTTTCGTTTTCTCCCAAAGGAAAAATACTCTAAATTTTCCGAATAAAATCACTCCTGGTATTGCTCTCTATCTGTTTGTGAAATTTAATTACAATCTGTCAAGCCATTCCAAAGAATATCTCGAACAGACAGACAGACAGACAGACAAAAATAAAAATAAATGTTTATTAATATCTTAATGGCACGCAAATAACACTCTCAGCTCAAAAGGCAGTTAAAAGCAATTCTATATAACAAAGAGACTTCAATTTTATTTACATGTTTAGATGATCTTGTATCTTATTTTATTTTAAATTATTATTTATTTGGAACAAGAAACAGTTACGCAATATTTGTAATAAATACAATTAAATAATAATGTAACCCACACCGTCAATAAGTAAAGAAAAAATAATATATTGATCAGAATAATTATTTAGTATAAACACTACAATATTCATTATCTTTTTTTCAGGTGGATCGCTTAGAATAAATGTGTATGCCTTGCAGGCTGAAAGCTTGCAGAGCTATCCGAGGCAGAAACAAAATCGTAATAGAAATATGGGAATACAATCTATGGATATTGAAGACAGCAGTCTTATCAGCAGTCTCATATCTCATACCGTTGAAAATGATCTTCTGATTCATAACAAAATCATAAATAGACATGTTATCGACAAATTATTTTGGTGTTAATGATGTTTGGGATTTATATAGTCTCTGGGCCGCCGTCGTGAGTGGATACTGTATCGCCTGCCTGATTGCAGCAGCTGAAAAAGATCGCTGTACATACACAAAATATTCAAATTTGATACATAGGTTATATACAATATTTTATTATATACAATATTAAAAACTATAATAATAAAAAAAAAACTAAAACAGAAATAACAGACCTGACGGTTTACTTCGGTGACTACCTCTGGAACTCCTAGACGAGTAGAACTAGGTGTGTCTATCAACTCCATCAAGTCCGGGGGTAAGGTCTAAGCATAACTAACAAAACGAGCCCAAACTCGTCACACCTAATTCTACTCGTCCAGGAGTTCCAGTAGTAGTCACCGAAGTACACCATCAGGTCTCCTCATCAAGCCCGGAGGTTAGGTCTCATAATAACTAACAAAACGAGCCCAAACTCGGCACACCTAGTGCTACTCGTCCAGGAGTTCTAGTAGTAGTCACCAAAGTACACCATCAGGTCTCTCCATCAAGCCCGGAGGTTAGGTCACATCGTAAGTAACAAAACGAGCCCAAACTCGGCACACCTAGTACTACTCGTCGAGGAGTTCCAGTAGCTGTCACCGAAGTATATCTTCAAATCACTTCACCAAGTCCGGAGCTAAAGTCTTATCATAACTAACAAAATCAGCCCAAAGTCCACAGCCACCATCTTACTGCTAGTAGAGGGCTTCTAGTGCCTAGCAGTTTCTGGAGCAGCTATTCGTATTTCGTATCTAAGTATATTTTTGTAGGTATAAGAAATGAGAAAAAAAATCAATCTTTCAAATTATCAAAATGTTTTTACTTGATTACGATTCCCGCACCCGCAGCTAACCGTGCGTACACTTGTGTGTGTGACCCGTGTCAATGTAATAGTTCGATTCTATACCTATCAATTTTGCAAACGCGTCCTTAAAGGTGGATAGAGAGAAAGAATTTTGTAAAACAAACTTAAGTGTAGAGATTTTATCGCAGTTTTGCATTCTCTGTATAATGATGTAAAATCGTTAATATATTTATTTATATATTTATAAAGTTAAAGAGCTTAAATTTACCCATCAAAAGATGTGATGGATGTATGTTTATTTTGTGATACAATATTATGAGTAACTATAAAGTTAAAAAATCTTAATAAAAACAAATTACAATATTTTTTTAAAAACGTTACCTCCACACTAGGATTTTTCCTGTATCGCGGGGGCAATTTACATACATAGATTTCACAAGTACAAAAATCCAGACCCAGAACAATTATTTGTAGGCCATACAAATACTTGTTCCGTGCGGGAATCGAACCCGCGGCCCTTAGCGCTACAACTCATTACTAAGACCATGCGCCACGGAGCCGTCAATTAATTGTCACCATGATCTTAAATAATTTTTAGTTATTTTTGTTTTGCTACACACACTTTTAAAAACGTTTGTGTTTACTTATGTACGTATGTAGGAAGTTATACTTCTTTAGCGTGACAAAACAAAAATAACAAAATATTATATATGATCCTGGTGACAATTGTGACAATTGATGGCTACGTCGCGCAGTGGCTTAACAATGAGTTGCAGCACTAATGATGATACTTATGTTACCGTCTGAGCGAAGAACGGGTACGATCGGTGTCGCTAACACCGATCGTACCCGTTCTTCATCCCGTACATCGTATAATAATCAACACGGTCCAAAATACCTAAATCTAAGATGTTATTTAATTCTAACTTAACTTTATGTTTCAAATCTAGTGGTACAGATCTCAGCTAAAAAAAACTTTAACTGAGCACCATTGTTTATTTTTAAAGTTAATTTATATTTATTAAAAGTCCCCAGTTAATCTGTAAGCAACTGTGAATATGTTTCCTTCAGTTGTTTTACTAAGTCGTTATGTTGTATGTTGTTACAGTCACCAATACACAGTTTCACCGGTAATAAACAATAGCCCAAAGGAGATATTTTCGAGTGGTTATAACAATTTAAAATAACGTTGAAATGGTTTAATAAATAATGATTGTGAAGATAGGATTGATAACTATTCTCCGGTAGAACAGACACAGCACTGCCACTGTCTATTTCACATAAAATTCGCTGTGACGTTATCGACATGACCGCTCTCATCGGTATACAATTTAAACAGCCTATATTATAAAAATCGTATGAAATACCTTTCACTAAATCGTTGTCATCCACCTCCAAATAATTGTTGCTCTTATAACCACTCTTACAAACACGTTTTAAATGCCCTTTTTTTATTACAATTTTGACAATAATAATTCGCATATCGACATCTATCTTTAGTATTGTTCTCATATCCACAAACCAAGCAAGATATGTTTTTTTCTGTAATTTGACGAACAGAATTTTCTTGGGCTCGCAAAACGAAAATGGGTTGCGCTGCCGCTGATAATGTGGCTAGTCCCTCATTTTTCAATGACTTTGAATTGCAACTCGCACACATCGTACGCTTTGTGCTAATTCGAACGCTTTCGATGTTTTCACTAAACACTATTCTTTTTCCTCGGCATTCGCGAATCCTAGCACAAACTTGTCTTCACTTGGTCTTTGTCCCGCTTTATAAAAAACATATCTTTCCGCAAACATACATTTCTTTGAGGAAAACTGGTTGTAAATCTTTTCAATAAGAGTCTTATACGCTAAGTCTTCTAGTTTATATATCTTCTGCTAATAATATGAGCAAAAAAGCTCTTCTCATAACTCCTGCTTTGTCAGTGTCGTCATAATAATCATTTGCCATACAGAACTGGACAAATCGACTCTTAAAATATCCCACTCTTGCATGCGGTGATCAAATGCGAGGTTGTTACCGAACAACACATTTCCTTTATTTGACATTATTTATTTGTAACTATTTAACTTTACTGCACTCAGTAATGCGTGAATAAGGTCCTCGTTGCCAAATATTGTGTATTTATGGAGATTTCACCACTAAAACACAAACGGAATTTATACCTTGTATTTTCAGATCTTAGTTTTTTCATAATCATATTATTGTAGAGTATGTAAGCCATATTGTAATATGGCTTACATACTCTACAATAATATAAATAAAACAGGTGTTGTAGATTCATATATATTTGAATAACTACCTTAAATTTAGTTATCAGTGCTCACGAAAACTTGAGAGACAATTACCCACTGAAGTTGTCGCTTTTAGGTGTCAGTGTGCGCGCGCATCGTAAAAACTTCATGGTATTGTTTTTAGGTGTCGGAGTGCGCGCGCATCGTAACAACTCCATGGTGTCGTTTTTAGGTGTCGGAGTGAGCGCGAATCGTAAATATTCACTCTCATCATTTTTCCCTAACACCCCATAAGAAGTAAAGTTTTTAATAATAAATATAATATATTATTAAAGGTGTCATAGTATTGTGCTTATGGGAATTGCAAATGCGAATTATGAATTTATTTATGTGGATATTGGAACAAATGGACGTATTTCTGTTGGTGGTGTATTACAAAAAACTTAATTCTTTCAAAGATTGAATTCCAAGCGTTTAAATCTTCCTAGCCCCAGAAAACCAAGCGGGCATTCAGAAGAGTTGCCTTATGTATTTATTAGCGATAGCGGTACCTACAAAGGCATCACAGGCTACCTCAAGTAAGAGAATATACAATTACAGAGTATGCAGGGCTAGAAGAATCATAGAAAAAGTTTTTGGAATTTTGGCGGGAAGATTCCACATTTTTCGATCGCCTATAAATACCAGTCTGCACAATATTAACAAAATAGTTGTGGCATGTTGTGTATTGTAAAATTTTTTAAGGAAAAAAGTAAGATAAACTGTCCGATTTTATGCAAAATAGATCCACACGACAAATTTGGTTTTTTACTTTTTTTTGAAGAATACTAATTTAAAAGTGGTCTAAATTCATATAAAAAAAGGACCACATGATTTTTCCCTTAGAAACGAGGTATACTAAAAGCAGAACAGAACCAACAGCAAAAACAGTCATTGCATATTAAGCAGAACCGAACCACAGAACAACGGGACTCGATTGTTCAAACAAATAAAAGACATTGCTACCATGTCATTTTATACAAAACAGATCCACACATACTTGGCACCATTATACATTACACATATTTCTATTATTAACAATTATTTTTAATACACCAAATGGAATCAAGTTTCTGTGGTACCTTTATTCGTAAAATAAATTCATAATTTAATTGTTAATTTTTTTTTGCAAAATGGAACCACAAGCATTCGGTTCTATCATGTATAAATAAATATGGTAAAATAGTAGAACCATTAGTATGTGATTCCATTATGCATATAACGTTTTGAAACCCATCATCGCTCAAAGGTACCAAACGACATGACTTGATACATGCCGCTCATCTTTAAACAACGAAATATTTACTTTATTCTATTGCATATATGGCTCAAAGTGCAATAACTCGAAGTTTCAAAGTAAAACGTCAAAAATCTGCCAAAATAGGTGACATTAAACGAATTAGTTCGAATGTGTGACGACCGTTTTTTTTCTCCGTGAAGAAAGTTTTATTGTTTTTTGTTAATTTCTTTGAAAATTAAGTGTGATAATGTTGAGTAGAGGCAAGCATTTGGTAAATTGCTTGCCTCTACTCAACATTGGAGACGAACACCGAAGATAATAATGAAGATACAACAGGTAAGTAGTTTGAGTTAATGCATTTAAATACTTAATGAATCTGAAATGTACGCTTTATCCACATTTGATTCATTCCCGATTGTGGAGTGATTTTAAACAAAACTGTGAAACTGTGTTATTACATTATATAACTGTGTTACACTGTGTTATTATATTGTCAATTTTTTTGAACTGTCGATGGTTTAGGTACTAGTTTGGTAAAATACATTCAGGTTAGTTTTAACATTTAATAGTACTGTTATCAATCAGAAAATTATCCGTGGTTTACTGCGGTGCCGGGACAACTATTTAATTATTTGTTTGATTTTAAAACTCGCAAGGCCCTTGTTTTGTGCGGAACAAGGTGGATTTCTACGCCCTAGCCCGCGAAGTTTATAATTTTAACAAGTTTATTTAATTTTTGCTAGGTTTGGTCATTGTTGCACATGATTCTTGTACATAGCGCATGTACAACATATTTCTGAAGTAGCATAAAGCCGCGTCCCCACTAGGCGACATTTCCCCATGTCTCCCGACATCATGTCTCCGCCTCATCTCCTTCTGGCAACGTCGTCACCCGTTGTCTCTGGGGACACATCTTGCTCAAAAAGTGACGCCTAGTGGGGCCTTATGAGAACTAATAACATTTTGCTGTCGCGCTATACATGTAAAACCATGCGATTGTGTTGTTTTGATTTTAAAGCTTTTTTTTTATTACAGCAGAAGGTAACGAAGAACCTGGTACGTCGGAGCCTCTGGAGAAGCTTTCTTCGCCTTCAAGCAATATTTTAACTTCGCTAGATCGTTTATAAGAATATTCCTCGCCGGTATTAGAACTGCTCGAAATGTCTCCCTTTAAAAGTCCTCACTATGTATCAGATTCCTCAGAATATGGTACTATAACAGTTGCTGGCGGCAAGAAAATGTGACTGCCTAATGGGAAATCGAGGCGCACTATCATAGAAGAGTCTGCTTCTGAAGGTGAAAGTACAGCGAGATCACCAGTGTTTATACCATGTTCTGATGACGACACAGTGAGTATTAATGACGAAGTAGTTACGAAAGGAAGATCAAATAAAGGCCAAAAGTGTAAGTATGGTGGTCTATCTAGAATGGAAAGAAAGAAAAATAGACATTCTAAATAGGCTTTTCACAACTATAAAAACATCGAAGTCCAACCGAAAACATTTATTGATTTTAAATGTAATTGTAAAATAAAGTGCTGGGAAAAAATAGATTCTAATATTCGACAGAAAATATTTGAGAGTTTTTACAAACTACAAAATTACAATACCCAAAATATGTTCATCGCAGCGAGCGTCAAAGAAGCTGACGTAAAAAGAAGTTTGACTAATAGCAATATGAAGAAAAAATTCTCTCGTAAATATCTATTGGATAAAGTCGAAGTGTGCCGGGATTTATTTGTCAAAACACTTGGCGTTTCTACAAAGAAAGTTAATACTGTTTTGATTAAAATGAGATCACAGGATTTTATAGACAGAAGAGGATCGAAAAGTGGAGGTAAGAACAAATGCAGCAACAAAATAGTTTCACAAGTGAGATGCCATATAAACTCTCTTCCTAAGTATAAATCACATTATAGAAGAAATGAGCGCGAGACCGAATATCTTATGCCAGACATGACATTAGACAAGATGTACAAGATGTCAGTAAGGCAATGTATACAAAGTTATTTTACAAATATTTCAATCTTAAACGAGCGCCTCTTAAGAAAGATACTTGTAACAAGTGTGACACATTACAAGCGAAATTAACTCAATGCAAAACTGCTGAGGAAAAAACAGCCATAGATACAGATCGCGAAGAACATTGCAGAAAATGGGAAGAGGCTCGAAATAAAATGAAGTCTGACTTTATTCTGGCTACTCAATGTAAGGAAATAGAATTTCTCACGTTTGATCTCCAAAAAACACTGCCAATGTCTAAAATCCTTACCGGAATTATTTACTATAAACGTCAGCTTTGGCTGTACAATATGGGAATTTATTGTGCAAAGACTAACTTGAGTGAGTGCTTTGTCTGGATAGAAGGAATGGCTGGCAAAGGTGCCTAGGAAGACGGTTCTTGTCTATTAAAATATTTAGGCGAGCATATTTCTGAAGATGTCGAGGAACTAATTTTATGGAGCGATTCATGTGGTGGAGAGAATCATAACATAAAGATAGTTTTGATGTTAAAAGCATTTTTGCATTCTCATCCCACCTTGAAAAAAATTACACAAAAAGTTTTGATACCCGGGCATAGTTACCTACCCAACGACAGAGATTTTCCCACATTGAAACTGCAATGAAGAAATATCCGAGACTATATACTCCCGATGATTATGTGCAGGTTATGAAAAATTGTAAGAAAAAGAACCCGCTTATAGTTACAGTTATGTCAAAATCTGATTTTCTGGGAACTTCTAAGGTTGAAAAAATGATTATTAACAGAAAACGTGGTATTAATAAAGAATGTATTAATTGGCTACAAACTCGGGAAATATACCTAAAAAGGGACTCACCAAACTCTATTTATTTTAAAACAGATTTCCTAGGTAGTTCTGTGGAAGTAAATATAGGAAAAGTACATGTTCGTGGCAGACCAGCAGTAATCTTGACGGAACATTTAGTTCCTCTGTGGCCATCAGGGAAGCCTGTATCACCAGCAAAACTAGCCGATATTCAGTCCATATTACATCTCATTCCAGAAGATGCACAGAGTTTTTACAATGGTCTCATTTGTGATGATGCAATAGAAGACGACATAGATGGACTAGAGACGGTGGGTTTCGAAATCCATTTTGATGAAAACGTCGAATAAACGCTCTCTATATGTATTATTTTATATATTTTGTGAATTAAAGCTTTGTTATGATAACATAAATACATAGTTTCATTTATATTAGTAAATCCCTGGGTTGTGGTTCTTTTTTGTTTATAAGAAAACTTATCAATTAGTAAATGTTAAAAGTAACCACATGCACATTTTCTTAACTATCTATAAAGTTTTAGAGTATTCAGAGCAAATTTATATACACATAATTAAATAAGTAATTTATCAACAAATTTCAATAAAATAAATAGTAATTATACTTCATCTAACAGAGCTGCACATGTTTTTGTAAATCCTTTGATATCTCAGAAGTGCGTGTTTGCTGGGTGGTTCCTTTTTGCATAAATACGGACAAGTTACAGTCCACATCAGCACTTCGATAGTGAAAATCATGAAAATGGAACTATTGGATTGGGACTGAGACCACAAAATGGAGAGTTACAGTCACTACAACAAACAGATGGTCGTAACCCCACTCAAAATGCAAAAAATATCAGAGAAAAGTATGAAACCTACTTTAATACTAGTGGTGCAGTGTCATGGCAACAAAGAATGTTATATTAATAATAATATTTTTACCTGAGTATCATTTTCACTATGCTCAGCATCAAATGTATTTTAATTTTCATTAGCTGTCTCCTGTTCTCTTGTGTCCATATTGTCAGCCAATTGTTCACCTGTAAATAAAACACTTAGCTAAATGTACTTTTCGTTTTAATGTCCAATATCAAAATATCGAAAAAATATCCCGTAACAAAAATTTTGAAATTCAGTTATACCAGAAATATGAACTAAAAATCCAATGCTGTTATTCCGCAACGTGTGTAAAACAGTAGATCTTCAAATAGACGATGAGAACATTCATTCTTGCCGTAGAGTTGCCAAATACGGCATCTCCTCCGATCGCCCTAGAATTATTATTGTAACTCTCATTAACCCACGCTTAAGGGATCAAGTTCTCTCCGCATGTTTTCGTTATAATAAAGCCCATAAAGACAATCCCTTCAGTACGAATAACATCGGATTACATTGTGAAAAGCGAAAAATTTATGTGACTGAACATCTTTCTCTGGAATGTAAGGCACTTCATGCTGCAGCTAGAAAATTTTCAAAGGAGAAGAAATATAAATATGTATGGGTTAAGTTCGGACGTATATTTATTCGTAAGGAAGACACTGCGGCCTGCATACACATTAAAAATATGGAATGCTTAAATAATCTGTCATAATATTATTATTATTATCTTTTTTGTTGCTATACTTGGTTTATGTATTTTGTAATTTTACTATTGTAAAATGTTGATTTATTATCAAAATGTTAATCGCTTTAGATCTAAAACAAAATAGTTCTACCTTAATGTACTTAATAATGATTACGACATTATCTGTCAAAATAAAACGAACTTAAATAGCACTATTTTTGACGGTGAACACATTGACACTCGTTATAATGTTGTAAGGCGCGACAGATATAAATCTAATGTACGTATCATAATATGATATTAATTTCTTATATAATTATAACAGTTTATCAAATAGCAAAGGACGATTTTTAGACCTAATTCTTTTCAGTTCGAACAGCGTTCAGGTTTATGAAGTGGAGCCAGTGATCCGCTTAGATCACCACCAACCCCTCATTAGTTGCGGATGTTAATTTTCTTGAAATGTACTCAAATAATTTTAAGAGCAAAAACCTAAAACGACCTAATTTTTTCAAAAGTTATTTTTCAAAAATAAATCTTGAATTAAAATCAGTTGAATGGCATAATATCTTGTCAATTCATAAAGATATTGATAGCATGACTGACGTATCTTATGCAGAGGTCAGGAATATTATTACAAAACATACACCTATGATGAAAATTGACAAAAACAATTATCCAGTATCGTTCACACCTGCTTTAAGGCAAAGCTTAGAAGAAAACGAAAACATCATCGTCGTTTCAAAAAACATAAGAATCCTCGGGATTATGATACATTTTCCATGTTACGCAACAGATGTAAAAAAACTTATTAGTAATGACTATAAAATTTTGTTTCGTCTGTCGAATCTTCTTTAGATGATGACATAAAATTCTTTTGACGTTTTGTTAATGATAAGGAAAATAATTCTAATAGCATTCCCAAAACGATGAAATATGGTAATCACATCTCTTCCGATGAAAAAGAAATATGTGAGCTTTTCTCTAAATATTTCAGTTCCGTCTTTGTAAAGCCAGTGGAGCCTACTTTATATTCTCACAATGAATTATCCAATCGTAGTAATTGTATCTTAAGTGATATCGTAATCATACAAGAAGAAATACAGCAAAAGATTTCGAAATTAGACCAAAGAAAAGGCTCTGGACCAGATGGTGTTCCTCCTTTATTGATTAAGAAATGCGGTAAGGAATTAAGTAATCCCTTGTGTATTTTATCCAATGCATCCATTAAGGCAGGTGTTTTTCCATTAGTATGGAAAATAGCTCATATCGTTCCGATTTATAAATCCGGCGACAGGTCCAATTGCGAAAATTATCGACCCATTAGCATCTGGTCTTGCCTCTGAAAATTGTTTGAATCATTGCTGTATGATTCTCTTTATCACCATATTCAACCCTTCCTATCGCTTAGACAACATGGCTTTATTAAGAACAGATCAAAGACTTCTAATTTACTTGAATACAAACACTATCTTTGCAGTGCTTTCGCCAAGAGAAAACAGGTTGATAGCATATAATATACCGATTTCTCGAAAGCATTTGATAATCAAATCATAATATTTTATGTATCAAATTGGCATGTTACGGAATACATGGCAGTCTGTTGAGATGGACTGAATCATACCTCAACAGGAGGAGTCAGTTAGTTACTATAAAAGGTTTCAAATCCTCACCCGCTTCTCTGACACCGGGTGTGCCAAAAAGGTCCTATTTAGGTCCTTTATTTTTTATAACATTTATTAGCGATCTTATTGATAAATTGAATAAGTATATATCTGCATACAATAGGCATGGACATGTAGAAACATGCCCATGTCCATATCTGCTTACAATAGACATGGACATGTTTCTACATGTCCATGCCTATTCTATGCAGATGATTTTAAGCTCTTTTCTGTTATTGATACATTCAGCGATTCGTTAAATATTCAGTCGAACTTAGACTCCATTCATAATTGGTTTAAAGAAAACTACATGCATCTGAATACAAGAAAATTCTTTGTCTTATCATTTATCAATAAGAAACATAGACTTACTTTTGATTACAAAATAAATGGACAGGTACTTGATAGAAAATCCGTAGTTAATGATCTTGGAATACTGTTTGATGAAAAGCTTACGTTCCGCGATCATTACGATCATGTGATATCTAAAAGTACAAAACATCTTGCTTTTCTATTTGGAACTGCCAAGACTTTTCTCATTTTGTACTGTTCTTTATTACGCAGTATTTTAGAGTACAACATAATAATTTGGTTTTCATACTACGCTGTCCACATAGATCGTAATGAACGTGTTCAAAAGAAATTTCTATCAATCCTGTGCTATAGGTATAGTTTAAATAGAAGTCTGCCCTCCTATGAAGAGAAACTTAAAAAGTTTAACATTATGTAACTACAAACTCGGTGTAAATATCAGGATATGTCTTACCTTTTCAAAATTATTCATTCCTTTATTGATTCCCCCACCCTCCTTTCGTTTGTCAAGATTAATACTAAGCCCCATCGTCGCTATACTTTCCTAAACACTTTTGATTTGCAAGTATATAGAAATAATACGTCCTATTATAATCCTCTAGTAAGAACGTGTCGCCTCTACAATGACGTATTGATTAATAATAGTAAAAATATCGAAATATTTAACAAAGTAAACAATTTCAATAAATCCGTATTGGATATACTTTTTAAATAAAGCATTAAAGGAATAAATTTAAAATTTAAATATAAAGATTAGTGAACATTCTTTTAATAAAGATTTAATTTTTCTAAATTTTCCACAACAAGTTTATAAGTATAATATATGTACGTTTATAAGTAAGGTTATAAGTGTTTGCGCTGTAAACTCGTAAAAGCATTTTCAAAGCAGCTATCGCTAAGCCTCCGCTGTCCGTCCATCTGTATGTCAGCCGGGTCTCTCATGATCCGTAATAGGTGGACAGTTGAAATTTTACAAGGCGAGCCTAAGTTGGCAACACTGGTCGCGAAGCTCAGACGCGTGATATACGCAGATGAAGCCGCGGGGTACAGGTAGTTATATATATTTGACTGACATCCGACATACGATGATGGGGGATATTGACATCATATTTCTATGAAGAAAATAATAATGTAATAGCGACCTTAGAGTAAACAGCCAAAATTTAATCATTAAGCTATATGAATTATCAAACGTCGAAATTATTAAGCAATTAAGAAATTTCAGTACCACATGATTTGAAAATGAACTGTATAATCTCGTATGGTAATTTACTATTACAGTAATTTTCACATGGTTCATGAATCAGAGCTTAATTATTTCTGCTACTCATAACTCAGGTTAGACGAAACATGTAACTTCGGGGAATATAATAATTTTGTTTTATTCATGACTTTATTTTAGAGTAGTATTTTTTATGAAGATGGGGCAAATGACTATACGGCTCACCTGATGGTAAGTGTCGACCACTGCCCATGAACAACGGCAACATCAGAGGAATTACAGGTGCGTTTCCGAATTAAAGCTTAGCAACTGTTGATATATTTTCATAGAAGAGATGCAAAAGCTATATAAATCTAGCATTGAAAAGTCTGCAGAAACCTTAAAATTGTATACACGAATTCATAGCTAATTTGTTGCTAATTAGTTGCCGAAGTCGCAATTTTGTTGCTCCAACCAGTTTTGAAAAAATCGTACTACTGCTATCTTAACGTTAAGATTTTTTTTTATAGAATAAAGGTGACAAACGAGCACATAGTACACCTGATGGTAAGTGGTTGCTGCGGCCCATAGACATCTACATCTATCTTCGTTTGCAAATTAACAAGCAGATAAGTTGTCAGCCGTAAGGACTAAGATAGAATGCCTCTTTTCCAGTAAAAAGGGTCTCCGGTTCTCTACACTCACCATACGAAACACAGCAGCATTAAGCTTTTATTTTACGCTGCTATTTTACGCTGGTATTCTGTGAGAGCGTGGTACTTCCCCAGTCGAGTCGACCCATTTGTTCTACAACTATACTATTAATATAGCTGCAGCATGGCTCTACCACGTATAAAAAGAAAGCAGTCAAAACTTCAAATCAACACGACCGTAGCGGATAAAACGCGAGAATTTGTTGGTAACTAGTTGCTGGAATATAGTGCAAAAAATATATAAAATTCACGTACACATTTTATACATTTTGTAAAAATAAAATATCACTTGACATCAAGTTATGTTCTAAAACTGGTTCTTAAGTTTCGAATTAACGAGAAATAACAACTTCTAGAAAGCCTACAACGAAATAAAATCGGTCGATATGCTGCACCAATTAATAAGATACTAATTATTATATGTGTACATGCTATCTTTACAGGAGATTTAAAAAAAGAAAGCAGATATTTTTTGCTGGTCAGTAATGGAATCAAAAAGAGACGGCAACAAAGTAAAATCAATCGATTAGCTGCGCCAAATAAAAAGTTACTAATTATATGTGTACATGTTATCTTTACAGGAGACTTTTAGAAAAAAGGAGAAAATAGATATTTTGTTGATGGCCAGTAATTGAACCAGACGGTCATTAAGAGACAGCAACAAAATAAAATCGATCGATAAGCTGCACCAATTAATAAGTTACTAATGATATGTGAACAATGTACATGCTATCTTTAGAGGAGACTTTTAGAAAAAAGAGACAATATATATTTTGTTGCGAAAAAGAGACAATAGATCTCGTCAGGTGGCCTCCCTGGCAATGTCACGTTCTCGCCCTCGTTCCTGATCACATGGTCGTCATCCCAGTGCTCAACGCCGCTCACGAAGCCGCTCTGCTCCTGGCACTTGGCTAGTACCATTGGAGGTTTGGTAGCTCAGCTACTAAGTGTCGCTCTGCTTGCTCGTTTTCAAAGGGAAACGACAAGGGAAGTCCGTAATGGCGGCCGATGACTGTCGTTCACCAGTAAGCTTATTTGTGACAGACATTAAAAAAATACTTACTGGACACTGTGGTTCAGGCTTAAGTGTATTTCTGTTGTGTAAATTACGTAATAAGAGACTACATAAAACAAGCTATGAGCTTTTCGCAGCTATTGGCTCAACAATTTCTACGTATGGTTGGGTTAATTTAACTTTAGATTTAGGGTTACACCGCGCTTTTTGTTGGAGATTTGTGATAGCTGACGTCACAAAACCAATTATCGGCATAGAATCTATCATTTTTTAATTTGCTAGTGATCGCTAGATACCACCGTTTAGTAGACAATACCAGCTCTCTTATTGCTAAGGCTTATTCTGCTTCATCATATGCTTTGTGCCAAATTAAAGTGTTTACAGGTACTTCACGCTATCACAGTCTACTGTAACAGTACCTTGAAATCACGCTGCCGTCTGGAGCTCCCGCTGTACGGAAAGTGAAACACCACACCGTCCATTTCATCCACACTACGGTCGGGCTACTTCTGCCGTCCACAATACCTGGCACCGGATCGGCTCCGTATTTCCAAGCAGGAGTTCGAGCACATGGTAAGAGTGGGTATTGCCCGGCGCTCATTTAAATTCAAATTATTAACGTTAAACCAATTTAGTAATTTAGATATAGAATTGTTTACTTCTTCATATTTTAGTAATAAATTAAAAATAGTAGATATGATTTTAATACTACACACTACTCCATTTAAGCCTAAAATGCTTATGTTAGTAATGATTCGGTAGACTGTGTATTTGCTTCTCACCTTTATTTACAGCCAAGCTGAATCCTTCGATTGAACTCTCGGTCGAAGTTGGACTTTTACCTAGTCAGACTATTTGTCACAGGTAAACATACTCGTCATCTATTTGAAGCTTAATGCTCGCAACACCTACGGGTATAGGTGTGACATGGACGTTACACATGATCTTTGTTTTGTCCATGTTCATCTTAAAACCTATCCCTTGAGAGGCACTTTTGATCATTGAGGTCATTGAGCATAGTGCTTAGGTCCTCCAGCGATTCTGCCATAAGGACTATATCGCCGGGAAATCGAAAGTGAGTGATGTATTCGCCGTTGATGTTAATACCGTATCCCATCCAGTCCAGTAGCTTGAAAACGTTTTCCA
Organism: Parnassius orleans; assembly: GCA_029286625.1. NCBI lineage: Eukaryota > Metazoa > Arthropoda > Insecta > Lepidoptera > Papilionidae > Parnassius > Parnassius orleans. The sequence continues at coordinate 835,502 of JAGSMP010000212.1, read as the reverse complement.
ATACAACGGTAAAAAAATTCGGGGATATAACGTCACCCTGTCTTACACGTCTCTGCAGTTGCATGGGTTTGCAAACACTTAAGCACTTGGATATACCGACAGTCAACTTGACACCGCTGAAGGTACTGTAGCACTGCCCAAAATTCGACGGAATCAAAGGCTTTCATAGTCCACATACGCAAGGCAAAGTGGCAGATTTTACTCTTCGGTTTTCTGTACAATTTGCGAAGGGTATGTATGTGGTCAATGGTTTTAAAACCTTTTCGGAAACCGGCTTGTTTAGAAGGCCGGAATTCGTCGATATATAGTTGATAGGTAATCAAAGTTTCTAATTTTTACTTAGCCAAAAATATTTAATAAGGGTAATTATTCCATTATACAATACATGATTGATAATAACTCGTAGGAATTAGGTGATCGCTACCGTGTTGTTTCTAAATGTTTCATACTTAGTTGAATACAACTGTTTATTGTAAAATAACGTTTAAAAAAGTCTCGCTGTGTTTCTTGCTGGTTTAACCTAGGATAGAGGTTTTTCCGAAACAGTAGTAAAGTTTAAAATAAAAATTATTCAACTCTATTCTTGTTCAAAGAGAAGTGTTTTTTCCCCTACTCACTCTCCTAAGTAAGTGCACTTTCACCGTCACCACTAATTTCAACCCCACTTAACTGAGGAATAAACACGACCATCGATAGTTAAACATGTGTTGCGCTTGTAAAATTGGCATCGGAAAAGGGGCCAGGAGAAATAAACACTGCGAAGGCTGCCGCTAAAACAGAGTATTTTGGACATCTGCTAACTCCTTACATGCGTTGAGGTGGTCCGACGGACCCTCCTTTGACCAAAATCCCGACAGTAATGAGAGGATGCCTCTTTCCAGTTACAGAATATTGGCTGCTACTTACTTTTACATCAAAAACTTAATTAGTCATTTAGCTAACATGCTTTGTAATATAATACGAAGTAAGGATCTGCCACGTCATAATGTGAGCGCCAGAACCTGCTAGACCAACACTCCGTCAGGTATGATGAAAGTGTAAGGCATCACCACCGATTGCTTGGCCAGCACGTCTTACTGTTGCAGAGTGCGTCACGAGTCTACTGCTCACCTCTAGGGATGGGGTCCCACATTGAGAGAATTTCGGCCGCAGCCTTGAGAGTCGTAAACCTGCATAAGGGCGACACTTTACCTCACATTAGATATCAGCCAAAGGTAAAAATAAAATTACAATTCAGTCACCTTCCATTTTGATCGTACTTGTTTCACCCACCGACAATTTTCGCTTATTAATTAAAAGATGGAAAATTTACAAGAGACATTTATTTTATTATGTTGTTATTTAAAAATATTCTAAGGCCAGACAGTTTGCAGCCCCGTTATCAAGGGACCCGACTTGAGCTAAGCTGCTCTGGCGTGAGCCTATCCAAGACGCAGATAGTTCCATTCGTAATAGCTACCCTCCCAAACAACCAGAAACACAATACAACAAAACGCAATTAGCATCATTACGGTATAAGGTCACCTACTATATGGTCCTAGTAAGGAAGTCTAAGCAATACTATAGTAATCCTTTTCACGTCCCATTTCAGATGCTGGGCTTCCTTAAACGCAATACCAGAGGCTTTCAAATAAGCACTAAAATCTTACTTTTTAACACCCAAGTAAGGAGCCAACTGGAATATGCGAATACAATATGGAACCCAACATACGGTGTGCACTCCCAAAGAATAGAAGGTATTCAGAGAGCCTTTACAAGACATGTTGCCTTCATATGTAGTGGAATTTCACATGGGCGTCCCTACGAACAGCGACTGGCATTTTTTGAAATACCTTCCCTGAATAGTAGGAGAAAAATTCACGACATGCTGGTGTTATATAAAATAGTAAATGGACGGACTGCCTTCTGTAAACTACTACAATGTTTCTCCCTAAATGTACCATAAAATATCCCTTGTCGTCCAATAACAAAAATTTTACACGCTCCCCAATCCAGGACTAACATGGAGTCATACGCTCCGCTACCGCGAATGTGTGACACCTATAATTCACTCTGTGGTGTGTTGCCTACTGTCGATATTTTTCATGATACCTTCCCTAAATACATGAAAAATGTAATAGATCACTATTATAAATAATTCGTGAATGATTTAATTATACTCTAATATCCATGTTCCCTACAGCTGCTGTTTAGTTATGTGCATGTTTTTATTGTCTTAGTTATATATTATCTTTAAGTATTATTTTTGTGATATATTTCTTTATAAGCTGTTGTAACTCTGCCTTGTCTTAATTTTATAGTATTTTGTAATGCTGTGTCACCTATAACGGTGCACACATCAGTTCCTAGATTAAGCCCACATTCAATAAAATGTAATAATGTGTGCACTGCTGGTGTCCTATGAATAAATAAATAAATAAATAAATCATTATAATACGCTTACATATCTGAGACATTTCACGTATTTGCTTTATTTGGTAGACTTACTTCCATATGCCTTTTATAATATTAATTATAAGGGACTTCAAGCCCCAACTCTGTTATTATGATTGTTTTTCATCTCAGAGATCTTCTATAATATAAGTCCATAGTATGAGACTATTACATTGCACAACAGTACTTCGGTAAGATATATTTGACTGCAGATATGCGTCTCCGGCAGATCTCGATTAATGAAAAGAAAAATTTCCCTGTTGGATTTGGTGCAAACTTTGTATGGAGGTTATTATTAATATATTATATCTATACTCATTATGGAAAAGTATTATTTTTGAACTTAAACTAAAACTTTCAGAGATATTAACAACATAAGATTCATGCATTTTTGGTGCATTGCAAGAACACGCGAAATTTTTGACCCATTTTCCTTTTATAATGTAAAAATTATAACTTCTTTTTATCTTTTGGTAATTTGTGACGTAGCCTTAGATCGCACTATCTTAGCGTAGCAATATTCACTCTTGCCTTGAAGACGCCCAGGTTGTATTCGGACGGAAAAATAGACGGCGGCAAATTATTCCACTCCTTTGCTGTACTCATTACAAAAGAAGAAGCAAACTGTTTGGTTCTAATGTGTGGAATATCGACAACAAAAGGATGAAGACCCGTCGACCGCCTGGCTGTCCGATGGTGAAAAGGACAGGGAGGAATTAAAGCGAGTAATTCCTGCGCACACTCACCGAAATGCATATTGTAGAATACTGAGAATCTGGCTACTCTGCGCCTGTGCTCAAGGCTTACATGATTAAATAACTGTTATTAATATTTATTTTTGTAACAATAGGTGGCTTTTTATTATTTATGTAAATATCATTTAAATATTGTAAGTATGTTTTAAGTAAGTTTAATGTCCGAATTGAAAGTATTTGATTTTTATCAATGTATATTTTAATTGTATTAAATATTACTTTGATATTTATAGACGTCTTTATATAGAATTTTATTATTTTTCATTAATTATAATAATGCGTCGTCACAAAATCATCGTAAAACAAAATTAATGTTCCACCACATAAATAGTAATCAGAAACCAATCAACAGAAATGGATCTAGGATTCGTGTTGCTTTATCAAATAATTTCTCTTTTTTATCAGATTTTTGATATGTAATTGATCAATGCACTCTTTTAAATGTAATTAAATAAGGCTATTGCTTATTTAAATTTTATAGAAAAGTGCTATTGAATGTTAACAGTACGTTTTCTTAAGCTTATTATTTATTCTTCTATATAATAAAAGCGACCCACCCCGGCTTCACGTAATTAGTATCTATTAATGTGGCGTTCTTTAGTAGAGAATCAAAAACTACTTCTTTTATGAATTTTTCATTTTCTCACAAAGGAAAACTACTCCATATTTTTCGGATAAAATCACTCTTGGCATTGCTCTCTATCTGTTTGTGAAATTTAATTACAATCTGTCAAACCATTCCAAAGAATATCTCGAACAGACAGACAGACAGACAAAAATAAAAATAAATGTTTATTAATATCTTAATGGCATGCAAATAACACTCTCAGCTCAAAAGGCAGTTAAAAGCAATTCTATATAACAAAGAGACTTCAATTTTATTTACATGTTTAGATGATCTTGTATCTTATTTTATTTTAAATTATTATTTATTTGTAACAAGAAACAGTTACGCAATATTTGTAATAAATACAATTAAATAATAATGTAACCCACACCGTATTTTCGATACACGGATTTATGGCTATTCAAATCAATTTGATTATTTATACAATTGATACTTTGTAGTAGCGGTGTAAGAATATCCACCACCCCATTTCGTCCCGAGGGTATCGTAAGAGGCGGCAGAGAGACAAAAACCAGGAGATGGTCAGCAGCGTCATCTTAATAAGAACTAGAAAAAAAAACTGCGGCTGCCAACCCGCCTGCCAAGCATGGCTATTATGGCAAGTATCCCTTTAAGAGACAATCTTTGGAGAAGCCTATGTTCGGCAGTGGACTTAAATAGGATGTAGTGATGATGGTGATCCAAAAGTGATTTTATCATTGCCAATTAAGATCATTAATAGAATTAGGCATTACTTTGTGGAAATCTATTATATTAAGGTAGTTTTTTTTTATAGAATTAGAGTGACAAACGAGCACACAGTCCACCTAATGGTAAGTGGATGCTGTGGCCCATAGACATCTACATCTATCCTCAATAAAGAATCAAAATCAGAAGGAGATAAACCTATACAGATGGCATTTAGAAATTGGGAATTATATGATAATTCCTACAGCAAACAAGTATTCCTGGTCTATTAAGACTGCGTCACAATTAGAGAAACCTCGATATGTAATTTTTTGTTTACAAACAAACAGAAAAAATCAAAAAATGTAAGACTGCTCAGTATTTGATCATTGTCGAGTGAGAAATGTGACATTGTTTTTGAATTCACAATGTTACCCATACGAGCCCTTAAGATGTTCGTTTGGAGATTGAATGTACAACGGCAATACCAGAGAAGACAACTGGATATTTTTTAATCATTAACGATCAACTTGTGGAATATAAGCCTATAAGTAACATAGTGCGCAAGTTGACATGACTGCTATCGTAGATGTCCAAGGTTTCAAAACAGAAAGAAATGAATTCATAGTGAAATAAATTGCAATATTGTGTAATAATAAAATACAACGACTTTTAATTAAGCCACCATTTCCTTTTACAAATTGACTGTAAAAGAAAGAAAACAAGTAAATTGGATTCAACTTAATAGAAAGATATATTGGTGTGAGGGAGTAACACCTTATTTAAATTATCAGAATTTGATTGCAGAGACTCTTTTTACTGGAAAAGAGGCATTCCATCTTAGTCCTTACGGGTGACAACGCATCTGCATTTTGATTCTTTATTGAGGATAGATGTAGATGTCTATGGGTCACAGCAACCACTTACCATTACGTGGACTGTGTGCTCGTTTGGTCACCCTATCCTATAAAAAAAATATAAAGGATAAATTTATATAAGTCAAAGGTTTAGAAAAAGTTTTATGGTTAAAATCTATCTTACAAAATGATGATATAATTAATTAAGAAGATAAAGGTTGTCCTAGTTTGTTAAATCTGTATGATCGATATAAAGATTGTAAAGATTTGTATAGTTGTATTAATCATGATCTCAGTATGTGCTTTGAAAAATGTTTTTTGTTTAAATAAATGGTGCTCTCATAATAACATTTGAAATATTCTTTATTTTATTTCATAAACCATAAAAACCCTCCACCAGCAACTTTTTTAAAATGTTTATAAGGAATCAGCGCAGCTTTGCATCTTCATTATACTCTTGCAACCAGCAAGATCAAACCTCCACAAAGCATGAGGGACATGTCTCAAAATGAATACAGACCCCGATATAGTTTATATGATTCATATAAAACACGTTTATTTTCATTTAGCCATTATTGGGCAACGACTGATTTAAGAGAAGCAGTGGTGAATGAAATGGCTGATGCGGGTTTCTTTTATTTTGGCGATAGCATAAATGATACAGCTTGTTGTTTGTCCTGTGGAGGAGTTATTGGAGAATGGGAGATTTACGATGATCCATGGATGCAACACACATTACATTATCCTCAATGTTTTTAGCTGAACGCCGTGAAAGGGTCAGATTATATAAATAAATGTTTGAAAGAGTATGGTAAATCGCTGTGAGTTAAAAAGAGTGACACAGAATTGAGAAGACATCTGCTTAGTTAAAAAATGGAAATTAGAGCTGTTTAGTGTAATATTGGGGCGAACTGCATATTACCATACTGATCATACTTATTTAAATATTTTAAGAATATATTAGATTATATATTTAAAATATTTATTAATTTATTTTTATGAATTCATATAAACGAGTATATATGTTTATATGTCAGATCTCATTCCAATCTACCTGTCCGGTAGTTGTGGTATAATATACGGGTATGCGACCCCGGCTTCCCTAGCTATTACTGTCCTATCCCTTGCCCTCTTGGACGGTAATATCCTACATTTCCTATTTCCCACTCTAACGTACCAATCTTCCTTGTCACACCACCTATCCTTCCCTTTCCCTATTTCTACCCTCTCCGCCAATCCAACGTCTGCCGCGCGGATGGATGCATGGCTAGGGGCAAGCCTAGTCGTTAGCGTGCCACACTGCCCTGGGACCGGGCGACCCCAGAATTAGGCCAGCCTTACCCTGGCATACGGGGCTCTGCTGGGGGGGACAAACCTTTCCCTCGCTATTCGTGGGAACGCAATGGAGAATAATAAAAATAATTTAATTAACCAAAATGGCGGCGATGTGGTTCGCCACCCATCACGTCTCGTTTCTCGCGGGGGCGAAAAGCGGCCCACGGAGAGAGCCGCTTCGCTACGTTGAATGTAAGAGGAGGAATGGATGGTAAGATAGATGAAGTATGTCAGATGATGGATGAACGATGCATAGATATTTTGTGCGTGAACGAAACCAAGAGGAAAGGATGTGACTCCACGTTTCATGGCCCCTACACGGCATACTGGTCGGGAGTCCCCCAAACCAGCCGAGGATGTCAGGGAGTTGGAGTGATTCTTTCATCTCGAATAGTGGAATGTGTGATGGAGCAGGAATGTGTAAGCCCAAGACTCCTCTGGATTTTGTTACACACTCCCCAATCCAGGACTAACATGGGGTCATACGCCCCGCTACCGTGAATGTGTGACACCTATAATTCACTCTGTGGTGTGTTGCTTACTGTCGATATTTTTCATGATACCTTCCCTAAATATATGAAAAATGTAATAGATCACTATTATAAATAATTCGTGAATGATTTAATTATACTCTAATATCCATGTTCCCTACAGCTGCTGTTTAGTTATGTGCATGTTTTTATTGTCTTAGTTATATATTATCTTTAAGTATTATTTTTTGTGATATATTTCTTTATAAGCTGTTGTAACTCTGCCTTGTCTTAATTTTATAGTATTTTGTAATGCTGTGTCACCTATAACGGTGCACACGTCAGTTCCTAGATTAAGCCCACATTCAATAAAATGTAATAATGTGCACTGCTGGTGTCCTATGAATAAATAAATAAATAAATAAATCATTATAATACGCTTACATATCTGAGACATTTCACGTATTTGCTTTATTTGGTAGACTTACTTCCATATGCCTTTTATAATATTAATTATAAGGGACTTCAAGCCCCAACTCTGTTATTATGATTGTTTTTTATCTCAGAGATCTTCTATAAAATAAGTCCATAGTATGAGACTATTACATTGCACAACAGTACTTCGGTAAGATATATTTGACTGCAGATATGCATCTCCGGAAGATCTCGATTAATGTACAGAAAAATTTTCCCTGTTGGATTTGGTGCAAACTTTGTATGGAAGTTATTATTAATATATTATATCTATATTCATTATAGAAGAGTATTATTTTTGAATTTAAACTAAAACTTTCAGAGATATTAACAACATAAGATTCATGCATTTTTGGTGCATTGCAAGAACACGCGAAATTTTTGACCCATTTTCCTTTTATAATGTAAAAATTATAACTTCTTTTTACCTTTTGGTAATTTGTGACGTAGCCTTAGATGGTAAATCACACTATCTTAGCGTAGCAATATTCACTCTTGCCTTGAAGACGCCCAGGTTGTATTCGGACGGAAAAATAGACGGCGGCAAATTATTCCACTCCTTTGCTGTACTCATTACAAAAGAAGAAGCAAACCGTTTGGTTCTAATGTGTGGAATATCGACAACAAAGGTATGAAGACCCGCCGACCGCCTGGCTGTCCGATGGTGAAAAGGAGAGGGAGGAATTAAAGCGTGTAATTCCTGCGCACACTCACCGAAATGCATATTGTAGAATACTGAGAATCTGGCTACTCTGCGCCTGTGCTCAAGGCTTACATGATTAAATAACTGTTATTAATATTTATTTTTGTAACAATAGGTGGCTTTTTATTATTTATGTAAATATCATTTGAATATTGTAAGTATGTTTTAAGTAAGTTTAATGTCCGAATTGAAAGTATTTGATTTTTATCAATGTATATTTTAATTGTATTAAATATTACTTTGATATTTATAGACGACTTTATATAGAATTTTATTATTTTTCATTAATTATAATAATGCGTCGTCACAAAATCATCGTAAAACAAAATGAATGTTCCACCACATAAATAGTAATCAGAAACCAATCAACAGAAATGGATCTAGGATTCGTGTTGCTTTATCAAATAATTTATCTTTATTATCAGATTTTTGAAATGTAATTGATCGATGCACTCTTTTAAATGTAATGAAATAAGGCCATTGCTTATTTAAATTTTATAGAAAAGTGCTATCGAATGTTAACAGTACGTTTTCTTAAGCTTATTATTTATTCTTCTATATAATAAAAGCGACCCACCCCGGCTTCACGTAATTAGTATCTATTAATGTGTTGTTTAGTAGATAATCAAAAACTACTTCTTTTATGAATTTTTCGTTTTCTCACAAAGGAAAACTACTCCATATTTTTCAGATAAAATCACTCCTGGCATTGCTCACTATCTATTTGTGAAATTTAATTACAATCTGTCAAGCCATTCCAAAGAATATCTCGAACAGACAGACAGACAGACAAAAATAAAAATAAATGTTTATTAATATCTTAATGGCACGCAAATAACACTCTCAGCTCAAAAGGCAGTTAAAAGCAATTCTATATAACAAAGAGACTTCAATTTTATTTACATGTTTAGATGATCTTGTATCTTATTTTATTTTAAATTATGATTTATTTGTAACAAGAAACAGTTACGCAATATTTGTAATAAATACAATTAAATAATAATGTAACCCACACCGTCAATAAGTAAAGAAAAAATAATATATTGATCAGAATAATTATTTAGTATAGACACTACAATATTCATTATCTTTTTTTCAGGTGGATCGCTTAGAATAAATGTGTATGCCTTGCAGGCTGAAAGCTTGCAGAGCTATCCGAGGCAGAAACAATTATTTGGAACAAGAAACAGTTACGCAATACTTGTAATAATTACTATTAAATAATAATGTAACCCACACCGTATTTTCGATACACGGATTTATGGCTATTCAAATCAATTTGATTATTTATACAATAGATACTTTGTAGTAGCGGTGTAAGAATATCCACCACCCCATTTCGTCCCGAGGGTATCGTAAGAGGCGGCAGAGAGACAAAAACCAGGAGATGGTCAGCAGCGTCATCCTAATAAGAACTAGAAAAGAAAATAATTAATAGAATTAGGCATTACTTTGTGGAAATCTATTATATTAAAGTAGTTTTTTTTATAGAATTAGAGTGACAAACGAGCACACAGTCCACCTGATGGTAAGTGGTTGCTGTGGCCCATAGACATCTACATCTATCCTCAATAAAGAATCAAAATGCAGATGCGCTGCCACCCGTGAGGACTAAGATGGAATGCCTCTTTACCAGTAAAAAGAGTCTACGGATCTCTACACTCACCATACGAAACACAGCAGTGTTAAGCTGCTATTTTACGCTGGTATTCTGTGAAATTAATTTGCTAAGATCCGCGTAGTAAAATAAAATGATGTGTTTTACATAGTTTGATGAGCAGCTCCTTCATTTGTGTGCACAATCCCCGTCACTACTAATCGCAGCACCACTACACTAGGAAAGACACACCACTGTCGATAATACGGCACGTGTTTCGCCTCTACACGAGGCATCCTCAAGTGAAGTAGACTCTGCGGTGGCTGACCTCTAAGTGAGCGGCGAGCTAAAACAGCTGCTATTTACACGTATTGCGTCAGCAAGTTGCATAAATAGCAGCTGGTTTTAACAACTTTAATATTGCTAATTAAAAAAAATATGCATCCTAACTAAAACTACTTTTCTTTATAAAAAAGCACAATTTTTTTATCTACATCATTTGTTAATAAATAAATTATACTATCTCTAAAGTCGTGGGCAGATGAGGCATATACGAGTATGTCGATTACATAATATAATATAATAGCTTTCTATTTAATATTGTAACTAGTTGACGCAAAGGTCTAAAGCCTAGCGTTAGTCCAACATAGTACCGTGAGAAACAAATGCTTTACGTGCACCTCATACAACTCAACCTACTATTACAAATGCTGTATGGCATCATGGCTCTCTTTTTATAGAATAATGGTGACAAACGAGCACACAGTGCTCCTGATGGTAAGAGAATGCTGTGACCCATTGAATTCTACATCTATCCTCGATTAAGAATCAAAATGCAGATGTGTTATCACCCCTGAGAACTTAAGTGGAATACCTTGTTTCCGGTAAATAGGGTCCCGGTTCTCTACGCTCACCATACGCAACACACCAGTATTAAGCTACTTATTTACGCTGGTATTCTGTGAGAGCGTGGGTCTTTCCCAGTTGAACCAACCAATTCTTGCTGCAAATAATATAGCCGCAGCATAGCTCTACCACATGTTAACCCATATGTGCTCAGTAATATTTTCCTATTTTCTAAACTTAATATATTTTATATTTATTTAATATATAATTTTTTTTTGTTCGTATTATATTCACTGCCATACCATTCATCAGATTGCGGTATGGCAGCGCATATAATAAAAAGCATATAAAAAACTTTTTCAACATATTGCTTACACTTCCGTGAAGATTATCGGTATAATACAATTAACTTACAGTAGGTGAAACGCGTATTGTAGCGATAAATTTATTTGAAAGTTACATATCATTCAACTTCAATGAATGTATTATCATTTCCAATTAAACAGAATAATTCTTCTAAATTTAAAATGATATTTCCACAATTATTTCTTCTGCGGCAGCAACGCGCCTGGTACCAGCTAGCATAGAATTATTACGTATAGAAGCGCAGTCTAGTACAAAACACGAGCGTTAAAGTGAAGCAAGGTCATTATGTTAGTGGGCGCGAGTCGAATGTGCCTACGCTCGTCACACGCACACATACACGCCATTCAGTGATACGTTTGCAATCAAATTGTGCAAATCACTATTTTATTGATTAATTTTAAATAATCGATATAATAAAGATTACGTATTGCGTACGAAGACGTATTTTATGAGAATAATAAATGGAATAAAATAAACACGATAATGATGGTACTAATATAACTTTATTATACATATTTTAATGATACAAAAATGCAGACGTAATAAAATTTAAGAATATTATTAAACACAATTAATTTACTCGAATACAATAAGCACATCGTGTAATGTTTAATTTTAACCGACTTCAAAAAAGGGGAAGGTTCTCAATTCGGTGTATTTTTTTAATGTTTTTACCTCAGAATTCTGTTATTTCTAAACCGATTTAGATTTTTTTATTTGAAAGGATATACACACAGACTGATCCCATATACACGCTGAAATTTTAATGGTTGTTTTCCCGAAGTCAAATGATTTTGTCTTGGTAGTACAATAGATTTATTAATATAAAATTATTAGGATGCAAAATGGCAGATTTACAATAGAGAAAAACAAAACTCGAATGCGACCTCAAACCAATAGCAATATCTCGCGAGTAGGTTGGACGTGCAGGCTAGCTTATGCCGTATTACTACGCGTAAGAATTTATTTAGCTCTAAATATTTATTAAAAATAAGTGATTATTTGTTAAAGCAAGTGATATACATCCTCGAAATCGACATGACCCTGACCAACTTGTCCTAGATGTCATTCCTAGGCTCGTTAAATATAACAAAAATTGTCTTAATACGTGTATGTGTGTAAAAATATTTAATAAAATACCTAAAGAATTTAAATTATTAAGCGAAAGATTCTATAACAAATATTTGTATAATTGGTTAAAAATTGAATGCTTTTATGATTTAAAAGATTTTTTTTAATAATTATTAAGATTATTTTTTTAATTTTAAATAATTATCAATATTGTCATTATATACCTAAACATTTTAAAATTATAATTTGCATTGAGTCAGGAATGTGGGAAAACAACCACTAAAATTACAGCATGTATATACGAATTGATCTAGAATCGTCTCAGAAATCAGCGTACATACATAATTGATAACCTTTCCTTTTTGGGAGTCGGTTAAAATAGACTATGTTTGGGTGTAAAGTGACATGCTTAGTAAAGGCGTTCTTATTAATAATCTCTTGATGTAGTAAATAAAAAAACTTTTTATTCTATACTCTAAAACGTCGACTTAGTCAATGAACAAAGCAATAAAAATAAATTTAGTTGCTATAATAGTTGCGTTAAAATGGCGACGACGGATCGCGATCAGCTGATCACTCCGTATTAGTTTTAAATAGGCACCCATTGTTAATATTATGTTAATACTTAGAGAAGTAGGTATCTACATATAAACATTTGAGTTTTACACAGAGCATTGCGATTAAACGTTTTAAACACAAATAGAAAATAAATATTTTTAAAAGAAAATTGTGATTTTTTTCCCCACAACTAGCAACATTTGTATTATGATAGCTTAGGTAAGTATTTTTTTAGTTTTACTTACTAATAATGAATTAAATATATGAACTTACCTGTGAAATGTAATACCATCACTTTTTTTATGTTTATCACTGTTGTGTCAATATTTTACAACACAAACGGTCATTTTTACAATTTTTCGTGAGCTCTTCTCCGTAAGACGTGACGTTGCGCACTGACGCGTCGCTGAGTGAACTTACGCGGTTTCGAGTTAGTTTTACTTGCTTCACTTTCGGTGCGCGTACTAGTATTCTATACGTAATAATTCTATGCCAGCTAGTTATGTAATTATTATAATTTTTTTAAACGTTACCCCCACACTAGGATTTTATCCTGTATCGTGGACGCAGTTTACAAATGTAAAATGCACGAGGACAAACATCCAGACCCGGAACAATTATTTGTAGGCCATACAAATATTAGTTCCGTGCAGGAATCGAACCCGCGGCCCCCAGCGCAACAACTCATTGCTAAGCCACTGCGCCACGGAGCCGTCAAAATTTTTAAATATGACTGGTGTTTATTAAATTTAAAGTTAATTCCACGTAAGAACTTGCGTTGTATTGATTCTATTGAACCTTTGTGCATAATGAAGAATTCCAAATTGAAACCACATATTCTCTTTGTGAGTGTGTCTAGTCAAAGCTTTGTAAAGGAATAAGTATCTTGAAATATCAAAAATTCAGAATAAAATAATATTTTCAAGACATGTGAAGTCCACCAACACGCATTAGGGCAGCGCGGTGGACACTTCCTTGCCCTAAAACCGTCTGAGAAATGGGAGGCCAGTACCCAGGACGTATATATGAGTAGGCTGTAATTTTACTTTATTTTTTACAGTTTACAGGATAAAATTTATACAAGGTATAATTACAGTGTAGTCATCATATTACCATTCTAATTTAAACCGTAATTTAATGGTATATTAACGAAACTTAATCCATTTAATGTGCGTTAAAATTTACATTAAGCACTTTAATGAGTGTCAAATGTGCTTCGCTGTTTGTATAAAGATCTCATTATCTCGTGTTTGTATTCTTCACAAATTTAATTTAAAATATAAAAATACAAACTTTAACGTTTAAAACTTGGAATAATTTATTAAAATCCTATGATATAACATTCCAAGATTAAACGCAATAAAATTAGTAATTTTTTTTTATTGATTCAATGTGTAGTATTCTTGTAAATATTAGAAATCAATAAATAAATAAAAATCTGGAACGAAATATTTTTAATTTAGAAAAAAAAATGTTACCCCACATTACAATTTTCTGCTGTATCGTGCACACATAAATTTCACAAAGACAGACATCTAGACCCAAAACAGTTAATTGTAGGCAATGCAAATTCTTGTTGCATGCGGAATTCGAACCCGTGGCCCACAGCGCTGCAACTCATTGCTAAGCCACTGCTCCAAGGAACCGTCAATATGTATATTATTATATCTTATCTCAGACCGTGGAATCACCGCACCACCGCTATTAGAGACGGTATACTCAACGCCAAAACAATCGTGTTAGTGGGCGTCTCCATTTACTCATACTAGTACACGCTTTACTACTCAGATGATGTATCCGTATTGTTTTTGGAGTTTTCGGATGCTGTGGTGTTGAATACTAGCATAAATAGCAGCTTAACGCTGCTTCGTTTAATATGGTGAGTGTAGAGATCCGGAGACCCGTTTTACTGGAAACGAGGCATCCCATCTTAGTCTTCAGCTGTGACAACGCATCTGCATTTTGATTCGTAATCGAGGATAGATGTAGATGTCTATGGGCCACAGCAACCACTTACCATCAGGTGAACTGTGTGCTCGTTCGTCACCCTTACCCTTCGATGATAGACCGTCGGAACAAAATCCACACCAAACAGTGACTTTTTCCGTTTGTCTCAAATTTATTCATTAAACGACGGATTGTGGACTCTGCAGGACGGCCATAAATGCCATAAATTGGACGCAATGCACGGAATGTTAAGCGAACAAAGCACTGATTTGATAATAAATTTTAACAATTTCAACGCATTAATGAAGCGTAAACTTAGTGATTATATTCTCTTTGGAAGCGTGCAGCGTTTAATGGTGAAATGTCAAGTCTCGGTATAAATAAGTATTCTTTTAAAATTGACAGCTATCGCTTTACCAAGATAGCTGCTATACGCTGTCAAAGTTGGAGCGTCCCTATTGAAAAAGCCTGTATAACACACACACACACACACACACACACACACACACACACACACACACACACACACACACACACACACACACACACACACAGGAGCGCGCGCGCGCTCGCATACACACACTCACATTCACACGCACACACTAGGACCTCAAAACGTGGAGATCTGATGAAAACTCGCATTCTCAAAATCGGACCAAAATCTATACCTTATTAGAAAATTACTAGTTTACAACGCGCGAAGTTAAAAAAAACAAGTAGAATTTGTGCATAAATTTGTCATCATATTGCACGTCCCATAACGCAAAGCCTTATTAGGTCATGGTTCACTCTTGACATGTGAAGGTCAAGCAATTTTGTGTTCTTAAAAGGTCTCTATCATAACCATATTGCTCTTATACGATAATATGAGTAGCAAGTATAAACTAATTAATATATATCAAGAAAAATCTAGATATCTATATCAAGAAAACACTAATTAATCCATCTTATGTTTTCTAAAAAAATCATTTTATAATTTTTCGTGGACGTCCGAATGTTGATTTTGTATGTTGTTCACGTTAACTCCCAAAAAAATTGACGTAACGAGGCCGGGTTTTTCAGATTCAGGATGACATCAACTGGTTCCCTATTTCACATCAATAGCCTAGTATGCGTAGTTTGTTAATAAAATAATTTTCAACTTTTATAAGTTTTATTGCTATTAAAAATTTAAAGGCGCTTTCATATTTCTGTAGCCATTGATAGAAAAAAGACAAATATACCATACAACCTATATCGATTTTATACTTTGTGTAATCGATTTATTATTGTAAACATTACTATTTTTTTCCCTGTATGTAGGGAGGTGTCCTACCTACCTACCTACAGGGAAAAAACTACCTGTTAAAATAATAGAGCGCTAAATTTAAAACACGTAAATAATATAATATTTTAAAAGTCAGGAATACAATTCATTTTTTCATCAAAACTAAATAAAACGCTCATGAGGTGTGCACTTTTGGATTTTCCAAACTATTGGAAGTCTCCAGCTAATCGGGAAGTTAATAAGAAATCAATTACTAATTTCGAGCGGAACAGACAAACACGTAAGCGAGTTAATAAAAATGTGTTTATAATAAAATAACATTCAACGCTAAATTGTAAATATATAATTAATTCAAAATGGTCCCAAAGTTTTTAAACGTAAAGTATTTATAAGTGATTTAATACGATTGTTATGTTTGTTTTTATATTTATATTCATGTATACATATTTTCATATTTTTGTGGCACTTGCTTAAGTTTCTCTGCTTAACTCGTGGTTGACTGGTAAAGAATGCCCAAAGGCATTAAGTCTGCCAATTATATTATTTATTTTTAAATAAATAAATAAACTCCAGTCGTGCGTCGGAGCTGACGGGCACTATTTTTGTTTGTTGCTCTGAGTTGAATATATAGGTAAGTATATATCATTTTGTTTACAAAGACGAACTATATATGAATCAGCTCTTTTCTTACATGCATTTTTACGTTTTATTTTCTCACTTTACCCATCTGTGTACGCTCCAACGAATTCCATGAAATATATGTCAAAACTACGTTTAGTCTGTCCTACATATCCAGTGTTGCATTCAAATCAAACAAACTTGTAAATATCAGATTTGTTCGGAATCTACTTGCAGATTTTTGTTACCAACTTTTCGTAAAGCAACATTGATGATTTGTAATCTATTATAAATACACTTTTTATTTTCTGATGTAAGACAACTAATAGATTAGAAAATCAATAAACTTTTCCGATAACAATAAATCTTCCAATATCGTCCATATTAACGCCAAACTTGATACATGCTATTTAAGCTCCGAAAGTTAGCTGAAGCCAATTTTTCATTTTGTTTTATATCCATTACCCGGTTTTGTGCTAAATAGAAATGAACATGTTGTTAAAAGGGGAGGCAGTGTTGCTATTTATCTACACTTCTAACTATCGTACGAATTAATGTTAACATCGCCTTACCTTTATTCAGGTTCTCCGGAGTTTTTTCTAAAAATTCAGCGTAAAGCGGGAGCGTAAATTTGGACAAGCTAAAGAGCGACGCTTCTAACTAGAATTTTGGCCCATTGGAATTGGAAGCAACTGTAGATGATATTAAGTTATCAATATTCACTAATGAAATACTTAGTGTATACCCATCCTCTTCGATCTCTTCGTCTTCGATCACTTAACCGTAGGCCTACCCTACACGTGTCCCCTGAGTGGTGCTGAACGAGCGACAAAGCCGAATGAACAGACTCTGCAATTCGTCGCGTGGTAGCGGCGTAAAATCTATCACCCGCTATTTTGCACCATGCGGTAGAAAATAAAAAAGTGGCCTCGTTTTTCCGGCGCTCCTTTAATGGGGCAGGGGCGCGAAGATTCTCCGAGAGTAGAACCGGTGACAAGGTTCGCCACCCGTCACGTTCTGTCACCCGGAGGGGCAAAAAGTGGATTGCGGAAGCCAGATGAAATGTGATGAAGTATGCGAAATGATGTATGATGGCGGAATAGATGTGTTATGTGTAAATGAGACGAAAGGGAAGGAAAAAGATACCACTGCACATGGCATGTATACCGCTTACAAGTTTGGTGTAGACAAAACCGAGCGGACATGCCAGGGAGTGGGTATTATCCTTTCAGAAAGAATGGGTCAATGTGTGAAAGAGTATGAATGTGGCCCGAGGCTGCTATGGATACAAATGAAAGTGGGCTTAAAAAAGTTGTTTGTCCTAGGGCAGTACGCCCCATTTATATCCGAGAGCAGTTGTTAGAGATGGTAAGGATGGTGTTAACGAAATGTAAGGGAAATGAAAATATTGTTATGTTGGAAGATATTAATGGAAGGGTTGGGGTGAAGAGGTCTGGTTATGAAAGGATATTTGGAATGAAAGCCTTCTCACTATATGTGTGTATCTTTTTGTAATGAACACTTTCTTTCGTCATAAGAAGATTCACATGTATACATAGGTAAGTGGTGATGATAGAAGGATGATAGATTTCATAATTG
The DNA here is from genome assembly GCA_029286625.1 of Parnassius orleans. Classification (NCBI taxonomy): domain Eukaryota; kingdom Metazoa; phylum Arthropoda; class Insecta; order Lepidoptera; family Papilionidae; genus Parnassius; species Parnassius orleans. The sequence continues at coordinate 817,312 of JAGSMP010000212.1, read as the reverse complement.
TGGATGAAAGAATGAGGAGCGCAGTGGTAGATACAAGGGTTTACCGGGGGCCCAACGTAGGGATAGATAATTGCTTGGTCTTATGCCAAATTAATAGTCTATTCAGACGTTGCTGGCATTGGAGATCTGTTTTTACCACTGCGTTACAGCGTATAAGAATAGAAATATCACAAAATGAGGGAAAATATTTGTTATTTGGATGAATTGTGTATAAATGATTTAGACTTGGAGACTGTGTGGAATAATGTTAAAAAAGGTTTGGTGGATGCAGCACCCGAAGTATTTGGTATAAATAAGAGAACAAATTAAAGAAAAAATAATACAGTATGGTGGGAAAATGAGGTTCGGATGGAAGTTGAAGTAAAAAAGAGAGCATGGCTAGATTCACTAGCAACCAAAGCTGGTAATACGGGCAGTATGGTAAAAAGGCAATCTTTATATGTCTTAATAAGTGAGTAAAAGAAGTAGATGTAAGGGAAAATCAATAAAGAACAGATAATAATAATAAAAGAATATCTGATTACTTCCAAGCATATATTAAATCTTCTGGAAACTGTAAGAACTGCCAGGGGAAAATCAAAACAGACAATGAATACTATACGAGACGAGAATGGCTGTATTCTGAATGGCGAAGTTTCGAGTTTAAAAAGATGGCAGGAATACCTTGAAAGCGTGTTTATGATTGAGAAGATGTTTGAATTAAATGAACTTAAATTTCCGAAAGAAGAGGAAAGAGGTAAGGAGATAAGTATAGATGAAAATAATGAAATCAAAAAAAAACATAAAAGTAGGTAAGGCAGACGGATATGATATAGTATCACTTGAAATGCCAAGGGCTGGAGAGGGAGTGGTGGCAGGCCTACTGTACACTTTATTTAATTTCTGTTGCGAAGTAAGCAGGTACCGGGAGACTGGTGCAAAGCCCAATCTGCACCAGTCTCCCGGTGGTTGTAGTCCCAATATATAAGATAAAAGGGTCACATCATGACTGTAAAAACTACCGTGCTATCAGCCTGCTTAGCGTTGTGGGAAAATTGTATGCTAAGGTGTTAATTGAAAGAGTTATGAAAAAAATTGATGGAAATATTTGGGATGTGCAAATTTTATTAGAAAGGGAATGGGGTGTACAGATCAAGTCTTTTCCGTTCGCGTGATCGCGAAGATGGACCAAATTAAGCGTACCCTTAACCAACGAGCATGTATGCGTAGGTATATGAGAGAGGTGTGTCAATACCATGTCAAATGGAAGTCCTTAGCCTCTGCCTACCCCTCTGGGTGACAGGCGTGAGTGTTTATGTATTTATGCATGTTATGTTATATACTTATTTTATCTCCAACGGATGTCTGGAAGTTTCTTTTGTCCATTGTTGTGGATGAGATGAAGCCTATTGTGGATTGTGCGTCTTCCCTATTTTGTGATGACATTAATCTCCACTTTGCTTCTGCTCCTGTATTGAACACTACTGTACGATCGCAAACGATAGCTTATTTAGCTTCTATTTAATCTCCTCAAATTCCTTCTTTTTAATTATCTTCAGAGCATCAGGGTGATTTAAAAAAAATGTTCTATTAATTAAATCCAAGGCCGTGGGATGTGATAAAATCAGTAGAACAATGATGGTCATAATAGTAAGTAGTATGTACTACCTACCCTTACTCACATTAATAACTTTTCGCTAGACTCAGATCAGTACCCAATACTCTGGAAAAAGGCTTTAATACGTTTTATTCCCAAAATATCGTACCCCACAATAACTAATCATCTTAGTACTATATCTGTATTGCACTTTCTATCCAAAGTTGTGGAATTCTGCGTATATAAGCAGGTGTTCAATTTGATATATAAACATAACCTCCTCAGCGATTATCAGTCTGAGTTTGGTCTAGGTCGACAGCACTACTACAACATTACTCAAAGTTACGTAAGGCAACACACAAGGGATAGAAGAAAATAAAGTCATTGTAATGAAGCTTAATGACTTGTGTAATGCTTTTTATGGAGTCGACCATGATATCATTTTATTTATCCTGTCCCATTTAATATTCGCACTCTCAGTTTTGGATTGGTTCTCTTCATATCTTCGTAGGCGCCAGCAATCCGTCCATGTAGGACAGATGAGTTCTCAGTGGACTTTTCTTGATAATAGCGTCCCGCAAGGCGGTACTTTATTTATTTATTGATTTCTTATATTTACAAGAATACTACACATTGAATCAATAAAAAAAATACGAATTTTATTGCGTTTAATCTTGGAATGTTATATCATAGGATTTTAATAAATTATTCCAAGTTTTAAACATTAAAGTTTGTATATTTATATTTTAAGTTAATTTTGTGAAGAATACAAACACGAGATAATGAGATCTTTATACAAACAGCGAAGCACATTCGACACTCATTAAAGTGCTTAATGTAAATTTAACGCACATTAAATGGATTAAGTTTCGTTAATATACCATTAAATTACGGTTTAAATTAGAATGGTAATATGATGACTACACTGTAATCCGGTCTCAGTTTTTCTGATTAAAAGTAATGCAATTACAGGAGTTGCTTATAAAATAAAAATCCTTTGAATTCATAGTGAATGTGATATTGTTTTTTGGTTAAAAAACGACATGGGGCTTAAAAAAAGACAAAACATATTGAACATATTTTAATATAATTAACAGCAAAGTTTTTTTTTTTAAATAAAATTCGACTACTACTTTTTTTTTGTTACTTTGTACATGTAATAACCACATCGAGTGACATAGCTTCTAAAATTGATCTTGTAAAATATATGTATATCTTTTTACCTTATAAATAATATCTCAAGGTGATTGTCTCGTTTGCAAAGAATCCAGGAAAATTAATAAGGTGATAAAATGGAAATCAAATTCCTAACTGTTACGTAAATTGTCTCTAAGTTTGTTAACTAAAGTTAATAGATAAACTAAAGTTGATGAATTTGCTATTAGAAAAATATAAATGCAAAAAATTCATGGGCCAACCTTAAGTTTTATGCACTATTCTCCACAATCTTAAAAGAGAATAAAGAAGAAAGAGTAACCTTCTAATCTTCGTAAACCTGATACTAACTTGTTAAAAAATACCTACTTATCAAAATTCTTATCCTGATAAACAACTGTTATGTAACATCTCCTTTGAGGACTGTCCATCGGTTGCATCAAAACTTACCTTGCTGCGTCAGTGTTGTGAGGGAGGTATTTATGTATGTAAAGAAAAAAAAATCAGTAAGCCCTTATCAGTATATACAATATGTCTATTGTATAAATTATTGATTGGTGCTACAGTAAAAGTAAGAAATTTACTTATTGTTCTTCCTATTAGGATTTGGGTTCATATTGTGATGTTAAATGGTTAATTTTCTGGTGTTTATAGGATTAAAAAAAGCCTAATACCCCTTATATATAAGTCAGACAGCTAGATAGGTAAAATATTTTAATTGGAGAATACATTAATTTTTACTGTACATAGCACCAGGCATTCATTCACTTCTCGCCCTAAAAGAAGTAGTATTAGTATTGAAAATTTTAGAAAGACAAACTTTAGGCATTTTTATAATATATATATATATATATAAATAGGCCATTATTAATTAAGAGTAATGTTAGCGTTCGCATTTGAAATAGTATAAAATAAATGAACAATAATTCGTTATGAGAAATTATATTATCTGGATTTATATATTGATTATTGCTTGTTTAGTTGTAACTTGTTTATTAATAACTTATGACAATAAATAATTAAAATAAAGCAATCAAATCTTTCTTTAAACATCTACATAGTATACAAACACAGAGAAGGCGTCAACGAATATAATAAATTGATCAAAGCCACTTACCTGTAATTGTCCTTCGATCAAAATTATATGAAGTTGAAGCATCCTCTGTGTACAACCCTAACCTGCTGTATATTACTATCCACCCTTAGCGATTGCTTGCATTTTAATTATTTTTTCCTAATCCTAGAGGATATAAATTAACAATGACATGAGGTGTATAGTGTTGCCAGTGGGAGGTGATATAGGCTGGGATACCAATAAAAATCTTATTTTCCCCCCGGAAGGAATCTGGCCTGATTGCCTGCGTGAAGGACTTTCTGAGTGAACGGTCACTCCGGGTCGTAGTCGATGGCTGCTCATCCGATGCTGTGGCGACTAACGCCGGTGTTCCTCAGGGGTCTGTTCTCTCCGCAACTCTCTTCCTGCTGCATATAAATGATCTCTTCATTCCCGGTATCTATGGGTATGCAGACGACAGTATAGTTGTGGAGAGATACCAACCACGCTTTAATTCCTCCCTCTCCTTTCCACCATTGGACAACCAGGTGGTCGGCGGGTCATCATCCCTTTGTTGTCGATATTCCACGCATTAGAACCAAACGGTTTGCTTCATCTTTTGTAATGCGTACAGCAAAGGAGTGGAATAATTTGCCGGCGTCTATCTTTCCGTCCGAATACAATCTGGACGTCTTCAAGGCAAGATTGAATAGGCTTTTTTTATGCTAAGGCTGCATTACCACATACCACTAGGTGGGATTGTGGTTAAGCACTGGCTTATAATAAGTAAAAAAAATTTCAGGAACCGAATGTTATAATGTATTAATGAGAGAAACCCATAGCTTTTACCAAATTGATTTTCATATCGGCACTCCTCATAACCCAAATTCCACGGTAAACGTCGAACGTTTCTATTTCACCCTGTTAGAAATATATCGCTTAGCGAAATATGAACGGAAAATTACAGCATCTCTAATGAAATATGCCATTATTTCATATAATCAAACTATACACTCATCAACAGGCATAACGCCTCTTGAAGTAGTGTTCGGTCATACTGACTCCTCAAGTACTTTTGATGTCGAATTTAACAAGAATTACACATAAAAATTATTAAAAGGAAATAAACGGCGATCTCAATATTTATATGAATATTTAACTTATAAGGCATCAAAAGGAAACAAAATATTAAAGAAAAAAGAGAAGATGAAACAGAATTTAACTTTAAAACAGGGGATACAATATTTATAAAAAGATACGAATGTTAGGAGAAGTAAAGATAAAGCACGTTACGAAAAGCAGAAGTCATAGGAGATGTAGTCAGAAATATCGTACCAGTTAAATATCACGGTCAAAATACAAGGGCCTAATTAAGGACATAAAACGTCCTCCACAGATTCGTTCTTTTCCTGCTGCAAGTTCTCAGGATCCAGGCCTTTCTACTTCAACCGATTGCCCCCAATTCCGGTATACTTCCAATAAAGGAGGGACAAGCTCTCATTAGTACACTTATCCTTAGTGGTCTTTAGTTAAGATATTAGATTTAAGCTTAATACGCGATGATCTAGAATTTAATGTTAATCGGTACGGTAACCTAAATACATATGTGACACAGTACTTTTGGGGAAAAGGTAGTTAACTCTGTAATAAATAATTTAAAAATTCAAACAGATTATATTCAAAATATAACAATTGAATATTAAAACAACTATTGCCATCAAAAAGGGTTAAACGCGGTATTCTAAATCCTTTCGGGTCTCTTATGAATGATATGGTTAATGCAATAACTAAGGGCTCCACATATCAATTTGCGGATGATACCTGTATCGTTATTGCCAATCATAGTATGGATGCAGCACAAACTGAAATGCAGGCAAGTTATGACATGCAGGCACATGATGTCGGTCTAGTGGTTAACGCACAAAAAATCAAAACTTGTTCACATACACTCATCTCACAACAAAGTGGCCACTGCACCGACTATAGTTTTCCATAGCCATGAATGTCTCCACGGAATGTTTCAACACTGTACTTGTCAACCCATTGAAAATGTCAAAAATCACATGTATGTTGGTCTGATTATTGATGAACAATTCTGCTGGAGAGCGCATATAGATCACGTGTGTGCAAAACTTCGCTCTGTGTTGAGTAAAGTTTATGTTTTAAAATTTAAGCTATCATATAAAATACTTAGATTACTTTATATGGCTCTAGCAGATTCTGTTATTAGTTATGGACTTAGCTATGCTTATGGAAGAACTTATGTAACTTACATACAGGAAATTTACACATTACAACGCAAAATGCTTCGATTGATAGTACCTAAGCACATTAAAAATAAGTATATAGATAATGGGTCCTGGGTCTTTTTAAATATTGCAAAATCATAAATGTTTTTGATAAAGTTAAATTTAATATACTGACTGAAGTAAATAATTCAGAATATCTAGTTCTTAGAAAACGACCTGTAAATCTACGAAATATAGCTTATAAATCTAACATGTATGTACTTCCGAAAACTAAAAATTTCTATGGAGCAAGAAAGTTGCCCCACCTTGTAACTACTTTCATTAATGACTTGCCTCTAGAATTACAAAAAACATACGGTAAATCAAAACTGTTTAAAAGTAAACTAAAATCATATTTGTTAAATCAACCATACTTATTGTAGTAAGTACCTACTTCATATTAGAATATTGTGATTTAATAATAATATATCTTTGTTTATATAAGAGGAATCTCTAGCGTAGATAAACCCCTAGAGGCTTACATGCTAGTATTGTACTGAATAATGTAACATAATTATGCTTAATAAATAAAAAATATTAAAATTGTAACAGATAATTTGGATAATGACGATGCCATAAGATACGGTGCTTTAATAAATGATGTAAAATTAAATCAAGGTCAGTTAAACAGAAAAATTACAGTGGTCGCCGAAATGATGAAAACCTTTATTAATATTACAACTACTACAAAACTCAATTTCATACAGCTAGATAAATCTCTTTGGGAGATGAGAAAACAAATTAATATTAAAAATAACTCTCAAACCGAACTTAAAATATCTAATGCATATAACCTGTTTTTACACAATTTTCAAACTATATCAAACTGGATGAAATTGAAACAGTAGTAGCCTTTAGTAAACTAAGAACATTGCATCATTCTATTATTGACACCAATGAACTTTTATCATTGTTAAAAACTATTGATCGAAGAAATAAACTTATATTTCCTGTAAAATTAGAAAAAGAATTAAAATTAGAACAGATAGTGCAGTCAAATTAGCGATTAACCTCGGAATGAGAGATAATAAGCTAAATTTTCGTATACAATGTGTCTGGTCATCGGTGTCGGAGACTTTAGGGGTGTGAAATACGGTAAATTTTGTCGACAAATCAATATCCCTATTTTTTTTCTCTATCCATGATGAAATGGCGGCCATATTTTTTTTGCCTCGAGGCACGCGTGCTTGTACTGATTAAGCCATAACTACCCATGTAGAGGTCCTAGCAAGACAAAAGAGGACTTTGAGAGTTTGATAGCTAATAATATAGACAATAAACTAATGATTAAAATTTTCCCATTTCTTTTTATAAAAGATGTTTTTTACATTTTTTTAAATTATTAGCTTTTTCATAAAATCTAAACTGTCAAGCTACACGCATTTTTTGTGCGCATTTTTTGTTTTTGAACGTTAGTACAAAATGTGTGCTTAAAAATAAGTCTTACATCTTAGCCTTATGTAAGATAGTTTAAAAGTTATGACGGTTTGAATATGACCCTTGAAAGCTTAAATATCCCGCTAATAAAGAACAAGACTTCGAACACGGATTCGGGGAATTACAAGGGTGTGTCTTTAGACAATGCTGTGTTTTGTAAGAGCATATAAGAAAAGGAAGTGTTATTAGGTACGAGTGAGAAGGTAAAAAGATCGAGAATTTGGTTTACAAATCTAATAAAATAAAATAAACAGGTTTTTTGTAGGCATTTTGGCTGTCATGAGTTTATAGTAAAGTATTTTTGATACAGCGCGCAATGTGATTATTTCTTATAGTTATTTTAAAATGCGCAACGTTTTCTATAATTATTTTTGGGACTGAGCTAATGAAAAAATAATTTACGTCCAAACAGCGGAAAAACTGCATAGTTGTCTATGTACGTTTTTCTTTTTTGAGAAACGAGAACTTGTTGAACGATTAGTTAACGTTGCAGACTCTGAATTTTCTGAATGACTCAATTTAATGTTATTGTGAAAAAAGTAATAAATCTTATGAACCCAGAACGCATTCACTTCAAAAAACCTTTAAAAGCATCATACAATAAAAAATCACACGCATAATGTCACATTATTTATTGAAAACAACAATACCTACAACCACTTGAAGAAATTGACTAGTGGAAGAACTGACCCACAAGACCTTTGCATTTTACTAAATGCAGCATTTACTAACAGCATGTAAGTTAGGTACTGTACTAATTAGTACTGAAATAATTAAATAATAAATAATGGTCGATTTGACGACGTCGATGCAACGTGGCTGGGCGGGCGGCATCACTCAGTGAGAGAAAAAACAAAACAGCATGAATGATATTTTCTGGTAAAAATTAATACTTATTCGATAATAATAAATGTGTAAAAATAAGTAGTGTAAAACTTCCTAAAATAACATAAATATAATGTTTGATTATTATACTTCTTTGTTTCAATAAATGAAACTAACTTTTACGGATTCTATCGCGTTTAATTTAACTTTTTTAATTCCCGACGTTTCATTTCTCTTCAAAATTGTTATTTATTCGATATATATATTTAAATGTGGATAAAAAAACATCTAAAAAAATCGATGTATCGTTCATATACTTCGATGTTTTTAAAATTGATGTTTCACTTTCGAAAATATCGATGTTCTAATATCGATGTTTTTTATGAGCAATGTTGCATCCCTACCGCCATACCAATATTCTCAAGATAAGGAGTCTATCTGTTTAGACGCTTAGAGATACTATCGCCAACTATCTACTGGCTCAAGTTGCCGTCAAAATCGCCCAAGGACTGCGCAATGTGACGCATCAACATATTGTAAAGCAGTGTACTTTATAGTATTATTATCGTTTGATATCGAGATAACATGCCTTAAAAAACAAGCATCCAAGCCAAAAATCTTGGAAAAAAATGAAAACATGGTTTAAAGGACAAGCATCCGAGCCATAACAACAATTACAATGTTTAAAAAGAAATAAAAATTCAACCGAAATTTGTAAAATCTTTAGTGGAATCGAAAAACGGCGCGAGCGAAAATTTGAGATATTGAAAAGTATTAAATAATTGATAGATCGAAATAATTTTTAGTGTAATATGGAAACAATTGATAAACAAAATGATAAATGACTGTATAAAGTGTTGACGTTTTGTTAATAATTAAAAATATGAAGTTAAAAATTTGGTGAGGTTATGTTGACATCTAATTCGAGAATATATACACTGTAGTCTTACGCCTACACGTTTACACACATATAAATAATATGTTGAACGTGTACTTAGCGCGAGTGTCTCCGGATATACCTTCATTTTGGGGTTCTAAAAGTTGTCTCAAAAGTCTCATAAAATTTCGTGTCTGCGTCGTAAGTTATTCAAGGCAAAGGTAAAAAAAAATTCGCGATTATCTCGGTTTCTGTTGCTCCAATGATGTTAACATTAATTATAAAAAATGTAGAGCATAAAATTTTATGACAAAATTTATTTGAAACATTTTTTCATGCGCTTAACCGTTTTTATGGTAGAGGGCGGTGAGCGCGCAGCGCTCAGCCATACGTACTGTAATGCAAGGTCAACCGTGAATATTTGTGACTACTACCTTGAATTTTAAATAATTTGTAGGGTTGGCTATAGTCGTCCGGTACCTGATTTTAATTATGTTTTCAGTTTAGGAGGCTTATCAGGGTTAAGCTTGAACCTTTTACACTTTTTTTGGATGTCTGAATTTCGTTTTCAATTAATTATTATAAAAATAAATTTCACTAAAAATTGCGTATAACGAAACGCAAAGATATAAATATCGTCTAGTATTATGAAGTAGACGTCCGGTTCTTGGTTTTAATTATGTTTTGAGTTTAGTAGGTTTGTCAGGGTTAAGCTTGTTTTTGTTTTTTGTTTTTTTTGTTTTTGGATTTCGGAAATGTGCTTTGAATTAATTACGATAAAAATAAATTTCACTAACTAAAATTTGCATGTAACTAAACGGGTAACCCATAAAAAAATTATTACTCGTACCCAGACAATCCATTTGTAGCTGAAGATGGGACTCATACACAACGAATTGAGTCGCAGTTGTTTAATTTACCACTATCATAGCAGAGTTTAGGGCAACCTGACTTTATAAATAAAATAGATAGATAAGGTTCAAGCTTAACCCTGACGAGCCTCCTAAACTGAAAACATAATCAAAATCAAGTACCGGACGTCTATAGCCAACCCTACAAATTATTTAAAATTCAAGGTAGTATTCACAGATATTCACGGTTGGCCTTGAATTATATTACGTATGGCTGAGTGCTGCGTGGTCACCGCCTTCTATCGCAAAACGGTTGAGCGCATGAAAAAATCTTACAAATAAAATTTATCGCAATATTTATGCTCTAAATTTTTTGTAATAGATGATAACATCATTGGAGCAATGAAAATCGAGATAATCGCAGAAAACTGTTTTTCTTTTACTTTTGACCTTGAGTAACATAAGACGCAGACACGAAACAGTGAGACTTTTGAGACAACTTTGAAAATGCCAAAATGAAGGTATATACGAAAATTCAGCTTATTATCTTTCATTCCGAGGCTGACCCCTTTTTTATGGTAAAGTGACTGGACGAAGAGTATAGATTTAAAAGTATATACAAAGGAAAATCAAATAAAATTTATTCTAGATATACCCCCAGTTGATTCCAATACATACTTATATTACAGAATCATTTCTCTATCTATCACTAAATCCATGAACCAGACATCCCTTATTGTACCTAAATACCCTTGACTTTTTATGAAAGGGTTGAAAGCGGTGTCACTTATTCACCCGTGTAAAGTAATTGATGACTCACTGTTCCTGTTTGAAGAGGATTATTCACCTATGTTGAATAAAGATAACTGTGTTGTCAGCTTGATGAGTTTTGCAGCTAACGCCACCCAATACCGACCCCTGTTTACTAACAGTTACTATCTTTATATCATAAAACTCTACTGAGCTTGATGATGTAAAAGATAGTAAAAATACAAACGGATCGATGGATGTTTTGCTCAAAAACTACAGTATTACTTACCAAGAAAAGTGGAAATGAAATATCCTACTATAATTTATTTGGAATATGCATGTTCCAAATAAATTATAGTAGGATAGCTCAGCTGACAACAACTGCGAAGCGAAAATTAAAGAATTAAGTTTAAAGAGGCATCAAGAAAATATACAGGAATATCCGTTGACTCCCTTACCAATAATAAATCTTCAAGTAATATCACAGCTGCTAATTACGACATCTTCGAATCCAGTAACCTGGATGACGTAGAACTTACCAATCTACAGCAGCTGAACCATATTTTAACTAGAAGTGTGAGTGATAGTGTAAAAAGTGATCAAAGTGAAAGTATCATAAATGTGAAGGACATCAGTATCGGGACATTAATTTTATATGCAATTTTATTTATAATAATTTTAAGCTTTTGTAAAAGATATTTGTACAGAAATTATCGGACTAAGAAAACTTCTATGCCCGGTTATTTTGAATCTAAGGGGGGAGGAGTTATGCGTCCCGATATTTCCGGTATTGCAACGGAGACCATAACAGTTGAAGCGTAAGCGTGGGCGTAGATTGCTGAATTGCGTCTAGAACACGAATGGTAATTCGTAGGCATACTGATAACTGTTCTTAACATGTATCGGACAGGTAGTTTTAAGTTGTATTACATCGGGTATTAATTAATGTATCGCACATTATTAGCCTTAAGTATAAAATAAAGTCTTTTTGAAAACGTCCTCGGACAATTGCGAATCTTGACTAGTTTTACACTATTTTGGTTACAGTTAATTTTTAATTAAAAAAATGGTACTGACAAAGTTGCACACAGTCCTATCAGTACGTAGATGTTGTAGTCCATAGAAACTTTCATCCATCCTTGATTAAATATAATGTAAATTAAAAAATGCAAACGCGTTGTCCCCCCTGATTTACTAAACTAACCAGTTCCCACTCACTATACAAGACACATCAGCTTTGTGCTGCTATTTCACGCTGGTATTGTGCTTACGTGTTCCGTTCTCAGCCCCACTCGTGGTGACACATGCGCTACAGGGTAGCTCTACTACTATGCCTATCAGTAAGATGTATATGGGCTGTCACATTAATATACTTCGAAAATGGGGGGAGGGGAATTTGTAGCACTAGCAGTCCCGGGAGGCTGCTACTAATACTACGCTACTCACCAAAGGATAAAACCAGGAGTGTTACCAGTGATGGCTTACGGAATAGAAACCTGGTCCCTCACTGCTGGCCGTATGAAGAAGCTAAAAGTCACACAGCGAGCGATGGAAAGGATTATGTTCGGAATTTTTCTACGTAATAAAATCCATAATGAGGATATCCGCAGGAAAAAACAAGAATAACTGACATAGCTCAGCGGATCAGTTAGATGAAGTGATATTGCCATATAGTCGATCAACTAGATGGTGTAACGACTTGATGAGACATGTAGGTAATTAATAGATGTAGATGGCCGCAGTGTACTTGTGAGTCGGGTAATTTCTGAAAATATTACGCACCTACAAACATACAAGCATGTGGGGGTAACAGGGAACCTTCTTTTATTTGAAGTTAGTATCAGTCCTCAGATAAAATTTATCTAAAAATAAAATTAAATAGTTCAACTGCTTAATACTAAATTTACTTGATGGAAAACTTTTGTTTGATGATTGAAAAACCTAAATTAAATTAAGACGTGTTATTGCAGAACGAAATAAATAAAAGGCTTATTAAACAAGACCGAATTAAGAAACCTAATAAGGATTCAAGAAAACAAAAGCAATAAAATTAGCCAGTTAGGAAGGTTTCTGTCTTGCTAACTCGCTTAGCTTCCTAATTTGGAAAGGAGTAAGGAAAGTGTAATCGCATTTAGAATTCTCAGTCGGCTCGAATCGTGCCAAGGTAGCGGATATACCCACGCATTTTTGTGTATAAAAAGAAACCGAAACCGCTTAAAAAGATAAAGATTATGATGCCGTAAAAATGTACTGTGTAATGGCGAAGAAAGAAAATCCACCACCCTATATAAGGTGACAAAGGGAAATGAAACGGGTGATGGGCAGCATTTTCAACCCGCCTGCCAAGTATGCCAGCTTTGAAAAATCCCCCCATGATGCAATCTATGGGGAATGTTTTATCAGAATCTTCAAATTCGCTTACTTTCCTAGTTTGGTTTCCTAAATTCAGTGTGTAACATGTCTTTAAATCTGAAAATTAATTGAATATAATAAAAACATACATTTTATTTACTCTGTAAACAATAGGATGAATTGCTTACTCCAGATCCCTTCTGTATCACATTTCGATGGTTTACTTGTTTCATTACCAAACATGTTATCATCAACAAAATAAAGCCGTGAATTAAAAACTAGAGCCGTTGTATCTCAATAGCTAAGCGCTCGTCAAGATTTCACAGTAAGCGAGAAGGAGCCCGGGTTCGATCCGGCATCAATGAAATTGTTAATTGAGATTTAAGTGATAATTTTCCACGTGCTCGGCGGTGAAGGAAAACATCGAGATTCTGCATGTCTGAGGAATATAAATATTTTAATATGTGATGTTTGCCAACAAACATTTCATGAGCGCGGACTGCTCCAGAAATGAGAGAGGCCCGTACCTAATTGAGACTATATATACGTAACTTTACAGTTTGCTTTTTAACATCATCATCATCATCCTCCCAAGGATCGCCACTAGGCAAAGTCCTGAGCCCCCTGCATCCATCAACTTCCTGCATGTTCCAGGTCGTCACTCCATCTAGTGGGGTGATGCGCTACACTTCGTCTATCGCTACGAGACTGCCACTCGAGAACCTTTCTTCTCCATCGGTTGTCGGTTCTTTCTGTTAATAAAACTTTATTTCAGTATTTATTTAAAATTGTGCTCTTTCTAAATAAAATTAAATAACCTTATAACATAGTCACCTTTTACAAGTATTCTAAGTTTGAGTACAGCTACATTCATATTTTTTTTATTCATTACGGCCTAACAATATGCTCTGGTGAACATAGACCTCATAACCATGCTTGGTTGGCGGGTTTGCATCAACAGATTTTTATTTTTGAGTTGTTACCAGGTTCGAAGATGCTGCTGCCCTTCTGTTTCATTTTACTCTGTTAATTCTTACGACATCAACGAGATGATAAGGAATAGTGCATTCTTTTACGCAGCCACTATACAGCGACGCCATCTTATTGGGGACCCGTAAATAATAAAATTAAATCCTACACCCTACTTTAATTTTACCACTGATTTGATGATGCATTGAGGCTTCAAAGCAAAGTGCTTGAAAACGTGAGACTTCAAGAATTAAAGATATAGTGCGTTTATTCTGTACGCGCCGAAATTAATATATAAAAGTGGAAGGTAGCCAGCTTGAACTATAACATCAAGACTTGAAACACTTCTTTATTTATAAAGTATAAAGTGATGTAATGGTAAGTTACACCTGATGTAATGGTAAGTTACAACTACAACACATGAACACCTGAAAGCGACTCCAAATAAACAAGGCTGCAGATGCGTTGTCACCTCCGAGGAAAAATGATGAATTCCTCGCAGCCAGTAATTATACGAGTATTAACTCTCTATACTGTTCAGATAGGAACATAGCAGTGTACACACAATTTTTTACGAAATGGGTATTTTTGAAATAATTAAGACAGTGGTAAAAGACGGATTCCTAGGTAGAAGGAGTCCTAACTGGAAACCTTCGTGAGCTAGGTCATAGCAAATCATTCAAAATGCTGGGAACATAAAATATATATAAAACAAAGGCAATCATCATCATCATCATTACAGCCCCTCACAAGTCCACTGCTGAACATAGGCCTCCTCCAAGGAATGCCACAAAGCACCGTCCTGAGCCACCTGCATCCATCGACTTCCTGCATGTCTTACTAGGTCGTCACTCCATCTAGTGGGGGGCCACCCTACACTTCGCCTACCGGTACGAGGCTGCCACTCGAGAACCTTTTTATCTCCATCGGTTGTCGATTCTTCGAGCTATATGCTCGAAGAATCGACCGAAACGACGCTGCCACACTCGGTCTTCAGCTTCGACAGTTGGCTCTTTTTGGTAGACAGATCTCTGGCAAAGACTTTGTAGCCCTAGTTCCGCTCGATCGCTTCTTCACTACGAGCAGTATTAAAGTTGCGTAAGTCCCGCCGCATGCATTTGGGGATCTGTCTGTTCAGTTGCCTGTATGCTGCCAAGTCTACTGAAGACTGCAGCTTCATTTCCCGTCTACTAGCCATGAGATTAAGAGTGTGATCGGAGAATTTTTGTGTTCTTCTGCGGCGGGTCTTGCAAAACTTAGCTCCGACCGCATGGACAGTTTCCACAAGCTTGTAATTCATATCGTCTACTGCATTGCAATCTTCTAGGCATTGAAAACGGTTTTGTAACTCGAGCTGAATTGTTTCGGGACCTTGGATTAGAGCACGAGGGGGACGGAGCGTTGACTTCATTAGTCGACACCTCTCCAACTTAACGTTTAGGTTCAGTGTGCCTCTAACCAGTCAGTGATCGCTACTAGTTTTCACCCTCGCGATCACTGAGACGTCACTGAACAGTTGCCGTCTAGTCGTCATAATGAAGTCAATCTCATTTTTGATGAACCGTCGGGGCTCGACCAGGTCCACTTCCTATAGGGCCGCTTCTGGAAGAAAGAGTTCATCATAAAGTCCTTCTTTCTCAATGAAGTCAGCCAGCTGCTGGCCCCTTGGGTTCCGTTGCCCTATTCCAAATTTCCCTACCCTCAGCTCGCCGTTCTCTCTTGTGCCTAGTTTTGCGTTGAAGTCTCCCATTAACACCGTATAATGGGTTTTGGAATAATGCATGGCTTTAGAGATATCCTCATACATTTCCTCCACCTCCTCATCGGGATGTGCCGAGGTAGGTGCGTAAACCTGTATGACATTCAATGAATACCGTTTGGTGATTCTGAGTATAAGGTACGTAGCCCTCGTCGACACACTCACAATGTTTAAAACGTTGTTAACGAGAGACTAGTGGACGATAAATCCGACACCTTTTTGGGACAGATGGTCGCCCTCCCGATGATAGAACAAGTTGCCGGATTCGAGGATTATCGTGTCCTCTCCCTCTCTTCGGACCTCAGATAATCCTATAATATCCCAGCGTAACTTGTCTATCTCTTCTTCCAGCTCGAGAATCTTTTCGTCAGTCCTCAGGGTACGTGCGATGTATGTTGCCAGGTCGAGTCGTACGTGTTATTTATATTAAAATATAACTTTTCTACCCTTTTGAATGGACTAAAGAATGTGACAAGTTCAAGTGAACAACTAGTTGTCTAAATAATTACATAAAAAATTTCATCTCCTTATTTCTCAGCCTTAGGTGAAATTTTTGTTCAAATTTGTACGGAACCACCACTGAAGTAGAACCAACTTAAAAATTAAACATTAAAATTGATTCATAATTATTAACGAAATTATATTATTGCGTTCATAAATATAAAAGAAAATAAAATAAAGTTGAGTTAAGAATCTCCTCCTTTTCTTAAGTCAACTTACTACTAGAACTCATTATTCTTCATCAGCTCTTTACAGGTTTTAGCTAAATTGGCCTCACCCATAGTAGGAAGTATTTGCCAAACTCTCAACATTTAGCAGGCTGATTGGCAATCGCAGCACTAGATGTATTTCATCCGCTGTTTTCCTCGCCCATTATTCTATATATCACGGCTAAAAACCGAATTGCGGATACAATTAGGTTTAGCCGGTTACAACTAAGAACAACCAATAGCCGTTGGTTAAACTTAGGTGCTTTTGGCTTTTAGCCACAACATGAAGCATAAATACAAAGACGTTTATACTGCCGTCTATCTAAAATCACTTGGTCCTTTTGACCTTTCCCGTAGTCGTTTCTTACGGTACCCCCAAGACGAAATGATGTACTACCCCCTACCACGTACTAGAAATATCAGAGTATTTAGTAAAATAATGTATTACTCTAAAACATAAATAAAAAGTGATGAAAATAAATTAATCCTTTAATAATGAATTCCCTTTTCCTCTTAACTAAGCGAAGATAATCCGATAATGGAGTTTGAAATTGTAGAAAATTGGGATTGAACTTTTTTAATCACTTTAACCTTTTTAATTCCAATAACTTTATCAAAACGAATATTAATTGATACGTGTCGAGTTAAAAACTAAGCACTGGTTATAATTTCACATGGAAATTCAAAGGAGAAAAGTAAATTTACATTTTTATCAATACTTTTTGTCTATAATATTGAAATAACTGCCTTCGATTAAGCTCGGAGAGTTATTTGCATGTTATTCAGACATGAA
This sequence comes from Parnassius orleans, assembly GCA_029286625.1. Lineage (NCBI taxonomy): Eukaryota > Metazoa > Arthropoda > Insecta > Lepidoptera > Papilionidae > Parnassius > Parnassius orleans. The sequence continues at coordinate 799,916 of JAGSMP010000212.1, read as the reverse complement.
TAACCATTTAAAAAATTGTCTATCTAAGCCGTGTAGTGGTGGTAAAGGAATATACACTGTAGCATATCATCCTATGGGTGTCGTAATAGGAGACTGAGGGAAAAACACGGAGAGGGACAATGGTGTCTTATTAGTAACATCAAGAAAGAAAAAACTGTAAATTCCATCACGGCAACTATGGCAAACATTTGCCTTTAAGCAACGACAGAAAGAAAAAGCCCCAGTACCTGGCAGCCTCCCTATTCCTGGCTGTGGTGGAGGTTATGGTAAATGGTAGAGTATACAAAAAATCACCTTTGACTCAACTAGATCCTGGAGCTGGAAGAAGAAATAGACGAGTTGCATGACATATGAAAGGAGTATTTGAGGCCTAAAAAGGGAGAGTACACGGTAATTCTAAGAATTACCGGAGAATTATTATGTTTTGGTCTGAAGTCCTCACAAATGACTACGCATCTGCCTTCTTTGGCATTGTAACGGCTGGTATTCATGGGCTGCCGTAGCTACTTACCATCACGTGAACAGTTCACGTGATGGTAGGTAGCTACCGCAGTTTCGTCGGTTACTTCAGTTTTATAAAAAACGGCGTAAAAAAGCAGCTTAATACTCCTTTGTTTTATATGTTGTGGGTAGACAACTGGAGACACTTTTTACTGGTAACAAGGCGTACTATCTTAGTCCTCAGGGCTGACAACGCATCTACATTCTGATACTTAATCGAGGGACAGATGTATGTGTTTATGGAACATTGCATCCACAAAAAATTAGGTATACTGTGTGCTCGTTTGTCACACGCATTTTATGAATATATCCCTTTACGCTAAAGGAGTAATATGCACACAAATCTTGATTGTATCACCCTTGGTGTAATCAACTTCCAGTAAATAGTTTTGCGATTAACAAATTTCATTTCGAGGACATTCGATTACCGTCAACAGAACTGAAGCAGTGGACTCTTCTTGCTTAATTTCCCTCTCAAACATTTAAGTTATGTGACCAACAGCGGGATGATTACTTTCTGCTATTTTAATTCTTAAACTGTTATAAATGGTGAAAGTAAAATAAATGTTAAGGGTCAGGATGCGGACTGCAAATTCATAAAATAAAGTAAGAAAAAACTAAAATTCCAGCATATATTCGTCTGTCTGCTTAGCACAGGCCTACTTTTGTTTCTGAAAGGGATTTAGGGCAATGAAATATACGCCGCGCTGCCCTGATGCGTGTTGGTAGATTTCACGCGTCTTCAATTTTTTTAAATTCTCATACATGCAGGTCTCCACACGATATTTTCCTGCGAATTCATGGTAAATGAATTCGGGGGCAAGAACGAGTTATGTCGGACTCACACCGACTAAAACCCCATGGTGTTCCACCTTCGCCGCATATTGGCAGGGACACGAGAAAGCTTTCGCACACATCCGCGGCCGCCCCTTGGCAGCCCCTCCTCAAGGGACGACTTTTCCTCCCCATTCTCCTTCTCAGGCAAGACGCATCAGGAACACATGGCACGCCTTCCTCCACGGCCTCAAACTCCACCTGCGTAACGGGCCCCCCCGAGTCCGATACGCGGAGCCCATGGGGCCAAGAAAATCGAGCGCTCGGTAGAAACCGCTTTCCCGAACCCAACGGCGGATCTGGTCTTTGGCTCCGCCGCCAACAGAGTTTGAGTGGTTACCTCGGGCCGGCCCTACACCACGGGCCAGCCAAGGGGTTCCTCTTTGTTCACCGCAGGTGACCAAGCCAGGGCTACTAAGCCCCCCCCCCCTTGCCACGACAAGGCGGGTACCCGTTCGGGGGGGGGTGAATTACTCCTAACACTAGGATTATAAGCTTGCTTGAGGCAGTCAACGGAAGTGTTTATATTTAAAAGTAATGTCCTCCAGACCGAATATCGGTCACGGCGGCCTGCCTCAACAGAGACTAGCCATCTTTGCAGGACAGGATTAAAATGCACAAATAAGTGCGCAAGCCCAAGTGCACTCTCTATTACCTTACTCTCACAGACAAATGTGACGACAACCCGTCACGACCAGAGAGAGATCAGGCACAAGAACAACGTCTTTACGTGCTTTTCGAGGCACGGGGATGAACCAACTTCCTGACTCCGGGTTGCTATGGATAATTTCTTGACAGGAAAACCCAATAACACATTTTGGCTCGACCCGGGTTTAGAAGCTGAAACCTCATGATCATTAGTGGCGCTGACGACCACTAGACAAACGAGAGAGTTAGCAGTGATAATGAAAATAAATATTAATATCGTAACTAGTATTACTAAAAAAGTAACATCATTATTAAATTAATTTGAATTATTAATGGTCACATACAAAATGATATCATGCAATAATATATGCATGTCTGAGAATGCAACAATGCGTTGAATGCAAGCAAGAATTTAGAGTTTGTTTGAAAATGGATACAACGCTTTTATTTCGTGCCATTATTGCATTCACGTCTGTGATTTTCATTCATCCATTGCGCCAACAAATGCAGGTTCTTCCAATTTCAGATTCTTGTTGAAAAGTTAGTCACAACCAAACGGAATTTATGCCTAATGATTTCTTATATTTACGCGAACACTACACATTTAAATAAAACTAGTTTTACGGATTTTATCGCGTATATTAACTTATTTTATATTCCCGACGTTTCGAGTACTTTACAGCACCCATGGTCACGGGGGGGACTGAGGTATTTGACGTCCCAATGTCATAGTTAACCACGGTTACCTCCAGATTAAAAATTATTAATTTTTGTTCCGATCTACGCAGTATGAACTTACAGTATCTTGAAGTCTTGCAGTTGTATGCTTGGGTTGGGATTTAATTTTATTAATTATAGGATCCCAAGCGGATGGTAGCACCCAGCCATCTTCTCTATTTAAATTAGGATGTTTTTTGATTTCAATAGCCTCGCGAATCATCTTTGGAAGGAATCGGTGTTCTTTAGCGAGGATTTGTTGTCTATCAAATCTAATGTAGTGACAGGGCGATCCTGTACATGTTCACAGACTGCAGACTTACCGGAGCGTCGATTCTTCACATCAGCTATGTGTTCTTTAACGCGGGTTTTATTGATCTTTAGTTTGTCCTATATAAGAGAGACCACATTCACAATCAAGCTTGTACACTCCTGCATCTTGCAGAGGGACATTACACTTAACTGATGGTAAAAACTGACTAATCTTCTTCGGCGGCTTGAAGTATGTTATTTGTTATTTATGTCTGTTTGGAAAATTATCTCATACTGATTATTTCAATTTCACCATTCTGTTAACAATTGGAGAGTTTTTTTTTCAATTTCATATTCAATTCACATATCGAAATACAAATTTTGCAAACATATTAGCGGGTTTTTTTTTTCTACAAGGAAAATGTGCTGGTCGAAATAACATATTTTAAATACAAATTTAAGGTACTGATGAAATTAACAGCGTAGACTATACGCCCGAGTACTGGGCAAATGCCTCCCCCTATTTCTTAGTATAATACTGATACAGTAAAGACGACAGTCCATCGCGCTGCCCCTGTGCGTGTTTGCAGACTTCACATTATGAATATATTCTGTTTATTTGCCTCGAAGTTTAAACTATAGTGTTATTTAATAATGATTATCCTTGCATCACTGTGGGCTCAAAGGTTTCAATCTGATAGTAAGTTGATGCTGTAGCCCATAGACACTTTCTATCGCATTGAACACGGGGAGTGCTCAGAGGAATTGTTTTTATCGATTCCAGTCGGTAAATTCGACCATCACACATCGGGATAAAATTCACATTACCATCCACACCATCCGGATACGTGGCAGTACACCAATATGCGATTTACTAGGTGTTTTCTTACTCGCATGATGGTTTTGTGGAAAAGGCTAGCGGTGATGTTTCTGGACCAATACGACTAAGGTATCTTCAAGGAAGAGTCTTCTCCTTTTTAAAAGGCCAGCAATGTACCTGTAATTTCCATAGTGTCGTAATTATATATGGTCATAGTTACTCATCATCAACTGAGCTGCATGTTCGTTTGCATGGTCTTTTAAATAAAGCAATTACTTTATAATCTTGATGCGTTGCAAGCTAAGGACTAACATGTAATGCCTTGTTGCCAGTAAAAGGATCTCCGGTTTTCAGCACTAACTCTACGAAACACAGCAGCATTATTTTCCTATTTAACACAGGTTTTCTTTAATAGCGTGGACTTTTCCCGCCGAATAACCCCTGCGTGCTGCAGCCATAGTACAGCGGCAGCTTGCCTTTACACCTACCCTCAGTCCTAGCAACATAATAGTGAATAACTGTACATAAAAGTTCTTTGTACGTTTCATAAAGAATAGAAGAAAGGTTCTCGAGTAAATAAAGGGTCACGAGTGAAGAAGTTTCGCGAAGTGTAGCGCAGCCCCCTGATAGATGGAATGACGACCCGGTAAGTGATGCGGAAGTCGATGGATGGCAGGTCGCTCAGGATAGTGCTTTGTGGTATTCCTTGAGGAAGGCCTATGTTTCACAGTGGACTTGTTCGTGGACATAGTTCTGAGAGTTTTGAAGCTGAACTTTGTTACTTTTGGATTTTTACTTTTCAATGTGTATGCATCTATAAAGAAAGCTAGCTCTAGCTATGACAGGCATAGGTTGCAATGCTTCTCTATTGTCGGAAATCAATTGTCGGAATCTTCACAGGTGCACGTACTACAACTCACTAAAGTTGCATCGCAATTAGTTAATATAGGAATGCAAAGAAAGCGAACAAACAAATATTCGTTTTTACTGTCCGAAAAAATTATACAAAAAATTTTCATTGTAATCGGGTAGGATTGTAAACGGTAACGGGATTTCTTTGTTTATATACGGAACCAACGAAAAATATTCATTTTTATGCTTATGGTGGATTTAGAAACATTATTTCAATGTTTACTAGGATCATTAGTAAAAGTGACAACCAAGATAGGAAAATTCAATAAAAGTACTCCCATTCAATAGTAAGTTACTCCCCTCGGTAATTACGAGGAATACCTTAGTTATTACTACGCCCCGAGTAAATTACGACGATTCGACATAAAATATAGAGTTTTACAACAGAGCACAAGTTGTGGAGAGAGTAAAGTAATACGTTTGCTCAAGATCTTAATTAAAGGAACTTTTTTTTTATTGAAAATGGCAAATCATTGTCCTAATTGTAAGTGGCTACTGCTGCCAATGGATACTTGCAACCAACTTTAATCAATGAACGTTCCAGATACGTTACTAAAGAACTAAAAAAAATACTTTCGTCTAAATACATTGAAAACTTCTACCCATGCTTTTCCACCTTTAGGAGAACAATTTTTTCTCCATATTTATATGGAATCATTAATAAAGTACAACGTGTTTGATAAAAAGAATCATTAGTATCGTTTCACAAATGACGTAGATATCGAGTAACATACATATTACGAAAAATAACATACAGACGAAAATAATTGACGACCTCCTCCTTTTTCAAAGTCACCTAAAAAATATTAAATTACTAGCTTTTTTCGCTTGCGTGGTCTTCAATTTGGAAACATCATTAAAAATTAAAATTCCGTGCCAAATTTAGCAAAATTCGATCACTTTTAGAGTCACTTCGGTGTCTGTGTTTGCGTATGCGATATTTGATTCATATCATTGGTCCCATTCAATATTGATTGGCACCATAAAATAGATTCTGATATTTTTTCTAGGTTCAAGAAGACTTAAAAATTAAACCAAATAACATTCTCAAGCTACGAGTATTTGCTCGGTAACATTTCCTTCTTACATAGACGTTACACTAAGCCCCTTTTCCAATATTTGCATTGCCAACAAACATCTCCCTCTTTTTTATAAAAGGTGCCCGCCCTCGGATTAGCCTGATCTCGTATCTGTTTCCATTGCGTGTTAATTGGAGCGTAAAAATCTTTTGTGAATGTTATCCGTGTCTATTTTTGTATTCTACTGTGCTTTAGATTTTGTTGTTTAAAATTTTGGAATTTTCCGGACTAAATTATATAAACTATAACGTTTTTAACGAAACGTACTACCGAATTTAGTTAAGCTAGTTGCCTTTGTATATATATATATATATATATATATATATATATATATATATATATATATATTGTTTAATAATTGAAGTGATAACGCACATGCAGTTCACTTGATGGTAAGTGGATACTGCAGCCCATGACCTAACCAAACAACGTCAAGCAAATAAGGCTACATATACGATTTCACCTTTTTTTAGTGTTGGGATATCCTCATGGATACCTGTCTGTTGCAGGGGCAATACGAGCCCACGGTGTTTGTCGTTTCGCTTTTTGCCTGGACTACGGGAACTCTTTCGCACACTACAGCAGTTTCGACGAAGTAAGCCCATATAGGTTCCTTTTCGTAGAGGGAGTGGAGCTGGAGTTCTCCATCCCTTCTTCATTTGAGGGTGCACGGGAATACCGTAGCCGTCACCTAGAGGCCTTGTAAATCGGCTTCGGAAAACCCCCTTGTCCGTAGCCAAGGTCTCTTATAGGGGGTGGAGGAGAGCCTGATATGCTCTCATCCAGCGCCCTGTACGCCGGCTATAGATTGGGATATTTGCCGACCTTTCCTTCTCCCTCTCCGAAGCCTATAATTATACTGCTACTTGGTAGCAGAAAAACATGTAACAATCTTTAATTCAGATATTATATGCACAAACAACGGCTTATTTGGTGTGAATAATTTTGTTTATAATATTAACCGTGTATTGGCGGTGAAAGAATATCCAATACCCCATATCGTCCCGTGGGTATGGTATGAGGCAACAGAGTGAAACTGAAACATGAGGTGGGCAATAGCATCTTCTTGATAACAACTCAAAATAATTAAAAACTGCGGTTACCAATTCGCCTGCCAAACGTGGCTACTATGGCAAAATCCCCCTTATGAGGTAACCTTTGGTGTATGTGTTGGGTTTGAACGTTTATTACGCTAACAGTAGATATGAACCGTATACCAAATACAAATTCATACAAAAATTAATATACCTATCATAATAACGAAGCCACTTAGCCGTAACATGAACACATTTTTATATTATACTAGCTTTTGCCCGCGACTTCGTCCGCGTGGAGTTTGGTTATATTGCGCCCATGTGTGAAAAAGAGTCTGCTGGTACAAGCCACAATTATAAATAGATGTCGCGGGCAAAAGCTAGTAAACTACAAAACTTCTTTATACACCGCATTTTTTGTTAATCTATTACTGTGTGTCAAAATTATCAGCCTACTGGGCGAGCTTACGCGTGAACAAGCCACATTGAATTGCCCGTGTGAAAAACAATTTTCTCTCAAGTTTATACCCGAAAATTTTAATGTCTGCCCTTGTGATTTGTTTATAGTCATTGCAAAGCAGACTTTGAGGGGAAACTGTATTCGTTTGAATTCAAAGGGAAAATCATTCGGGATCAAGGGAATTTTGGTACAAATACAGTTTCCCCTTACTCACATGCAGTTATAATTGTGGCTTCCACTACATTGCGATGTAACGCTTTTACTTTTAGTCTGATTCCGTTGCACAAATGAGGAGGTTTTAAATTTTGCAACAACATAACAGGAGTGCCCACGCGCAGAATAAGCTTATGATGTGGAAGACCCGATGGTTTCAGTGAATTAAGAAATTCGACAGGGTAGTTAATTGTTATTGACGTGTACACCATTTCTTTCCCCTCAAAAGACGTTACCAGTATATCGTTAATTGCCGCTGCTTGGTCGTTTTTCGGGGTTAGTATGGCACGTTCACACAACCATTTCATTGGCTTATCGTGGATATGAGCAATATCTGAGTAAATTTTGGATATTCAGGATATCAGGGATGGCTATCATTCCGTCATTTATCGGGTAATCATCATTGCCGATTTCAAGTAGGAGATTTGCAAATCCACCAGCAGACTCTTTTTCTCCTAAGTGTACCCGCATATTTTTTGAGAGCTTGAGGATTTTAATTAGAGGCCATAAAGTGGATCTCTTAAGAAACGCCTTAATTTCATCTGCTCTAGTTCCTTTTGGCACTACTGGTAGAGTCTGTCTAAAATCTCCAGCCAGCAAAACCGTTACACCACCCATTAACTTCTTATTTCCTCTTATATCTTGTAGAGTTTTGTTTAAAGCCTCTTTGCCACCTTTATGAGCCATGGTTATTTCATCCCACACTATCATTTCCGTATATTATAATACTTCAACAAAATTACTTTTTTTCGATATATTACAAATGGGAGTATCAGCTGTTATTAAATTGAGTGGTAACTTGAAAGTAGCATGAGCAGTTCGTCCACCCTCAAGCAGTGTAGATGCTATCCCAGAAGAAACCACAGACAAAGCAATTACGCGAGTACTTCTAACTTTTGCTAATAGCAAATTTATAAGGAATATTTTGCCTGTTCCACCGGGAGCATCTAAAAAGAATATTCCACCCTCATTTGATTCAATTTTTGTGTTAATTTGATTATAAACTGCTTTTTGTTCGTCATTCAGTGATCCTTCATTATTTTTAAGTGTTTTCTCATGATGCTAAGTCGTAACTTGTCTCTTTAAGAAACTCTCTATTTTCAAATTGTTGTTCTTTGCTTGGCTGAGGTAACCCATACTCTTTTAGTAGCCGAGCACCCAACGCTAATACGGAATCTTCAATTACCGAATCTCATTTGTTAAATACCACATCTGTTATGTGTTCTACATCCAAAACTCCCTGTCTTTCTAATTGCCTTTTAAAATCTTCAGATAGGTATTCTTCGAATTTCTCCCAAAGGGTTAAAGGGTCTGATACTTGGCAGAACACTAAAATAATCGTAAAAAGATCCCAAATCATTTGCGGTGATTGGAAAAGTGCTGCCTCTACTATTGCTGCGAACAAATGCTGATCATCTTCAAGCAAGCCGCGAGCTTTGCACGCTGATTGGAACGTGGAATATACATGACCATTTAGAGTTTTTAACGCTTCAAACGAAATTGGGCACCGGATCTCATGAAGAAGCATGCAGAGGTGATAGCATTCTGTATTGTTCGGATGCACAGTATAAACTCTGACCAGAAAAATTCAAACAAACTCAACATTTGCTCCTCTCTTTCTCCTTTGGAACTTTCTTTTATCCCAAACGTAGTATGCAGGTACTTCTAGGTAGAGCAATGTTTTTGCAAAGTTATCCACTTTACACAAATCGAAAAAGGATAGGAGTGTGATTGTTGGAGGACTATTCACTCTTTCACTCAGATTTTTATCATTAAAATAAACCCTTTGCCTATTTTCCAAATGAACAGCGAGGTGGACTACAGGAGGGTAACGCTCATGAATGGGAAATTCAAGGATTCGCCATACTGCCTATGATGAACTTATATATCTTCCACTTGTGTAGATTATAACTTCATCCTTCTCATTCTCTATAGCAAACGCTGCCTTGTCTGAACCTTTATTTACGTATTTACAGACGTATTTTATTGATTTCACCAAATGACAATATTCCACATTTAAGTGAACGTTAAATTATTTTAATAATACTGGATTATAAGGGACTACCCAGCGATTATCTATGGTTATGCCTTTGATATCAACAGAGAACCCACCGTCATCTAGTAAACGTCTCTTGTACTGCGGATAACCGTCTTCACCAGTTTTAATTTCCTTATGAGAGCCCTGGGGTATCATTTACTGCACATGGTATCTGTCATACATGGTGACTTTCGATTTAAAGTTCACATGGAACATGTATCATATTACATTTAACGATTTCGTGATGCTCTGGGTCACGTTTGGGATCCGGCATTTCAGCCCAAATTATATTGTCGATTTGATCCGGAGTATTACGTTTGTGAAGCCATAAAAGAATATGAAATGTGGAAGACCTCTCTTTTGCCATTCCGTTGAGTACATATAGCATCGCACTTCACCAAATATTTTGTCCTTTGTCAATAAGTTCATGATCTTTTTCACCTTTAGTCGAAACACCCTCGAAATTATATTGTGTATACATGATCTCATGAGATAGTTGTCCTTGAAGAAATTGCTCTTTTATCTCGTCCCAGCGAGGATTGCATGTGAAAGTGATAAAAAGATCAGGCCGGCTGTAATTACTAATATAGGTCATAGCGTCCTGTGTTATTTCGTGCATATACCTAGGTCCCCCCGTAAAAGATGATGGAAGGACAACCATTTGTCCTAGTTGGTTGGCTTCTGCGTCTTGTCGTCCAATAGCATCTTTTAAATGGATTTAACTATCAGCACGTAATTTGGCTTGATTATTTTCGATATAATTTAATTTCTCTGTATCTATTTTGGCGTATTCATCCACCAAATATTGACTAAAAAGGGCACGATAGTTGACTAAATAGTTATCTTCTCCTTCTTTAATCATTATTCTATGCGAATAGAAACTTGCAGAAGAGACAGTTTTATTAAGCGGAAACTTATTTGTGGGGTCGCGTTGTGGTATGTTGATTGAATACCCATCATCCCCCCAGCAAAACATCAATGGATACTGTAGCGCATCATATGCTCGATGTATCTCACTAATACGCTGAAGTGAATTACTTCGGCTCTCGAGGATGATATCCCTTCGATCAAATTGTTGATCCACTAACACTAAAGCCACTTTTATAGTTGGTGCATTGTACCTACCTCTACGTTCTTCTGGTGGTATTTTATCAGCATGAAAAAATGAAAAATGAAAAATTGTTTATTTCTTTAAAAAGATCATACATTATATTGGTATGGGAGTAAGTGGGATATCCTTTTAAGTAAATATATACTTGTGGCAGGATGCCCCGCTCTTCTATAGCAAGAATTAAATAAACACACAATAAATTAATAAAAGAAATACAAGAAACTAAGCATATATTTAGTTAATGAGGGTTTTATATAAGTGTGCGAGTTTATGTGAGTTTGAGTTCATAAGATGCACGCTTGTGTGTGTGTGTGTTTGTGTGTGTGTGTGTGTGTGTGTGTGTTTGTTTGTTTGTGTGTATATGTACACATGTGTGTGTTTGTCTGCGTATGTAAAATTTATTTAATAACTTTTAATAATGCCTCGACCTCATCATACTTAAGTTTGAGGAGCCATTCTGTAACTGTCTTTTTGAACTCATTAGAGTTCAGTGAATAAATGTTTAGTTTTTTGTTGACTACATTGTATAAATAACCAGCCTGTCTTTTAAATTGGTGACTAGCAAAATTAGTCTTGACTAGAGTTAATTCAAAAGCTTTTCCTCGTCTATTACTACTTTTGCAGTCGTATAAAGTTGTTTTATGTTTTGTTAACAACAAATTTAAAATGTACAACTTTCTAACACTTAGTAAACCACTAATTGAGTAAAGTTCTTCTGTAGGGAATCTATATGATTTATTGTACATGACCTTTATTAATGAGCGTTGACCACGTTCCAGTTGTAGGAGTTTCGTTTTCGTAGCACCACCCCAAAGTACACAATATGTTAAAATCGATTGGGCTAGTGCAGCATATATTTGATTTAGTAGTTTACTAGTTGCGCCATGTCTGAGGGTTTTAAAGATCCAAATAAGTTTTCTTAATCTGTTATTAGTTGCTTCTATATGTGAATGCCATGTAAGTGTTTGGTCTATCATAACCCCCAAATATCTAGTACAAGCTAATTTTTCTATAGTAGGACACGTGCAATTGTTACGCAAACCACAGTTATGTATTTTGAGATTATGGGTTGTGGGCTGTGACCGTTTGTTAATGGAAAAGCATATATATTTTGTTTTAGACGTGTTAAGGGTAAGCAAGTTTATTTCGAGCCAGTTCGCAATTTTGGCTAGCTCAAATTCTGCTGTGTCGTAGACTTCATCCCACGATTTACCCGTGAAAATGATAGCAGTATCGTCCGCATACGAATAAATCTTACCATTATCAAGTTTTAATTTACAGAGGTCATTAATATAAATGAGAAATAAGGTAGGGCCTAGTACACTGCCTTGCGGCACCCCAAAGGTTATTTGAAGGTCATTACTGACATAATTGCTATTCTAGTACTTTGCGTTCTGTTTCTTAAATAATCTCTCATCAATTCTAGTTGGCTTCCTTATACCGATCTTTTCCAACTTTTTAACAAGCATGGAACAGAGACGGTGTCAAATGCCTTTTTAGGTCCAAAATACAGTAAGACATTTTTATTTTGGTCTAGGTGATCAACTATATATGTAGTTAGATCTATAACAGCGTTCTGTATTTTTTCCTCTTCTAAATCCATATTGTGTTTGCGATAGAATATTATATTTATCTAAATACCGTATTAATCTGTTATTAATTAATTTTTCTAGGATTTTAGATAAAGCTGGTAAAATGGAAATTGGCCTATAATTTTTTATATCATCTCTGCTCCCATCCTTGTGTACAGGTGTAATAATAGATCGTTTAAGGAAGGTTGGAAATACACCTTTGGAAAAACAGAGGTTAGCCAAGTGATAAACTATCGGCACTATTAAAGAACTTGCCAATTTCACAAATTTTGTGGGTATATTATCACAACCCGGAGCGCTGACGGATTTTACGTTCATGAGTATACTAAGAACTTCATTAGGATTAGTATCTAAGATGGCGAAAGATGAGAGCTGGTTATTAATTAAGTGTGCTGCAATATGCCTATTGTGATCGTGTGCACTATTCTTTTGAATGTCATCGGCAAGCTTACACCCAATATTTGCGAAAAAATTATTGACTATATTAACTGATTGAGTAGGGCTTGATTCTATGTCTAATAATCCAGTATTAGTAGTTTTATTTTTCTTAGTATATTTTTTATATTATTTCATAAGATTTTAGGGTTTTTTTCTAATAACAATGTTCTTTCATATGAACGTTTTATCTTTTTAATACAGTTGTTACAGTAATTGCGATATCTTTTATAGGTTATTCTCAAAATTTCATCAAAAGGGTTGTTTCTAAGTTGTTTTTGCATTTTATTCCTATTTTTGATGCATCTGAGCATACCTGTAGTTATCCAGGGTTTAATGGTACGTCTATTTTTAGGAATACGGATAGTATTAGTGTTTTCATTTAAAGATTCTGTAATTTTGTTTATTAATATTTCAACAATTTTATTAGGATCATCGCATAATAGTAAAATAGATAATTTTTATTAGCAAGGCTAGTAACCGCCTTATCAAAATCGATATATGTTTTGTTCGCGGAGAAGTTTTTATTTCTTTAATTTTAGTTAAACTAAAGAACACCATGTAGTGATCGGTGATGGATGTATTTATTACCGCTATATTTGCTTGTGTCTTTTCATATTTAATTTAAGGATAACATGATCCAGGCAACTATTTTCTGGTAGCAATTGTATGTCCCGGTAAAAAGCCGAAAGTAGAAAGGACATCTAGATAGTTAAGTCTATTTTTTTGATCACTATTTAGTTCATTAGGTTTTGGAATAAGATTTATGTTGATATCTCCAGTAATAATTATATTTTGATTGTTTTAATCGTGTTAAGATGTTGTTGCAAAGATTCAGTAAATTTTTCAGTATTTGTATGTGAGGGTGATCTATACCTAATATTATATGATTAAAGATTTCTATTTGTAAACAAGAGGCATGCTCTAATTTTATTTCTTTTATTTTAGGTTTAAGGTTATTTTTATAGTAAACTGTCACTCCGTCATTTTGGTTAAGATGTTTCATAGTGGCAAATGATGTATAATTTGCAATTTGTGGCAGGTGCTTATTATTAAGCCTGCATTCTGTTAGAATTAGCAGATCTACTTCAAAGCTAAGGCTAGATAGTGTTAATTGCAAGTTGTCTAAGTTTTATAAACACTCCTGATGTTCTGTAACAACTGTCAAGTCTTTTTATTCACATATGAATTTATTCAAATCTTCAATATCACAAGATACAGAATTTGCAATTTCGGTGTCGTCTATTTCTTTTAACATAATTAAAGGACTATCCATCATCAAATCTAATGGAACTAATATCACAGAATTTGTATAGCTTCTGGTGATGTTTGTTTATGGTTTCCCTAATGTATTTTATAATAATGTGCCATAGTAAATATTTTATCGGTACATGGCCAGTTTTATAGGTAGCTGTAATAAAAAATTAATCTGAGGGTAAGTATTAAAATAGTTACATGTAAGAGTAGTAATTAGTAAAATGTAAGGAAGTGTGTATATTGGGGTGTTCGAGGGTTCAAGTGTTTTTTGTGTGTTTTTATAATGTGTAAACTTAAGATTAATTTTAAGACATGCAAATAGTGAAATCAACTTATTATACTTATATCCTAGTAATAAACTTAGTAGTATATAATATATTATATCTAGTCATTCTTTTTGTAATAATTGTTGTATTTGCCGTTCATCCTTAATGTGAATAATACGGGAGTTTTCATCCTTTCGTACGTAAACTTTCCCATAGGAAGTCCAGTAGAACTTATGAGATTTGGACTTTACCAGGTCTCTTTCAAGGAAATATAAGCGCGAAGCTTTGGCAGTCAGATTTTCAGATATAAAGACAGGAGTATCTTCAGATGTTCGTAGGCCTAGATGTTTTGCACAAATTTTTGATTTGTGCCTAATGTTGAATGATTTGCTCATTTTGAGGAAGTCGTTTTTTATTAGAGTTGAAGTCATTTCCACCACAATTGGTGTATTTTTCACTCCTTCTTTTCTTACTCGCACTCTATATATATCTTTTATCTCCGCCCTGTTTATTTTACAACCTATACTCTTTGAAAGACTAGTGACCATTTCTACTAAATCTTCTTTCGTCTCATTTTCTTTCTTTGGTACGTTCTTTACTTCGAAACTTGCTTTTCTCATCCCTTTCTGCATATCTTCTATTTTATCTTCTAGAACAGTTATATATTTATGGTCTTCTTGCGATTGGATCTCTAATTTTTCAATTTTCTTTTTATATTCTTCATTCTGTGCAGTGAGGAACGCAATGGAGTTTTTTCAGTTCTTCTCCGTGCTTGCTTGTCAAAGAAATTATCAGATTTTTCATTTCTTCCTTAAATATGGAAAATTCAATGCTAATATCTTCTTCATGTCTCTTTCTTTTGCTGCGGCTTGTGACATTTTTAGTGGAGGAATTAGATTCAGCTTTATTTATTGCTGTCAGGTTTGTTTCCGAGAACGATTTATTTAAACTGGATTCCATAATTTTATGCAAGTAGACAATTATTTATTTAATTGTTATTTAATATTGTTGTGAACGCAGCTTTATTTTCTCTTTACAAAATAGAGTATATTACGCGTACGCAATAGGTTAATATGAACAAAAGCCGTCTCGGAGGGCGTGTCACGTAGTGTGATGCTTAGCCAATATTAGTACAATGCATGTATTTATTCCAAGATGGTGCAAAGTGGGGTTCTATGATTGGTGTTTTAAAAAATTGATAGATGTGACTCACGCGTCGTTTCGGTGTACTAGGCTCGCAGACACGACGGGTTTATCTTGCCAGCACCTCCACAAGTATGTTCTCCTATTTTTGCGACTTAATTTATTTCGGAGATTATTAATTTATCAAACAAAATTCAACAATCACGGAGTAGTTAATTAAACGTTTATATTCGACGGCAGCCAGGAGCGAAGAGGAGGAGCATGTATGGCAACTTTGTATGACTCTGAAGGAGGGGCTTTGTCAATGGCACTTTTCAGATCTTTTATACACTGGTTCACTTGATGCAGCATATTCTGCAATTGTTTGATTAAATTTGGCTTTTAGTTAGGAAATTTAGAACATCGAATCTTCGCTTCTCGATCATCTTCACTTACAAAATATAATTTAAGGTACTGAGCGTCATTCATATTCGGCTTCTGGTAAAATACTTCCATTTAAATGTTAGATCTGGCCTTGTACTTTAAAAGTCAGTGAAAAACCATCTGCAGTTACCTGTTTACCACCAAAGGAAGTCATCTGGAAACAGGCATTATATTTACGAATATTACCCATAAAATGGTCATGATCTGGGTGTAGATCATTAATCAAACAAAAGAGTGGTTCAGGTAGTTGTTTCAACCGATCAAGTTGCACTTTTTTAGCGTTGCAACACATATCAAGCGTCTCATTCTTCCATTTCAGCGCATTGCACCACTAACACTTGTATATCATAGAACCCAAAGCTACGCTGCTGTCAATTCTATAAGCAATATCAGGGTCATATTCCATAGCGGAATGGACCTTGTTTTTCCATAAACGCAGTGTAATGTTTTCCTCATACCGTGACTGAATTGCTCTATGCACTTGTGGATTCGCAGTGTGGTAATTTGAAACAACTTGCCTGTGTACATCGGGATTTTTTTTCTGATAAGCGGACACAGCTTTACGATATGAATCTGGATTGTTCTGCCTATATCTTTTATGTGCACTTTTTAATTGACTTTTTCTTGTGTAATTAGTAAATCTTGACCTTCGTTTATTTTTCTTTTTTTTCATATTTTAATGTCGACGATACAGATTAATCTTTTCCGCTGGTTGGAGATGATATTTCACTGTTTACAAAAGATGTAACAGTTAAATGGTCAAGCTCTGAAAAAGGATCACGCTCTTCGACAGGTACCTCCATGCGACGCTGTGTAATTTTTTTCTCTACAATAGGCAGATAGGCGTCAAAATGTCCATTAGATAAATCATGACTAAATCGTAATTGCCTTACTAGACAGATATCTGTTACGGACTCTGTGTATAGCACACCGTTACGATATACTTTAAACCGAAACGGAAATATTAATCC
Source organism: Parnassius orleans (assembly GCA_029286625.1). Taxonomy (NCBI): domain Eukaryota; kingdom Metazoa; phylum Arthropoda; class Insecta; order Lepidoptera; family Papilionidae; genus Parnassius; species Parnassius orleans. The sequence goes on along the minus strand of JAGSMP010000212.1, from coordinate 783,210 downwards.
TGCAGCTACCAATTCACGAAATCCACCGTAATATTCATTTTTTAACATATTGGCTGAATATTCATTTACTGTTGAATAATTATCGCCATTTCTGTCGTGGGTCATAACTGAAAACCTAGGCCAATCATTTACCACAAATCTAATAATTTTGAACGCACCATCGCATTTTCTTGGGTTCCGTACATTAAAAATGAAAAAGCACGAAACAAACAGGCGCCGTTATCTATAATGGGCACGATAGTATGTTCTTCCATTTTTCTTTTAATATTAACAGTTTCTGTAGTCATTTTTTCAGTGAGAAAAAATACTTCTATCAACAATACCTAATCACAAAGAAAATCGAATTTCAAGATTGAACAGTGGTTGTAAGAAAGACAAAATCAAGCAACTAATCCGAAACACGAAACAAATCTTAAACCGTAAGCAAGCAAACAAAGTCGAAGTCTAGTCAAATATCCGTTAACAGTGAAAAGGTACCGTATGTGGTACAACTTGAAGCGCTCATTCACCATTCACTTTATATTAGTTCGAAAAAACAAAACATTACCGCGTTCTAAACCGATACTAACGCCATCTATTGGTAGGGATAGGAACTTTAAGATCAATACAAAATAGGTAGGTACCTAAGTATTTCTTTTGGTTTTGCCATTTTATTAATTTGTAAAAAATATATTTGGTTTGGTTATTTTCATTGTTTTTTAATTTTTAAATTAGTATTTTTTTGTTCAAGTGTAATTATGTGCAAATTTTTTGTAAAAATCTTCTTGTCTATTTTGTTTTATGTTTTTGTGCAATAAAAGTATATTCTATTCTATTCTAATAAATTAAGTTCAAAATATTTATATATCATTTACGTTATTTACGACCCAAAAACCTTAAAAATGACACCCAAGTCTGAGTTTCACGTCTGCTACGTTGGATTTTGAAATAGTTGTTGTTTTCGTAATCAGCGACCCGATAAACTGTAACAACGATACCCATGTTGATTTCCAGAATTTGTCACTCCTTTTCCACCTTTTAGGGGTTGAATTCTGAAAGAGCCTGAAACACTTGTTTACTCATTTATTGATAGGAGTACTTCTGTGAAGTTTCGAATAAAATAGTTTAACTAATTTTGTTTCCCCATACAAACTTTCAACCCCTTTTTTACCTCCAACCTCCGGGTTGAATTTTCGAAAACCCTAGGTCTAATCGTTAATCTAAAAATAAAGTTTCAGGCTTCTAGCTCTAAAAATGACGGACTTCCGTACAAATTTTAACCCATTTTTTACTCCCTTAAGGGGCGTCATTACAACTGTCTGTATGCCAAATTTCAGCGAAATCCGTTCAGTGGTTTCGGCTGTGCGATGATAGAAGAGTCAGTCAGGTTTGCCTTTTATATACGTAGGTCACTCAATAAGTTTTGAGATGCTCGAAATTTAAAAATGGAACGCACCCGTGTTATATGTTTCTAAAAAGAAAATTAGTAATAGAACTCCATAAGCCAATTGCTCAATATTAAAAAAAAAACAAAGTTCTATTAAACGCTTCCCGCGCTTTTCATTTAAAACGATGGATGTTAACCGTGAACATTTGCGCGCTATGATATATTATGATTTTAAATTTGGTTTAACCGAACAATTAAGTTTACAACAGTTACAATCAGCATTTGGGGACTCAGTTCCATCACGCGCAACAATTTTTAGATGGTTTGCTGAATTCAAAAAGGGTAAAATTTATCTTAAAGATGACCAAAGAACCAGGGCCCCGCAAATAGCAGTAACGGCGGAAAATGTATGGACTACCGAAATGTTGGTGCGAGACGACCCACAAATCACATATACGGACATCGAAAAGATTGTAGGCATTATTTCGGGGAGCATTCATACCATCCTACATCAACATCTTGGAGTGAGGAAGCTTTGTTGTCGATGGATCCCTTGTTTGCTCTCCGAAAGCGAAAAACAGACTCGTGTGGATTGGTGCCATGAAATGCGTCTACGTTTTGAAAACCGGGCATCTAGGCGTGTTTCAGAAATCGTTACTGGTAATATGATCCGGAAAATAAAAGGCAATCATCGGTATGGGTCTACTCAGAAGGACAGTTACCAACAAAACTGCAAAGACCTCGCAACGTCGGCAAAAAAATGGTGGCTAGTGTAGGTGGTTTTTTTTTCGCGGAGCGGACATTTGTCGACGTCAATGCTGGAAAATTGTAGTTCAGTCAACTCTGAATGGTATACTACAGTTGCATTACCCAAAAGCTTTTCAAGCTGTGCAGGAGAGAAGACCAAAGACCGGGCTTCGGGGAATCATGCTGCATCACGATAACGCCTCTTCACATACCTCCCTTAGAAAAAAAAAATTGAGGAATCTGGTGTTGAAACTCTAAGTCACCCACCCTACAGCCCTGACTTAGCTCCTTGTGATTTCTTTTTGTTCTCAAAAGTCAAAGAAAAATAAATCACCAGTTACCAAATATCGAGCATAGCATATAATTAAAGTTACAAAATAATAGCTAACATAAAAATAAACGAAATGAAGTCAATATCTGCAGAGTACAAAGATTTAAAAATATACATTCAAAATGGAAATATTTATTTGTAAATAGCTTTTATACAAAATATCTATTATAATTTTTTTTCATCGTATCTTACATCTTAGCCATAACATGGGCTCCGACCTGGATGGATTTGTCGAAAACAAAGGGCTAAGCTGTTTTGGATTTGAAGCTATGGCCTTAGCCGTTAACTCAGTTGACTTAGCGTTACTTGCACTCGCAGCGCAGTCGGTGCGGCGGGGCGCATTGCATCACTGACTGCATATCGTACTATCAAGTCCGCGCGAATCCTGTACCATGAACGAACGTGGTTGCTCCGACGTTCTAATAATAGAAACGGGTTTCCTGTTTCCGTTATCAATTAAAATTGCTTTATTTCCTGGTAATAAAGTCTGCAACGGCTTGGCCGACTTTGAATGAATGAATGAATGAAATATACTTTATTGTACAGCAAAAATACATATGAGAGAGAAAAGAAACATAAATTATTTAAAGGTACAATTGGCGGCCTTATCGCTTAGAAGCGATCTCTACCAGGCAACCATTGCAGAGGATAAAGTAACCTGTGAGACATGGTTAGGGTGTACGTAGGTTGTTGGAAAATACACACGACATACATATAATTATAAAATCGATAAATACATACATACTATAAAAAATACATTTTAAATACAAAAATATTTACATTCATATACGAGCAGAAAGGATTAAACAATTAAGTGAAGTCAAAGCCTTAAACGTAAGGAAAAATGAGTAAATAGTAATTTTTTAGAGGAATGACTATTTAAGGAGGAAAGAAATGCGCTTTGACAAGTTTTTTAAACTTTTCAATAGACAATAGACTTTTCATAATGTAATTTATTATATTTTCTCTGTTGCATTAACGTTTTATAATTTCTATTTCTATCCACCGTTTCATTTAATAGAAAATCACTAATCGGTAGTTTCGTACACAAACGTCTTCCCATCAGAATGTGAGCCGGAGAATCCATTCCATATCTGGGCGTACTCCTATAGTTCAATAAACTTACAAAGAAATCATTCCCAGAATCGACGCATTTTTTGACTGACCTTTCCCATTTGACTGAGGATAATGAGGTGATTAAGTCACATGCTTAACATCTCATACCCTAAGAAATTTTTTGAATTCTTGCGAACTATATGCTGCGCCGGCCCATTACCAATAACAAGCTCGCAAGGGATGCCATGCCTCGAAAATTGTTCTTTCATAAAGTGAATAATTTTTCTACTGTTTATATTATTTACTTCTTGAACTTGAACGTATTTAGAAAAAATAAATAGTATTTCTTTTTATACTCAAAAATATCTGAGGAAAGTTTTTGCCAAGGTGCATGGGTACGATATGTTGAAGTAGTGATTCCCACGCGGGAGCCGGCGCATACAGGGTACACGACTCGCAGCGGCGCACGGCGCGCGCCACGTCTGCTGTCAGCTCTGGCCAGAACGATACGTCACGCGCGCGCCGCTTACATCTATCTATGCCTAGGAAAACTTCGTGCACTTTTACAATCATTTCAGCTCGAAAACTTTCCGGAATAAATATACAATATTTTTAAATATTAATCCATTCACATAATGGAGTTCTCTACAATATGACCAAATCATGCAAAATTTTCGGCCAGTCGTTTAATATGTACTTAATTATAACTCAGGTGTCAGACAGGGCTGTGTAGCTTCCCCGTGGTTGTTTAACCTATTTATGGACAGTTGTTTGCAAACTTTGAAAGTTGAAGAATATGGGTTGAGAATGGGTGAGTTAACCGTCAAATTCCTTTTGTACGCCGTGTTGTTGAGTTATATTGCCATCTATAGGAGGAGGTTAGATTAATCTTGTGTCAATACTGTATCTTCATAAAAATTATAAAATCAGTGTTGAACCAGCTAGCGTTTATTTTATTACATGGTAGCAGCGGCGTTGAAAATAAATTTGATAGTCGATATAAAAGTATCTTTATTGATAAGGGAATTCAATCCAAGTCAATTGTGTACTTTCTGTAAAAGTAAGTGATTGAACACGCGCGACGTCTCGTAGAATTAGTGCTCGAAGGCGATCCGGCTGCGCGAGCAGACTCATGGCGAAAGTGGCGGAAACAATTTGAGGTGTATATTAAAGCCTTGGGAGTGGCTAAAAAGGAAAGTTTAGTGCAGGCTACTTTACTGGTCAACCTCATTGGATCGGTGGGTTACGAAATCTACTCAACCTTTAGATACCTCATGGACGGAACTGAAGACAATATTAAGTGTTTTTTGAAAAAGTTTGAAAGGTATCTGGAACAAAACCTAATGTCACATTGTCCCGGTTTAAGTTTATTACGCGAGGCCAAGAGGAAGGCGAAAATATAGATCAATAAGTTACTGCATTAAAACTGTTAAGTCAATCTTGTGAGTTTGGTTATCCAAATTAAAACATAATACAGTACAGGATTATCTGCGGTATCATAAGCATTGTAACATTGTACGTAATCAGCTACTTCGTACGGATGATTTAACATTAGAAAAAGTGGTCCAGATATGTCAAGTGGCAGAAACATCGAAGAAGGAATGTACATGCATAGAGAATGGTAGTAAAATGCGAGTTGGTGATGTAAGGGATGAAAGCGGTCACAGCTACGGCAGTGTACGACTCAGCGGTGGGGCAAGGCGGCGCGGAGTGATGCGCGGCGCTCACGGCCGCGGACCGGGGTTCGCGAATGCGCTGCTTGTCATTTGGCAATGGTTGGTGCTCCACCGCTGGTCGGTGTCTGGCGCGGAATGCATTGTGTCATGTGTGTAATAAAAAAGGGCATTTCGCTAAAGTGTGTGTGCATAAATATACATTACGCGATAACTTGTGTGTGTGAGCCCGAAGACATGTCTGATGCCGTAATGTTCTATTTGGACATGATAAGCCAGGATAAAAAAAATTTTGTTACCTAAAGAATGGAATGTTATTTTTCAATGTAATGGTAATGGTCAATTTGAACTAGATATAGATTCTTTGTTGAATGTAATATCGAAAAATTATTATTTAAATTTAGGCATTTCTAAAAGTAAATATAATGTTTTACCATTTGTTGTAGTAGATTTAAACTGTCAAATTTAAACTGTCTGTTCTGGGCTTGGAACGCTGTGTCATATTAGCACTCGTATCCCGTGTTGACGCTATAAATATACATAAATATTCTGATCTCTTCGAGGAATTGGGTAAGTTACCTGGAGAGTATTTTATTGTCGTGGATAAAATTGTACAGCAATTGATTTGTCCTACTTGCAAAATACCACTGGAAATGAAAGACAAACTTTTAGCAGAGTTACGTAGGATGAAAAAATTAGACGTTATCAGGAAAGTCGCCTATCCAATGGAATGGGTTAACGCTATAAAGCTAGTAGTAAAAAAGAATGGTGATATCCGTGTGTGTTTGCATCCGAGACCGCTAAACCGCGCGGTGCGGCGCGCGAATTACTCGCTGCCCACGGTGAGTGAGCTGACAGTGCGGCTGCGCAGTGCTACGTATTTCAGCGTGCTCAACGCGCGCACTGGTTTTTGGATGGTTCAAATTAATCCTGTCAGCGCAGATATTTGTACATTTGGAACATCGTTTGGTCGATACCAGTTTCTAAAGCTACCGTATGGAGTAAATTATGCTCCAGAAGTATTTCATGCAAAGTAAAGACAATATCTGGAAGATTTGGAGAGTGTTAACTCTATACTAAAGAACAACATGACTTCAGGCTAAACTTATTACTGAATAGAGCTAGAGACATTGGTAAATAATTTAAAAGGAGAAGTGTAAGTTTGGAGTTCGCGAAATTGTTTATTTGAGTCATAAATTCAATAAGAATGGGATGAAACCAGACGAGTCTAAAGTTAAAGCTATTATAGGTGTGCCGTATCCTATAGATCGTAAAGCATTGGAGAGCTTTATGGGTGTGGTGAATTATCTTTTCAAATTTATTAAAAAATATTCTGATAATGTGTCTGTGCTTCGAAGTTTATTAAAAAAGAAACTTCTGAAACATTCAAATTGAGCGTGTGGTGGAACGTATGAATATTATTCACTCCATTTCGCCCCATGGATGTAAGAGGCGTGTATGGAAAACGCCAGAAAAATCTTATCGATAGATGATGGTATAATCAAACCTTAAATACTCAATATCGCCAAATGTAAAATTCTCAGACTGGCGATAGAGAGCAACGAGAATTTGCCAAGCGACAAATCAACCCTTAAGTGGGAGAACTAGTAAAATAAAGACTGTGAGGTATTCCATCATGGTCCACGCACGTGAAAACGCATTTGTAGCCTTCTTTGTTTGATTTGGTTGCAAGTATCCAGCGGCTGCAGTAGCCACTTCCCATCAGCTGTACTGTAGGTTTTTTGTCACTTCAATTTTATAAAAGAACGATGTATATTTGACGTTTACGCCTTTATATTCAAAAGAACTATCAGTTCATTATAGCAAGATACTGTTGTAGCTGGCGAAAAGAGCAACGAGTATTACAAGTATATCATCAAAAACTTTATTACTAGTCGATATTTCTCATAGCTTTAAATCATTTCAATAATATTATAATATCTTGCTACATTATAGTACTTTGCCAAATATTTGCTTTCTGCCGTTTGCCAGATAAGCAACGTAGGCACTCAATAATGAGTCACACAACTGTAATAATTTTGGACGTCTATTTACATAATCGCTAATAAAATCCTCGTGATTGCCTCAGTTATTTTGAATATAGCATGCGATGTTATTGTTTAAGTATAAGTTGTTTTGTGTTGGGGCTTTTATCTAAAATTTGAAGAAACATGAATTATTCCGGCTTGAATGACTCACGGTTTGAGCGTGGAATGTAGCACACAGCTTCCCATTGACAGTTTGGTTATTTTATCTCTGGCGTAAAGAAAACAGTAAAAATTTTCTGGCATTGCTTCTAGAAGAGTCTTACGACACCCTAAGGATGAGTTGGTGCTAGATTTCCTTGCGCCGCCACTAAACAGTAACTCAGTAGACAGTGCTTTAATTACCTAATGAATTTGTTAGTATTGCACAAATATGTTCTCAATATTAGAAATAAATTGCAATTTTTTCTTTCATTAAAATTTGTCATAAGTTCACTGCTGCACAGCTTTCTCCATAGACTCTCATAAGAGTGTAATTTTTCATAGTGATCACTCTTGGCAGCTGTGCTGACAACCACAGATTTTTATTATTTTGAGATGTAATTAGGAAGAAGCTGCTGCAAATCCTCTGTTTTATTTACATCTGTCTCTTAAGTGAGCAAGGATTTATATGGTGTAGTAAATTCTCTTACGCCGCTAATGCACACTTAATTAACTACTACACATAATTAACTTAATATTATTATTGTTTTTGAATTCCAGATGGAGCCAAAATTTGCGCAAAATTTGAATAAGCCTCCTGAAGTCTTTAATATATTTGTTTTTCTTTGGGTTTCCTCGTGTAACAATCCGTTTTGAATTGTTGGATGTCAGATACGATTTTAAATGAGATTAATGGTAGTACTTCACGCACGTCTAGCTAAGCGGACCTCCCCACATGCTCGGCTAATTCATTTGTTGTAGAAACATCGAAAATGGAGGTTGATTTACAAGAAAACGCTACTGCTACTAATAATGCTAATATTTTGACACTGGTAAACTATGCCGGTATGTTTAAACGTGAACAGCCCTGAATTTTGTCAGGTTTAACTTCCGAGAAGTGAGAAAAAACCGTATATGTTACTTTGACGAGTAGGTTAAAATGCACTTTTTTTTGCAGTGTTACGCTGGTAAAAAAATATTAAGAATTATTTCAAAGAATACCACATTGACAAAAAACATTATCCGACTTTAACAAAAGGAGGAGGTTCGCAATTCGACTGCACGATTTTGTTTTGTATGTAAGTTACGAGATATCTTCGTCAATTGAGACCTGATTTTGAAGATTCTTTCTTTATTAACCTTTAACTATGGACACTTAATTTTTGTAACACTAGCATGAACATGGGATCTAACAGACTCCTACTTTATTTAGGGTCAATTGATATTAGTTGTGCAAATAAATAAATAAAAAAAAAAGAATTTAGAGTGGATGCTTGGATTATAAATAATAGGATTTTAAGTAAATATCAGAAAAAATAATTACAAAATACAAATAATTACAATAAAGGCACTTTTCAGTCTTAATTGGCACTGAGATCAATTAAAGTTCTATTAACTAATTATTTCTTTTAAAAATCAACGTAATTATATTTTTTTCAAAAAATCTAATAAATTTTCAATTAAAAAAACTAAAAAATTAATGAACAGCAAACGAAACAAAAAACTGACGGAGGGTCAACTATTTGTCCCACCAGCATAGCTGTGACATGGACGTTATACATGATCTTTGTTTTGTCCATGTTCATCTTAAGACCTATCTGTTGGGAGGCACTATTGAGGTCATTGAGCTTAGTGCTTAGGTCCTCACGGCGAGTACATCAATCGAAGGTGATTGATGTACTCGCCGTTGATGGTAATACCGTATCCTTTCCAGTCTAGTAGCTTGAAAACGTCTTGCAATGCAGCGGTGAAGAGTATCGAGATATAACGTCACCCTGTCTTACACCTCTCTGCAGTTGGATAGGTTTCGTACTCTGGTTCTGTACTCGGATAGCCATCGTAGCCCTACTGTACAAACACTTCAGCACTTCAATATACTGACAGTAAACTTGGCACCGATGTAATGACTGCAGCACCGCCAAAATTTCGACGGAATCAAAGGCTTACTCATAGTCCAGATACGCCAGACATAGTGGAAAATTGTACTCCTCGGACTTCTGTACAATTTGCCGAAGGGTATGTATATGGTATATGGTGCTAAAGCCTTTTCGTAAACTGGCTTGTTCGGGAGGCTAGAAATCGTCGAGTCTGCATGCGAGACGATTCGTAATGACTCACGAAAACAGCACGTGGACGTGGCTCAGAGGGGAAATCGGTCTGTAGTTCTTCAAGAGAGCGTTGTCACCTTTCTTGAAGAACAAGACAACCGCACTTCTGCTCCACGCCTCCGATGTAGTGCCACCATGGAGAACGGAATTAAAGAGCTTCTGAAGGAATTTAAGTACCGTTTCTCCACCCGCTTTCAGAAGCTCCGCTGTAATTTCATCCTCGCCTGGGGCCTTGCCGTTTTTAAAGTGCAGGAAAGCAATTCTATAGAACCACCATAGAACCTCTCAATCTCACTCAAAATCGCAGATGTCCCGGAAACGACTCTGCAACACTCGGTCTTCAGCTTCGACAGTTGGCTCTTTCTGGTAGACAGATCTTTAGCAAAAGCTTTGGATTCCTGGTTCCGTTCAATCAAGTTGCGTAAGTCCCGCCGCATGTATTTGTAGATCTGTCTGTTCAGTTGCCTGCACGCTGTCAAATCTGCTGAAGACTGCAGCATCATTTCCCGTCTAACAACCATGAGATTAAAAAGTGTGATCGGAGAGTTTAAGTGTTCTTTTGCGGCGGGTCTTGCAGAAGTTAGCCCCGACCGCATGGAAAGTTTCCACAAGCTTGTCATTCATATCGTCCAATGCATTGCAAACTTCTAGGCACTGGAAACGGGTTTATAGCTCGAGCTGAAAGATTTCGGTATTTTAATTAGAGCACGAGGGGGACGGAGCGTTGACTTCATTAGTTGAGACCTTTCCAACTTAACGTTTAGGTTCAGTGTGCCTCTCAGCATTCAGAAATCGCAGCCGGTTTTCATCCTCGTGATCACTGATACATCACTGAACAGTTATCGGCTGGTCGTCATAATGAAGTCAATCTCATTTTTTGTCGAACCGGCGGGGCTCGACCAGATCCACTTCCTGTGGGGCCGCTTCTGAAAAAAAGATTTCATCATAAAGAGTCCCTCTTTCCCCATAAAGTCGTCCAGCTGCTGGCCCCTTGGGTGCCGATGCCCTATTCCAAATTTCCCTACCTTCAGCTCATCGTTCTCTCTTGTGCCTAGTTTTGCGTTGAAGTCTCCCATTAACACCGTATAGTGTGTTTGGGAGGAATGCATGGCTCTAGATATATCTTCGTACATTTCCTCCACCTCCTCATCGGGATGTGCTGTAATTGGTGTGTAAACCTGTATCACCTTCAGCGAATACCGTTTGGTGATTATGAGTATACGTAAGGTACGCAACCCTCGTCGACACACTCTCAATCTTTACAACGTTGTTAACGAGAGACTTGTGGACGATAAATCCAACACCTCCTTGGGACTGATAGTCAAACCATCGGTGATAGAAAAAGTTGCCGGATTCGAGGATTTCCATGCCCTCTTTTCGGACCTCGGATAATCCTCGGATAACCTCCACCGGAGATTCTTAGCATCCCCTGCCCCGCCGATACCATAATCGCCTCCGTATCCAGGAACACGGGGTGCCGGGGACTGGGGGCCGTCTCTTGGTAACTTTATTCGTGAAGAGTATATTGCCATAGTTGCCACGTTTGGCGAGTTTGGCAACCGCAGTTTTTTTATTGTTGTTTTGCTGTTATCAGAAAGATGCTGCTGTCCATCTTCTGCCTCAGTTTCCCTCTGTTTCCTCATACGACACCCACGGGAAGATATGGGGTAGTGGGTATTGTGTACCCGCTACTACACGGGGAAAAGTAAAGTAGAGTGCTGGACACAAATCTCTCTCATTTAAGGGAGAATTTGATACTTGGCAGGTGGAATGACGACTACAGTAAGTCCGATATGGTTGCCGTGGATGTAAGTGGTATGGTAATACCGCCATGTATTGGAAGTCTTAAAAACTTTCTACAATAATTTAGATATGACACTGATTTATTTTAATTTAAAGTGATTTATTTAAAAACAATGTTTTTTATATGTATTTTTTAATATAGATACCACTTTTTTTTCTCATTTTCTTACATTGTCATCCGATTTTGAGCCAAGGTCAAAATTTCAAGTCTCCTGCTCATCGGGAAGTAGTTTAAAATCGAGTCAACAAAACGTAGTATTTAAAATATTATATAAAATAACTATAAAATAGTTGTTATGATCAATAATATTCTGTTCATATTTTATTTTTACTTTGACTTTATTATGATAGTGGACTTAGATATTAAAGTGAATGAATTTTCGGAAGCACATCTCAATATTTATTAAAGCTTTCAACGCTTCTATTGTAGCAAGGAAAAATGAATATTTTGTTCTCAATAAAAATGGGGTTGGATACGACTGCGGGTGTTAAGGCAGCGAACGTTTAAAATTAATGAAATAAAAATTATTTTTCTGTTTACTTTTGTTCATGTTATATTTTTAATATTTAGTTAAGATTAAAAGCAACATAATCTACATCATCGTAAGTTTGACTGAGGTGCAAAACTACATCTTCAATAAGGGTGGTAGGACTAATAATTTTCTGGCTAGAATTCTGTCTGGGTACGTACCACCCACATACCGCCTCTGGCTTATAGACTGGCCGCCGCAGTCTCGGAAACTAGCCATTTGTGCAGGACAGGATTACAGAATTACAGTCCACCACTGTGTGCCCAAACACTGGTGCAAACTTTATTCCCTTATTCTCATAAATATCACTGCATATCGATCATCACTAAAATCATATTAGTAAAGTGAGAAACGTGCCAACAGTCCACCTGTTTTCAAGTCCAACAGTCAACAGTACACCTACAACCAACTTAAAACATAGAAAGTCACAAATGCCTTTTCATCACTGAGGACTAAAATGAAAAACTTCACAGCCTAAAATCACAATACACTAGTTCACAAAAAATAGCTAAAGGACAATTAATTCTCACAGAAGACCTCTGTTAAAGTGAAAAGGTAAGCTCTGAATCCTTAGAAAAATAAAAAGTACTTCTATTAAACACTTCGAGCACGTCTCGCCATGCTTGTTAATCTTTATTTGTGTTTTGAATTTATAGGGATTACCTTTAAGCAACAATTACTATTTATATTTATGTTATAAACCATTAATAAGGGTCAGCGTTTGGCTAAGACCACCTAAAGTTGTGTGGTGATTAGTGTTTTAGATGGTAAGTATTCTAGCCAAAAAGTTACCTTAAAAAGTCCCAGTTCGCAGGGAGAGCGAAGATGATTGACGGGTATAAATATTCTGTATCTCGCCACATTCGACAAAAACCATGAAGCAAAATGCAAATACAGTCCGAGGCATGTCAAAAACGAAAGAACGAAATCCAAACATATTTATTAAAAAAATACCCTAAAATTGCAATTTCTGTAAGGTTTTTAAAATAAATTAAATGCGTAATTTATTTTAATTAATCCTGTAAGTGTAACAGGAATTGCCCATTAGAGTAGTTGTTTACATCACTCCATCAATACTAAAGAGTCTATGGTCAAGTCTTATTATTCCTCAGAAAATAATCGATTACGTTTCGACTCGACTGTGTTAAAGTGACGTCAAATATTGTCTGTGGATTATTTGACGTCGTAGAGACGAGCCGCCGGAGTGATAAGAAGGTTTGTGATATATTATGTTATTTTAGCATTTTTGTTATACTGTGGCAGTGATTTAGTTTAATAGAAATAAATATTGTTATTGTGTTGATTAATTCTTTTTATTTAAGAATTCTATGATCCACTTTTGAGATACCCATACATAAGGTAAAGTTTTTAAAATAAATAATACGTAAGAGACATATGAGAGTGTGTAAGAGAATCTTGTCCTGTTAGTATCGTAAGAGGATTTTGAAAATCACAGAAAGATCTCTGGCTACTGTCAGAGGCAGTATATCCATCTTCCGACCTGACTGGCCGCCAACTTTGTCCATCGGATGAAAAATAAAAGTATAAAGGGCGTAAAAGGTGACTATAGAAATACCAGAAATATCTCACGGCTTGCGATAAATGATGATATAACTATCTTTATTACATTAAACATAAAGTAACTGGCAATATAGAGCAGTGTCAAAGGCGAGACGTCTGGTACTATGAACATCAATCCGCCTGCCAAGCATGGCAGATTAACGCAAATCTACCCTACAGCGAGAAAGGCACATGTCCAACAACTGACTTTTATGGGCGGGTGGAGAAGACGAAGAGACGGTAGCTGCGTCAAATTTACAAACTTTTGTACCTAGTGCGATCTGTAATTCAGCTGCCAAGCGATAATAAGAACTTCCTATTTTGGCCTGCAGTGTTTATATGTTAGTGAAGAAAAAGATACACCAAAAATTATTGTGAATATGTGGGATATTGGACATTGGTCTCGTCTAAAGTTAATGGAGCGGTAAAAGACAATATAGTACGCTACTTAATGCTCGTCGGTGGATACAAATTGTTTTATTTGCACACTTTTTTTAGGTTTTTTCTTTATGGTACTTTTTCGTCGAACTCTTTAAAATTTGCAAATGTAACTTTGCTGATTTTACAAGTTGTACATACAAAGACACAAATGTCGTTTAATATTGATTTTATATATCTTTATCTATTTTATATATCTATCTTTTTATATATACATACACATATATATAATATCTTCTGTCCGTGTGTATGTGACTGAACTCCACCTAAACAAAAAATTTTGTGTAAGTGATAAAGTTGATTAGAGAATGGATAAGATTCGCAATTGAATCCGGTAGCTACCTACCTGTTGTAGAGATCCAGAAAGCACACGTGCAAAGCCGGGGCGGGTCGCTATTCTTTATATATAAAATTCTTCTCATTATGTAACTCTCTGTATGTAATTGAACTCATCCTGAACGGCTGGACCGATATTGATGAAACTTCGTGTGTGTGATTAAGTTGATTCAAGAATGGTTTATATTTACAATTAGAATTGGTAGGTGACGCTGCTGTCGAGATCCAAAAATCACCCGTGCGAAGCTGGGGCGGATCGTAAGTATTTAATATAATTAAATAGTGTCAAATAAGAGAGCCAATGGATATCTATGACCAAGTTTTACAATTAATGCCACAGATGCACTGACGGTAACGTAATTAGGCGAGCGAAGCGAGCCTCTATGAGATCAAAATGCCACTTTTTTGTGGTACACTTTAGAAAAAAACCAAAAAGCATTTAGACATGAACTTGAGCATAATTATTCATATTTTATTCCTAGATGTGTTATCAATCATTATTTAAAAAAATATACAAATAAAAAAGTATTTTTATGTTATATATGTATGTATAAACTTGTCTACATATGTAATGACTCCATCTGTAGGCTTCATCAAGTACTAAATAATGTATAGTTGGTCAGTTTATTATTCGTGTAATATTAAGATGTACAAATGTGCCCATGTTCACGCCGTTCACACATCTGAACTTTATTATAAATATAAGTTTGGTTTATATAATAATCAATACGTGCAAATAAGTGTTAGTAAGATTTATAACTGTTAAAGATAATTTAACCATATTAATATCATACTTAAAGATCAATTTAGATTGCATAAACATTGTGAAACATTTTGTCCATTTCCTATTCTGGCCTTGATTAGTGTGACCAGAAAATCAAGTACCGCAATAATACAATAGTTGATATTAATCGCCAGTCGTGAAAATTTTTAATATGCCTATTTTTTAGCTAGACCCTAAATACAAGTTTACACACAGTTTTATTTAAATTTTAAATGCATTACCAACAACATTTAATAGTATTTAAATTAAGCAAATAAACTCAAACACATACAGATGCATAAAATTTAAAATTATGCATTTTAAGGGTAGTACCTCAAGTGTATACAAATAATCATAATTATATAACATACAATTATCTATAACAATTAAAAATAAAACTTAATATCTCGTTAAATTTTACTGCATTCCAATTCTATTTATTAGTTATTACTTAAATAACTATCTAAGATACTATAATACCATTTTATTTGCGCTTGTTTGTTGCTAAGCCAATTGCACTATTTCTATTCCAGAAATTTGAGCGTGATTAATCCATGTTGTCACTTTTGCTGTGCATCGTTTGTCGCTGCAACTGCAATCGCACCGCGTTTAGCAACAGCTGTTCATTACCGGTTTCGCACCACTTACCTGCGCCCGAACAAATCAGGAGCGTATGCAATGATTAACTACCTCTCATTTACTTTATTTATATCTAATTTCATATTATTTTCAAACTGATGTAGTGAAATTTAGAAAATATTAGTCAAATGACTTTTGGACACAATACAATTAATGTGCTATTTCTATAAAACTTAAAATATCCCATTTGCTTTAAAATGTGTTTGGTTTTAACTGCGATGATTTATTTTGAATTGCAAATATAAGTTAGAATTTAGACACTCGAAATAATATTTAGAAAATATTATGACGTTGATAATGCATTATTTTCATTTTCAGTTATTTATTATTTTTATTTGACTTTAACATGTACGCTTACTTAAAAATGTTTATTTAAAAATTTGAGTGACTAGCTAATAAACCAAAGGTATATATTACGTATAATATGTACTACACTTTAAAACAAAACTATAATTGAATAAAACTATTTTTTACGGATTTTATCGCGTTTAATTTGACTAATTTTGATTCCCGACGTTTCGGGTGCTTTACAGCACCCATGGTCACGGGGGGACTGAGGTGTTTGACGTCCCAATGTCATAGTTAGCCCGGCTACCAAAAAACTGAAGGTTCAAACATCAAACAAATCAAACAAGGTTCAAACAAATCAAACTTAGTCAAATTAAACGCGATAAAATCCGTAAAAAAATAGTTTTAATCAATGTGTAGTGTTCGCGTAAATATAAGAAATCAAAACTATAATTATAATCCTACTATACCTAAAAATATTATAACTCAATCAACCACTTGTTATTAAAAATATATATTTTTATATGGTCAAACACTGCGTAGCGTTAGGTATTTGAAGACATAAAGAATATTAATGGGACAAATATAGATAATATTAAACTAAAATCTTATTCTTATGATTAATTATTGCTTTTCTGAAGTTATACAGATAGTATCGAGACAATTCTTCTAGCCTATGCGTGCGCTGCTTGTTAGCGGGAGCCAGTGTGTCTCCTCAGCCTTCCAACCCCTATAGTTGGCAACAGTGCACTACTATTATACATTTTGAATCTATTCTAGTCTTTACGTGCGCTTCTTGTTAGCAGGAGCCAGTGTGTCTCCTCAGCCTTCCAACCCCTAGAGTTGGCAACAGTGCACCACTATTATACATTTTGAATCTATTCTAGCCTTTACGTGCGCTTCTTGTTAGCAGGAGCCAGTGTGTCTTTCAGCCAATAGTGCAACATCACTACAATATCTAAAACTAAATTAAATAATACTTAAATGTTTTCGTCGGTAATTTTATACGACAGCTAGTTTAAACATACGGCACCCACGAACTATTACTTTTAGTACTGTGTATTATCATACTAGGTACCATATTTCAGCCTTCGACAATACGACACGATTATAATTGTATAAATGTTTTGTGGACTTAAATTGAATTGTTACATTTAAATTCATTTGTTAAGTACCTAAAATCATTTGTGGCATATTACAGCTCTAAAAATTATATTTTCGTATAATTAGCACGATTATACCAGAATAAACCCTCTAGAATAATTAACTATATTATAGAATAAGAATAGGTTGTAGATTTCATTACCTAATTATCATTCGGACTTATAACGAGTTAAGTAATTTGCGTTTAATTTTGAACTGGTACTTATTGAATTTTCTAGAAAATAATGTTTAAATATCATTACTTTTCAAACTTTAGTTATTTTTAATTCATTTTCATTTTTATAAGGCAAAGGACGAGCATTCTCACAAATCTTAAATAAAAAAATGCAACTATAGTTTCTTATTATCTATTTATTAACTATATTCTACACTATGTTATTGAGCGGTAGATAACGATGGCTTAATGCGTTATGTATTAGTCACTTGTTTCGGATCAACAATTATAAAGCCCTGCAATTTAAAGCAAAGCAATTTCTATTTTGTAAAGAAAACGATCACAATAATATGTTCTATTACCATAACTGTAAGCATTTTAAAATTAAATTATACATTCAAAATATAATATATTTTCTTAAACTAACGGAAAGTTTGTATAAATGCGAAATTACATGTCTTGATAACGTAAATAATAACGTTGTTTTAGATTTAAAGCTTAACAGTTAATACACAATTATTACAATATATAAGAGTTACTTTTACAAGCATACGATTGAGTTTGGGAAGTTGCCACAAATATCATGCTTTCATGATGTAGAATCAATTAAATTCTACATTAAGGAATTATATTATTTGCTCACACCAGTCAAGGCTATTCCTAGAACCTCTCCGGTTGTGTCCATCTAATCCTTCGTCTGATAACCTTAAACCTTTTACCCATGGACACCTTATAATCGGTAGATTATTGATATAATTTCTGACACTGAAGCGTAAGGACTACAACAACGAGCAATTCAGTCAATTTCAACGCCCTGATCAAGTGGCAACAACAACAATGGACCAGCGTATTTACTGAGGAACTCAAATAACGCAATAACTGCACAGATATGAACCATTTTGATTTGGTTGTTATAGGAAACCCAACGCCGGGCCTCTATGGTCTAACATAACTGTTGTAAGCAAGATATTTCCTGAACTTCGGATGGTGTTCTCAACGCACGGCTGACGTCTACAGCTTAAAAGGGTATTAAGAAGATCTTTAACTGTGTACATAACAAGCCTGATAGAAAACACTTGAAAGCAAGCTTTCAAGGGCCCGGGAAGATGTTCACGCCGTTCACACATCTGAACTTTATTATATAAGTTTGGTTTATATAATAATTCATACGTGCAAATAAGTGTTAGTAAGATTTATAACTGTTAAAGATAATTTAACCATATTAATATCATACTTAAAGATCAATTTAGATTGCATAAACATTGTGAATTATTCTACCAATAGCAATCCATTACGTTTTTATATGTCGTCATTGTAACAGCCAACGGACATACAATTTGTACCTTTACCTTTCGACCCTCAAACTGTTAGCACGTCCTCAAAAATATAATATTAACTCTTTTAAATTGTAACAAATTACATTAAATCAAGTTTGTGATACTCTAATCTATCATTTCTTTGTACCATATCGTACAGCCCATTTATGCGTGGGTTGGATTGTATTATTTTTGATTTATTAGTTTTTGAGTTATATTTTGATTATATTTAAAAATTCTCCCAAGGATGACCCAGGTATTAATAGACATTATATGTACATATAAATATAAATATTTACAATGTAAAAGTACAACTTTGTAATGGTTCGTAAATTGTGCTCTATAAAATATGTATATTATGGAGCTCTATAGTAAAGCTTATAAACAAGACGAAGTTTTTGGTGGATTATTTATATATTTTTTGGAGATATAAAACAGTTATCAACTGTTAATGACCGACCACTTTATAAAGGTAGAGTTGAAGGAAGTGACTTTCTTTTAGAAGGAAAATAACTATATAATTCAAGTATTGAAAAATATCTTTTTATCATCGTCTTTTCAACAAAATGAATCCCAACAACCATTTCGGTTTTTACTTGATCGTATAAGTAATGGTGAATGTACACTTCTGGATTATGAGAAATTAATGACGAGAAGTATTTAAACTTTTTCTCAAAAATAAATTAATTTTTCAACCATGCTATTCGGTTATTTGCAACTAATAAAGATGTGAAAGAATTAAATCATCAGAAATTTAAAGAATTACATCAGTTAATTGCTCATATTCCAGTCATTCATAATTGTTCTAAAGCACAGTTAGCTAATGCAGATTCATCAGGTGTACTTGAACCATTCATAGGTGTATTGATTGGATGTAAAGTTATGTTACGTGAATGGAGCTATAGGTTACGTTGAAGATATCATCTATGAAGAAAATCATGGTCCACCTGATCAAATGTCATGCGAAATAATGGTTCGCTTCGAAAATTACTCTCATTCCACTTATGACATGGTGGCAAGCCTGCTGTATACCTTGTTCAATTTATGTTGAAAACTAAAGCGGGTACCGGAAGACTGGTGCAAAGCCGTTATAGCTCAATAAATAAAGGAAAGGGGTCACAGCAGGACTGTAAAAACTACCGTGGTATCAGCTTGCTTAGCATTGCAGGTAGACTGTATGCTAAGGTGTTAATTGAAAGAGTTATGGAAGAAACTGATGGAAAAATTTGGGATGTGCAAGCTGGATTTAGAAAGGGAATGGGGTGTACGCATCAAGTCTTTTCCATGCGCATGATTGCGGAGAAGTTTTTGGCCAAAAACCAGAAAGTTTTTTGTGCGTTCATGGACTTGAAAAAGGCTTATGACAGAGTGGACAGGACAAACACTGAACTCATTTGGTTTGAGCGCTGGTTTGATACAGGCATTAAGGTCTCTTTATAGGGACTCTCGTGCTTGTGTCAGGATCGACGGGGTCTACTCGGACTGGATTGACATCCAAAAAGGTGTCAGACAGGGCTGTGTAGGTTCCCCGTGGCTGTTTAACCTATTTATGGACAGTTGTTTGCAAACTTTGAAAGTTGAAGATTGTGGGTTGAGAATGAATGAGTTCACCGTCAAATGCCTTTTGTACACCGATGATCAAGTCATATTTGCATCGTCGGCGGCCGAGTTGCAAATGATGGTTACTTTAATGAACTGGTCATTAAAATAAAGGGGTATGAAAGTGAACGCAAGTAAGACGAAAGTGATGGTTTTTGAAAGAGAAGAAAGTAAAACGTTATGTGAAATAAGAATAGAAGGGGAGTTTATTGAGCAAGTGGATGAGTTTGTATATTTGGAATGTTTATTTAGCAGGGATGGTAGATATGTTTAAGGATATAGAACGACGAGTGAATGCAGAAAATAGAGTGAATGGGGCTCTACACGCTATTATGAAGAGTCAGAATGTGTCAAAAACGCACGTTTGGCAATTTATAATGCTATGTTAGTCCCTATTTTGATGTATGGTAGTGAAAGTTGGGTCTGGCAGAAGAAGCATGAGAGTAGAATAAATGCTGTAGAAATGCGGTCATTAAGGAGTATGCTAGGGCTGAATCTGAATGACAGGGTGAGAAATAGTGTGATAAGAGAAAAGTGTGGTTTGCAAGATGACGTTGTGTCCAGGATTAAGAAAGGAATGCTTCGGTGGGTTGGTTATGAATGAATGAATGAATGAATGAATGAATGAATGAATTGAACGGCAGAGTCGGAAAGGGACGCCCTAGACGAAGGTTTATCGACCAAATTGGCGATATATTGGAAATGGGCCAGATTAGGAGTACCCTTAACCGACGAGGGTGTATGCGTAGATATATGGATGTAAAAGAGGCGAGAGAGGTGTGCCAGGATCGTGCCAAACGGAAGTCCGTAGTCTCTGCCTACCCCTGTGGGTGAAAGGCGTGAGTGTTTATGTAAGCCACTTATGAAAATAATAGTAGTGTTCTAATTTCAGGTATAACAAAATTTTGGATAAGTAATTATTATGTTTTTAAAATATAAAATTATAAAAATTTATAAAATTTTGGATAAGTAATTTAATTGTTTACGTGAACAATTAATATTAGGAAATATTAATTGTTCACGTAAACAATTTCCATTACAGTTGGCTTTCGCAATTACGATCCATAAATCGCAAGGTTTAACCTTAGAAAAAGCTGCTCCGTAGGTTTAACATCATGTATGTTGCTTTATCAAGAGTTTTAAAACTTTAGGTTAAGCATTCAACAGGAAATTTTTATATAACAGATTTACAAGTATTCAAAATAAAAAAAACTATAAGAAATTATAATGATTTTTTAAAATTAATTTAGATTTTTTTTAAATGCAATCTTTGTATTTTTATTAAATAATAAATATTTTTTATAATTAAAGTATAAAATTAAAGTATACTTTCATGTTAGTACATATATTAACATATATTTAATATTACACGATTCGCGAGCCATTACAAAGTTGTAATTTTAGCTAGCATGTTTTTTACGTGTTAGAGCCATAGTGCATTTTGTTACGGCTTCAGCACGAATAGGTCGGCTGGATTGGAGGAGGACCATGCTCTAAAAAATACTAGCACAGAATACTAAAATTGGAGTATAATGCTGCTGTGTTTCGTATGACGAGTAACGATAACCGGAGAACTTTTTTACTGGTAAGAAGCTATTCCATTTTAGACATCGGTAGTTACAACACATCTGCATAAGATGCATTCTGGAGAATGTGCCTTAATTCCTCTTTCCTCTTTCCACCATCGGACAACCAAGCGGTCGGCATGCCATCACTCCTTTGGTATTGAGATTCGCCGCATTCGAACTAAATGGTTTGCTTCGTCTTTCGTAATGCGTACAGCAAAGGAGTGGAATAATCGGCCAACATTTGACTTTCCGTTCGATTACAATCTGGATGTCTTAAAGGCAATAGTGAATAGGCTTGTGTTACAGTGCGATTTACGATATATCTGTGATCCGCCAATTATTACCAGGTGGAACTGCAACCACTCATTGTTTTTTAATAAGCAAAAAAGATGACAGAAGAAAAAAAAACAAGCGAGCATAGATGTAGTTATCCACATAGCGCCCATTTCAGGTTTACTGTGTGCCCATTTGTCAATCTTGCTTCTATAATATTTAAAAAAAAACCTTGACATGGGATATCTCATTGCCTGTAACTATACTGGCTCTGCAGAAAATGCACTACTGTTTTACGATAGAAATAGGTATGTGAGCTCGTTCCTGTAACATATCAATGCTTTACGAAAATAGAATCGCACATGCATTAAATTGTCAGTGTCAATATAAAGTAAGCTCTTCGGTAATATCAAGAACATTAGCGTTCATTTTTGGCGGCGAGACTCTTATCTCCGAAACTAATACATTTCTGGCAATGCGTAAACTTATTTCTTAAATAAACTCTCACTGAGTAACAAATAATATTTAGTTTGTTTTTCATCCGATTTTTTTTTTATAGGAGAGGGGCAAACGAGCATAATTTTGATCTCACATTTGTGCAAAATCATAAATTGCTGAGTTTTGTGTCTGTTTGTATTTTCGCTATTCCCGTATAACTCGGTTGTGCCGACCCATTAGTTTTAAAACCTTAATATAGCTGCAGCATAACTCTACCACGTAGTAAGGGTTTTTGGTGTGAATATGGTCTCAATCGGTCAAGTCGTTCAAAAGTTGAAAGGTCACTAACAGATATACCAACGATTATATTACATAAAGATATAAATAACTCATATTTATGCACTGATAGTTCGATGGAACTGCTTCACTCTTAAATGGTTTATTTTAAAATTGCTAATGTGTTTTCAAAACACATATGCCAACACATAATAAAACGCGTAAGCAATTTTATTGCTTGCATCTGGACAGAAGTGGATGTAAATGATATTTCACGTGCTGTTATTTTGGGCTTACATTAATATTACATATTTATCCACTACTATCTGTGCCCGCGACTTCGTTCGCGTGGAATTAGTAATTTTCTTAGCATAATTTATGGTGATTTATATGTAATTTTAACTGTCGCAAAGATTTAGAAAAACACTAAACTGGATAAAACATTCAATTAGTCAGTTAATCAGACAAACTTATAAACGAACAAATAGACGGACCCACAAACGAACTAATAGACGGACAGACCCATAATCGAAGCAAAAAAACGAATTAGGCAAACTATACGCGTGTAATTCATATTGTAAATAAACATAATTTAATTACAATAACTAAAACGTAAGACAATTGATTGAAATATTATGCAAATCGCGTAGCCTGTGTATCACAAGTTGGGTCGTTAACTATTAATTGAATTGTTCTAAATGAAACGATGTAAGATGAAGGTTATATCGGGTGATATGAATTTTCCTTAACGGCACTTTGTGTTTATCCCGTTTAGCTCACTGCTGAACAGGCAAAGATCATTATCCAAAGACAATTGCAATAACAATTGCAATTTCATTTATAAAATAAGGGTAGCACACAGTCCATTTGATGGTAAGTGGATGCTGTGGCCCATGGACATCTACGTCTATCCTCGATTAAGAATCAAATTGCAGATTCGTTGTTACCCTTAAGGACTAAGATGAAATGCCTCGTTACTAATAAAAACGGTTTACTGTTCTTTACACTCACCATACGAAACACAGCGACATTGAGCTGCTATTTTACGCTGGTATTCTGAGCGTGGTCCTTCCCCGGTCGAGACGATTCATTCGTGACAAAACCATTATATAGCTACAGCGTGGCTCTAAAATAATTTTACAAAGCTTAAAGAAACATAAATTTTGTACGCAATTTGTAGTTTCTGCTTTATAAAATTTTGCCGCAATATCCTATAATACACTGTTTATTTAACTAAGTAACTGTTACATAATATTGTATCAGCGAAATTTAGCGCATTTGATATCGTATTTTTTGACCCCAATAATCTATGTGATTCATGATAAATACATGATGAAACTAATAATCTCAAATAGTCTTCGCGTGCCTGCTACTTATTAGAAAACTATAATAGAACTCAATTTCCTTAAATGTAAAACAAGGCTAAATGAGTGCAATGCAAATAGAAAACATAATATGAGAAATGTAGCCATCCTAGAAGTCCCTATGAGTAAATCAATAACTGCTAGTTACAATTACCGATTTCGTTCAACCCTATAAAAAGTCTTTCCTATAAATTGCCTTATAGGGAACCAATATCCGGACATAGTTGCCACGCTTCATTGGCGGGTTGGCAAACGCAGTTTTTTATTTTTTTAGTTGTTATTAGAAAGGCACTGCTGCAAATCTCGTGGTTTGTTTCCCTCTGTCGCATTTTACTACACCCACTGTTAACATAACGCAACATCATAATAAACAAATAAATAAAATAGCGCGATATGTTTGTATATTTATGTTTTAATCCAATCAATTAGCACAATTTAAACTTGTGATGGGCTGCAATGACGATGTTGATGATACGCTAACGAATAGTTCATATTTAATAATTTTATTATTTTACCATTTCTCTTTTCAGGGACAAAAAAATCGTAGAATAAGTATTTACAGACTGCAGAAATACTTTAAACGAGCTGGATTTGAACCCGCAATCGGCCAATTTCATCACTTAACCACTGCACGGGTCAGGTTAACTTATACTTCCAAAACAAGACTACTACTGAATAAAACAAAAAAATATCAAGTAAACAAGATACCATATTCTTGTCCACTTAAATTGCACGTAAGCAGTCTAACTAGCGGATATAAGGCTCTCTCGAATCGTAGGGATTTACGTAATTGACAAGCTTGTCAAGCGTAATCGCAGTAGGTACTAGAGGCATCAGCTGGATATTTTCGTATAGTTACATATTAGTATACGAGTAGCAATAGGAATATGGGGTACCTTCTTTCTATCCTTTTCTAACAGCAAATAAAAATTTCACCGTTGGAACAAAGACCTCTCGCATAGATTGTCTCATAGGGGGAATATTTGCCATCATTGCCTCGCTTGACAAGCAGGTTAGCAACGTTTTAACTTTTTATTTTATTAGGAAGGCGCTGCCGCCCATCTTCTGATTTGTATTCCTCTGTCGCCTCTTACTACATTACCGGGTTGATATGTGGTAGTGTATATACTTACACCACCACAACATGGTGCACGGTTAGATTTAGTTTCTTTATCTAATACTCTGTCTATATATTAATTATTTTTAAAACTTTTTCACTTTGCACCCTAATTATATTTTCTGATTTATCTGGAGGTAGACTGGGAAAAAATACCTTGTGGCATTTAGTCCGTTATTTTGTACGCGTCTCTGCATAAATAAATAAATAAAATTATTATAATTACACTATTTTCAACTTATTTTCTCCGTTATTATTATTTAACTAAAGACGAGATATAATAAGCTTGTATATAATATTCAGGTATAAAAAAAGAGCTCGACAAGGTAGAGGTAGTTACATCATAAAAAGTTTAACCGTCACTGTTTATGACAACCTGATACAGTTACGGCTATCTTATACTATAGACATCATACATTTACTTGGTTGTTTGAAAAGTTTTGTGTTAATATTATATAACAAGAAGGCCATCCTTCTACAACAACGATAAAATACGCTTTTAAATTTTCAGACAAACTTTTAAGTTATTTTACATATTCCTACTGCAAGAAACCTGGACACTATATTCGAGAGTGTCGCTTTAGAATTAAATAAAACTGGCCAAGTGCGCGTCGGGCCACGCACAATGTAGAGGTAGGGTTCCGTAGTTGCCCGACACAATACGTGGGCTTTCCTGATAACACAATACGTGGGCTTTCCTGATAATGAGCATAATAAGTAAGTTCGCGGCTTGATCGCTATAACGACTAAAAATGGGCCCAAATAGGAAGATGGTAACTGAAGGACTTATTGTCAATGAGAATTTTAGGGAGTGGTATTCAAAAAAGATCAAAAAATATTCGGTTTTGAAAATAATACAATTTAAATCAAATCATTCACAAGCCAAGTAATTACAAAGATGATCATAGTTGACTATCTATGTATTCCCGACAGTGCAACCCTAATACATACATATATGACCGTAAAAAACCTTCACGTAAACCACTACTGCCATAAATTATACTGAGGTGGCCCGCGTAAACCAATAGTGTGACGAATGAAACTGTATGAGGCTATATAATTGTATGAATACTTTGAATGAGGCCTACAATAACTACCAACTAAAAAATAAGTGAAAGTAGTAAGTAAGAAAGATCCTCCCTGCCTATCCCGCAAATGAAAAAGTAAAGCTATAGTTTTAATGCATTTAGGTCGTTTTCTTCATAAAATGTTTATTTATTACAGTTTACAATAACATTACAAAGTTATAATGCAGCTAGTTTTGGGTCATTTTCTATGGAGATGTAACGAAATTTTTACTAATCCAAGTGCATTTTATAAGTTGGTCCACTACTAATCGTTAACTTCTTAATTCTACTTAGCTTTGATAGGCTAAATATTTCACAAACGGACCCCTGAATCGAAAAGATGTTGTTCCACACCCCCGGTGTTTTTAAAAGACCTATCCAACGATATCCCACACGATGGGCGGTGGTGATGGACAGGTAAAAAAAATTATCCTCCATTTATTTCTATAGGAGGTACCGAAAATAAAAATGTTTTTTAAGATTTTATTTCATGTTTTTATAGGCGTAATCAATATCTATAATTATGCCAAATTATAGATTTGTAGCACCTAGTATCTCTGAGTAAAACCGCGGACGGACGAACGGACGGACAGACATGGCGAAACTATAAGGGTTCCTTGTTGTATAACTATGGAACCCTAATAACTACGGAACCGAGCAGTTACATTAACAAAATAATGTACAGACATACCACAATAACAAAAATCGTTCAAATCAACATGATAAAGGCCAGTCAAGTCATAATAATGCTTTTATGGTGACAGCAATGTTAGGACAATTTGCAACAAATGATATGTCTTGGTACATGGACAGCGGAGCTTCTGAGCATATATACTCGTATATGGACAGAAATGCATTTGTTGATTATAGAATATTACCAAAGCCTAAACAAACATTAATTGGAAATGGATCATTCATCCAGGCCATTGGCTGTGTAACAATTAAGCTGGAGGCCTATAATAATAATGAGTGGATTGTCACTACACTTAATATTGTCTAGCATGCACCTGAAATTAAAGTAAATTTATTCTCAGTAACTTGTGCATTAGGCAAAGGTTATTCTTTAGTCTCTCAAAGTAACCAGTGTCAGTTGTTAAATAATGATGGTAGTGTGGCTGCAATTGCTGGCTGGCAAGATAAAACATTTGTCATGATTTTTAGAAATCCACCTCCATCTCAAGCTCATGTTGGGTTATCTAAATCTAAACCGAGTCCTACGGCAAGCCATGTAAGATAAGACCATCAAAATTCTTAATATGTTAAGACTATTTTAAATAAACAAAATATTGAGTATGAAGAAACAGGTAAAGAAGAATGAACAGATTGCTTTTTTTTATAGCAGAGGGGGCTAAAAAGCATGCGGCTCTCCTGATGGTAAGTGATTACCGCCGCCCATGAACAACTGCAACACCAGGGGAATCGCTGATGCATTGCCGGTCTTTTAAAAAGGAGTACGTTCTTGTCTTGAAGGTCGCTAAGTCGTATTAGTCCGGAAAAATCTGTGGTGGTAGTCGATTCCACAAGGAAGTTGTATGAGGAAGAAAATTTCTTTTAAATCGCACAGTGGTGGACCGCCAGTCATCTAGATGGTATGGCTAGTATCGCGAGTTTTGTCGCGATGTGCGATGGTGAAATTGTGCGGCTGGAATTAGTCCGAACGATTCCTCAGAGCACTCCCCGTAGTAAATGCGATAAAATACGCAAAAAGATGCAACATCTCTTCGCAGTGGCAGTGAGTCAATCCGATCGGAAAGTGTTTGGTCGCCGACGATTCGAACAGCTCTGCACTGGATACGATCAAATGGAAGGAGCTGGCACTGAGGAGCCCCAGCCCAGAGATGGGAACAGTATTCCATGTGCGGCCGAACCTGCGCCTTGTAAAGTTGCAGGCGGTTTGCCGGCATGAAATACTGTCCCACTCTGCTAAGCACGCCAAGCTTTTTAGAGGCCAATTTGGCCTTCTCTTCCAAGTAACCACAAAACTGCACGTCACTCGATATGTCGACGCCGAGGATTCCGATACGGACTGAGGCAACAAGGGGAGTGCCATGAAACTGAGGAGATACGACAAAGGGGTTCTTTTAAGCGGTAAACGCGCAAACTTCTGTCTTCTGGGGATTGAACTGGACAAGATTCAGTCGCCCCCAGTCCGATACTTTGTTCAACAAAGTCTCGACTTCAGACACAAGTTTGTCCCGGTACTCGGCGACGTTTTCCCGAGAAAAATTGGCGCGGCCGGTATGTAAAGCATCACCAGTGCTGTCATCCGCATAGCAATGAATGTTAGCGGTTTGCAACATGTCATTGATATGCAGAAAAAACAGCGTTGGCGATAGCACGCAGCCTTGTGGAACACCAACGTTAATGGGCTTGTAATCGGAGCAGGCACCGCCTACTACGACCTGGATGCTCCGATTTGCAAGAAAGCTGGTGATCCAATTGCACAATTTTCGGGAAGCCCATAGGAAGGGAGCTTTGAAAGAAGCGCTTTGTGCCAAACCCGATCGAAGACCTTCGCAATGTCAAAACTAACTGCCAATGCCTCCCCTTGGACTTTACTGCTTCCGCCCATCTATGAGTCAGGTAGACCAGAAGATAACCAGCTGATCGACCCCGACGAAAACCGTATTGGCGGTCAATAATCAGCTTGTGTTCCTCAAGGTACCGCATGAGCTGGCAGTTTATAATGGATTCCATTATTTTGGAGAACAAGGAGGTGATGGCTATAAGCCTGTAGTTAGACGGGTCTGAGCGGTCGTCTTTTTTAGTGATCGGGTGGACAAAAGCAGTCTTCCATGATTTCGGGACTACGCGTAGGGAGTAGGAGTACCGGAAAAGACGCGTTAGAACCGGTTCCAACTACGTAGGACACATCTTCAGCACAATAGGAGGGACGCCATCAGGCCCACTCGACTAGTTGACGTCCAGAGAGAAGAGTGCTCTGTGCACCGAGCGTTGGGTAAACAGCACGTCCTGCATGGAGTACTCACACCGCGGGATGGTCGGCAGTGTATTCTCCTCGTGATCAAGAGTCGAGTTGGACGCAAAGAGAGAGCCCAGCAGATCTTTGCGGCATGGGCCAGTGAATTGTCCTCCCTGTGCAGAGATGGGAGAGATGGCTGATAGAAATTCCCTTGGACAGCCTTGGCGAGAGACCAGAATACACGTGTTCCCGAAGGAAGACGAACTAGTTTCTCGCCAATTCTGCCGATGTGCTCTGACTTTGCCTTGATAATGACACTTTTGAAGGACCTGGAGGCGGAATAATACTTCTTTTTAAGAGCACTGGTATTTGCATCCCGAGACGTCGATGCGTAAGCCCAGGCCTGGTAGCACTCTTGCTTATAGTGTAATGCAATTTTGCAGGAGCGACCAAACCATGGCTGGTTATACCTCCGATAGGTACCACAGATGATGGAACAAAAAGTTCCATTCCCTGTAGTACCTCATCAGCGACAGAATCAGCAACAACGCTGAGATCATCCGGCGAGAAGCAAGACCAAGGGTAGGATGCAAAAGATCGCATCCCGTCCCAATCGGCTGACCTATAATGCCAAACACGGCGGTAACCTGCAGAACGCAACCGCGATGGGAGCGGGAGTGGCACCGTACTCCGGATCAGACAATAGTCCGTGGAGCCAAGAGTGCATCGACGGAGACCTTATATCCGTCCGGATGAGAGGTCAGCAGAAGGGCCAACAGGGAAGGTGCATGATCCTCCACATCTGGAATCCGCGTAGGCAAAGTGTAAGACCATATGCCAAAGCAAAGTCATAAACAGATCTCCCCGCATGATCGGTTGAACGTGAACCGAGTCATTCGGCGTGGTGGGCGTTAAAATTGCCAAGGATCACGATCACTGTCTGTTTCGGCATTACCGCTATGGGACCTATAGAGGCACCCGTAGACGCGGGGATGGTCGTCGCTGTCTACGCGCAGTCATAAGATGGACAGTTCCTTACCTTCAAGGCTGCCGAGGCGTCGAAAACAGATCTCCTATCTAACGTACACGCAAACTCCAGCCCGGGGCACAAAGGAGTGTTCTAATTTGTACCCCGGGTAGGAGAGATACGAAGTATCAGCCGGAGAGGACACCTGTGTGTCGGTTAGAAAGAGCAAGGCCGGCTTCGCCGTTTCTAGATGGTAGTGGACGGCGTTAAGGTTTGAATGAAGTCCTCTGATGTGGCAGAAATTCACGGATAGCGTGGCAGGGGGCGCCTTTGTCTTTTGCTCCGTTTGCCCCGTGCAGTTTTAGTCTCGAGCGGAATTTCGCCCCCCTCCCCCCCCAAAATACGCGGGGCAGCCTGAGCACCCACGCTCAGGAAGAGTAGGGTAGCTTGGGCGTGGATGCTCATTGAGGGATTCTCCATCACCGGGGGTGCTGGTATCCTCCTTGGGTAGTGTATTATTTAACTCCGCTACCATGTTAAGGGGGGGAGGGGGGAATTGGCCACCTGCACTCACCAGACGAAATGCAGAAGCAGAGCTTCTACTTCACGCTGGTCTTCTGTGTGGTCGTGGTACCACCCCGGTACGAGCCGGCCCATACGTGCAACAGCAAAGGCTGCCGCGTGGCTCTACCACTTTTGAAAAGCTGTTGCTTCAAGGGTAAGTAGTATATTTTACCTTTTAAAAGATGTATGACTAAAACTACAAGGCCAGGTCAAATTATTTAAGCCGACTTGGGTGGACCTATGGAAGAGAAATCTCTAAATGACCCAAGGTATTATTTACTTCTAAAACATGATTTTTCACATTAGAGGGCTGTCTATTTTATTAAAGGAAAGATAGAGGTGTGTGGAAAAATTAAACATTTTATAATATTTTCTAAGAAGGAAATAGATATCTTAAGAACAGACAATTGAACTGAATTTTGAAAATTAAGAAACTTTTTAATAGGAACAGGTATAAAACATGAAACATCTGTTAGTTATACACCTCAGCAAAGTGGCAAAATTGAACGTCAAATGAGGACAATTACAGAGGCAGCTCGAACAATAATAAATCATTACCAAAATCCTTTTGGGCAGAGGCTGTAAGCACAGCTGTTTGTGTTATAAACAAAACTGGTAAAAGCTCGATTCTAGAAGCAACCACATGCAAGCTATGGTTTGTTGAGGATTATGACATAAGATAGTTAAAAGTATTTGGCACTGAAGTGTATGTTCACATTATACCACAGTTAAGAAGATTGTGGGATGAAAAATCAGAAAAATGGTTTCTTGTGGGATATGAAGGAAGGATATTTTCAAAAGAAAAGAAAATTGTTTCCATAAAGAGAGTTTCATATTTTGTAAGGAAAATATAAAAAAAGGAAAAGAAAATGAAGAAAACGAAATGATTACAGAATCCATTCAAATATTAGATCTAACATTACCTAACTTTCATTGTAATGAACCTGCAGAAATTGAAAATACTTTTAGTTCTTCAAGTAATAGTAGTTCACAGAAATTATCACAACAAATTTCTGAAGAAAGTGAAATTCTACTTATAGAAACACAAAGTAAAAAATCTGAGAAGTAGATGGAAGCCATACAGATGGAAGTATAAATGTAGAATGGTTGCGCGAGGATATGAACAAGTTGATGATTTTGATTTTAATGATATTTATGCTTCTGTTTCAAAATTAACAATTTTAGAACCGATATTTCTGTAGCCACAAAACTGAGATTACCTATTTATTCATATGATTTATGTAGTACATTTTTAAATGGTAATATTAAGGAAGAGGTCTACTTAAAATTATTTAAAGTTTTCAGTTCTTATAGTGAAAATATCTTTACATAGTATAAAATGAAGTCCCTTCCGCTCTCTGTTAGCTTAGATCATTTAAACTACTCAACGGATTTTAATACAGTTTTCAGCAATAGATAGAGTGATTCAAGAGGAAGGTTTATGTGTATAATATATATATATATATATATGACAAAATATTTTTGTGCGCTTAAATAATAATGTACTATGGAATTATATATCTTAAAAAGATCAATAAAAAAGTCCACGATGGTATATATTTATCTCTTAAGGATAACCCACAGTAACTATTTTTATCTTTTACATATTGCAAAAAAAATGTGTTATTTACCAAGCTATTTTATACAATACAGTATTATTCCTTATCTAATTAAATATATAACATACGTTGTAACATTTTATCTAGATTAAAACTACCCTCAACAGCATTTCATTAAAATAGATATCTTAGAAGATATCAGAGTTTTAAAAAGGGGAGGCACAGCGGCTGGCGGGCCGCACGTTTCGTCCCGGTTGGCAGCGGTCGGCGGGCACGAGGTATGCCGTGTGCCTATAAATAGCACATCAATGGCCGCGCCTCGCCCTGCGCCCCCTTTGCCTTAAGGGGGTCGCATCAAATCTCGGTAGAAAGGCCACTATGGCTAATACCGCTCCCAAGGTGGTGTTTAGTGAGTAGGCACTTAGGTTAGGTAGTCGCAGTGAGTCCCACATAACCACGCAGCCGGCTGCGTGGTATGCTAAGAGCATTCACCACCTCCCTCCCCCCGCTTCCGGAGGGTGCCTTTGCATTGGGCGCAAAAAAAAGAAAAAACTGCGCCTCGCCCTATAGCATTGTATTATTCGTAGCGATTGCACGCGTCTATCGGTGTTCTCCAGCCAGTAAAATAAAAATAAAACGTGCTTTAGAGCGCAACGCTATAAACCGCACTTATCAGTGCGACTTTCAGTGCGTTTTTGTATAAATAAGATTAAAATCCTTTTCTTTTCGAATTGTAGATATTAGGAAATGGAATGGAGGTTTTAGTATTTGAGTAACTATTATTCTGTTTAGGTTAACTTATCTATTTAGCTGCCTAAGTAGGCAAGATTGATATCAAATAAAATAATATTTTTTTAACTATCATAATTCTAAGATTTTCAATTTTAATAGTTAAAATAAGAACTGAGTTAATTAGTTATAGATAATCGTTTATTTTTTTCTGTACAGAAACCAATAGGTATTTCAGTCATGTCTGGAAGACATCGTACTTCAAACATAGGTCGTAGCACAAGGAGTGCAAGAAGAATGGGTATATGTAGAGATAGAGAATCGTCATAAGAGCGTGAGGCTCGCCTTAGCAAGGATCGAGATAGACATAGAACGCAGAGAGCCAGAGAATCGCCCGCACAGACTAATTTATGGTAAAATAAAGTATATTCTGCCATGAATTACGATTCTTTCATTCCATACTAAGATGATCCTATAGTATCAATAGTTCACAGTATCACGTTCTATCTCCCGGAGGGGCGAAAAGTGGATTGCGGAGGCCCGTCTGGCTACGCTGAATGTATGTGGAGCAATGAATAATAAGATGGATGAAGTATGCGAAATGATGAATGATAGAGGAATAGATGTGTTATGTGTAAATGAGACGAAACGAAAGGAAAAGGATGCCACTGCATGGCATACACCAGTAAGCGGTATACATGATACCGCTTACTGGTCTGGTGTAGATCAGTAAGCGAGACCGAGTGGGCATGCCAGGGAGTTGGTGTCATCCTTTCAGAAAGAATGGGTCAAAGTGTGAAAGCGTATGAATGTGTAAGCCCAAGGCTGCTATAGACAGGTACGAATGAAAGTGGGCTTAAAGAAGTTGTTTGTGCTAGGGGTGTACGCCCCAGATATGTCTAAGCCCACTTTTATCCTAGAGCAGTTTTGGGACATTATAAGGATGGTGTTGATGAAATGTAAGAAAAATGAAAATATTATTATGTTAAGATATCTTAATGGAAGGGTTGGGGTGAAGAGGTCTGGTTATGAACGGATACGTTTGGCAATGAAAGTATAAATGAGGATGGTGAAGACCTCCTCACCGTATGTGTGGAAAAGAATCTTATTGTGACGAACACTTTCTTTCGCCATAAGAGAATTCACATGTATACATGGGAAAGAGGTGATGATAGAAGAATGATAGATTTCATAATTGGGGATGAAATAATGAGGAGCGCAGTGGCAGATACAAGGATTTACCGGGGGTCCAACGGAGGGACGGATCATTACTTGGTCTTATGCCGAATTAATGGTCTATTCAAGCGTTTGCGGCATCGGACATCTGTGTCTACCACTGCGTTACAGTGTATAAGAATAGAGAGGTTACAAGATCAAGGTGTGAAAGAGAAGTATAAATGTAGACTAAGGGAAAATACAAGTGGTTTGAATGAATTATGTATGAATGACTTAGACTTGAAGACTGTATGGAATAATGTTAAGAATGTTTTGGTGGATGCAGCCACCGAAGTATGTGGTGTAAGTAAGAGAACGAATGAAAGGAAAAATAATACGTTGTGGTGGGATGATGAGGTACGGATGGAAGTTGAAGCAAAGAAGAGAGCATGACTAGATTTACTAGCAACCAAAGCTGGTAGTTCTAGCGGTATGATTGATGAGATTGAAATAAAAAAGGCAGACTTTAGACGTATAAATAAGAGAGTAAAAGAAGTTGTTGAAAGGGAAAAGCAAGAAAGAACAGATAAGAATGATAGAAGGATTTCTGATAACTTCCAGGCAAATATTAAATTGTTCTGGAAACTCGTAAGAACTGCTAGGGGAAATTCAAAACACCCTAGAATGAATGCTATACGAGGCGAGAATGGCTGTATGCTGAATGACGAAGTTTCGAATTTAAAAGATAGAAAGAATACGTTGAAAGCGTGTTTATGAGTGTAGTGTCGTCTGAATTAAGTGAAATAGAAATTCCGATAGAAGTGGAGAGAGGTAGGTAGATAAGTGTAGATGAAATAATGAAAGCAATGAAAAGCATGAAAGCAGATAAGGCAGTCGGATATGATAGAGTATCATTCGAAATGCTAAGAGTTGGAGAGGGAGTGGTGGCAGGCCTACTGTATACCTTTTTTAATTTATGTTGGCAACTGAAGCGGGTACCGGAAGATTGGTGAAAAGCCGTTATAGTGCCAATATATAAGGGAAAGGTTCACAGCAGGACAGTAAAAACTATCGTGGTATCAGCTTGCTTAGCATTGTGGGTAAACTGTATACTAAGGTGTTAATTGAAAGAGTTATGGAAGATTTTTGAAACTGATGGAAAAATTTGGGATGTTCAAGCTGAATTTAGAAAGGGAATGGGGTGTACGGATCAAGTCTTTTCCATGCGCATGATTACGGAGACGTTTTTGGCCAAAAACCAGAAAGTTTTTTGTGCGTTCATGGACTTGGAAAAGGCTTATGATAGAGTGGACAGGAATGTGTTATGGCAAACACTTAACTCATTTGGTTTGAGCGCTAGTTTGATACAGGCATTAAGGTCTCTTTATAGGGACTCTAGAGCTTGTGTCAAGATCAATGGGGTCTACTCGGACTGATTTGGCGTTCAAAAAGGTGTCAGACACGGCTGTGTAGCTTCCCCGTGGCTGTTTAACCTATTTATGGACAGTTGTTTGCAAACTTTGAAAGTTGAAGAATGTGGGTTGAGAATGGGTGAGTTTACCGTTAAATGCCTTTTGTACACCGATGGTCAAGTCATATTTGCATCGTCGGCGGCCAAGTTGCAAATGATGGTTACTTTAATGAACTGGTCATTAAAAGAAAGGAGTATGAAAGTGAAAGCAAGTAAGACGAAAGTGATGGTTTTTGAAAGAAAAGTAAGTAAAAAGTTATGTGAAATAAGAATAGAAGGGGAGATGACTAAGCAAGTGGATGAGTTTGTATATTTGGGATGTTTATTTAGCAGGGATGGTAGATATGATAAGGATATAGAACGACGAGTGAACGTAGGAAATAGAGTGAATGGAGCTCTCCACGCTATGATGAAAAGTCAAAATGTGTCAAAAAGGCACGTATGGCTATTAATAATGCTGTTTTAGTCCTTACTTTAATGTATGGTAGTGAAAGTTGGGTCTGGCAGAAGAAGCATTACAAGAAAGTCCGTGGAGCCCAAACTTGTCGATGCTGCTACCACAGGGGCACTGATGGGCTTGACAAATTGCCGCTCCTAGTCGGATTCCTACAGCGATGCGCAAACTTTCCCATCTGGTAATGTGCTGAGATTACTTGATGGTAAAGTAGGTGATATTTCCAAGTTTTCAAATAAAAAACTTGGAAATATCACCTACTTCATTTAATAATCCTCCATTTTATTAATAAGATTGAGTATTTGACCGATTCTTCTTCTTTTTCTGCTTGTTTTAGTTTGTTTTGGTTTCCAATCGAATACAACTCAACTAAAAATAAACATACACATCCTTAAACATAAAAAATACGAATTTTTATGATTATATTATTTTTTTGAAAAGGTCACTTCTGCAATATAACAATTAGTGATTTGTAACAAAAAGTCACTTTTGGTAGCATTCCCTCAGTTTATGGCTTGTTTTTCAGAAACCTAGAACAGAATACTCTAAAACAGCACAGAGTTATTAAAAAAACACATCATAAAATTTTTAAAATGCTCTTCCTGTAAAGTTGGAAAACATGCAGAAGTGACCCTTTGTTCCCAAAGGTGCAATATACTTACTCTGTTCGAGCCCAGTCTGGAAATGTTCGGATATTTTAAAAGATATTTATAATAATATTAAAAGAGCTATAGAAAAAAATCAAAATTTAACTTTAAATACAACAGCCTGACTCAAGCTACTTTACTTATAAAATTTGGTGGTATTGGTGTGAGAAATCTTTCTAGCGTTGTATTGCCTGCTTTCCTTGCTTCCGTGCATAGTGTCTGTAATTAGTGTAACATAATTTTTAATAATAAAGTAGACCTGTGCTTAGCTGCGGAGGCATGGCAGACATGGCGAACGCTCTGTCCCGGAGAAAATGTTCCACTGGAAGTTAAGCAACAAAACCAGTGGAATATTTTGTTGGTACATAGTGTGCAGAAATATATGTTTCAAAATTTCCATAGTGACCAAGATTAGGCACGCCTTCTAGCTGTTTCGACTAAGAAATCTAGTCACTGGTTATATACATATATCCTTTACCATCAAGTAATCTCGCCACATTACTTGATGGGGAAACCTTGTGCATCGGCGTAGGAATCCGACTAGGAGCAGCAATTTGTCAACCTTATTTGAGCCCCTTTGGTAGCAGCGTCGACGAGTTTGGGCTCCACGGACTTTCATGTAAGAAAAGTGCTGGTAGGTTCTCATGGCACGGTTCTTTGAACGATGTCATCCGAAGAGCTCTTGTCTCTATAAATGTTCCCTCGGTTTTAGAGCCGTGTGGAATATTTAGAGAGGATGGCAAGAGACCCGACAGTATGATATTGGTCCCTTGGGAGAGAGGTAAAGCACTAGAGTAGACAATTTGGCGGCCTCTCATCTCACAGGTACCTCGTTTAGAACCGGCGTGGCATCAGAGACAGCTGAACTGAGTAATTAGCGCAGTAAGTATGAGTCTTTGAGAGATGACTACATATGTGTGCCATTTGCTGTAGAGACTATCGGCCCGTGGGGTCCACATGCAGTGAAGTTCCTAAAGGAATTCTATCCGCGACTGTTCATTGCTGCTGGTGATAAGAGGGCTGGTTCTTTTTCGCTCAAAGGCTAAGTATAGCTATTCAGCTAGGAAACGCAGCCAGCGTTCTTGGCACGATACCACGGGGAGTAGGACTGTATGACAGTTTAAGTTTTTAGTTTTAGTTTATTTTTTATTATAGTTTTTTGTTATGTAAATATTCAATACTGATTATAAATGAAAAACAAAAATTGTATTTGCTGTTGTATGTAGATGACATCTTGTTGTTTGGGACGGATGATAGTTAAATTAATAGAATTAAATTTGTTCTGTCTAATAAATTAAAAATTAAAAATATGGGATTTGTTTCCGAATATTTAGGCATTAGCAAAAAGAAAATATAAAAGATGGTGTTACTATATATAATATAGTTACACCATCTTTTATATAAGTCAAGGAAATTATTTAAATAAAGGGTTAGTAGACTTTCATATGCAAAATGGTACACTTAACAGTATTCCAATCGACCCTAATTTTAAGTTTGAATTACTAAAGCATGAAAAATCAGAGAGCCCAGAAATTAAACACAAATGTAGGAAGCTAATAGGTTACCTTATGTATGCTATTTTAGGTACAAGACCTGACTTATGCATGACCTGCTGTAATTAGTATTATAAGCAGATATCAACACTGTGCAAGCCAATTTTTTCAAATTTTAAATATTGTTGCAAGTGTTGAGATATATTAAATGTACTATTATATTATCTTTAGTGTACAAATGTAGAAGGCTGATGATTTCTTATATTTACGCGAACACTACACATTGAATAAAACTATGTTTACGGATTTTATCGCGTTTAATTTACTTACTTTAATTCCCGACGTCTCGGCTGCTTTACAACAACCCATGGTCACGGGAGGGCTGAGATGTTTGACGTCCGATCTCATAGTTAGCCCGGCTGCCTTTGACTTCGACCGAAAGGTCAATCGACGGATTCAACTCGGCTGGGTAGCGTTCGGGAGATTACGACCTATCTTCTCGTCAGGCATACCTCAAAACTAAATTTTAAAACCATCGTCGCGCGTCGCAAAGAAAGCTGTGTGTGCGACTGCATTGGGAAACATCGCTTTTCAAAGCGCGGGAAGAATGAGGAACCAATAGCGTGCGCACACAGTAATACTGGCGAGCATTCCCCGTCGCGCCCTTCGTACCACGCGCTGCCGCCGCCCGGCCGACTGTGTCACCTCGCGTCAGCGCCAACATATGGGAATTCCCCAAATTTACCTACTAAGATTTGTTTTGCAAGCGACATAAATTAGAGGCGGCAATTACAATAAAACTTGCAAGTAATTTTAATAGTTTTGACGTACCTCTTTTCAAATCAAAGTATTGGATGGATTAAAACGGAAAGTCAATAAAAGTAAAGTAAAATAATTATTTTTAGATTAATTACCTGTCGATCATAATTGCAATTGATTTTAACTATTAAATTATTCAATACCATTTTATTTCTATTTTCTTGTACAAAATCAAAGATAACCAAACCCAAGTAAGTACGTTTATTAATTTCAATATCATTTTGTAGTAACGAACTGCTTGTTTCGTCAGGGTACAATTGATTGTCTAATTGTATTAAAAATTACAACTATAACTTCTAAATTCCATGAAAGAGTAGTCGTAGGGATCATATGGAAACTAAACTTATAAAATAAAAGTTGGCAATGTCATAACATTTGACGGTCTGTGGGAATGTTCAAAGTGTAGGCTTCAGTTTTGGCGGGATTAATTATTGATTTTAGTTTTGAGACAGTTCCGTGTTGACTTTGAACACGCATGCGCAAGCGACAGTTCAATTGTTTTTTTATTAAATTCTTATTGTTAATACCTACTTGTTATTACGTGTTATTCTTGTTGTTACGTTTTGTGTTTCTTTTTTGTTTTAATAATGCCTAACGCGTACGTTTATAGTGCTCGTGAATACGGCAACATGTTAATGTGCCTTGGAAGCTCGCGGGAATGCTTCGCGTGCATTACGAATTACCGAGAGAAATTCCCGACCACTCGACACCCAGCTGACTCTCGTCTGATAACAGCAGCATTTCAGCGAGTGTTGGAAAATCGGCCCATTGCTCCAGTAGCGGCAGGAAGTGGAAGTCAAATGACTGTTCACCCGAGGAGCGCATTTTAGATGTCGTTCGCCGGTATCCGAACCTAGGTACACAGTATCGCTAAATTGTTAAACGTCGGGATGGAACAAATGTGTCATACTGTTCAGTTCACAAAGTGTTAAAGCGTAACCGAATGCGGCCATACAAAGTGCACAAAGTGCAAGCTTAGTTCCCGGCGATCACGACCGCCGACGAGTTTTCTGCCGTTGGTTATTAGACCAACAACAACGTGTGCCTGGTTCCATTGAGCACGTTATCTGACAGACGAGTCGACATTTACCAGAAACGGCATGTGGAACCGAAGAAATACACACGTATTCAGAGGTTAACCCACGCTGTTCGACAAACCGGGCACCAAACCCGATGGTCGGTTAACGTATGGGCAGGTTTATTAAGGATCGCATTGGGACCAGTGTTTCGCCACAGCGACTTAACGGACAGAGATACCTAAACTTTATAAATGAACAGTTGGTTGACATTTTAGACGACCTATCGTTGGATGAATATCGCCGCATGGTTCCAGCATGATGGTGCACCTCCACATGTCGTGAGGTTCGTCCGTGAGCGCCTTACCGAATTATTTGATGATCGCTGGATTGGCAGACTAGGACCACGGCCACACCTC
This sequence comes from Parnassius orleans, assembly GCA_029286625.1. Taxonomy (NCBI): domain Eukaryota; kingdom Metazoa; phylum Arthropoda; class Insecta; order Lepidoptera; family Papilionidae; genus Parnassius; species Parnassius orleans. Next base: position 742,834 of record JAGSMP010000212.1, on the reverse strand, counting down.
GTCACCAGATCTGACCCCGTTAGACTTCTTTCTGTGGGGTATGTGAAAGAAGGGTTTTAATCGTGAGTGTGATAGTGCTGACGAAATGCGCCAGGATCGTGGATGTCGACAACTACGTGCGGACTGTGTCGAAGACCACACGATAATGCCCTGCCTGCATGAGGAGACGCAACACCGGCCCACATCTGCCTCGAAATGAATGGAGCACAATTTGAGCCGCATCTCATAAGACCACGGAGGATTAGAGTGCAAGCTGTTTCATACCTATTTTTTTAAAATAACTTGGTACTGAACTGATCTGAATAGGTACATAACTGAATACATCAGAATAATAAACATACCTACCGATGAATAAAAACGCATAACTCTAACCTTGTTAACTTTTCATTTAAGTATTTTTTCATTAGCGGGGAATCGAACCAGTTATTTGGTTTATTTAACCTGTGAATTTGAATTAAAGTGGCTACGTGGAGACAAGCACAGTGGCAAAATAGTAGGTTAAGTAGATAAGTTAGGTATTTAGACAAGTGTTGTAAATTATTATGTATTGTGGTACCATCGTAGTTGCGGGCCGCGAATTCGGCGTTCAAGCGTAAGAAGGTTATACTGTCTGTAGTCATCGAAATATGATGACCTAAATATGTTTAAATGTATAGTTCTTCATTCTCAAATCAACTTCATCAATCACACACACAAAATTTTATCAAAATCGGTCCTTCCGTTTAGGAGTTCCGTTTATACCGGGTGTTTGTGAAACGCTCCCGAAAACGAAGACAGATGATAGTACTAAGGATACCTATGATGATGGGTCACAAAGAAATTCGATCCCGAATAATCAAGAAAATACTTAAACATAAAACCAGCAGTGAAACTTAAAAAAGCAAATCAGCTGACAATAGGGTCAATATCCTCGCGGGCGCCGCACTCTTATCTAGATCAGTACGAAACAATGCATTAGGTATACTACTCACTCAACCCTTCCCTTTCACACACACGCTGCCTCGTGTCGCCTCGCGCTATAGAATTTACACATGCTTCAAGGACGTTACCTCATGCGCATTTGTTTTGGCAGGATTGATTAATAATTTTAGTTTTTGAGACAGTTCCGCGTTGACTATCACGAGCGATAGTTCAATTGTTTTGTTTATTAAATTATTGTCGTTATTACTTGTTATTTAATAATTAATGATAGTGTTCTTGTTGTTACGTTTTGTGTTTTTTGTTTTGTTTTAATAATGCCTAACGCGTAGGTACGTTTAAAGCATTCGTGATTACGGCAACATGTTAATGTGTCTTGGAGAATCTTATCAGGCCACGGAGGATCGGTAAGCTGTTTCATACCTAATTTTTTTAAATAACTTAGTACTGAACTGATCTGAATAGGTACATAACTGAATACATCAGAATTATAAACATACTCGTACCTACACAATGGATAAAAAAGCATGACTCTAACCTTGTTAACATTTTATTTAAGTATTTTTTTCATTAGCGGGGAATCGAACTAGTTATTTGGTTTATTTAACCTGTGAATTTGAATTAAAGTGGCTACGTGGAGACAAGCACAGTGGCAAAATAGTAGGTTAAGTAGATAAGTTAGGTATTTAGACAAGTGTTGTAAATTATTAGGTATTGTGGTACCATCGCTAGTTGCGGGCCGCGCGAATTCGGCGTTCGCGCGTACATTGACCCCTAGTCAGCTGATTGTAATTCAGTAATTCCACTGCTGGCTTTATGTTTAAGTATTTTCATGATTTTTTTTACTGAAATTAACGTTTTATTTAACTATACTAACACGATGGAGCGTGAATGAAGCTAATAAAACGTTGTGAAAAGATGATTTTTTTTCATCAAGATCGATTTTATATTTCACCCATCGTCGAAGATGTAGTTAGTACTGTCGTCTGTCTTCGTTTTCGGGAGCGTTTCAAAAATACTAAAAAAATGTGTGTTGTCAGAAACTAGAATGTAAAGTTACAAGGAAAAGCTTTAATCCCACTTCTCATATAAGAAATTATTCCACTTCTGATGTAAGAAATTATTATTAAAATTATTTAAATAAAAGAACATTACTCGGTAACAAACCCTCCTTACTATCAGAAATAATTCTGGAGGCCAATTGTCGAAAATAACAAACGTATTCTCAACTTGCTCTCCTACTTACGCAACCAATCGTTATCACAACAATACAGCGCACCGCACCATACGTTCTATAAAAGCAATACAGTTTGACCAACTGTAACGTGTTCCCGTCACAATTACACACCAGTGTAACGTGAAGGACCCAATTACATGATGATAACACAAAAGTATGCAAACCAACAGCAACACTACCCATTTCAATGTAACACAGGGCAGCTTCTCAGCAACACGAGCTTCATTGCCTACACTAGTAGAATACCCCAACCGGCATAGTAACGACGGTGAGTCTCGTACAATTACTAACTGATCTCTCTTAGTTGCCTGCGCGATAATTTATAGTACTAGACCAAGTGGGATATTACAGTTCTACCCTCATTTGCTTGTATTACCTTTTATATTTTTACCCTCATTCCCAACAGCAATATGTTTTGCACCTGCCAACAATTGTCTTTGGCACCCAGGGTTGACTGGGAGAGAATGCCACATGGCATTATGCCCGTCTTATAAGCTTTTTCAATAAATAAAAAAATAAAAATAAATCACAAAATACCAGCAGAAAATGTTTCATATGTAAGTGTAAACAAGCGAAGACCCTTTTTAATGATAACGAGGTGTTCTATGTTAGTCCTCAGGTGTGATAACGCATCTAAATTTCGGATACTTAATCTAGAAAAGATGTAGATGTCTATAGGCCACATTATCCAGTTACCATCACGTGTGCTGTCTGCTCATTTGTTTTCCTTAAAATATTTATACTGACGACGGAAAACAGTGTCAAAGATGCCAGCGATGATGATGATGAAGACATAAGATTTCGAAATCCACGGGACAAAATGAGGTAATATTCTCTTACGCCGCCATCTCACGGCTTCATAATAAGAATGTTCACGCCGTTCACACATCTGAATTTTATTATAAATATAAGTTTGGCTTATATAATAATTATATTCTAAGTCACACGTGCAAATAAGTGTTAGTAAGATTTATTAATGTTAATATAATTTCACCTTATTAATATCCTACTTAAAGATCATTTTAGATTGCATATACATTGTGAATTATTCCACTAATAGTAATCCTATATGTTTTCATATGTCGTCATTTTAACAGCCAACGGACATACAATTAGTAGATTAGTACCTTCACCCTTCGACCCTCAAACTGTTAGCACGTCCTCAAAAATATAATATTAAATATTGTAAGTTGTAACAAATATATTAAATCAAGTTTGTGATACTCTAATCTATCTTTTCTTTGTACACTATCGTACGAAAGTGGCGACCGTGACGGGACCTGCTACATAAATATCGGATTCCGAAGATTCATATACGCCGGTCAAGGGTGAAGGTCAAGTGGTCATCGCCACGCCACGCCTATCATCAGCGCCTAGATCCTCAGGCGAGGTGCCAGGGGATCGGCTAATTACTTTGTGGATCGTGCAGCCAGACCATTTAACGTCGTCGTATCCATAGTCGACAAATTACATCGAGTTGGAGATAATAATTACAAAATTCGCCCCTATGTCTTCGAAGCCTCCCCAACGAATATGCGTCCAGATCTGCTACACTTCTCAACTGAAAATATGCAAGAAATTTACACATGTTTATAGCATTTGATTACCGAGCGATCACGTGACCAAGAATATGTCTCACCTTAATTTCTACAAGCAACATGAACGCGGGCATCAAGATTGTGCCTCAAACTATACGTGATTATTTGGTGAGTCCGTTCCTTTTTGTCCATTTCCTATTCTGGCCTTGATTAGTGTGACCAGAAAATTAAGTAACGCAATAATACAACAATATATATTAATCGCCAGTCGTCAAAATTTTCAATATGCCTATTTTTTATCGAAATTTTAAATGCATTACCAACAACTTTTAATAGTATTTAAATTTAACAAATAAACTCAAAAATATTCAGATGCATAAAAAATAAAATTATGCTTTTTAAGGGTAGTACCTCAAGTGTATACAACCAATCATAATTATATGACCTTCCAATTATCTATAACAATTAAAAATTTACCTTAATATCTCGTAAAATTTTACTGCATTTTTTATTAGTTATTATTTAAATAATTATCTAAGATATTATAATACCATTATACAATTTGCGCTTGTTTGTTGCAAGCCAATTGCAATGTTTCCATTCCAGAAATTTGAGGGTGATTCATCCATGTTGTCGCTTTTGCTGTGCATCGTTTGTCGCTGCAACTGCAATCGCACCGCGCTTAGCAACAGCTGTTTATTACCGGTTTCGCACCACTTACCTGCGCCGGAACAAATCAGGAGCGTAATTTCTTATTACCAATTATTTTTTTCTAAATTTCACTACATCAGTTTGAATATTATTAAATATTAGTTTGAATTATATATTTAATTTGAATATTAGTCAAGTCTTAGACGCTCGAAATAATATTTAGAAAATATTATTATGACATTGACGGTGTACAAACGTTGACGACGATGCATTTTATTCATTCTCTTATTAGGGTTGTCACAATAATATAATTATATTCAGTTATTTATTATTTTAACTTGACTTTAACATGTACGTTTATTTAAAAATCTTTATTTAAAAATTTGAGTGACTGGCTAATAAACCAAAGGTATGTATTACGTATAACATGTACTACACTTTAAAACAAAACTATAATTATAATCCTACTATAACTAAAACTATTATAACTCAATCAACCATAAGATGTTAAAAATATATATTTTATATGGTCAAACACTGCGTAGCGTTAGGTATTCGAAGACTAGAATATTCTTCTTGAATAATCTTTTCTGAAGTTATTTAGTTAAGTATCGAGAAATTCTAAAAGAAGTGTGCACTGCTTGTTAGCAGGAGCCAGTGTGTCTCCTCAGCCTTCCAACCCCTAGAGTTGGAAACAGTGCACCAGTATTATGCATTTTGAATCTTCTAGCCTATGCGTGCGCTGCTTGTTAGCGGGAGCCAGTGTGTCTCCTCAGCCTTTCAGCCAACAGTGCAACATCACTACAAAATCTAAAACTAAATTAAATAATACGTAAATGTTTTCGTCAGTAATTTTATACGACAACTAGTTTAAAAACACGGCACCAACGAACTATTACTATTAGTACTGAGTATTATCATACTAGGTATCATATTTCAGCCTTCGACAATACGACATGATTAAAATTGTTAATAAAATGTTTTGTGGACTTAAATTGAATTGTTACATTTAAATTCATTCTTTAAATACCTAAAATCATTTGTGACATATTACAGCTCTAAAAATTATATTTTCGTATAATTAGCACGAGTATACTAGAATAAACCCTCTTGAATAATTAACTATATTATAGAATAAGAATAGGTTGTAAATTTCATTACCTAATTATCTTTCGGAATAATAACGAGTTAAGTGATTTGCGTTTAATTTTGAACTGGTACTTATTGAATTTTTTAGAAAATAATGTTTAAATATCATTAATTTTCAAACTTTAGTTACATTCATTTTCATTTTTATAAGACAAAAGACAAGCATTCTCACAAATCTTAAATAAAAAAATACAACTATAGTTTCTTATTATCTATTTATTAACTATATTTTACACTATGTAACTTGACGGTAGATAATAATGGCTTAACGCGTTATGTTTTAGTCACTAGTTCGGGTCAACAATTATAAAGTCATAATTTCTATTTTGTAAAGAAAATGATCACAGTACTCGTATGTTCTATTACCATAACTAAGCATTTTAAAATGAAATTATTAATTCAAAATATAATATATTGTCTAAAAATAACGGAAGATTTGCATAAATGCGAAATGATATGTCTTGATAACGTAAATAATAACATTGTCTTAGATTATACAGCTCAACAGTTTATACACAATAAATACAAATTAGAAGAGTTACTTTTACAAGCTTACGCTCGAATTTGCAAAGTTGCCTCAAATATGATATAGAATCAATTAAATTCTTCATTAAGGAATTATATTATTTGCTCACATCAGTCAAGGCTATTCCTAGAACCTCTTCAGTTGTAACCTTAAACTGTTTACCCATGGACACCTTATAATCGATAGATTATTGATATAATTTCTGACACTGAAGCGTAAGGACTACAACAACGAGCAATTCAGTCAATTTAAACGCCCCGATCAAGTGGCAACAACAACAATGGATCAGCGTATTTACTGAGCAACTCAAATAACGCAATAACTGCACAGATACGAACAATTTTGATTTGATTGTTATAGGAAACGCAACGCCGGGCCTCTATAGTCTAACATAACTGTAGTAAGCAAGATATTTCCTGAACTTCGGATGGTGCTCTCAACGCACGGCTGACGTCTAAAGCTTAAAAGGATATTAAGAAGATCTTTAACTGTGTACATAACAAGCTTGTTAGAAAACACTTGAAAGCAAGCTTTCAACGGCCCGGATAGATGTTCACGCCGTTCACACATCTAAACTTTATTATAAATATAAGTTTGGTTTATATAATAATTATATTCTAAGTCATACGTGCAAATAAGTGTTAGGAAGATTTATAACTGTTAAAGATAATTTCACCATATTAATATCATACTTAAAGATCATTTTAGATTGCATATACATTGTGAATTATTCCACCAATAGCAATCCTATACGTTTTCATATGTTGTCATTGTAACAGCCAACGGACATACAATTAGTAGATTAGTACCTTTACCTTTTGACCCTCAAACTATTAGCACGTCCTCAAAAATATAATATTAAATATTGTAAATTGTAACAAATACATTAAATCAAGTTTATGATACTCTAATCTGTCTTTACTTTGTACACTATCGTACAAAAATTAAGGCCAAGTTGGACAAAATATCGTATTTTCGACACCATTTTAAGGCTAGAGAATTGATACTTTCTTGGAATAGTATATGCTCGAAAAAATTATGCGCATACAAATTCAAAATTGAGTTAAAAAAATGAAAAATATACAATATTAAAAAACTATAATAAAAAAAGAAACTAAAACTAATAACTTAAATTATCATACAGTCCTAATCCCCGTGGTATCGTGCCAAGAACGCAGGCAGAGTTTCCTCGCTGAATGGCTATACTTAGCCTTTGAGCGAGAAAAGAACCAGCCCTCTTATCACTAGCAGAGACGTTCAGTCGCGGATAGAGTTCCTTTAGGAACTTCACCGCACATGGACCTCATGGACCGATACAATCTATATATTATATGAGATAAAAAAAACTGTTCCGCTCAAGTTTTTGTTCTTTTGAGCGAAAACCGTATAATATATTTCAATAATATTATGAAGAAAGGTCTATTGGATTACACTTTAATCGGATTAATTTTTATTTGTATCTTATATTTCCTGATAATAAGCAAAAATGTTTCAAATAAAGTAACATTTTCTCCACCAAATGTCGCACAGTTACTGGGCAAAAATGCATGAAACGGAGAAGGGAGCGCTAAAATCCTTTTAACGCCGGAAATCCTTACCTTAATATTATATCGCTGTTTTAGACTAAAACAATTCGTCACTAATCAAGTCAATGGCAGGCAGTGACTTCAAAGGGATGTAATTAGTTCGATTATTAATTGAACTTGATGATTCTATTTGATATTTTCTGTGGCAACCCCGGTGACAAATTGTTTAATGATTTGCTCCCAAATAATTTCGTAAAATTAAATATTATAATTTGATAATTTCCACCTCAAACTTGAGTTTTAGTTGTGAATTACGACCAATTTGTTATGGTGTAATTTGTAAAAGTCGTCAATATCTAAATAAATAAATGTATTGTGTATCAACACAAGTGACGGCAGTACTATGGATACGAATGAAAGTGGGCTTAAAGAAGTTGTTTGTGCTAGGGGTGTACGCCCCAGACATGTCTAAGCCCACTTATATCCAAGAGCAGTTTTGGGACATGGTAAGGATGGTGTGGATGAAATGTAATGGAAATGAGAATATTATTATGTTAGGAGATTTTAATTGAAGGGTTGGGGTGAAGAGGTCTGGTTATGAAAGGATATAGGAACGTTTGGCGATGAAAGTATAAATGAGAATGGTGAAGACCTCCTCACCGTATGTGTGGAAAAGAATCTTTTTGTGATGAACACTTTCTTTCGCCATAAGAGGATTCACATGTAATCATGGGAAAAAGGTGATGATAGAAGCATGATAGATTTCATAATAGTGGATGAAAGAATGAGGAGCGCAGTGGTAGATACAAGGGTTTACCGGGGGTCCAACGTAGGGACGGATCATTACTTGATCTTATGCCGAATTAATGGTCTATTCAGGCGTTGGCGGCATCGGACATCTGTGTCTACCACTGCGTTACAGCGTATATGAATAGAGAGGTCACAAGATGAACATGTGAAATAGAAGTATAAATGTGGACTGAGGAAAAATATAAATGGTTTGAATGAATTATGTACGAGTGATTTAGATTTGAAGACTGTATGGAATAATTTTAAGAAAGTTTTGGTGGATGCAGCCACCGAAGTATGTGGTGTAAGTAAGAGAACGAATGAAAGGAAAAATAATACGTTGTGGTGGAATGATGAGGTATGGATGGAAGTTGAAGCAAAAAGAGAGCATGGCTAGATTTTTTAGCAACCAAAGCTGGTAATTCTGACGGTATGAATGATGAGATTGAAAGAAAAAAGGCAGACTTTAGACGTATAAATAAGAGAGTAAAAGAAGTTGTTGAAAGGAAAAAGCAAGAAAGAAAGGATAAGAATGATAAAAGGATATCTGATAACTTCCAAGCAAATATTAAAATGTTCTGGAAACTCATAAGAACTACCAGGGGAAATTCAAAACAGCCTAGAATGATTGCTATACGAGACGAAAATGGCTGTATGCTGAATGATGAAGTTTCGAATTTAAAAAGATAGAAAGAATACTTTGAAAGCGTGTTTATGACTGAAGAGTCGTCTGAATTAAGTGAAATTGAAACTCCGAAGGAAGTGGATAGAGGTAGGGAGATAAGTGTAAATGAAATAATGAAAGCAATGAAAAGCATGAAAGCAGGTAAGGCAGCCGGATATGATAGAGTATCACTCGAAATGCTAAGGGCTGGAGAAAGAGTGGTGGTAGGCCTGCTGTACACCTTGTTTAATTTATGTTCGGAACAGAAGCGGGTACCGGAAGACTGGTGCAAAGCCGTTATAGTCCCAATATATAAGGGAAAAGGGTCACAGCAGGACTGTAAAACTACTGTGGTATCAGCTGTTTAGTATTGTGGGTAAACTGTATGCTAAGGTGTTAATTGAAAGAGTTATGGAAGAAACTGATGAAAAATTTGGGATGTGCAAGCTGGATTTAGAAAGGGGATGGGATGTACGGATCAAGTATTTTCCATGCGCATGATTGCGGAGAAGTTTTTGGCCAAAAACCAGAAAGTTTTTTGTGCGTTCATGGACTTAGAAAAGGCTTATGACAGAGTGGACAGGAATATGTTATGGCAAACACTGAACTCATTTGGGTTGAGCGCTGGTTTGATACAGGCATTAAGGTCTCTTTATAGGGACTCTAGCACTTGTGTCAGGATCAACGGGGTCTACTCGGAATGGTTTGGCATTCATAAAGGTGTCAGACAGTGCTGTGTAGCTTCCCCGTGTGTGTTTAACCTATTTATGGACAGTTGTTTGCAAACTTTGAAAGTTGAAGAATGTGGGTTGAGAATGGGTGAGTTTATCGTCAAATGCCTTTTGTACGCCGATGATCAAGTCATATTTGCAACGTCGGCGGCCGAGTTGCAAAATGATGGTTACTTTAATGAACTGGTCATTAAAATAAAGGGGTATGAAAGTGAACGCAAGTAAGACGAAAGTGATGGTTTTTTGAAAGAGAAGAAAGTAAAACGTTATGTGAAATAAGAATAGAAGGGGAGTTGATTGAGCAAGTGGATGAGTTTGTGTATTTGGGACGTTTATTTAGCAGGGATGGTAGATATGATAAGGATATAGAACGACGAGTGAACGCAGGAAATAGAGTGAATGGGGCTCTACACGCTATTGTGAAGAGTCAGAATGTGTCAAAAAAGGCACGTATTCCAATTCATAATGCTGTGTTATTCCCTACTTTAATCTATGGTAGTGAAAGTTGGGTCTGGCAGAAGAAGCATGAGAGTAGAAATAATGCTGTAGAAATGCGGTCATTAAGGAGTATGCTGGGGCTGAATCTGAATGGCAGGTTGAGAAATAGTGTGATAAGAGAAAAGTGTGGTTTGCAACCAGGAGTATGAAAGGAATGCTTCGGTGGTTTGGTCATGTAGAAGGAATGAACGAGGAAAGAGTAACAAAGCAAATTTATGTTGCAGATGTGAACGGTAGAGTCGGGAAGGGACGTTTATCGACCAAATTGACGTTATATTGAAAAAAAGCTAGATTAGGAGTACCCTAGCGACGAGTATGTATGCGTAGATATATGGATGTAAAGGAGGCGAGAGAGGTGTGCCAGGATCGTGCCAAATGGGAGTCCGTAGTCTCTGCCTATCCCCCTGGGTGACAGGCGTGAGTGTTTATGTATTATGTATGTATGACAACAGGTAACGAACTTTGTTTAAAGTTTTAAAGTTAGTATAAAGTTACTGTAATTCTTGTTATCCCTTTTTATATTTACGATATAACATAAAAGTGCTGTTGTTGTTTGCGGATTTCATTTTATATTGTTTTCTTGATAATTTGATTTGAGATCTGTTAAATTACTACCTACAATAAGACATTTGCTTACTCTGCTTCTTTGATTTTCCATCTTTGTTTTGTTTTACTATTTATAATACATAATAAATTGAATACTCGCAACGCCAAGACGCGCCAGATGGAGAACCAACTTCATCTTGCGCTCCAAGAACTGAAGGCATCCAAGGAGCAGTGTGAGCAGTTGGTTAAAGGAAGGAATGACAATGAAAAGGAAATAATAAGTATAATTTCGAAAAATACATAATTAAAGAGGGATATGGTAAAGTTGCATTGAGACTATATAGATATTTTAAAGGAAAGGGATCAGCTCCAGGAGACAGTCGATGAGTTTGAACGATGCAGCAAAGAATATGAGGAATCCCTCAGATTAATTGCTGCATTGCAGTTACAGTTAAGTAAGGCTAATGAGGAAATTTTGCAATTTAAACAATTTATAGAAAACTTGCAAGCATGTCAAACTCAGAGTCTGTTCGATGAGCTCGTAGAATGCAAATCAATAGATTTGACTTGTGATAAGTCTGTCACATCAAGAACAGCAGAAAGGAACAGAAGAACAGTAGAAGGAAATTAAGGAAGTATATAAACATTGATAAATATATTAGAAGAATGCAAAAATTAATTAAAACCAAAATTAATACTAAAAATTATAGAAAAGTATGTAAGGAAAAGCAAGAATTATTTTACAAACTTAAATTGTATTCAGTGGAGGTGGAAAACATGAAAAATTGTTATGAGACTGATGTAGAGAGATGTCTTAATTCAGAAATTTTATCTCTTCAAACCTCATTACAATTTATTTCGAATAAATATAAATCTGCAGAAAATGAGAAAAAAAAACACATACTGGCCATGGATAATCTAGTAAAAAAAAAAGTCATGTAAATATAACGAAGAACGTTTTGACTCCTTATAAAAACATCAAAATGAGTTTTAGCGCTCAATGCCAGGTTCTTTAGGGACAGTGTGTGTTAATAATACAACAAGCAATATTGACTCATTTTCTTCATCTGCACTCTGTGACAGTACTTTAAAAAAATATAAAACTAAGAAGTAATTCAGAAAATGGAAAAAAATAAAGTTATTGTGTATAGTGGTGACATAGGTAAAAATTTGGGAATATCATTGAATAACTATTTAAAAGGGCAACAGATAAATAATTATTGCATGACTGGTGCATCATTAAGCCAAATAAATAATACAATTTTTACTAGTAAATTTTGCCCTAATACTACATTAATCATTCTTGTTGGAAGAAGAGGTAATGTGAACAAAACTCAATTATTAAAATATATTGAATATCTTAATAACTTAAATGTATATAAAGTTATCATGTTTACATTGCCTTACATACAGGGGTGGCCACAGGAAAATAATCTAAGATATGATTTAAATTTACTAATGAATAACTTGACATGTAATAGTAATTTAAATTTGACATTTAATCGAAAGAACTATAATGATAAATTTCATGTGATAGACATAAATAATTTAATTAAGAAGTTTATGACTGGAGATAGGTATTACCTATCCAAGTATAGTATAAGACTGATAGCAAATGTGCTATATTATTATTTATAATTTAAGGCTATCCAGACATCTGCTTCTATTGAGCAGTTTAGTGACTTAACATTGAATTTGGAATCAATTCCAAGTAATTTAAATTCGAAAATGAGACAATTGAGGTAATCTCTAGCAATCATAGTAACAATTTAAATTGTCCAAAATGTAGCCCACAAATAGTTAATTGTATAATTTCTCATAAAAACAATCATAAAATTGTATACACCTGGTGCATCAAAATATGCAAGGCGTGTTGGGCAAAGAATTAGAAATTGAATTGTTTTTAAATATTTACAAAATACATATTTTTTGGATAACTGAATATTGGTTAAAAGACTATAACTATAATATGCTTAATTTCAGTAAACACCAGGTGGTCAGTTGTCTTAACAGAGAAAAAAAAATTACGCGGTGGCTCACATAATGATTTCTTATATTTACGCGAACACTACACATTGAATAAAACTATTTTTTACGGATTTTATCGCGTTTAATTTGCTATTTTAATTCCCGACGTTTCGGGTGCTTTACAGCAACCCATGGTCACGGGGGGGACTGAGATGTTTGACGTCCCGATGTCACAGTTAGCCCGGCTACCTTTAGTTTTTTAATATTAATTTTTGGTTCGATCTACGCAGAATGAGCTTACAGTATCTTGAAGTCTTGCAGTGGTATGCTTGAGTTTGAATTTAATTTTGTTAATTATAGGATCTAAGCAGATGGCAGCACCCATCCATCTTTTCTATTAAAATTAGGATGTTTTTTTTTAATTTCAATAGCCTCGCGTATCATCCTTGGTAGGAATCGGTGTTCTTTTGCGAGGATTTGTGGTCTATCAAGTCTGATGTAATGGCGGGGACGATCTTGAACATGTTCACAGACTGCAGACTTCCCAGAGCGTCGGTGCTTCACGTCAGCTATATGTTCTTTCACGCGGGTTTTAGTGGATCTTTTTGTTTGTCCTATGTAAGAGAGACCACATTCGAAATCAAGCTTGTACACTCATGTATCTTGTAGAGGGATATTACAATTGACGGGTGGTAAAAATTGACTAATCTTCATCGGCGGCTAGAAGTATGTTTTAAATTCACTGTGACGTGGGCGCGAGACCCGTAGCTTGTTGTCTTGCAATACTTGCTCGACGTGCTGAAGCTCAGCGGCCAGATGTTTTCTGTCACAGATCCCTCGTGCTCTCTGAAACAAAGATTTTCCACTCGCTAATGTGATGGATGATGGTGCGATTCACCATTTAAATATCGGTTGGTATGGGTCTTTTCCTATACTGTGACCAATAGTGTTATCAGAATTTTGGATGGCTAAAATATCTAGGAAAGCTAAAGTATTGTTTGCCTCTAACTCCATTGTGAATTGTATTTTAGAGTTTATGGAATTAAGGTGGTCTAAAAATGCAGTTACTTTGTCATTTGGTAAAATTGTGAAAGTGTCGTCTACGTACCGCTTGTAGAATCTTGGATTTACAGGAGCAATAATTCCCCCCCGTGACCATGGGTTGCTGTAAAGCACCCGAAACGTCGGGAATTAAAATAGTTAATTAAACGCGATTAAATCCGTAAAAAATAGTTTTATTCTACGCGGTGGCTCCTTAGTATTAGCTAATAAATTATTAATAAGTAAAGAACGTAAGGATATTGTGAGCCTCTGTTGAGCAAACTGTAGAAATGGCATGTGTTGAGTTCGAGCACTTCATTGTGTTCAGTGTTTACAGACCCCCACATTCTATGTATGATTGTTTTGAAAAAATATTGGACAAAGTTTTGCTTAAACTTAATAAACAGAATAAATCTGTCGTTGTATGTGGAGACTTTAATATTAATCTCCTTTAAACGTCTTCCATGAGTATTAAGTTTAGATCATTTATCAAATATACAACCTTGTTAATTTGTTTTTTGAGCCAACACGTATTGCAGGGCCTAGTGCAACTTGTGTAGATAATATTTTTACTGATGTTCACATAAATTAATAATTCAAAATTTAAGTTCTGATCACTGTGGACAGTTAGTCTCGCTAACTTACATGCACAAAAAACAGAAAGTTAAGAAAGTTGTGCTTGTTCCAATAAATGAACATCGCTTAGAGAGATTTAGAAGTAATATCGTGAAAAAGCTGCCTTTTCTTCCATATGAAAATAATACCAAATATTTATATAGATCATTATTGAAACTAATAAGTCTTGAATTTAATAAGACATTTACTTCTTAAACACTCTCTTTAAACAGTCGCAAATCGTTTAATGAGTAGGCGAGAATAGGAATCCATAGGAGTAGACAAAAGTTGTATGACCTTTATAATGAAAGATTATATAATCATAGTGTTTGATTTAGAGAATATGTAAAAAAATATTCCAAAATATTTAAAAGAGTATGTTGCGCAGCCAATTCTTTATATTTAAGAAACAAAATTAAGAATGCCTCTTATAAAATTAAAATGACTTGGAGTATAATCAATAGTGAAACTGGCAGGATGAAACTAAAAAACTCAAACTTTCAATTAAATTTTAACAATAATTTGACGAAATCAGATCAAGACGTTGCAACGGCTTTTGAACAATATTTTACTGACATTCCGATATTGACTACAAAGTCACTCAATTCCTCCCCTGCTGTCGCCGATCATTACTCGAACAAAATGTAAATGTCTGTAAAAAAGAATTTGCATTTTATAAAATATTATTAGGTGATATTTTAAAATATTTCAAAACTATTAAGAAAACAGCAGATCTATGGGGAATTCCTGTTAAAGTTATTGCGTCTATAATAGATGCGATCGCACCCCAACTTGCTATTATTTTGTGTTTCCTGATTTAACGAAACACAGTAAAGTTATACCTTTATTTAAATCTGGCAGTACATTGGACTCCACTAATTTTAGACCTATTTCTGTACTGCCAACGCTCAGTAAATTTTTTGAAAAAATTATACTAGATCAAATGTTAAGTTTTTTTTAATGTTAATAAATATATATATATATAATAAATACATAACAATCAGTTTGGATTTACAAGGGGTCGCTCGACAACTGATGCCGGTGTTGAGCTAATCAAACATATTTTCTGTGGATGGGAAAATTCAGAAGAAGCTTTGGGTATATTTTGTGATCTATCCAAGGCTTTCGACTGTGTTCACCATGAGACATTTATCAGGAAGCTACATCATTATGGTGTAAAAAACATAGCGCTTAAACTTATTATGTCATATCTAAATAATAGAACACAAACAGTTGTTATTAATGGATGCAGTTCTTCCGGATCGGTAGTATCTATGGGTGTTCCTCAGGGCTCAGTTCTTGGTCCCTTTCTGTTCTTAGTTTATATTAACGATAGGGAATAACCATGATATAGTATTATTTGCTGATGACACTTCGTTGACTTTCCGACTAAAAAGGCAATTATTAAAATATGACGAAGTGAATAATGCTATATCAAAAGTAGTACACTGGTTTAACGTCAATAATTTGCTTTACCTAATGGTAAAAAGGTACCAGTGTGCTTTTAAGTGGGCAGGAGCTGGGTCTTGTTGAATCCACTGTTTTTCTCGGTATTACAGTTGACGCGAAGCTTCAATGGGGCCCTCATATATTTAAACTAGCTAGCAAACTTAGTTCTGCAGCATATGCTGTAAAAAAGATTAAATGCCTTACATGTCTTGAAACAGCTAGATTAGTTTATTTTAGTTATTTCCATAGCATAATTTCATAAGGAATCTTGCTATGGGGTAATGCAACTGACATTGAAACTATCTTTATTTTGCAAAAGAGAGCCATAAGAGCAATTTATAATCTAGGTCCGAAGGAATCCCTTAGAGAAAAATTTAAAGAAATAAATATATTAACTTTGGCCTCTCAATATATTTACGAGAACTTATTGTATGTACACAAAAACAAAAATTGTTTTATTAAAAATAGTGATGTGCATTCTGTAAATACTAGGAACAAGCACAAGTTAGTCATACCATTTACTAGACTCCATAGAGTCAGTAATTCCTTAATGGGGCAATGTATATGCTTTTACAACAAAGTCCCAGAAAATAAGCAGACCTTTTCTATCAAAGGGATTAAATTATTTATTAAGCAAAAATTGTCTAGTAAGGGTTATTATACTACTAAAAAGTACATGACTGATAATAACCCCTGGGAATGAGGTGATCACTATCATGCTGTTTCTAAATGTTTTCATAACAATTTTATAAAATATTATATTGTAAATTGTGATTTTAAAAAAGTCCCGCTGGATTTCTTGCTGCTTCTTCCCAGGACAGAGGTTTTTTTGCAAATCAGTTATAAAAGTAAAAAGTGACTTTTAATAAGTATTATGTTCTATAATCTATATTGAATAAAAATGATTCTATTGTATTCTATTCTAATGTGTCCTACTTGACTGGTTTTCTACAAATAGAGGGATATCCTCCTGTTTAACGCATAGTAGTCATTGATACATTCTTCAAATTCCTTTAACCAGTTCAAAGTTGTTTCTGTCCGTGCCTTCTCCTCGCGTAAAAGCAGAATTGGCTTCCTTTTATCTGACAAGGGTTGCTACAGTAGTGTGTTTGTCGTTATCCCCGGCTACCTTCAATTTAGTTAGCAAATCCGGTCCGGTTTTATTCAGTGTATAGTATTCGACTGTCTGCCTCGCTTGACAGCTTCGATTGACTGCCTCGTTGTTTTAGTGACCGTAAACACGATTGCTGATAATGAGATGCCGGGTTCGAATTCCGAGTCGGGCTCAAATACGTTATTGGGTTTTTCTGTCAATAAATTCTCAGTAGCAGCCCGGAGTCAGGAATTTAGCGGTGTTTTCACCCCGGTCATTCGGAAAGAACGTTATCTGTAGTTTCTGTGCCTGATCTTTCTCCGGTCGTGTCGGATTACCATCCCATCGGACTATGAGAGTGAGCGAATAGAGAGTACACCCATGCTTACGTATACACTTGGGCAATATAATCCTGTCCTACGCAGATGGCTAGTATACGGTAAGACTGGCCGCCATGATCAAAATTCACTCTAGCGGACATTATGTATTCGCGTAAAATATTAGTGTAGTTCTTTTTTTAGTTTTTAAAACTTTTTGTTTGACAGAAATCTAGCAACTTTGGCGCTACTTCCCATCTTGTCTGTCACCGGTCTGCATGTTTTACGTCACTTACGTGTGAATTATCTTAAACCGCTAATACACAGTAGTTGAATTTTGGTGTCATGCTGTCTTAATGTTCGTTACTTTCAAAAGATTAGTGATTTTACTATATAAAGAGAAATATTTCAACAGCTTCTTCACGTGAATGTATTTATTCTACGTTCATCGATTTATCTGATAGTATTGGTATAGTCAATTTTTTATGAATTCTTTTTATATAAACAAATCATGGTGCCAAACAAGAAGACTAAGATTTACCTGTCAAAAAGGTCTCCAGTTCTAATTGTTCATGATACGAAATACAACGCAGAATTTATATTGTGACTGTGGAAAACTGGAGGCCTATTTTAATGGAAACAAGGCATTCTATCTTAGTGCTCAGCAGTGACAACGCATATGAATTTTGATTCTCAATCGAAGATATATGTAGAAATCTATGGACCACATCAACCCCTTACCATCAGGTGCAGTGTGTGATCGCTTGTCAAACTTATTCTATAAAAACAACATTGCAACGCTATTTTACGGTGATATTCTGTAAGAGCGTGGTAATTTTTTAGCTAAGTCAACCTCATTGTGCCGTAGCTATAATATAGCTACGATGCTGTACCACCTTTAAAACTATATAAGTATGTATATACTTAAGAAACCAATATAGTACCGATAAACCAGCGTCCCATTTTCGCAAATTCATTAAAGAGCTTCGAAGAAAAGTTATTAGAGATTGATAAGCTATCAAATCCAGACAGCACCTTAGCGTTGAGCGTGTGTCATTTTAACGAGCGTATCAAAGGTATTACTAAGAATATTCTTTTAGATATTAGCTGGGAGCAAACAAATTTGTATGCAGTGTGCCAGTGCCAGTGTGTAACATAGCTTGAAGAACCCATAACATGTGGCATATGGCACCCTCGTACCGTTAAGTGATACCCCCCTAGATTGAGTGACAATCTTACGAGAGATGCAGAAAATCGTTGGATGTAGGGTGACTCACGACCGTGGTTAAAGAGGTCTATGTTCAGCAGTGGACTTGTGAAGGGCTGCAATGATGATGATGATGATGATGATGACAGGCAAAGTAATTAACGAAGATTCAATTGATATATGTTTTATTCTAAATTGATTTGGATCAATCACTTTTTGACATCAACGTGTAAATAAACTTAATTGTTCTAAAAAGACGTTTTTCTTTTAGCTATTAAGTCACTCATTTTCATTAATTACAAAAAAATAATGATCTACTCAAAGTCCGCTATCAACATAGACCTCCTCATAGGTTGCCTCATATGGGGGACAATTAGCACTAGCTGACATATTTCCAGGAGAGTTGGCAACCTCAGTTTATCTCTACACGGTAGATGATTTCTACAAACATCGATTATTAAAACTTCGATTTTTACTAGGTGGTAAGACTCCTTTTTAATCCATCGTGGTAGGTACCACCCACTTACCTTATTCTACCACCAAAGCAGTGCGTGCATTGCTGTGTTACAGTCTGAAGAGTGTATAGAGTCAGTATAATCTATTTATATTTTACAGTCAAATCTCATAACCGCTCAAAATCACTTTTCACTGCGAAAGTTAGGCAAAAATGGTTTTGAACAACGTTCTAAGTTATAAGTGGTTTTGACCAACATTCTAGTTCAATTCTTTCAATATTATATTTTGATATATTTATGGTTAACGGTTAACTCATTTGATCACTATAATGTACGTATAATGCACCTTAACATACTGTCACTTATATTGAAAGATTGGCATCATGTTTCATTAGACGCAAACAACCTAATCATACTAGTAAGTATCAGAGCATATAAAAATATATATACCAGTCAAATGTACTTTTGACTAACACTCTTGGTCAAACCACTTTTAACCGATATCATTTGGTCAAAATTACTACTTACTAGTTAAAATTGGTTCTGACCAACGTCCTTAATCAAAACTACTTTAGCCTGATTTTTGCAGTCAAAAAAGGTTTTGACCGGTTATTACAGCCACATCGTCTACTTGCTTGTAGAACTCCTCTTTTCACAATAGATCCAGATGCGAGGCAGTTTTTGAGTAAAAATGCATATTTTGCTGGCAAGTCGTTTTCTTCTAGCTTCTTAGTTACAATTGAGATGAGTCTTCAATAGGTAAACATGTGTATTTACAATGTACATCAAAACTGACCATAGTTTTATTGTCATTGAGATGTAGGTCTTTATCTCACTGACAAAATGGTACGAATTCTTTGTGTGTGGTGTATCCTCTCAGTGGTGACAGTATTTTTGCTTAGTGCTGAGCCAACTTATAAATTGGTGACTCGATGTTTCGTATGGTGAGTGTGGAGAACCGGAGACCATTTCAACTGGAAAATAAGCGTTCCGTCTTAGTTCTCGCGCTGGCGGTGTATCTGAATTTTGATTCCTAATCAAGTATAAATTTAGGTGTCTATTGGTCACAACATTCACTTTCCATAGACTGTGTGACATATGCCACCCTTACATCTATTAAAAAGTTGAGGCTATGCTAAGGCCTATGAATTTAAAGTCATCCATAAGGTCCTCAGACCAAATTTCGGTCACGGTGGCCAGCTTCAACGGAGACTAGCCATCTGGATTATAGTGCCCAAGTGTATACGTAAGCATAGGTGTAATCTCTATTCCCTCACTCTCATAGTCCGATGGGGCGGTAAACCGACACGACCGAAGAGAGTGGTAACAGTGGTAGAGCGACGCGGCAGCTTTTGTTGTCGCACAGATGGGCCGGCTCGAACCGGGTTGGTACCACGACCTCACAGAATACGAGCGTGAAGTAGAGGTTTACCTCTGCGTTTCGCATCCACGACGAAGCTACTCCACTTCTAAGCGTAGGTGTTCAGGCTGCCCCGCGTATTCTGGGGGGGGGGGCAAAATTCTACTCGCGACTAATACTGCTCGGGGCAAGCGGACCAATAAGACCAAGGTAACCCCTGTCATGCTATCCCTGAATATTTGCAACATCAGGGGACTTCATTCCAACTTTAACGCTATCCACTTCCATCTAGAGACGGCGAAGCCGGCCTTGCTCTTTTTAGCCAAGACTCAGGTCTCCTCTTCGGCTGATACTTGATATCTCTCCTACCCGAAGTACAAATTAGTACACTCCTTTGTGCCCCGGACTAGAGTTTGCGTATAAGTCAGAGAGGACATCTCTTTTCGACGCCTTGGCAGTCTTGAAGGTACGGACCTGTCCATCCTATGGCTGCGCGTAGACAGCGACGACCATCTCCGCATCTACGGGTGCCTCTATAGGTCCCATAGTGGTAATGCCGAAACAGACCGACTCATCGACCACGTCCAAATGGCTACAGATTCCTTGTTACAGCAGATCCCATCTGAAGTGATCGTGATCTTTGGCGATTTTAACGCCCACCACGCCGAATGACTCGGTTCACGTTTAACCGATCATGCGGGGAGATCTGTTTATGACTTTGCTTTGGCATATGGTCTTACACAGCTAGTTACTTTGCCTACGCGGATTCCAGATGTGGAGGATCATGCACCTTCCCCGTTGTACCTTTTGCTGACCTCTCATGCGGGCTGATATCAGGTTTCCGTCGACGCTCCTTTAGGCTCGTCGGACCATTGTCTTGTTCGGAGTGTGGTGCCACTTACACTTACGTCGCGGTTCAATTCTGCAGGCTGCCGCCGTGTTTGGTACTATAGGTCGGCCGATTGCGATAGGATGCGGTCTTTTATTGCATCCTACCCTTGGGGGCAGGTTTGCTTCTCGCTGGAAGATCCCAGCGTTATTGCTGATTCTGTTGCTGATGTGGTACTTCAGGGTATGGAACTTTTTATTCCAGCCTCTGTGGTGCCCATCGGAGGCAGATCCCACACATGGTTTGGTTGCTCCTGTAAAATAGCATCACGCTATAAGCAGGAGTGCTACCGGGCCTGGGCTGACGCATCAACGTCTCGGGATGTAAACACCAGCGCTCTTAAAAGAAATATAATTCCGCCTCCAGGTCCTTCAAAAGAGTCATTGCCAAGGCAAGGTCTGAGCACATCGGCAGAAATGGCGAGAAGATAGTTCACTTTCCTTCGGTAACCCGTGCATTCTGGTCTCTTGCAGAAGCTGTCCAAGGAAACTTCTGTCAGCCATCTCTTCCACCTCTGCACAGAGAGGACGACTCACTGGCCAATGCCGCAAAGGAGAAAGCCGATCTGTTAGGCTCTCTTTTGCATCCAACTTGACTCTAGATGACGGGGGGAATACACCGCCGACCATCCCGCGGTGTGAGTGCTCCATGCCGGATGTGTGATTTACACAGCGCTCGGTTCGCAAAGCACTCCTCTCCCTGAACGTCAGCAAGTCGAGTGGAGTCGATGGAGCCTCTCCCATTGTGCGGAAGACATGTGCTCCGCAGTTGGCACCGGTTTTAACGCGTTTTTTCCGGTACTCCTTGGGAGGCGTAGTCTCGAATTCATGGAAGACGGCTTTGGTCCACCCGATCCCTAAAAAGGCGACCGCTCAGACCCGTACAACTACAGGCCTTTCGCCATCACCTCCTTGTTCTCCAAAATAATGGAGTCTATTATAAACTGCCAGCTCATGAGGTACCTTGAGGATCACCAGCTGATTTGTGACCGCCAATACGGTTTTCGTCAGAGTCAATCAGATGGGTGGAGGCAGTAGAGTCCAAGTGGGAGGCATTGGCCGTTAGTTTGGACGTAGCGAAGGCCTTCGATCGGGTCTGACACAAAGCGCTTCTTTTGAAGCTCCCTTCCCATGGGCTTTCCGAGAAATTGTGCAATTGGATCACCAGTTTCCTTGCTGATCGGAGCATCAAGTTCGTAGTAGACGGTGCATGCTCTGATTACTAGCCTACTAACGCTGGTGTTCCACAAGGCTGTGTGCTATCACCAACGCTGTTTCTTCTGCATACCAATATGCAGACGACAGCACTGGTGATGCCTTATACACTGGGCGTGCCAATATTTCTCGGGAAAACGTCGCCGAGTACCGGAAAAAACTTGTGTCTGTTCCGGTAATGCCGAGTCTTTGCTGAACAAAGTCTCGGATTGGGGGCGACTAAATCTAGTCCAGTTCAATCCCTAGAAGACACAAGTTTGCGCGTTCACCGCTAAAAGAAATCCTTTGTCGTATCTCCTCAGTTTCAAGGCACTCCCCTTGCTGCCTCAGCTAGCATCGGAATCCTCGGCGTCGATATATTGAATAGTGTGCAGTTTCGTGGTCACTATGAAGGGAAGGCCAAATTGGCCTCTAAAAAGCTTGGCGTGCTCAGCAGAACGAGACAGTATTTTATGCCGGCACATCGTTTGCAACTTTACAAAGCGCAAGTTCCGCCTCACATGGAATACTGTTCTCATCTCTGGGCCGAGGCACCCCAGTGCCAGCTCCTTCCACTTGACCGCATCCAGCGCAGAGCGGTTCGAATCGTTGACGACTGAGTTCTTTTTGATCGGCTCGATGCAGTGGCGCTGCGTAGGGATGTTGCATCCCTTTGCATTTTCTATTGAATCTGCCACGGGGAGTGCTCTGAGGAATTGTTCGGATTAATTCCAGCAGCCAAATTTCACGAACGCACATCGCGTCAAAACTCACGACTGTGCGTTTTATTAGGAGTTTTCTTCCTCGTACAACTTCTCTGTGGAATTGTTTACCACCGGCGATTTTTCCGGACCGATACGACTTAGGGACCTTCAAGAAAAGAGCTTACACCTTTTTAAAAGGTCGGCAACGCATCTGCAATTCCCTTGATGTTGCAGTTGTACATGGGCGGTGGTAGTCACTTACCATCAGGTAAGCCGCATGCTCGTTTGCCCCCTCTTCTATAAAAAAAAGAGAGAACAGGCGCAGGACCAACGACTTTACGTGAATTCCGAGGTACGGGGGTGAAACAGCTAGGGGTAGTTACTGAGATTTTCTTGACCGAAAAATCAATAACTCATAGTTTTTGGCCCGACCCGGGATTCGAACCCGAGACCTTATGATCAGCAGTGGCGTATACAACCACTAGAACAACAAGGCAGTCAAAATAAAAAATGGTAAAGTATAAGTTCAGGCATATAAAGTGAGCAAAATACATTTTATACATACGTAATTACCTCATGGGTGTAATGGGTGATCGCAGGTAAGCAGGATGCTCCCGGCTTATCGTCGACACCTCACAGCGGTAGATTTATGTATAAACATTATCTCTTCCGCTTAACATGTCAGTTTTCAAACATAACTCAACTAACTAAACTGCATTATTTCTTTAAATTTACGTTTGTTTTAAACCACTTGTTCTAGCATGTTTATTGCAGATCCATGTTAAAATACATCTTTTAAAGAATAATATAAAACAAAATTCACTTTATGAAATAAAAAAAAATATGACACAATAGCGCGTTTGGGTTTGGGGTAATTATTGCACAGGAAAAATATTTATATGGCCCTAAACTATCGTTATTAACGAGCTTGTGGGTTGTCCATGTGGAGTTATTATACTAAACGCCCCTATGACAGAAAAACTCCTAGTGCTACAACAATTGTTTACACTACACCCGCAACATGATGATTGTGTCACTCTACAGCATGATTCTAAAACAATTTTGTTGGTTTTGCCACACAGTCTCTTAAATGGTAAGTGGATGTTGATGCTCATAGGCCCCATCAAGAATCAAAATAATATAATATCGTAATAAGTGCTGCATTAAATTATAATTGCTCTTATATGAACATAAGGCGCCGAATAAGCGTTAAGTGACTTTCAATTGACACGACAGACAAACTGAGGACGTATCTGTTGTGACTTTTAACTATAAGTCATATACATATACTAGTTTCACTAAGCTGATTGTAGAAAAAATAAATAATACAAATATTAGTAGAAAAAAAAAAAAGCAATTATTATAGAAAAATACTGGCTATATGTAACATAATATTTAAGTAATCGTAATGTTATGAATTGTGACGGAATAAGTCACAATTCCTAATTGGCATTGTGAGAATATTTACAACCCCATATTATATGGAGGTGGGTGTCGTAGGAGGACATTTGGGAACAAACCAGGAATAAGCAGCAGCGCCTTACTAATAACAACTAAAAATAAAAATCTGCAGTTGTCAACCCGTCTGTCAAGCGCGGCAATTATGAAAAATACCCACTCTATGAGGTAATCTATGGGGGAGGCCTATGTTTAGCGGTGAACTTTTGTGAGGCTGTAATAGTAATAAGTCTCTCTCTAAGTTCTCTATGATGGTCAACTTAAAATGATACTACTTTCAGATATACTTAAAGTACTCTGTGATACTGCCATATTTTTGTTACACTATGCGTGCGCAACTGCCGTTGCATTATCAAAAATTTTCTTTTTTAACACCGTTAAAGAAGCATAACATAAATAATGTGAAAATTATGACAAAATTACTATGTGACGTTTAATTGTAAGCATCAAGGAGTAAAGTAAAATTATAATAATTAAGTTCTAAGTAAAGTTTTTGATTGTAAAAGAAGGGCGTGTTGCCAGTGACAGTGACATGTGGACATCGGAAACGTGGCCCTTCAGTGCTGGCCGTATGAGGTACTCAAGGTCGCTCAGCGATCTATGCAGAGGGCTTTGCTAGGAGTTTCTCTGCATAATAGGTTCCAAATTTGGACATCCGCAGTAGAACCAGAGTAACCGACATCCATGTACTCGAAGTACATGTAGCTCGAAGAACCAATAAGGGGTTTCGAGTGGCATCCTCGTACCGGCAAGTGAAGAGTAGGGCAAAATTATAAAGATGGACTAATGAATTTTATAATTTTAATTACTTTCATGATTTATGAATCTAGAACGAAACGTATTGTACATGTTTGATTTTTGTAGGAATTTCCATTAATTTTCAATTTGCCGGTTAAATTTGGAAATGCATGTACAAACATTTACTGATATCTTATGAGCACATTTATTGCTTGCATCTGTTTCCCAATGGCAATAACAATAAAATTTAATTTGCAGCAGTTTTAGAATATAATAGTCGAATGAAAATAAGCGCATTCGAATTTTAACCTATGTTTTTAGATTTTGTGTTGACAAAATCTACATCAAAAATTATCCAATTTTATTTAAACGTGACAATCGTAAAAAAATAACGCCAGATATAAAACATTAAGACGATATCAAGCAGAGTTGAAAGTTGTGAAACGTCCGGATAATCCGCTTTAATTGGAAGGGTAGCCGATTGTTAGTACTCGATTGTTTACAGGATAATAACGATGATGATCAATTAGGTCGCACATACATACATATACATAAACACTCACGCCTGTGACCCAGAGGGGTAGGCAGAGACTACGGACTTACAATGGCACGATCCTGACACACTTCTCTCGCCTCCTTTACATCCATATATCTACGCATACACGCTCGTCGGTTAAGGGTACTCCTAATCTGGCCATTTTCAATATATCGCCAATTTGATCGATAAACCTTTCTGCGTGACCAAACCACCGAAGCGTCTCATTCTCACCCTGTCATTCAGATTCAAACCTAGCATACTCCTTAATAACCGCATTGCAACAGCATTTATTCTACTCTCGTGCTTCTTCTGCCAGACCCAACTTTCACTGCCACACATTAAAGTAAGGACTAACACAGCATTATGAATTGTCATACGTGCCTTTTTGATACATTTCGTTTTTTCATAATAGCGTGTAGAGCCCCATTCACTCTATTTCCTGCGTCAACTTGTAGTTTAATATCCTTATCATATCTACTCTTATCAATCTAAATAAACATCCCAAATATACAAACTCATCCACTTGTTCAATTAAATCCCCTTCTATTATTATTTCACATAACATTTTACTTTCTTCTCTTTCAAAACCATCACTTTCGTCTTACTTGCGTTCACTTTCATACCACTTTCTTTTAATGACCAGTTCATTAAAGTAACCATCATTTGCAACTCGGCCGCCGACGATGCAAATATGACTTGATCATCGGCGTACAAAAGACATTTGACGGTGAACTCACCCATTCTCAACCCACATTCTTCAACTTTCAAAGTTTCCAAAAAACTGTCCAGGAATAGGCCAAACAGCCACGGGGAAGCTACACCCTGTTTGACAACTTTTTGGATACCAAACCAGTCTGAGTAGACCCCGTTGATCCTGACACAAGCACTAGAGTCCCTATAAAGAGATCTTAATGCCTGTATCAAACCAGCGCTCAACCCAAAGGAGTTCAGTGTTTGCCATAACACATTTTTGTCCACTCTGTCATAAGCCTTTTCCAAGTCCATGAACGCACAAAAAACTTTCTGTTTTTTCGCCAAAAACTTCTCTGCAATCATGCGCGTGGAAAATACTTGATCCGTACACCCCATCCCTTTTCTAAATCCAGCTTGCACATCCCAAATTTTTCCATCAGTTTCTTCCATAACTCTTTCAATTAACACCTTAGCATACAGTTTACCCACAATACTAAGCAAGCTGATACTACGGTAGTTTTTACAGTCCTGCTATGACCCTTTTCCCTTATATATTGGGACTATAACGGCTTTGCACCAGTGTTCCGGTACCCGCTTCAGTTCCCAACATAAATTAAAAAAGGTGTACAGCAGGCCTGCCACCACTCCCTCTCCAACCCTTAGCATTTCGAATGATACTCTATCATATCCGACTGCCTTACCAGCTTTCATGCTTTTCATTGCTTTCATTATTTCATCTACACTTATCTACCTACCTCTCTCCACTTCTATCGGAATTTCTATTTCACTTAATTCAGACGACTCTTCACTCATAAACACGCTTTCCAAATATTCCTTCCATCTCTTTAAATTCGAAACTTCATCATTCAGCATACAGCCATTCTCGCCTCGTATAGCATTCATTCTAGGCTGTTTTGAATTTCCCCTGGCAATTCTTACGAGTTTCCAGAGCATTTTAATATTTGTCTGGAAATTATCAGATATCCTTCTATCATTCTTATCTGTTCTTTCTCGCTTTTTCCTTTCAACAACTTCATTTACTCTCTTATTTAAACGTCTAAAGTTTGTCTTTTTTATTTCAATCTCATCATTCATACCGCCAAAAATACCGGCTTTGATTGCTAGTAAATCTAGCCATGCTCTCTTTTTTACTTCAAATTCCATCCTTACCTTATCATCCCACCACAACGTATTATTTTTCCTTTCATTCGTTCTTTTACTTACACCACGTACTTCGGTGGCAGCATCCACCAAAACTTTCTTAACTTTATTCCATACAGTCTTCAAATCTAAATCATTCATACATAATTCATTCAAACCACTTGTATTTTCCCTTAGTCTACATTCATACTTCTCTTGTAACCTCTCTATTCTTTTACGCTGTAACGCAGTGGTAGATACAGATGTCCGATTGTGGTTTGTGGGGTTATATGAAGGACAAAGTGTTTGCCGAGATGGAACAGCGTGTTAGATCGGTTTTCACATCAATAACACGGACGATGGTGCGAAATGCCACACAAGCCATATCCCGACGAGCGAGGTTGTGTATTAAGCAAGGCGGAGCACAATTTGAGCCGTTTCTGTAAATTTGACGATTATTATGAAAAAGTAAGTGTTCGTTTAGGTTGTTTCGTTAGGTTAGGTCTTTTAAATTTTTTTTCATTCTGCGAATTAGGTAGAAATGTAGGTACATTCTGCGTAGTTTATTCTTTAATTTTACTGAAATAGGGTTTACACATCAGTAAAAATAATAATATTTTTTTATTTTTTTGGGATATGTTATACAGCATTACTACGGTTCTTAAATTTTGTGAATGGACTCGTTATAAGGCCCCAACCTCCTTTCGGCTTTACGGGTAGTTTTGTAACACCCAGTATAATTTAAAAAACTAGTGGTAGTTTTATCTATCACTTCTTTTTAAATTGAATATGTTTTGTATATATATAATGAATACATTTTTGTGGGTTTGCATTTTCATTAAAAAATAAATTCTTGTATCAGTATAGACAGATAAAGCAAAACATCGCAGTTGTGGTGAATTCTTAGCTTGTGAGAGCTTCACAATTTTACATTTTTTTCTTAATTATTTCAAAAACCATCCGTTTTACTTTATCTATCAAAGATTTTTCATCCAGATTCTGAAGAATTTTTTTCAACCCAGCAACTTTTTTCTTCAAAAAAAGAGGTTTGGCTTTGAGCATTTTAATATTTCTTTTGATAATATAGGTGTCGCTGCAGTTTTCTTTTTCTTGGTGTAAGTGCAATGGTGGGAATCGAATTATAATTTTCAGATGTTTCCTTTGACAAAGCCTGAAAAATGAATAAGCTTTATTATGCTGTTATCATCTTTCTATGCAGCTTACTCAATCTCAATAATAAAATTTGGTATTAAAGTGTGCTTGGTTCCCTCGACCAATCGTCTTCTATTGTTCGCCAACACTTGAAAGTCAGAGGTCTGGAAATGATCTGAGCATATGACACTGTTTCTTGTGGGAAGCCAGGTTAGCCTGTTATTACAAAAGTACTTCCATATATCCTATAAACTCTCATCTTTAGGAAACCTGCAATAAAAAAATAAAAAATACATGGTCGAAGTTCACACTTATTAATTTTGATATAATGTATTAATACTCGTAAGTATTGTATTATATTTAATTTGATGCAATTTTAATATTAAACTATATTATAATAAAGCTCACAATATATATATTAAATAAATCAGCAAACATAGTCTCAATAATAATTATATGCACAAGGGACGTGGCTGTATGGACCATATTTGCCATTTGCCATTTTTATCGATAACTATTTACAAACCGATATATCAAAACTATTGCCCGGTGACAGCAACAACTCGGATACGGACTCAGATCAGTCGCTCGAACGAACCGCATATTGTATGAGGGCGAGTGGCCTGTGATGGTAAACAAATCCGAAACATCACGACCGTTACTATGGCAAACTATGGCCTGTTATTATTGTAATTTTTAAGATTAAAAATAAATAAATAGTACTAATATTATAAAGAATTACTTACATATGAAAGGTAATGCCATCTTTTTGTAAATTTGCCGTGGCAATCTCTTTTTGCAGCAAAAAACTGTACAATTTGGCATTTTTGTAGGACGTTGATTCAGTCGCGCAACTTAATTTAGTCTAGTGGGCAGTCAGTGCGGTTGCAACTAGTATTATTGTAAACATAGGGCCGCCGTGTCATAAATGGACTTATATTCTGGCACAGGGGAACGACTGCGTATGGCTCCTCCCGTCCAGTACGTCGGCGGCCCGTATTGCTTTATGCAGTATAATATTAATATTTTAAATATATTTTTTTACTCTGACATAAAATGTTGCCTTCATTCAATAAATTATATAAATAGAATCTAGTCATCGAAAATAAAGTTATTTTTGTTTTCATTCATTTGTTATTCCGTTCAAAACCCAAAATATAAGCGCTTATATAGCCTTTATACAGCCAAAAAAGACAGCCTCTAGTATAAAAACGAACTTCATTACAGCTCGTATACAGCTTGCGCGCTTCTTGGGCAGCTCCCCGGGCTGAGCACCGGACTTTATTACTTCGGAACTTTTATAGCGTCATTTAGGTTTCCATGTGTTTCGCTTATGGCGCGACGACAGCGCCGCCACAACTTAATACTATAACGTTTAATATGTATATTTTATAATACATTTGAAGTGACAAACGAATGAATAATAGAATCTGGTGCTACCTGACGGAAATCTATTATATTAAATATGTTCAAAATTGATTAGCTAAGATCCGCGTAAAAAATAAAACGATATGTCTTACCAAACAAACTTACTCTTGCGATTATCGACGGTGATGTGTCTTTCTTAGAGTAGTAGTATTGGGAGTAGTGGTGTTGAGAGTAGTGGTGTTGGGATTAGTTGTGTTGGTAGTAGCGGTATTGATAGTAGTGGTGTTGGATTAGTGGTGACGAGGATAGTGGACGCAATCGGAGGAGGGCAGGGAAGTGCTCTTCAACCTGGGTAAGACACATTATTTTAACTTACAAACCACCTGATGGTAAGTGGGTACAGAAGTACATAGGCACGTGAAACCAATATCAAACTTAGAAAGCTACGACATATTGTCATACCAGAGAACTGAATTATGTGATCATGAAGACGTTCTACCAGATATACACCTCAATACAGTTTACAGTTTGTTTTGTGTTCTAGCTATTATATTATGTTCGTAAAAGTGCGTAAATGTTTTAACGCTTGGCGTAAAGAGTCGGTTATACCGCCTTCACATAAGGAGATTTTCCTGTTATTTCCTAAAAATCCTCTTGCAATACCCACGGGACAAATAGGGTTAGTGGATTCTCTTAAACCGCCAACATACGGAATGAATAGATTTTTTTTAATAGAACAAGCGTGAACTGGTAGTCCTTCCCTAGTCGAGCTAACCCATTTGTACTACTACCATAATATAGTTGCAGCATGGCTCTTCCACATTAAATGCATTCTTATGCATAGAGTCTGTTATTATACTTGCTCTCTATATCCTCAGCTTACCAGCAAAATTAGATAAGGAGGATGACGTCTATCCAGACTGACTTCTAACATGTAGGGACTCCTACCGTCCATTAGAAACAGCGTTTAGAAATTATTTTTTTTAATATTGAACCATTCATTGAACTTTAAAATAATTCCTCTCGAAATACACTTATATTCGAATATATCAAAGAGGGAGGCATTTTTTATTTCGAACAATGTCGTTGAGGGTGTTCTTAGTGAAATATTTGTCAAAAATATTTTTAAAATTTAACTTCTAATTTTAACGTATTAACGGTCGTCAAATAATACATGTAACAAAACACAGTTATGAAAATAAATATACGAGGACTAATTTTTAAATAAATAAGGGATTTAAAGAATTAATCCATTTAAAATTTCCTCTAGACCGAAGGTCGATCACGGCGGCCAGTCTCATCATAGACTGCTATCTGTGCGGGATAAGATTCCTGTACATAAGTGTGTGATTAAGCAATGATGATGGCACTCTTTATTCCCTCAATCTCATAGTCTGATGGGACGGCAATCCTAAACGATCGTAAAGAGATCAGGTGCAGAACTAACAGCCAAACATGTTTTCCGAGGCAAGGTGTTCGCGCAATTTGTGTACTACATAGGCTTATTTAATTCGTTTATGTTTATCCTATAAGAGTACTGCAAATAGACCACTTACGCGTTTCCTATCTACCCCTTTATGCCTTAGTATGTGCACTCTTGTGTTATCGGACATCGCATAAGACGCGTACAAGCAACCGCGTCTATCTCGTCCTATCACGTATAGAATGGTTCTTCATCTTCAAATGGTAGTAACTTTTTTGTTGAAAATAATAGTTTTTTTTATATTGTAAAAACGATCTTCCCTAGCCATTTTCTACAAAATTAACGATACCGGCTCATGTTTAGGTACATTTTTTGTTCTATTATCAACATATATTAAGATTTCTAAAAATACTATAAGTAGGCAGACATGTTCTCTAAAAAATAGTCGTGTTTACTTTTTATCAAAATTCACAAATAGTCGTAAAAAAAAAACTGATGTTTATTTTTTTCACATATTTTGCTAATACGGATGAATCATTACGGTTATTTTATTTTTGGTGCCAGTCCGCGCTCGGCCGCCGTCGTGAGTGGATACTGTATCGCCTGTCTGATTGCAGCAGCTGAAAAAGATCGCTGTACATACACAAAATATTCGAATTTGATACATAGGTACTTGAAAAGGTAAAATAATATTATTATTTTTATAATCACACATTTGTATTATAATACTTTGTTTTGCTAAAAGTAAGTGGAATTTATATATAAATATATATATATATATATATATATATATATATATATATATATATATTTAAATGCCTATTCTTCTTGGACTTTATGGAGTGATCTAAAAGTGTACATCGGTGACTGCTACTGGAACTCCTAGACGAAAAGAACTAGATGTGCCGAGTTTGGGCTCGTTTTATTAGTTATGATGAGATCTTACCTCCGGACTTGATGGAGAGACCTGATGATGTACTTCGGTGACTATTACTGGAACTCCTGAACGAGTAGAACTAGGTGTGCCAAGTTTGGGCGCGTTATGTTAGTTATTATGAGACCTAACCTCCGGGCTTGATGGAGAGACCTGATGGTGTACTTTGGTGACTACTACTGGAACTCCTGGACGAGTAGAACTAGGTGTGCCGAGTTTGGGCTCGTTTTGTTAGTTATTATGAGACCTACCCTCCTGGCTGGATGGAGAGATCTGATGGTGTACCTTGGTGACGACTGCTGGAATTCCTGGACAAGAAGAACTAGTACTACTCGTCGAGGAGTCACTTCACCAAGTCCGGAGCTAAAGTCTTATCATAACTAACAAAACCAGCCCAAAGTCCACAGCCACCATCTTCACTGCTAGTAGAGGGCTTCTAGTGCCTAGCAGTCTCTGGAGCAGCTATTCGTATTTCGTATCTAAGTATATTTTTGTAGGTATAAGAAATGAGAAAAAAAAATCAATCTTTCAAATTATCGAAATGTTTTACTTGATTACGATTCCCGCACCCGCAGCTAACCGTGCGTACACTTGTGTGTGTGACCCGTGTCATTGTAATAGTTCGATTCTATACTTATCAATTTTGCAAACGCGTCCTTAAATAAAATAAATTTTAGTAAAATTAACAATATCGCTTTATTTTGCGAATATCTGTAAATTATATATGTGTGGAGAAAGCCGGTGCATGTGCAGCCCCTGAGGCACTAGGCAGATCAGCAGAAGTCCAGGTGAGTACACATGCATTCAAGTCCCTCCTGTCCAGTCCCATATAAAGAAAAAAAAAGTTACTTACTATTTCAGCGACATTTAACCGTCACCTTTCACTTGCAATTTTTTTTAAACCAGCCAAAATGGTACAAAAATAAACTTATAATAAAAAGTAACTATTTACTTCGAAAACTTACAAGTATAAAATAATTTCCACCTAATTACTTTTGAAGTCGTGGATTACTTCGATACGCTATGTTTCTAAGCACGGACTTAAGAAGCTTTTATGCGGTTTTACATTTTATTAAATTTTATTTTATTACATTCATTTGTTTCGTACTAGTTATGCCCTGCTTACGTTGCAATGCCTCCTACTTCTCAGAAACATTTATTGGCATGTATTCTACAAATCATCGAAGTTTTATCGTATTTAGCGTGAAAGAGATTAATGCTCCTGTATTTCGTATAGAGTGACGATAAATGAGGACCGATTTACTGGTTACGAGGCATTCCATCTTAGTCCTCAGGGGTGACAACGCATCTGCATTTGGATTTTTAACCGATAATTCTTAAACAAGTGAAACACGTGGTAGAGCCACGCTGCAGCTATATTATGGTTGTGGCACGAATAGATTGCCTCGATCGGGGTAGTACCACTCTCACAGAATACTAGCGTAAAATAGCAGCTTAATGCTCCTTGTGTTTTTTGTGGTGAGTGTAGAGAACCGGAGACCTTTTTTACTGGAAACGAGGCATTGCATCTAAGTCTTCAGGGGTGTCAACGCATTTGTATTTTGATTCTTAATTGAGAATAAATCTAGATTTCTATGTGCCACAGCATCTACTTACCATCAGGTGGACTGTGTGCTCACTTGACATCGTATTCTATAAAAAAATCTGTGTCAGCTCCGACGCGCGACTGGAGTTTACTCCATAAGAACGTTCATATCAAATTGGTCGCGTCACATTGACAATCAAGTCAACCAATTTCTTCAATAAAATTACCTATAGAATGAAGAAGAATGTAAGATGCGCGAATGTGTTGCGTGGAAGGGCAAAATAACGACTTCACTATTTGTAAACACTTGATTTCGCTCCCCATATAATTTGTGTACCGCGGGCTATTTATAAAAATTGATTCTTAAGGAGTAAACTTCAATAAACTCCAAAATATATTTTACGTGGTAAAACAATATTAGATTGAGCGAACATCTACAGAAACAAAATTCCTCGCACTAAAAACGTAATTATAGGTTATGCTTTGCAACGAGTTGTTTTCGCAAGTTCAGATCAAATAACATGTTATTTTTGTACATGTGGAGGTGATATTAAATCATCCAACTCCATCTATGCGCTTCAGCAAACCCTTAATTTATTGAAGATCTCAGAGAGAGACCTCAATCTCCAAAACGACTAAGATGTAGCTGTTTCTTCTACCTGCAGGTAAGCCACAGGTACAGGGGACTGTGTATAGTTCCTTTGATAACTAGACAACTATCAAAGGCCTCCGTCATTAGTTGAGTACTTGGTAATGTGCGGATCTAGTATTTATTCAATATTAATAGTGCCTTAAAGATGTAATAGTTTTTTTAATTCTTTATATCTAAGGAACGTGTGTGTCAGTGTAAGAATATCCCCTACCCCATATCATCCTGTTGGTGTCGTAAGAAGCGACAGAGGGAAACAAATTAGGAAATTGGCAGCAGCGTCTTTCTAATAACGACTAAAAATCTATGGGGAAGCCTTAGTTCAGCAATGGACTTTTGATAGGCTGCAACGTTAAAGATAACGGTATAGCTAAAGAAGTGCGTATACGAACCAGTGAGCCGAATATGTTCCAATGGAATTGGCACAATAGATTCATCTTCAAAAATTGTTATTATCCAATGAAAATAAAAATTTCGTCTTCGTCATTAAATTAACAAATGCTTTTTAAATTTGATCTGCATGCCGAATATTTCTGCTTCCTATAGTCGAATAGCTAGCTCGCTGCTCCACGCCAAGTTCCAATCGTAATAATATGAACGCACTGGTACTAGCTCTTAAACCGCGAAAACCCTTATTTCGTTTCGGTTTATGTTCATTTCTCCTTTAATCATTATTTATGTCCATTTAAAGACAAAATCAGATATACCTCAAAACTTAAAAACGAGATTGTACAACCAGTGCGTGTTGCCAGTGACAATGACTTATGAATCTGAGACGTGGTCCTTTACTGCTGGCCTTATGAAGAATGAGGAAGCTGAAGTTCGCTCAGTGAGCTATGGAGAGGCCTATGTTTGGTTTTTCTCTGCGTGATAGATTTAAAATGAGGATATCCGCAGTACAACTAGAGTAAACGACATAGCCCAACGGATTAGTAAGCTGAAATAGCAATGGGCAGGCCATACGGCTCGGAGAACCGACAACCGATGGAGAAGAATGGTGGCAGATTCGTACCAATAGGCCAAGTGTAGGGCGAACCCCCACCAGATTTAGGGACTAGCTGTTAAGAAATTCAGGAAGTCGATGGATGCATGTACCCCAGGACCGTGCTTTATGGTATTCCGGGAGGGGACGCCTATTTTCAGCAGTGGACTTGTGAAAGGCTGTAATGATGATGATGATGAGGCTTGACGGCTCCGTGACGCCTAGGCTTAGATTAAGTTAGGGCGCTAAGGGCTGCGAGTTCGATTCTCGCATGGAACACATATTTGTATAGCCTACAAATAATTATTTTAGGTATGGATATTTGTCTTTGTGTAATTTATGTATATAAACCAACGAGACCTGATATAGGAGAAAATCCTAGTTTGGAATTTTACCCAACTAATTTGAAAAAAATTGAACTGATATTTTAAATTTATGGTGCCTATAGATCCACTTAGACTACTTATCAAATATAACAAAATACAACATAAACAAATAAAAAATACAGTTATATGAATGAAATAGTTCATTTGTGTTACTGTTACAATCAGTCTGTTTACAATTTATTTGACAAATGACTTTTATCTGACAATTGAAAATCAGCCCTCTATAGAATAAAAATAAGAATATTATGTAGTTCTTATAATTATAACGTCATAATGCAATGATAGTATTAACAAACAATTAATTACAGCCCACTACCAGACATGGAGCAGTCCTATAGTAGGGAGGATTCACCACAATCGCTACGCTTTCTTTGCAGACGGTTTACGACCAGATTTCTCGTTTCTTTGACGCTGCTCTCCGTCGCCGGTCAGTATTCAATCTAGTATATACAAAACTGAAACATAGCTATCTAGCGGAGACCATCAAAACTTCCTGGTGTCAATGTCACCTTCATGACAACTACGAGACGAAATAATGTATCATAAGGCATTGCCATCATACTGCACTATTGAACTGCAAGGCTAATGACTACTGCCCGATTTTATCGTAGAGAGCTACTAATCTGTGAGATAAAAAGCAGTGGATTTTCTCAAATACTGCATACACGGCTTGTCGTCACCAAAGGTGGGTTCAGCTAAAAAAGGTAGCCAGCGTTCTTGGAAAATGTATGTCTAGGTATGGGGCTTTATGATAATTTAAGTTTTTTTTTTAAACTAAGGTGATAAACAAACTCACAGTCCACCTGAAAGTAAGTGGCTATGTCACTGGTCACCTGTAGTCAACTTCAAACAAAGTAAGCAAGATGTGATAAGCAGGTACAGATGCGTTGTCACCTCTGAGGAATAAGATGAAATGCCTCACAACCTGTAATTATACTGGCTTTCTTTACCCTTCAGACCGGAACACAGCAAAGCAAGCTATTTGGCAGCATAAAATGATTAGAGGGCCTACCCAGACGTAATCCCAGGCAGATAGGGAGTTCTACTAACTTTGTAATTTTTTTTTGTATTTATCGATGTAAACATAAACAAGACATAATCAAAATAAAATTAAAATGTTAACAATATAATGTTACACATTTAGCTTTCAAAATTTTCAAAATGTTTCAAGATTATGTCTTGTTCCTACTTTGAAAGCACTAGAACCCATCCTAAAACGCTGTTGAAAACCCCTACTTATCAGTACCAACGAGGCGGCAAGTCTCTATAGACACCTCCACGTCATCAAAAAAATCGTGGCCGGAGACATGACATTAATCATCTTCATTGTTAGGGTTTCTACGTCATAGAACTATGTTGCAGTGTATATGGTAGCACAAATGTGTATACTAAACCGGAGTAAGACCACGCTTGTTCTGAATTACCAGCGTGAAATAGCAGCATATAGCTGCTGTGTTTCGTAAGGTTAGTGTAGAGAACCGGAGACTTCTCAAGACGGAGACGATACAAAATCGTTAGTACTAAAATAATTCCATCTTAGTCCTTCAGGTAGGTACCCTCATAACGCAGCAGCATTTTGATTCTAAATCGATGATAGATGTACGTGTCTATGGGCCACAGTATACCCTCTTCTCTGTCACTCCCTTTGCGGGTATTTGACAGCATGGATCTCCGGCGGTGCGATTTAGTGACGATTTTCGACTAACAATATCTTCAAATTTGTCAACGAATTAGAGATTGAAAAATATTATACTTAGCATTAATAGGGACACCCCTTCCAGGCCGCGGATCCTGGGCCCCAATAAAAAGTAAAAGCCGCTGGCTGATCTCAATGGTGACTAACCACCTTCGCAGGATAAGAGATAGCGGACGAGTGTGCCGGCAAACACAGGCGTACTCTCTTTTCCGTCACTCTTATAGTTCCATAGGTTCGCAATCAAACACAACCGGAGAGACATCAGGCGCTGTATTAACAGCTTTACGTGCTTTCAAAGGCAGGGGTGAGTTACCGCTAACTTCCAGACTCCGGGCTGTTACTGAGATTTTATTGACAGAAAAACCCAACAGCTCATTATGGCCCACCCTGGCTTTCAAATCTGGGACCACATATTCAGCAGTTGCCCTTTCAACTACTAGAACTAGAACTACTAGAACTACTAGGCAGTCAAAAGTCAAAAAGTCATTTACAATTTACCTGAGTAGTATGCAATAGGATTGCGTGAAAATTAACAATAATGATAATATTTGTCTAACGAACGCCTTTTGCATTTCAGATGATTCAAACAGAATGTGATTTCGCATTCTAACAACAAATCAAGCCGCAACAGCAGTTTAATATCCTGCGCCAGAAATTCGGTTCGCATTTTCGTATTAAAATTTAATGTACACGCGCAGAACGTTTGCTTATTTTTATTTTAGTAAAAGTATTTTATTTTAGTAGTTTAAATTTCTCATACATTCAGATTTACTCACTATGTGTTCCTTCACCGCCGGACAGGTGGTTAAAGGCGCTTAAAATCACATTTAGGCGGGGATCGAGCCCATTTTGCTGGTATACAATGTAATTTTAAGGCTTATTGGTAGCGCGACCATTATTTAATCGATTTCATTCATTCGTTACAGTCGAATGCTGCCGCGTTTCGTATCGCGAGCGTAGAGAACCGGAGACTTTTTTACTGGAAACTAGGCATTCCATATTAGTCCTCAGGGTTGACAACGTATCTGCATTTTGATTCTTAATTGACGATAGATATAGAAGTCTTTGGGCCACTGCATCCACTTACCATCAGGTTTGCTGTGTGCTCGTTTGTCACATTTATACTGTAAAAAATTAAAAGTCCACTGCTGAACATAGACCTCCTCTACAGATTGCCTCACAGGAGGGATATTTGCCATAGTTGCCGCGTTTGGCAGGGCGATTGGCAACGGCAGTTTTTTATTATTTTGCGTTGTTATCAGGAAGATGCTGCTGTACATCACATGTTGCCTTTTTCTTTGTTTGGTTTTCTTTTTCTGTTGCTTGAATC
The DNA here is from genome assembly GCA_029286625.1 of Parnassius orleans. Taxonomy (NCBI): domain Eukaryota; kingdom Metazoa; phylum Arthropoda; class Insecta; order Lepidoptera; family Papilionidae; genus Parnassius; species Parnassius orleans. Next base: position 703,737 of record JAGSMP010000212.1, on the reverse strand, counting down.
TACTTATTTAGATTTATAATACGTAATGAGAAATGTGTTATATTTATAAAGGTAATTAAAACATTATGTGTTTGTAATATTAATATAAAAAACCGCACCCAAGTGTCGCACACAAATACCAGGTGGTAGGACTCCTTTTTTAGCCGACTTCAAAAAAGGAAGAAGTAGTTTTTGTTTTGTTGTGTATTTTTTGTATAATTTAAAGTTAAAGTTAGAGCCTTTATACGTCCCACTGCTGGGCACAGGCCCCCTCTCATTTCTGAGAGGGTTTTAGGGCATGGAAGTGTCCGCCGCGCTGCCCCCATTCGTGTTGGCAAACTTCACATGTTTTCGAAATATTTTTTCTTATTTCTTAGACATTCAGGTTTTCTCACGATGTTTTCCTTCATCGCTGAGCACGTGGTAAATCAGCACTTAAAATTGCAATTAACAATTTCATTGTTGCCGGTGGGGATAGAGATCGCGTACTGTGAAATTTACAGCGAGCGCTAACCATCTAAGCTACCACGGCTCTTTTTTGTATGTGTATCTTCGTGTTTCTTTTCTTTTGTATGTGTGATAACTCAGAACTTTTTTCTAGGTGAACCGATTGTGATGATTCTTTTTTTTTTGAAATTTGATCAAGATCTGACCAGTACTTTTGAGTTATCCTTAATAATACGTATTTAATTGACTTCGACTAAATTGATGATGTTCTCATTTTATTTATATTGAAGTCGGTTGTACAAATTTTTTGATTTTACCACTTGTCTGCCTAGAAGTACGTCTGGGTAAATACACTCTTACTTATATCTGCCGTCAAATAGCAGTGCTTGGTATTGCTGTGTTTTGGTCTGAATTGTATAGAGAGCCAGTATAATTACAGTTTGTGAGGCATTCTATTTTAGTCCTTAGTAGTTACAACGTACCTGTAGCCTTCTTTTTATGAAGTTGGCTGTAGTTGACCATGGCCTGCAGTAGCCACAAATCAACAGATGGACTGGTGGTTCATTTGTCACTTCAGTTCTTTAAAAATATTTTAATAGAAGTGGGGGAACAAAAGCAAGAACGGATCGGCTCGTCTGAGGACGGACATCGCTCTCACTGAATACCAGTGTGAAATAGCAGAATAAAGCTGCTGTGGTTAGTAACGACTAACGAGAAGCGGAGATTCTATTAACTATTAACGACCTATTTTATCTTAGTTCTCAGGAGGACAACGCATTTGCATTTTGATTCTTAATCGAGGATCACTCATACCATTTGCTGTCAAGTGGATTGTGTGCCCGTATGTCACTCTTAAAGAAAAAATCGCATGGAATTGCTTTTATTACGTTTTTTTATCGTACATTTAGTAACTAATTATTAATTAAACCGAAACCGTAACCGTACTAAAAGACTAATAACTAGTTATTAGTCTTTTAGTACGGTTTCGAAATCAAGTTCCTCACGGTTCCTCTGTCGGGAGAAGAAACGACGAATAAAATTCCACAGAAAATACCTTATTTTTGTAGAATAAAGGTTTTCTGTTTAGTGAAAACTCACTGAATAATAAAATATATACAGTAATACTATATATTGAATAAAACTAATTTCAAGAATTTTATATATATTTTTATGTTCTATATTTTTTATTTCAACAGCTTCGCAAATGTTCTTTTGCGAGGATTTGTGGTTTTTCAAACCTGATGTACTGACGGTGTTTACTTCCCTGAGCAACGGTGCGTCAGCTATATATATTTTCACGCGGGTTCAAGCTCATTATTCAATTTAATGTACATTCTACCAATCAAAAGCAATATAATATGTTTTATTTTAGCAAAATTTTTTTCGAATAAAAAGGCGACAAATTTATTATATTTCATTCAAACTGTTAAAGATACTCTCTTTGTAGACTTTTAAGTCAAAAAAGGAGGTAAAGTGCTTGCTAAAATCACTTAGTACTCTTAATGATACCTCTTGTAAGTGCACTTTGCTTTAAAATTTTACTTGTTTTAGACTTACAGCTAAAATTCGTCCAGAGCACCTGTTCGTTTCACTACTTTGTTACAAACTTAAAGTTTAAGAGAGGAGTTATCTCAGTGGCTAATGTATTTTGATTCAAATCTTGCTCCTAATAATATCCCAAAAAATAAGTTGTTTTTATATTAATAAAAAAGGTACCCAACTTATTTATGCCTCAAGGCACAGGCCTTCATTCATTTCTGTGATTGGTGTTCATCTTCTGGATTCATAAGCCAAGAAATTTTTCGCCGCTCAAGGCATGTTGGTGGACTTCACATATCTTCTAAATATATCATTTTAATGCAAATTTTGTGTGTGTAAAAAATGTTTTCACTGCAAAGTACTTGTTAAATCAGCACATAAAATTGCAAATAATCAGCGCTTTGCCTCGGAACCAAAACCAAATTTTGGCTTATATATTCATCGTTACAGCCCTTTACAAGTCCATTGCTCAACAAAGGGCTCCACCAAGGAATGCCACAATAAACGTTCCTGAGCCACCTGCATTCGTCTCTTACTAGTTTGTTACTCCATACGCTCTAAAATTTGCTTATCGGTACGAGGCTGCCACTTGAAAAATAATCATTCGACATTCAAATCGATCAGCAGTCACTAGCACCACCTATTCGCAAGTATGATGGATAATTCTCTTCGGCTATTTTCATCGGAACAACTCTGCACATACCAGTCAGCCTATCCATTGTTAGGAATATGGAGAAATCTTTCAAGATATGCATACTTATATAAAATATGTTTTTTTTTACAAAGACTAAGGGTGATAAACGAGCACATAGTCCACCTGATGGTAAGCGGATGCTGTAGCCCATGTAGCCAATTACATTTATTGGCTATTTTGATTCTTTATCAAGGATAAAGAATCAAAATGCAGATGCATAGTCACCCCTGAGTATTAAGATGAAGCTTTGTTCCAGTAAAAAGGGTCTCTCTTGTTCTATACACTCACCATAAGAAACACAGCAGCATTAAGCTGCTATTTGACGCTTGTATTCTGAGTTGGCCCATTCGTGCTAGATCGATATAATAGCTGCAGCGTGGCTCTACCATGAGTAGGCGACTGAAGAATCCAGAAGGATCTTATGGCCTTCGAAACGTAGACGTAAAATATCCAGGCAGGTGACAGGGGCGACTTAAAAAGTGCGTAACCTCTGGTGCTGCAACCGTAAATTCACCTGCCGAGCATGGCAATTATGGCAAATCAACAACGGGTGATCCAATGAAAACATGGTCGAATTAATAATCTTACATTTTTGGGAGGCGGTTAAGATTTAATAATGTTTCATTGATATTTAACCTCATGAAATTATTTTTAAACCTATGTTGGCTGTTATTAAGCGCAATTTCTTATATGTCGAAAGCAATCTTATGACCTTGTTAATAATCTTAGAAACTCATTTGATGTTATCAAAATTTACTTTCTGATCTCGTGCAGACGCAATATGAAAAAGAAAAAGAAGAGATAAAAGATGTCGATAAAGTTTATTTAAGAGTTGCTAACGCAACTGGTGTGTCCCAACGCACAGTACAGCGGATCGCAACTGAAGGCAATATTTCGGGCTTACTTTCAGTATTCCGCACGCCTGGTAAAAGGTCTAGATCAAAACCTGTGCGATGGATATTTTGACCAGGGAGTAGTAAAGATGCATACACAACTTCCACAAAACTGAAAAAGAAATGCCGACGATAAACAAATTACTAGCGAAACTCAAACGGGATATAAATTTTCAAGGTGGTAAAACAGCTTAAAGACAATTATCAAAACTTGGGTTTCAAGTGGCGAAAGACCAAACCAATAGAATGGTTCTTATAGAGAAGACCGACATTCGCCTGAAAAGGATCTTGTACTTGAAGGCAATGAAAAAATACAGGGACGGGCGACCAATTGTATTCACTGACGAGTCGTATGCCCTCATCACATACAAAAGGTAAGGCGTGGTCGATGGTTCCGCTCAGGACTAGCGCCCGATATCAAAGGTCAGCGGATAGTGATGGTACACGCTGGGTCAGAAGCAGGTTTGTTCAACGCGCTACAATGTTCAAATCTGGCAGCAAAACCGGAACTATCATGATGACAATTTCAAAATTATGAAATGGTTACGGACCCAACATTCCAAATTTGAGCCCTGACTCGGTGGTGGTTATCGATAATGCTCCGTACCACAACAAATTAATGGATCCCCCTACAATGACAAGAAGGCAAAATGGAATCGTGGTTATTAGAAAGGGTATACCATATGAAAAGGACATGCGTAAACCACAACTTTTGATCTAAAAAAAACAAAGACGTGAATAAAAATACGTAATAGATGAAATGTTTAAACAAAACAACCACGATGTCCTTCGTTTACCCCATATCATCCCGATTTAAACCCCATCGAGATGGTGTGGGCTGCCATTAAGGCGTAGCCGCTAAAACGTCGACTGGAACGTAACCCGTACAATGGAGCTCATACAAGAAAAAGTAAATTTAATGGGTCAGAATGAATGGAGTGCTTTATGCAGAAAGTGCAAGAGGTCGAACATGACTATAGGAAGAGCGACCATATTATTGACGAAATGACGGATCAATTATTCATCATTAATACAGCTTCAGATTCAGAAAGTGAGTCTGAAAGTGACGACGATTACGAAGATGAACCTATGCCAAGTACCTCATGGTACACAGGGGCCGACGACTTTATGTTAGAATATCCCCTCAGCGACAGTGATTAAATAATAATAAGTGTAAATAAATAAAAAGTATTAAATGTAAATAATATTGTATGTGTTTGATAAAATCTGCCCTATCGGTGAAATATCAAAATTGAATCTTTAATTTATAATGTCTCCAAAGTGTTTTGATATTTTGGTCACTGTATTAGAAATTTTATTTGTACATTGGTATATAAAAAATTACAATAACAGTTTTCTTCACGAGTGTTCATGCATAAACTTCGCAGACCTATATTCAGACTCGCCAAGATACGTCAGCCGTATTGTACTGACGTGTTTACTTTCTGATCTCGTGCAGACGCAAAGTAATATAACTTATTTGTTCAAAACAAAATAAACACGTCTTTGGCCCGAAATGTATTTAATTAACAATATAATATTTATATAATTATTTCTTATATTTACGCGAACACTACACATTAAATAAAACTATTTTTACGGATTTTATCGTGTTAAATTTACTGAATTTTAATTCCTGACGTTTTGGGTGCTTCCCCTCATAATCATGGGCGCTGCAAAGCACCCAAAACATCAGGAAGTAAAAATATGCTTAAGGCTTTAATTCTTCTATACACTATGGCTTAGCATCGACTTCAGAATGTGAAATTATTTTATTCCTTTTAGTTCTTTGAAATCGGCTTTTACTTTTCATCATTCCATAAAAGCCCACTTCTGGACATGACTCTCATCCGTATAAGGAGGATTTGCCTTAATCGCTTGGTAGGCGGATTGAGATCGCAGTACCAGATTCTTGACGCTGCTCCCCGTCGTCGGCTTAGACTAATTGCGTCTGAATTAGTCCCATTCCTATATTCAAGAAATATTTCTTTCTCCTTAACAATCCGTTTTATTAATATAAAAGGTGCATGTAAAAACAATTTATATTACAAACTGTTCATTCAGTAACTTAGGATGACTTAAAATCAAAAACACTTTAAACTGTTCATAAATGGTTGAACTGGTATTTTGTTTCAAAAAAGGAGTCTTCTGGAAATGTGATAGTTAAAATCAGTGTCAAATGATGTCGAAATAGCGCGCGGCGCGCGGTTCTCTTTCGAGTATAGCTGTCATAGTACGATAGAAAGCTGGTATTTTGGCAACTCGTTCGGGACCAGCTACCAGTTTCCAGTTTTAATTAAAGAAAGAAGCAAATAGAGAATGTGATAGGGCAGTTATAAAGTAGTGAAATTTTCAATATTGCATTTCCAGAGGGGGCTTTTATTTGAAGAATAACCGATGTTTTATTTAAGACACCCAGCGTCGAACCAAGTCACCAGCGATATACAGTCCACTAATGACTGACGTCAAGACTGGGACATTCCTTAGGGACCCGTAATCTTAGTCGCCTAATCTTTCTTTTGAGAGAGGACAGACGGGATCTGAGTTGAATGTCTACTCAGGGAAGAGGCCCGGACACCGTTCCAGTTTGGTATTTCGATGACAACCCAGGCCAGCATAGGAGGCCTGCTGGTTCTGATGTAGGACCGGGAGAAGACGCTGAGGACTCAAGCCAGTATAGGAGTAATGCTGGAACTGAATAGCTGCCGGGAGAAAGTAACCGGGATTGCTGCCGGGCGAGGGTGCTTGAGTAAGGCACTTACTGCTGCCGGGCAAGGGTGCTTGTGTAAGGCACTCACTGCTGCCGGACAAGGGTCCTTGTGTAAGGCACGCACTGCTGCTGAGCAAGGGTGCTTGGCATTTACTGCGGCCAAGCAAGGGACTTGGCATTCACTACTGCCGGGCATGTGTGCTTGGCGTTTACTGCTGCCAGGCGAGGGTGCTTGTGGAGGGCACTCACTGCTGCCGGGCGAGGGTGCTTGTGGAAGGCACCTGACTGCGTTGCGGCCGGGACAGGACACCTGGGCAAGGCGTCACCGACGACGGGCCAGGGAATCACCAGCATACCAAGCGACGACACCTAACGGTGCCAAAGTCAGAGCTTGGGTTTTAACACCTTTCGAGGTGGTGCAGAACTTACGAGCAAGTCTTCATTGCACAGCTTGGCTGCGCCGTTACGTCGTGCAGGCGGCAGGGCCTGTAAGTAGGCACGTCGAGGGGTCGGTATAATTCCCCCCGCACCCCGAGCAACCTGTGCAACGCAACGTCCACTAACTGGCATTACCTACCCTTTCCCTTTCCTTATCCTTGGGCGGTTCACCACGGTAGGCTCCGTCCAAAGATTGATAGGGACCGATAGGGAAGTAGGGACTGTAGGTCACCAATTACCTTTCTGCAAGATGAAGAGGGCACAAGACCAGAATGAGAGGGCCGAATGGATCAGGACACGGACAGGGGTTTCAAACGAGGCGAAAGAAACGGAATCATCTGGAGCGACCACAGCTACTACTTCGAGTGGGGCTACCACCGAGACATCCAAGAACACGTGGGACTCGGGAACGTCTGTGGCAGCGATAAGCAGCAAGACAGATACCAGTGGTACGCAGTCTCGCATCGTGCAGAAATCCGTCGTGCCCAGAAGTGAAGCGATAGCCGAGAAAGTCCGTCAGGTTGGAACCGAAGAAGCGACATCGACAAAAACGGTGATCGGGCAGACAAATGGAAATGCATCACGAAATGGTAGTAGGTCATCGCGATCAACGAGGCTGAGAGCCGAATTGGAGGCGCGGATTAAATTCGAACGATCAGAGCTCGAACGAGCAGAAGCAGCTGCTGCTTTATCTGAGTCAGAATTGGAGTTAGCACGCCTCAAACGGGAAGAGGAAATCAACTCGAGCGAGGATAATGAAGAGCGGAATACTCAGGTAGGACCTTTCGTAAGGAGTTGGGTTCAACATACCATAATGAGCGCACCGATTAGTTTAACGCAGCCCGATATTGCAGATATGGAAGCATCCAAGGGATCACACCATAAAGAGGCGGAGGTCGAGCGCAACCTAGGAAATGCACAGAAGGCACACGCGAGTGAGGTGTTTGTGTTGACCGACGCGATTGTAAGTGCAATAAAGATAGCGGGTAAGGATACGACTTCCCCGCCTCATTTCCTCCGGAAATATCCTCGAGGCGCGGGTGAATGGATAATTTTCAAAACAGTTTTTGAAGACACACGTGGACATTTTTCAGGTGTGCAAAATGTGGCACGCCTTATAAGGGCATTAAAAGGCACCGCTAATGAATGTAATGTCATTGTTGCTTACTTTATGTGAACCAGACGAAATAATGAACGCTCTCGAAAGGAGATCCCCGGTAGAGTTGAGATGCTCATTCTATCCGAGATCGAGAATGTGAAGCGAATTCCAAATCTGGCGGAAGATGGCAGAAACATCGGCACTTTCGCTAGTCACGTAATGAATATGGTTACATCGATTCGTGCATTAAAGCAACCACAGTACTTATACTCACCCGAGTTAGTGAGTCGTATAGTGGAGAAGCTCGGTATTGCGATTAAGTTTAAATGGTTCGAATATCGAGCTCAATATCCTATGAAACCAGAGCTACAAAAGATGGCAATATTTTTTAACTCGTTGAGTGAACAATTTGGTTGGTTATTGAACGCTGAAAACGTGCCTGAAAAACGGAAACGTCCTGAACCAGGGAAAAGAACCATGCACACCGCAAAGAGGTCTGTGTATGAGCGTATTAATATTAAGCGTTATGCACGCCGAGAAAATAAGAGGCACGACCGACAAGCGGTTATGACAACTCAAGATAAACCTGCAAATCGGATAACACGTAACTGTGTTAAATGTAACAAAGAGCACTCTATCGAGAATTGTTATAAATTTAAAAACATGGATAACCGTGAAAAATAGGAAGCGGTTAATAAAGCGATTATATGCTATCAACGTCTAACAGGGCTGTAGGACCATAGGAGGTAGGGCCATAGGAGGTCAAGTGTAGGGCGAAGAAATATGGTGTAGATGGATGTCAAATGGGGCATCATCGTATCCTGCGATAAAAAGGTATCGCCACAAGAGAGCGATAGGGGTAAGGAGGCACAAATTACAACTGTAAATACAGTAAATGCACTTGCATGTGTATATTTAAAGATTATACCAGTCGAGTTGTATGGACCTAAATGAAAGGTTAAGACCACAAGTCTTCTGGATGAAGATTCAACCATGACGCTCATAGAGAAGTATAGCTCAGAAGTTAGCACCCCGTGAGCCAGAAAACTTACGTATTGAGGGCATAGCGGGCAAACGAATTAACGACAGTAGTTCGTATCGCTTAAACATCAAAATTAAAAAACGTAAACGTGACTTAAGAATATTCGTGTGCAAACTATTAAGGCACTTAATCTCTCTCCGCAATAGGTGAGTCGAGAATTATTAAACCGGTGCCCTGATTTGGCACCTATAGAGGACGAGTTAATTTATGAAAGGTCCAGACCTATCATATTAATTGGTCAGGATACCTGGGACCTAATAGTTACTCGTGATTAATTAAAGAGGTAAGACCCTACCTGTGGCATCGCTTACCAAGCTTGGCTGGGTTCTGCATGATCACGTGACAGGTGGCATTAAACCGGTTAAAATCGTTAACCACATTTCCAGCAGGAGAGAAGAAGATATGGAAAGATTTATCAAGGATTATTTCAACCTGGAGTCATTGGGTGTAGCCACGCGCAAGCCGATGAAGGACCTCGAAGAGCGAGCATTGAATATTTTGAATAAAACTGTACGTCGTTTACCTGGCAACAGATACGAATCTGGTTTGTTATGGCGGAAAGATGACGAACGCATGCCTTCGAATAGAGCGCAGGCTGAAAGTCGCCTGATTAATATCGAGAAGAAGCTCGTCAAGAACATGTAGATGAAAAAGAAGTTAGGTTATTCAAAAGTACCGAGACCCGTTGCTGAAGACGTCAGCAGGAGGAGTGTCACAAACTAAGTCCTGATTTATGGCCCACGCAAGTGGACATAAAAGAAAGTTTAGAAAGGGGTGAAGAAAAATCACCAAAAAGCGTAAATAGGCTAAAGATAAAAGAATCGTTAAATTTACCCGACTACGGACGATTTAGTAATTTTAGAAGATTCCTTAGGGCAACTGCGAGCACAATGCAAGCAGTAGAAAATTTTAAAGGATTATGAAAGTTGGTTAAAGGAGCAGACAATCCGCCGGAAAAGTCGGTTATGTGTTCCGACGATTTATTAGCAAAGTCGGTTAAAGGACCCGACGATGCGTAGAAAACAGAGCTTTTAAAGAAGGCAGAATTGCTTATTTGGAAGTTCATTCAAGACGAGTGTTTCCATTTGGAAAGAAATTGCTTAAAACGGGTAGAAGCATTGAAAGAAGTTTACGTTTAAGCAAATTGGCTTTAGAACTAGGAGAGGATAACCAAAACGTCTAGCCTACCAATGGATGATGGCCAAAGACCTTCTACAAGCTACGCCATACTGCCATCGAGAGGCAACCCTCTAAAAAGAGGAAGCGGGTGAGAAGTAAGAAGAAGGAGCAGCCTCCTCAGGCTTTCACCTCTACCTCAACCCCAGCGGTAACGATAGCCCAGGTGCAAGTTACTGAAAAACAGGATACCAACGTGAGTAGAGCCCCAGAAAGAGCTCTATCAAAAAATAGAGCCCGCTCTACACATAGACCGCGCTCTATCCACAGGAAGAACGAAACACAGTAACCACACCCAAGACCAGTACCTTTAACATCTATAAGAACAGCGCCAACTTCACATCGTCCACAAGAGCTCATATCGCCGCTGCCAGGATGCAGCGCCTGCTTGACCTGCTGCCACCGTGGCTGGATGAGTGGAGGATGGCCGTTAACGTTGGTATGACGGACGCTCTGCTCATCCGGCGCCTCAGGAATGTACCAACACCACTGACACTCAGAGGCCAAGAGATCGCGTATCAGAAGGCCGTGACCTACCTTGGGTGCCGGATAGAAAAGATTGCATGGTTTACGATAGTATGCAATGAGAATAGAATGGAACAGAATATTATTTATTCAATATACGAGTGGCTTAAAAGTAGTTCTTAATAAAGGTAATTATTTCTTCTTTTACCACTGTTCGAAAAATAAACCTCTGTCCTGAAAGAACCAGCAAGAAGAAGAGAGCCCAGCAGGACTTTTTTTTCAAAGAATAATTATACAATGAAAAACACAGATTTTACAAACTACTTATTAGACATTTTAGAAACATTTGGAAGCGATCACCTCATTCCCAGATAAAATTTTAAACTTGGTAATAGCAAGACCTTGTATATTTTCTGCATTGCTATAAAAGCTTATTCATTACCCCATTAATGCATTATGTTAGCTGACTCTGTAAAGGCTTGAGACCATCATAATAAGCATAACAAATATAAAACAAACCAGAGCGGGGACGGGAGCATGTAAGACGTCAAATGATCGAAACCTCTGGCAGTACGTAGTGCGACTGCTGGTTAGTAATTTATGCTTTATACACTGGTTTGAACAAACATCTATCCTGGCAAGAACCAGCAATAAGCCCCGTGGTTAAATGTTTTGGTAGTTTGTAGTTTCTTACTCTCCATAAAACTTATCGAAGTAAGGTAAATATTTCTTAAATACCAATCCAGCTATTTTCGTTCTTGTCGAACATGTCAAATTTGAATTTTGACCTACGTGGTACCCAATTTAGTTATTTGAGAAATCTAATCTATTCTGTTAATAATTAACATTTCATATTATTGTTTTTATAGGATAGGGTGACAAACGAGCACACAGTCCACCTGATGGTAAGTGTTTTCTGTGGCCCATAGACATCTACATCTATCCTCGTTTTCGAATCTAAATGCAGATGCGGTGTCAGCCGTGAGGACTAAGATGGAATGCCTCTTTTCCAGTAAAAATGTTCTCTGGTTCTCTACACTCACCATATATTAAGCTGCTATTTTACGGTGGTATTCTGTGAGAGCGTGGTCCTGACCCCGGTGGAGCTGACCCATTCGTGCTATAACTTTACAATTAATATAGCTGCAGCATGGTTCTACCACTAGTTTATGAGTTTTATAGAAGTTTAAATTCTTGTTCACTTTTTTTATTTATTTTAATGATATTCAACAGTATTACTTAAAGTTCATTTAGGTGTCCTAGTTATATCATTATGCAAAGGTTTTACTTATTAATTTTTTTTGCAGGAGTAAGAGTAAATTAATGCTGTGACCCATAAATATCCACCTCTGTCTTTAATTAAGAATCTAAATGATCGCGTTGTAGGACTGCGATTGAATGCATCGTCACCACTAAAAGCCTCTCCAGATCTCGTCAGTCACTACTAGTACGCTATTTAGCATAATACATGAAATCTTTTCCGTCTTTTGTAATATTACTTCCTTTAAAATAATAAATCTAGTAAGTAGCATACACAACACACCGGGTGTTATGTATAATACGCAACCGTTAATACCATGGGCGCATTCCCAAATGACAAGTTTTGTTTCTACCATTTGTGGCGGCGCTGTCGTCGCGCCACAAGCTAAATACATCGAAGCCTAAATCGCGCTATCAAAGTTCCGAAGCAAAAACAGTATATATAGAATAGCTCCGAACTACCACCAGAAGCGTTGGCCGCTCCCCGGGCAGAACACCTTGCCCGGCGGGAGATCTCCCCTTTTCCTTCCACCCGCCACACATTTATGCAAACTCCCGACCCCAGTGTGGTGGCGTAAGAGAATCCATCACCACATATCCTTCCATGGCTGTGTTGAAATGGGACAAGGGAATTGTTTTTAGAATGAAAGTTACAAACGAGCACACAGTCCACCTAATGGTAAGTGGATGCTGTGACCCATAGACATGTGTGTACATTTATCCTCAATAAAGAATTAAAATGCGGATGCGTTGTCACCGCTGAAGACTAAGATGAAATGTCTCGTTTTTATTAGGAAAGGTCTCTTTTTCTCTACACTGACCGTACAAAATACATCAGTATTATGTTGCTATTTTGTGATGTTATTTATTCTGTGAGAGCGTGGTCCTTCACCAGTCTGGCCGACCCATTCATTAACCACCCATAACTCGCTGCGGGTTGGCTCTACCACATAACATAATATATAAATATGTTATTTCTTCTCTCATATCATCATCTGTATCCTTGTTTTTACTTCTCTATTTCTCCCTGTTCTTCATCAGCCAACTGAAGTCCGCTACAGGGCATGGCATTTTCCCATTGTAGTTAGGATTTGTTATAATTGCCGTGCCCAGCAGGTAGATTAGTAATCTCAGTGCCAGATGTCTAGCACCTTTGACACTTCTCCTTGTCACTGTTTTGGGTATGTCATATTCATATATTCATTATTTATTTTATTTCAATCATTAATTTGTTATAGCCTGTTAAAAGTCCACTGCGGAACATAATTGACTACGGCGAAATTTGCCATTGTGAGTGTTGCCACGTTGGTGGGCAGGTTAACCACCACAGAACTTTATAATTTTGAGTTGTTACCAGGAAGATGCTACTGCTTACGCACATATATTTTTTTTAACAAAATACGTTACCCTAACAATAGAATTTTCTCCTATATCGTGGAAGCACTTGACATACATAAATTTCACAAGGACAAACATTCAGACCCGGAATAATTATTTGTAGGCCATACAAATACTTGTTTTTGTATGGCCTACAAATAATTAAAATACGCGATTCGAACCTGCAACCCTTAGCTTACTTTTCTTACTTTACTTCGTTGTAGAATCAGCTACCACCAACGATTTTTCTGGACCGGTACGACTTAGGGACCTTAAAGGAAAGAGCCTACTCTTATTTTTATATTCTATTCTATTCTATTCTATACGGGTTCCACTCAGAGCTCAAGTCCCACTTACACTAATCCAGTTTTTCTTATTTTTACGCAAACTCAAAATAAAACAGAGGAATCATCATTTTCCTTTTAAATAAAATCATACATTCAAAGAACAAAAATAGATTTAATACGTCAACAATAATACGTTGCGAAAATTTGCAAGCATTTGTGCCTGAAATTTAACAAAATGTTTCGAGTTACCGTTCTCAAAGTTTGTTGTCCCCGTGTTTTAGTTTCCAATACTTTGACAGTTTCAGATCGTGAACAGTCCTTGCATCTATGTATTTTTACAAAAAAAAAATATAAGCAAGTAAAGAAGAAAATTATGATAAGTCGTCCAGAATTCGTCAAAATCTTTAAAAAATGTACCCTGCAGATGGTGTATGTGTACCCTAAAGCTATAGTGTGGTTAGTGTGGCAGTATGCCAGTTGTAACCTATTGAAGCAAGAAGTAGTATTATACTGCTGTAACACTGCAGTGACGCTGTGCTAAGGTTAACTAGGTTGTAAATAATTAAAGGAATTTGGGACCATGATGCAAAGTAACTGGTAAAGGATTTTCTTTTGCTATTTAGAATTAAAAGAATGTAAAGTAATGACCAACATTATACGTCCCGGTGTACAGGCCTGCTGTATTCTATTTCTTCCCCTAAATGCCTCTCAATTTTGAGCAAGGGCAAGAAATAGAGAGCCGCACTACCATAACGCTTGTTAGCCGATTATAGATGTTCTCAAAATTATTTTATTTATAGATAAAAAATACAGGTCATACGTTGTTTTCATTTACTGTCGAGCACGTGGTAATTTAGAAAACCATCATTTCATTTCAGTTCTCAGGGGGCCAGGGGTGACAATGTATATGTATTTTGATCCTTAATCTAGGACAGATGTAGTTGTCTACGGCCCACAGCATCCATTTACCAGTAGGTTGACTGTGAGCTCGTTAGTCACCCATAAAAAAATAAATTCAAAATTTAAGTGCTGCCAACCGGTATCGAACCCGGTTTGCTCTTGTACTTTCACTTTACTGCGTGGCTCTCAATTTATTTTTTTGCTATGTTACTGCGTTATCAAATAAAATCGACGTCAGCAAGCTAAAGTGGCAATGAACTGGTCATATAGTTCCAAGAAACGAAAACCGATAGGGAGTAGGGGTTTTCGTGTAGCTCTATTGTACCGGTAAGCGAAGCGTAGGTCAGCCCTTCACTAGATACAGTAACAATATGGTTAGTCATACAGGAAGTTTATGGAAGCAGGTGACTCATAGCCGTGCTTTGTACCTTTTGGTAGAGGCCTATGTTCAGCAATGGTAAAACAAACATATAATACTAAATTAACAATATTACAAAGGTTTTGAAATCCAATATTACGAGTACATACTCAACTTAAATACATTTACGTAGAACAGGATAATCTAATGGATTTCAAAATCAGTAAAGTAGGCTTAGTTTTTTGACCTTCCTTAAACATGTTGAATAAATGTATATACTCTATCAGCTTACATGAATAATTTGTAACAGTTTTATCTGTAACTAACCCTTACTGTTTTAACAGAGATTCTTTTAAAACGCTATATTCGGTTCTACTTTACCACGTAAGGAAAACAATTAAATTTATCATTAGTCGAAAAGCATTCGTGGAAGAGTCACACGGCAATGTATAGCTTTTATAGCTTTACCAAATTTGGATCGGCATGAACGGGTAAATACCATGTTCGCACAGAATATCAACAATAAATAGCAGTACAACGCTTTTGCGTTTCGTATGGTGAACAGTACGAGAACCAACAAAAATTTACACTGGGAGCACTCTCCATCCTTTCAGGATAGACATAGATATCTGTGGGCAGCATCCATTTAATTTAAAGGCATCTTCTGAACTACCAAAGCTCAAATAGTGACATATTTTATCTTAATAATTTAAGAGCCATTTCTCCACGTGGGTGTCGTAAGATTTCTCTTTGGGAAATACAAAGAATATTTTATAGATTCCGATGGATGGCGGCATAACATCTTGTTAAAATCAGACTTAAAATATCCAGGCCGGTGGCTGGGAGCCCCGTCAAAATGCGAAACGTCTATGATTACGATCGTCAATACTTCTTGTAAAGCGTGACGAATCATTCTCGAAAAACACATTTTGTTATGATTAAGTTTTACATTTTATTAGTTGTGTACCTTCTATTAAAGTTATAATTATGTTAGTCTGTTTGACTATAATAAGGAAGAGCACTGTGATCTGAAATACAGATATATGTTTATCTACGAGTAGTTCAGACACAGATGTCTCACCATTAATTGTAGACTACGTATAGATCGTAGAGTAGTTATTTATGTATGTGATACTTAAACAAACGGTGAAAACAAAGTATTGTTATTTCTATTATAAGTAATATTACCCTGAAGCGTACCTAATAACTGTGTAGTGGCGGTGTCAGAATATCCACTACCCCATATCATTCGTGGGTGTCGTAAGAGGCGACAGAGCGAAACAAATTAGGATATGGGCGGCAGCGTCTTCCCAATAATGACTAAAAATAAAAAAGGGCGGTTGCTAACCCGCTTGCCGAGCATGGCAATTATGGAAAATATACCCCTATGAGGCAATCTATGGGGGAGGCCTATGTTCAGCATTAGACTTTAATAGGCTGTAACGGTGACGGTAACCTACAACGGGAGAGTCTCAAGTCCCAGCAGTGGACTTTATTCGGCTCACTAAGAAAAAGAATAAGTGTTTTGTTCTTTTATATCATCATCATAATCAACATTATGATCACTACAGCCTTTTACAAGTCCACTGCCGAACTTGAACTGGCAAAGCACCGCCCTAAGCCACTATCATCCATTGACTTCTTGTTTCTCTTACCAGGTCGTCCCTTCAACCTGTGGGGCTGCCACTCTGGAACCTTTCCCATCACTTTTTGGTTCTTCAAGCTATATGGACGATTATTTTATGAATATCATCTCAATTATAAAAGCTCTTTTATAATAGAACTTTATTCACCTCACAAGAGATATGGATGGAAATCATTGAAAGGTACAGTTGGAAAATTCATTTTAATATTTGATTTTTGCATAGAAAAAAGGTCGCCTCAACAAACTTGGAACATTTTATAGAGAGATTTATTGGAGCTTGTTTAAACTTTACCCGTTTCAACCTCCGCTGGCACTCAAAACCTAAGTGGCAAACACAGTAGCTATTTCCTGCCTCTTGACCCTTATCTTTGTTTATGGCGGTCTGTTCCAATTTTTTGTCCTAGATCTAAACTGAGTTTTCCTCAAGTACAACCTAGAAATCAAATAACAAAACGGTAAATATTACACAACGTGTTAGTAAACCGGGTTCGATCTCCGCTGGCACTATTAAAATTGTAAAATTTTAAGTGCTGCTATACCACGTACTTGGCGATCAAGAAAAGCATCGTGAACCTGCAAGTCTGACAATTAAATAATTATAATTTTGAAGACATGTTGTGAAGTCCTCAATTACTATGGCAGAGCCACAATGCAGCTATATTTCGGTTGTAGCACGAATTCGTCGGCCCGACTGCTTCTCCAGTCGGATATAGTGGAGTGATTTCTGGCTCACGACAACAGCGCCACCTACCGGGTCAAATTATGAATCTAAATCATCTCAACACACACAAAAAAATATCAAAATCGGTTCAGCCGTTTAGGAGAAGTTCTGTGACAAACACAGGTACATAAGAATTATATATAAAAAGATAAAGATTAAATACATAAAGTCAGATTTGAATTTCAAAATAAAATACATTTTTACGAAAACTATTCTATGAACTAGGTTTTAAACTAAAACAGAATTTTCTTGAGTGAATTTTTATTGCTTGGATAAACCTACAAGCGAAACACGCGTGCTTATTTTGCTAACTTTCTTTTATGTTCATAGTTTTAAATGAAATTCTAAGTACAGGTTTTTTAAAAGCAGTTCTTATTTACTCGTAAACAAAGTAAACACGATAGTACCTATGTGCGTAAATTGAAATAATACAGTTTGTAATGCATCTTTTGTAAATTTGTGTTTATTATTGTATGTTAACTATCTCGATGGTCTAGTAGACGCTAATCGTGATTGCTGATCATGAGGTCCTGGGTTCGACATTTGTGCAATATAATCCTGTTCTGCGCAGATGGCTAGTCTTCGTTAAGACTGGCCACCATGACAGAAATTCGGTCTTGATATTTTATGTATAGATCCTTATAAATCAAGTCGTGTACTTCCCCTTAAAATGGCTAAAGAGGGTGGCTGCTATATTTTTAAAGAAGTTAGGGTGACAATGGAGCACACAGTCCACCTGATGGTAAGAGAATGATGTGGGCCATCAACACCCAAATTGCCACCCCTGAGGACTGAGTTGGAATGATAGAATATTACCTGTAAAAAGAGTCTCTTGACTGATAACTAGGGTTTAAGTGCTGAATTATCTCGTGCTTGGCGGTGAAGGATAACATCTTGGGGAAACCTGTATTTCTTTGTCCCAAAATAAAAATAATTAAAAGGACATGTGAATGTCTCAGGAAACAATAACCTTCAGATCTCGTCACTCTGCATATAAAGCTTTTATTATGCTATATTTCACGTTAGTATTCCGTGCAAGCATGGGCCTTTCCTAGATAAGCCGATGTATTCATATAGCAGCTGTAATGTCCTATATCGTGATAAAACCAAATGCGTTCTACATGTATAGAGTAGACGCTTGTGAGGAATAATACGCTAAGAAGCCAATATATACAAGTTTTAAGACTATACTTATGTTTCAACATACATAATAAGATAAACACTCACGCCTGTCACACAGAGGGGTAGGCAGAGACTATGGACTTCCATTTGACACGATCCTGAGACACCTCTCTCGCCTCCTTCACATCCATATACCTACGCATACACGCTCGTCGGTTAAGGGTACTCTTAATTTGGCCCATTTTCAATATATCGCGAATTTGGTCGATAAATTTTCGCCCAGGGCGTCCCTTCCAGACTCTGCCGTTCACCTCTGCCACATAAATTTGCTTTGTCACACTTTCCTCATTCATTCTTTCTACATGACCAAACCATCGAAGCATTCCTTTCTTAATCCTGGTCACAACATCATCTTGCAAACCACACTCTTCTCTTATCACATAATTTCTCACTCTGTCATTTAGATTCAGCACTAATATACTCCTTAATGAACGCATTTCTACAGCATTTATTCTGCTCTCGTGCTTCTTCTGTCACACCCAACTTTATTCATTAAAGTAGAGACTAAAATAGCACTGTGTTTTGGTCTTCAGCTTTGACAGTTGGCTCTTTCTGGCAGACAGATCTCTGGCAAAGACTTTGGAGCCTTGGTTCCGCTTGATCGCTTCTTCAATACAAGCTGCATTGTAGTTGCGTAAGTCCCGCCGCATGCATTTGGAGATCTGACTATTCAGTTGCCTGTATGCTGTCAAGTCTGTTGAAGACTACAGCTTCATTTTCCGTCTAACAGCCATCAGATTAAGAGTGTGAGCGGAGAGTTTTTGTGTACTTCTGTGGCGTCTCTTGCAGAACTTAGCTCCGACCGCATGGACAGTTTCCACGAGCTTATCATTTATATCGTCCACTTCATTGCAGTCTTCTATGCACTGAAAACCGTTTTGTAACTCGAGCTGAAAGGTTTCATTCATTACAGGCTATTAAATATATACTGCTGAACTAAGGCCGCCCCCATAGATTGCCCGTCGTTTTTTATTATTTTGTGTTGTTATCAGGAATCGGGCATCTCATTTTTCATTTACCTCTATTGACTCCCTGACACCTACCGGATGATATGTGGACTCTCTTAGGCGCCACTACATGGCGTGAGTATAAAGATTGTACAAAATTATTTCTATTCTATTTTTATATTTTTTCGTTGGTTGACAAACGAGCTCCTTTTATTGTAAGTAAATACTGTAGTTCGATTGTAAGTAAATGCTGTAGCTTATAGACACCTACATCTATCATCGATTAATCATCAAAATACAGATGCGTTTTCACTTCACATAAATAAAACTTGATCTTGAATATAGACTATATTATTTAATCTCTCAAAATATTATAATAATATTGTTTCAGAAAAGAAACAAAGAGCCCATCAATACATTCTTCCATTTTCAAGTCAAATCAAGTCTTCCATTTTAACATTCTTGCTAATCGTGTTGCTAGCAACCCAAAATTCGATTCTTAAAAATCACATCTGATATCGAGAGTATTGAAACAACGACGGACTAAACAAAAATCAAGAAAATTAAGGAAGCTTCCTTAAAATCTATCCCTCTTCCTCTATTGTTTAACTCTCTCACAATAAGAAACCCGTCAATCGTGTGCCCACGCACCAAGTAGTTATCTATTGTAGATCAACTTACATAAGCTTGAGGCACGCCCGTCCCTTTCCGAACTCCCGTCAAAATTTGAACACAATTAGGTACCTACTCGAAATATAATTTATTACAAGTGATTTTTGTAAATTTTATGAATATTAAACTTTGTGAAAATCATCCTTCCGGAATGAAAACAGAAATAACTCAGTAATTTGAAATAAAAAAAATTAGTTTAATACCGTTTTAGAATCTGCATGAAATAGGCATGTTTTTTTAAGCTATTGGCCACCCTAGTTACTATAGGGTTTTCTTACACCACATGTGTTCAAACTTCGTCATTGTACAATCGAAGATTCAAATTTATATTTTTAAGTATTAAAAAAACTTAATAAAATATTTTGTAATACGCGTTGGCAATTCCAAACACTCACGGTTATTTTCAGAGAAAATCAATTGGTTATTTACAAATTTGTAGCCGTGTGTAATCTATAATCTGAACGGAGGTATCTAATTTCATACTTAAAAAAATATTTTTGTTCGAGACTGCTGCAGTCATATTTTTAATTTTATTTTTTTCTGAGTGGCCGAAGTGCCCCCCACTAGTACCTGCGTTGTTATCCGTTACATTCAGTATATGTATAGTATTTATAACTCAATGAAAATATAATACCTAATCATTGTAAATATTTTCTAATGTCCTTATAGAATTGTCTATCTCTCACAATAGAGAGTGATTGTGTTGTGTAGTCTATAATTTTGTAATACATAAGCTCTCACACCCGGTAGGCAGAGATACCGGATCAAGATGTGGCTTCCAAATTCACATATTACACTTGGACATGTATAGTCCATTTAAGTTAACCCTAATAACGCTTTCAAACGTGCATTTCAATTTTCGTCATCGGAATTTCCAACGTAACTAGTTTCCTTTATCTCGAGTTAAATTCTTTCCTGCTTTTAATTTTCACCTTTGACGTTGGGACAGATGAATGCATGTTCAAAATTTCCATCAAAATAGGTTTCCCAGCAGTAACACCTCTGCGTCATGCTTTTTATATATTATGGTTGTATATTTTATCGATTTATTATGTCATTACAATATAAGCGTTACATTTTT
This sequence comes from Parnassius orleans, assembly GCA_029286625.1. Taxonomy (NCBI): domain Eukaryota; kingdom Metazoa; phylum Arthropoda; class Insecta; order Lepidoptera; family Papilionidae; genus Parnassius; species Parnassius orleans. Next base: position 682,825 of record JAGSMP010000212.1, on the reverse strand, counting down.
GAAGTAAAACTTCTTTCGGCGCGATTTAAGAGTAAGTATGAGATTTAAGAGTAAGCCGACTTTAAAAAAAGAGAAAGAATTCCAGTGTACATAATATGTTCTTTTTTTGTATGTATTTACTTGATATATTCGTCAATTGTGGACCGATTTTAATGATTCTTTTTTATTAAATAAATTGTAATTCAGGAGTGGTCACATATAAAATTAAAGTACAAAAAATCCAAACCTAAGGATAGAGAAAGAGAAAATGAAGTTTTTAATGTAACTATTTAGACGACATTCGAATATTTGATATTCCTAAGTTCACTCAAAAGGGTCAAAAAATTAGAATTTAAATGAAAAGTAAAAGCCGAGTCCAATTTACTTTAAAATAATAAAATAATTTCTGTACAATAGCTTAAGAAGTCAGGGCTTTAATACTTTTATGCACTTTGTCTTAGCATTGACTTCTGAAGCTTTTATGCGGATTTTTTTTAGTTCTTTGAATTACTCAAATGAGAGGATCAATTTATTTATTTACGCTTTATTTGCACACCAAATACAAAAAGGCGGACTTAATGAAAAAAGGAATTCTCTACCAGTCTACCTTCAGGATAAACAGAGAAGATATAATGGGTGCAAAGTGCAAACAACTACGTTAAAAATATCTATCTCCACATGTAATAACTATAACAACTTAGTAATATAAATAAATAAATATGTACATACATTTGCATTTGCAATTTCTGCAATTTGCAGATTGCCTCCAGGGCGTATTTGCCATATTTGCCACGCTGCGCTGGTGGGCAACCGTCGTTTTTTATTATTTTGTGTTGTTATCAGGAATCAGGCTTCTCATCCTTCATTTTTCTCTATTACCTCTCATGACACCTACGGGATGATATCGACACACGAATCGAATAATATCGTAACTCAAAAAGTGAGGTTTACAGGAGAGCGAAGAAACGATTTTGCGCTCTTTACACCTTGTAATTTGGGCATTTTTATGGCTTTTTTATAATGTTTGATATTTAATTGAAGTACTTTTTTATGTTTTATATAAAGGTTTAATTATTATTTTACTATTTTCTTTATTTTTAATTTATTATAGAATAACGAACAGCAGATTTGTTAAATCTTCAAGGGAGTAATATTGTAAATGCACATACCATACTACTAAATGCCTTTACCTTTTATTTTTGTCGGACCAAAACTAACGTAAGTAGACTTATGTAGCTCTTTACTTGGATTCTAACTGCTAAAAAATATTGTAAAATAAATATATGCTTACAAAAAGAAACATGGTATACTGCTACTTTAAATAAAAGGATATTGTAACAAAACTTGCATAAGTTTTAAGCTTTTATGGGAAATGTCATATTTTATTTATAGAATACTATTAATATATATAATTCTAATAAATTAAAAATAACATAATATACAATATTTTATTATATACAATATTAAAAACTACAATAAAAAAAAAAAACTAAAACTAGTAATTTAATTACCAAACAGTCCTACTCCACGCGGTATCGTGCCAAGAGCGCTGGCTGCGTTTCCCCGCTGAATGGCTATACTTAGCCTTTGAGCGAGAAAAGAGCCAGCCCTCTTATCACCAGCAGCAACGACCAGCCGCGGATGGAGTTCCTTTAAGAACTTCACCGCACGTGGACCCCACGGACCGATAGTCTCTACAGCAAATGGCACAAATATGTAGTCATCTCTCAGAGACTCATATTTGCGCCACTTACTCAGTTCAGCTGCCTCTGATGCCACATCGGCTCTAAATGAGGTACCCCTGAGAAATAAAATAAACTAAAATGGAAATATATTTTGTATTATATTATTGTAAGGTAATTTATATTGCTCTTATACTGCTCTACAACTAAGAATTTCTTACATAAAGTGAATAATGAATATACAGGGTTATTTTTAAAAGAGTAGCCAAATTTTAAACTTAAGTTCAAATATATAAATAGTGATATACCGTTATTGCAGTTTTTGAAAATACGAGTAATTAAGGCTTCTACTTTTATTAGAAATTATCCCAAATTGAATATGAATTATGGGCAACAACGTTTTTGCGTACCGATCGACCCTTACGAATGTGTACGTGCGCAGTAAAATCAGTTAAAATAATGCATTACCACGCATTTTGAATTTAAAACATAAAAGGGACAGAATGTTTGAGATTTTTTAAATTAATTTTTCTTCACCATTTGCCAATATCACTTATTCTGAACCTTATCTGCAAATATGGCCGGTAATTACAAAATTACCCTGTATTGTAGCATTATACAAATAACTATAGTCTAAAAATAATTTAAATAATACTTACGAGTACCACAGACAAAACACACAGATTTCCAAATCACACGAGTAGCCAAGCAGTTTTCCACAGGCCACTTTTCACCTCTGGAGGTAAAGAGTGACGCGCAATAAGCTTTGTCAACAAACTTGCTCAAATTTTTAGAATGGTGTTCTGGTGTCATGTTATAGTTCACAAAGCGAGTTAAGTTATTTGTATTTAGTAATTCTTACTAGTAACGCTTTTGTGAATGCAGTGCAGAATCTGATACTCTCATGATACAGGCTCTATGGGTATGCTTCGTTCAGTGTGTATCATCAACTATTAACTGACTTCATTAGCTGCTAGGATGTCTAATATAAATAACATAGTGTATATTTGTATTGTGTGTCCCTTCAAAAACTATGGTGGTCACTTTATTCATTTTTGTAAATAATGTCTTAATTGTATTGAAGCAAATAATAGGTCGGGGAAAAAGTTTCTTCGTATTTTGTTTGTATAAAATTGAAGAAAAATCTCTTTGGTTGTACTGTTTGCATCTGGCTGGTTTTAATATCAATACATATATGACATTAAGAAAAAGAAAAATTAAAATTAAAAAACAATTTCCCGCCATTTTTCAGTTGTTTTTCTGTCCACCAAAATGAGTGAATCTAACAAAGAAATTCAATCCATTCAGAAGTTTTATTACAAAAAAGGGAAAAATGCAACTTAAGCCACGAAAATTTTTGACGTTTATGGACCTTATGCAGTATCAGTAAGAAAAGCAAGTTGGTTCAAGCGTTTTCAGTCCGGGAATTTAGATGTCAAAGATACTGGTCGCTCTGGTCGCCATCATACGGATAAAATCAATGCCATTTTTGAAAAAGTGGAGCAAGATCGGTATATTAGTAGTTACTACATAGCCGACGAATTGAGGATTGACCGCAAAACAGTTTAGACCCATTTTAAAAAATCTGGCTATACAAAAAAGCTCGATATTTGGGTACCACACGAGCTCACTGAAAGAAACCTAATGAATCGTGTACTCATTTAGGATTATCTATTGAAACTTAATGAAACCAAACCATTTTTAAAAGATTGATCACCGGTGATAAAAAATTGATCACTGGTGATAAAAAATGAAAGAATGTGCAAAGAAGATCATGGTCAAACGGTAGTCAAGCTCCACAGGCTGTAGCGAAACCCGGATTAACACGCAATAAGGTGTTCCTGTGTTTATGGTGAGATTGGAAGGGCATCGTTTATTATGAGCTTTTACCGACAAGCAACATATATATTATAATTAAATGTAATTAAATTTTGAAAAAAAAAATGTCATGCTTTTGTATATAAAATACGAAGAAAGTTTTTCCCCGACCTATTACATACATACATGGTAGAGCCACGCTGCAGCTATATTATGTTTTTAGCATAAATGAGTCGGCTCGACCGGGGTACGATCACGCTTTTACAAAATACCAGCGTACAATAGCGGCTTAATACTGCTGTGTTATTGGTGAGTGTAGAGAACCGGAGAATCTTATTCCTGGAAATGAGGCATTCCATCGTAGTCATCAAGGGTGATAAGTGATAACGCATCTGCATTTTGATTCTAAATTGAAGATGCACCTAAATGTCTGTGGGTCACAGCATCCACTTACCATCAGGTGTATCATCACAACCATCCGTTAGTATCCATTGGTAGATTTTCAGTGAAGACGTCATCAAAATGTATATGTTCGTCCTGGTATTCAAAGACCCGACTTAAAGATTGAAAACTAACCAATTTCAGAATATAATATATATCAAGGATTTGGACGTTAACCGTTAAAAAGTGTAATAGATATCTAAAGAGTTAAAGTTATAAAGTATAATATCTATCTATAGAGGTATTAAGGTTTTGCATCATCTCTTTAAACTAACCAGGTGGGCCACGATAGCTTTAGATATAGGTACCTTAGTTGATATACACGCGATAGATTTATCTATGGAAAATGTAAGAATATAACATAAATATTATGAATAGCGATTAGAATTAATACAAAAAAGTTCATTAATTTAATATTTAAAGTAATAACTATCATATTATTTTAGTGTGCTGGACAAAAACGTTGCGCAGGAATTTTAGTTACTTAGAAATAGTGACTAGAATTGGCACTTATTTTGAAATTTTTATTTATTGATATATATTTTTGCTGTCAAATGATAACTGTGTACTAAAAACACACGTGAGTGTCGTGGAACACTCGGTTGGATTGAAGTTCCTTTCGTAGTATATTATTATTGATAAACGTATTATATTATTGGTTAACAAATATTGGTAGATCCAATTGTGCATGCCTTAAGCGCATAAAAAAATTACGTATAACAAGATTACACTTAATTTTTTTGAGAAGTTTAAATACACACAAGTTTTCACTAATAACCTTATAACTATACTACTTCTAATTTTCCGATATTTTTATGTCAAACTTCAATTAAAAAAAAGTTTGGAAAATCCAAAAGTGCACGACACATAATGCTCATATGAGAGTGAAATTATTTTAAAAAGATTGTAATTTGTAGTTTTATTCGTCAAATAATTCCAGTAGCAGTCATTAAAGTATACTTTCAAGTCACTATCTAGTCCGGAGGTAAAGTCTCATCATAACTAACAAAACAAGCCCAAACTCGGCACATTTAGTTCTCCTCGTCGAGGAGTTCCAGTAGCAGTCATCAAAGTACACTTCAAGTTCATCTATCAAGTCCGGAGGTAAAGTCTCATCATAGTTAACAAAACGAGCCCAAACTCGGCACATCTAGTTCTCCTCGTCGAGGAGTTCCAATAGCCGTCATCAAAGTACATTTTTAAGTCACTCTATCAAGTCCAGAGGGAAGTCTTATCATAACTAACAAAACGAGCCCAAACTCGAAACACCTAGTTCTACTTGTCGAGGAGTTCCATTAGCAGATACCGAAATACAATTTCAGGTCTATAAAGTCCAAGACGTATAAGTACATATATTTATATATAAATCCTGCGCGCTTTTAGCGAAACAAAATATTGTAATAAAAATCCCTGCTGAAAGAAGTGGCTAACAATACCCCCGAAATTTATCACTACGTTTGGCAATGTTACAGTCAAAATACTAACTTGTTTTACGAAAACCATGTTATTGATTCTGCAGTCGGTGTTCAGCAGGGTGACCCACAAGGTCCAGCACTTTTCAGTTTGGGAATTCAACCTATTATTTCAAATTTCAAATCCAAGCTGAATGTCTGGTACCTGGACGACGGTACACTGGGAGGTAGAGTAGATGACGTCCTCAGTGATCTTACTCACATTTTTCGAAATTTTAAAAATATTGGTCTTGAACCAAATAGCAATAAATGTGAAATATTTATTTTCCAATAATTTATCTACACAGAGACACTTTAATTCAAAATTTCAAACATATTTCTCCAGGAATAAAAACTGTCAGTACGGAATCACTATACATGCTAGGTGCTCAGTCATCATCAGTTTTTAAACCACCTTGATAAATTGTATAAAATATTGTCTCCTTGTACCTAGATTTACATACTGACTCCGCTCGAGTCTAGTCTGGAAATGTTCGGATATTTTAAAATATATTGATAATAATCTTAAAATAGCTTTAGAAAAAATTCTAAATTTAACTTTAAATACAACAACCTGGACTCAAGCTACTTTACCTATAAAATTTGGTGGTATTGGTGTGAGAAATCTTTCTAGCGTTGCATTGCCTGCTTTCCTTGCTTTCGTGCATAGTGTCAGTAATTTATGTAACATAATTTTAAGTAATAAAGTAGACCTGTGCTTTGCTACGGAAGCAGGGCAGACATGGCGAGTGCTCTGTCCCGGCTAAAATGTTCCACTGGAAGTTAACCAACAAAAACAGTGGGATATTCCGTTGGTACAGAGAATTTCCATAGTGACCAAGATAAGGCACGCCTTCTTGCTGTTTCGACTAAGGAATCTAGTCACTGGTTACACGTTTTACCATCAAGTAATCTCGGCACATTACTTGATGGGGAAAGCTTGCGCATCGCTGTAGGAATCCGACTAGGAGCGGCGATTTGTCAACCCCATCAGTGCCCCTGTGGTAGCAGCATCGACAAGTTTGGGCTCCACGGACTTTCTTGTAAGAAAGGTGCTGGTAGGTTTTCACGGCACGGTTCTTAGAACGATGTCATCCGAAGGGCTCTAGTCTCTATAAATGTTCCCTCGGTTTTAGAGCCTTCTGGAATATTTAGAGATGATAGCAGGAGACCCGACGGTATGACATTGGTCCCTTGGAAGAGAGGTAAAGCCCTAGTGTGGGATGCTACTTGCGTAGACACTTTGGCGGCCTCTCATCGCAGGGGTACCTCGTTAAGAGCCGGGGCGGCAATAGAGGCAGCTGAACTGAGTAAGTAGCACAAATATGAGTCTCTGAGAGATGACTACATATTTGTGCCATTTGCTGTAGAGACTATCGGTCCGTGGGGTCCACGTGCGGTGAAGTTCTCAAAGGAACTCCATCCGCGGCTAGTCGTTGCTGCTGGTGATAAGAGGGCTGGCTCTTTTCTCGCTCAAAGGCTAAGTATAGCCAGTTCTTGGCACGATACCGCGTGGAGTAGGACCGTTTGATAATTAAATTACTAGTTTTAGTTTTTTTTATTATAGTTTTTAATATTGTATATAATAAAATATTATATAGTAAAAAAAATCTGTGATTATAAAAATAATAATAATATCTTACCTTGGTCAAGTATGTATCAAATTTGGTTTTTGGAATATTTCGTATTTCTGCGGCGATCTTTTTCGCTGCAAACAAGCGATACTGTATCCACTCACGACGGCGGCCGAGGACGGAATGACCAGTTATATAATATGTATGTTCTGTGGGTTTGACGGAGTGAAACACTGTCTATTTAGTAAAATATATTAGTATAAGGCTGCTTATAACATCGAAAATTTCGCCATTTCTTAGCCGAAAAAAAATTATTATAACTAAACAAACAAAGTTTATCTTCCATTTACATTCCGTGGCTTCCCACATGATAGATGAAGAGTTTTAAAAATAGATTGAGTTGAACAATTTATATTTTCAAAAGTTATCGTGTTTACGACACCATGTGGACTTGATAAATCCACACCATAGGCCACTAAAACCTCTTTTTTATGTAAAAATAGCAATTAATCGATTTAAAAAAAAATATTAATAACTTCAACAATCATTTATCTTTCTGACAATGTGCTTTTTATATCATTTATATGTATAATATAATTGCTAGATACGATTTCATGCGACAAAACGTTGAAATCTTAATTTTTAGGCCCTAGCAGAACATACCTGCTCGCTTTGCGCTTAAGGAATGCAATACAAATAAATGAATTACTAGCGACTATTAAAATGAAGCGTCATTTAAAATAAAATAATATTTATTTCATGGCAAGATATGAAAAAGTGGGAGGGAGATGAATATTATTCCATCTCGCTTCCTTATAGCCGCCAAGGCCATCTACACTACGTCAGAAGGGGTCGTGACGGAAAAATCTTACACTTTTTTTCGCCTAGCGCCCATCTGCCAAATTCGTACCGTCTGATAAGGAACTTCGTTCCAATACCTTTGACTTTAGGGTTGAATTAATCCGTCAAAATGACGTTATTTCGTGAAAAGTGAACATTGTACTAATATACTTTTAAAGCTACTTTTCGGTTTTCACATTCATATTTCTATTTCCACTGTTTAAAATAATATTATAATACTTAACATTATTAAATTATTTTACATGAAATACCAAAATTAAGCTCTTGTTTTCGTGTTTTGAGAAAAAACTTACGAAACAAAAGACCAACGCAAGTTACGAAAATGTCTAAACGCCGACTACTCAAGGCGGTTAACGAAAAAAACTATGGTAACTAGGCATAAGCTATTTTTCATTTTGTCAATGGAAAAACAACGTAACTTTATCCTGATACGGTTGGCAAAAGCGTTATTTCTTCGCTTAAGGAATATCGTAACACTCCTTACAGTATTATTTCACACTAAATCTTTGCATTATCGGGAAAATACTGCAGAATTTTTGAACGTAACTATTTTTTCAGAAAAGATTCCTTGTATTTTAGTGAAAAAACATGCACTTACAGTAATATCGCAGAAAATAACTTTTATATTATAAACAATTTCAAAAATCTAAAAATACAGTTTGATGCATCTGTTTTTAGTAATCAAGTGGTTACATAATCGCAAAATAGTGTATTTTGACTTACAATGTTCTTCGATTCATGTGTCGATATGTGAACTCTCTTAGCCGCGACTACACGACGTGAGTATAACGATTGTACGAAATTTATTTTTATTCTATTTTTATATTTTTTCGTTTATGGGTGACAAACGAGCTCCTGATTGTGAGTAGATGCTATGGCCCATACACACCTACATCTATCATCGATTAAGAACCAAAATGCAATTGTGCGTTGTCCTTCCTGATAAATAAAACTTGATCTTCAATACATACAATATTATTTATTTTATCTAAATATTATAATAATATTGTTTCGGAAAAGAAACTAAGGGCCCAACAATCCCTTCTCTACATAGTATAAAACAAAGTAGCTTCACGCCGTCTGTACTGTTTTCATCAATAGACAGAATGATTCAAGATAAAGGTTTATATTATGTACATAATACATGCATATTATATATTATTTAATTCTTCTGCCCGTGTGTATGAGACCGAACTCCTCGTAAACGACTAGACTGATTTTGATGAAATTTTGTATGAGTGATAAAGTTGATTAGAGAATGGTTTAGATTCACATTTGGACCCTGTAGGTGGCGTTATTGTCAAGATTTTTACATTTTTGTTAATCCTGTTGCCAGACAACCCAAAAGTCGCTAGATTCTTAAAAATCAAATTACATTTTTAAATTTTTAACACTCCTAAAGATCAAGATGGAATGCCACGTTACCAGTAAAAAGTATCTCCGGTTCTCTACACTCACAATACGAAACACAGCATATAGAAAAGTATAATACAATACTAGTATTTATAATTATGTTCTTGGAAGGTATATATTTTATTAATAGGTAATAAATTATTAATAAATCAAAAATAAAATACTAATAATAACAATAAATTTTTAATAATTTTCGCATCCATTCTGTTTCTATTTTAAATGTATATTTATTTATAAAAGGTAACAGTAGCTTTAATTAAAATATATATATATATATATATATATATATATATATATATATATATATCCGGAGTATCTTTAAAATTGAGAGAAACTAGGTAAACGAAGAGAAAATGAAATGAAATATCATTCAATGTATGAAATTAAAAATTCGTTCGCCAACTTTTATTTTTAGTCTACAATTGTTTTAAAATGAGGTTCCTTTGATTTGAGAAGAAACATCGTAAGCAATTCCGCAGTTAAATATTCTCTTTTGTAATATGTAAGTAATTTGTAAAACAAGAATAGGTGTTTTTAACAAAACTAATTAAATTAAGAGATAGCGTATTGGCGCGAATACCGACGTTGTATTCGCGCCAATACGCTATCTAATTTTCTGAACAACTCTGTGTATATATAGAACAAACTCTGAACTACCAACAGCCTATGCTATGCGGGTTTTATCATTTTTTAGTTTAATTAGAAAAATGCTACTGCCCACTTCCTGTTTCACTTTCTCTCTGTCGCCTCTTACAACAACCACGTAACTATAAGGGGTGGTGGATATTTTTACACCGCCACTACACGGTTGTTGTCTGCTCGTTTAAAATATATTTATTATAAAGATCCATTGGTAAATAAACTATGCAAGCTGTTTTATAAAACATAATATTTTACTCAAGTTTGTACCGGTCGCAAGGAAAAAGTTAATTTATTATTTTAATAAATTTTTAATCTTTTGAAGAGCTTTCACCCTTACTGAGTTACTTTGTTTGAGATTATTAAAACTCATCATCATAATTAGCAGTAGCAAGTCACCGTGAGTACCGTTGAACAAACATTTTCCCAAAAGACTACAACTATATACGCTATAACTTGCATTCGCTGGTAAAGAATTCCTGGCTAATAATAAAAAAATACAAAAAATGTAACTCATCCACGTGTTTTCAACATGACTAATTTAAATGCAACCAAGCCATTTTATGTGAAAATTAAATGCGTGTGCAAGCACAGCGGCTTTGTAAAATGTAATTTCTCGTGTAAGTGAATTAAATAAAAGCTACGGAATTTCAAAACATTATTTAATTTTTTAAGCAGTTTCCAACAAATTTACGCTTGAAAAATTCAAAAGAGCAAAGAAAACGAAAATGTCCATGTTTCGCCATTAAACATTGCGACGATGCTTAAATACCATTGGGTCTTAGAGGTGAGTATGCGTAGGCATTCCTTAGAAAATAAAGAACCGAATAAAGTATATTATTTTTATTAATAATAGTAAAAGCTAACCTTAGCAAATTAATTTCCAAATGTCACCATGGTTTTGAATATAGGTAATCTGTCGTAATACTAAAACAGCCGTGAAACTGAAATATTGGACTGGTATCATAGATATCGTATATTTTGTCAAGTTATTTTGCATATAGAAGCAGTTTATTGTCGTTATCGCAAGTTGGCAGGAATCCTAATCGTCTTGCCTTAAATTTGCATTTGCATGAAAGGAGTTTCGAACTAAAGAGGTTTTGCTGCCATCAACAATCTATCCGTACTATGAGATTTGTTGATTCAAACGAACGACCTTCATCCCCAAGGAGAAAGGGCATCTTTTAGCGTCGCTACATACGTAGGCACTCTTGGTGGCTTGTTATTTTAAAGGTTGTATTATATATAAGGCATAAAAATGAGCCCCTAGGTTGATTTACATGAATGAATTTATTCATATTTTACTATGTTATTTAACACTAGAAGCGCCGAACTTTAAAGACAAAAAAATAATTGAACTATTTTTTGATTTTAGTAACAACTAGCGATCCGCTCCGGCTTCGTACGGGTGACGGGTTCAAATGTGAATCTAAGAATACATTCAAACACACAAAAAATCATCAAAATCAATTGCGTAGTTTTTTTTACAAGATCTAAGGTCAGCGACTTTGTTTTCTACCGACTTCAAACAGGAATCGGTTTACCCATAACTTTTTCTGGGTAAACCGATTTCGATGATTCTTTTTATATTTGAAATCTGGTGCTTCACGTGAGGTCCCATATAGATTTGATGAAGGTCAGACCAATAGTTTTTAATTTATATTGAAGTCGGTTGTACAAAATTTTTAATTTTAAATTTTATACTTTGTAGAGAAATCATCACAACTCACAAAGTAATTATTGTTAGTGCACTAAATTTATTATTTGAGAATTTTGGCTATACTTGAATCCTTTTTTCTTGCATCTCCTACGTTTTTCTTGTATCTCTGGTATGTGTTCTGGAATTGCTACAGGAATGCTTGTTTTTCTACTAGTTATATACTTCCAAATTCTTTTCCCAATTACAATAAAAAGTCACTGCATTTAATTTTGCTGTTGTTAATAATTTCATACAATACCTATGCATTTATACCCAATAAATATTACAAATTATAAAATTTATGAACTGGCCAACGTCTTGAAGGCGCTTTATATTTACGACCCATTTGATCTCCGACATCTACTCCAAATTCGAGCTGTTTTAAAATAACACAGAGTCAAATTCTTTTTTTACCTAGAGTCTATTATTATGTCGGGATGCATGGTGCTAAGCATTAGGAAATTTTAATTAGGCTTAGCCTGATAAACAGTCAAAGATATATCACCTGTTTTTAGCAAAAATGTACGAAATCACTGTTTTGCCGTCTTCACGGAAACTGGTATTTCTCTGCGAGCTCTATTAACTGTGCCTACGTTACTAGTATTTTAGACTTCAAATATTCTGCTTATGAAATGCAAGCGAAAAATGTATCATAAGTAACATTTCTGCCCTTATTGATGTAAGGTAAATTTCTTCACAACCCAGTCACCTAAATGCTCATTTGGTCTATTATAATTTTTTCCAAGATAAGGAATCGCATTTATCACATCATTTTGATCTTTGTCTTCAGTCACCCAAAATTTTTGTCCGTATTTGTCTGGTATAGAGCTCATAAACTGGGTGAATCAGCAATGGCACTTAGAAGAAAATGTTGTTCGTTACTCGTTATGTATGGCTCTGGTATGTAACAAACTAGTTCATTAGTAATTAATTCGTAACATATTTCTGAGATCATAGCAAACTTACCTTCGTTCAGTCTTTAGCGTCTATCAGACTTGTCATCGAATCGAAGTACTTCATTATCTTACGAAAATGATTACGAGACATGGTATAAACTACTTAGGGCGCAGACCGTACATCGAATTATTGATTAAAACAGCGACGGGACAATAATGACCTAGCGGCAGTTCTAGGTAAATCGTTTATTTTTTATAAACTATTCTTGTTACAAAATTGGAAACATTTTTAATTAGTTCACTACATAAAATAAATAAAAGTCAAAAAGTTTCATCGGCCTAAATAAAAAAATAAAAAGTTAGAGACGATCAAACTTGCGGGTGGGACAAAAATGGGACGGCGGCGCTTCTAGTGTCACTTTGCCTTAGGAATTTCACTTGTATCATTGAGGCGGTTTTCATACATAAATTTTATAAGTACAAATATTTGGTTGATATTTGTAGGCCATACAAATACTTGTTCCGTGCCGATTTCGATCCCACGCCCCTCAGTGCCATTACTCATTGCTAGGCCCCTGCGCCACGGAGCCGATGAACATTAAATTAAAACATAATCTTAATTCTTATCGCTTAAAGTTATCTTATGAATATTTTGCTTACCTTTTTCCAATATACAATCATAACCTCTTTGGAGTTAAACACTTTGAAATGTCACTTCAGCTTAAACGTATAAATACTGTTTATTTATCTCTCACAAAACAATCATTTTGTGAAATAATTACATTTAAATTAGAGTGAACGAGACTTCAGAGAAAATACTCTTAAACGTCTTGTTGTTTATATCATCATCATTACAGCCCTTCACAAGTCTACTGCTGAACATAGGTCTCCCCCAAGGAATGCCACAAAGCACGGTCCTGAGCCACCTGCATACATCGACTTCCTGCATGTCTTACCAGGTCGTCACTCCATCTAGTGAGGGGCGCCCTACACTTCGTCCGCCGGTACGAGGCCGCCACTCGAGAACCTTTTTTCCCCATCGGTTGTCGGTTCTACGAGCTATATGGCCGGCCCATTGCCACTTCAGCTTACTAATCCGTTGGGCTATGTCGGTCACTCTGGTTCTACTGCGGATATCCTCATTTCTAAGTTTATCACGCAGAGAAACTCCGAGCATAGCCCTCTCCATAGCTCGCTGAACGACCTTGAGCTTCCTCAACCGGCCAGCAGTGAAGGACCACGTCTCAATTCTATAGGTCATCACTGGCAACACGCACTGGTTGTACAGTCTCGTTTTCAAGTTTTGAGGTATACCTGACGAGAAGATGTGTCGTAATTTCCCGAACGCTGCCCAGCCGAGTTGAATTCGTCGATTGACCTCTCGGTCGAAGTTGGAATTACCTAGTCGGACTATTTGTCCCAGGTAAACATACTCGTCAACGACTTCGAGCTTAGTGCTCCCAATAACTACCGGCATAGGTGTGACATGGATGTTATACATGATCTTTGTTTTGTCCATGTTCATCTTGAGACCTATCCGTTGGGAGACACTATTGAGGTCATTGAGCATAGTGCTTAGGTCCTCCGGCGATTCTGCCATAAGGACTGTATCGTCGGCAAATCGAAGGTGAGTGATCTACTCGCCATTGACGTTAATACCGTATCCTTTCCAGTCCAGTAGCTTGAACACGTCTTCCAATGCAGCGGTGAAGAGTTTCGGGGATATAACGTCACCCTGTCTTACACCTCTCTGCAGTTTGATAGGTTTCGTTATCTGATTCTATACTCGGATAGCCATCGTAGCCCTACTGTACAAACACTTCAGCACTTCGATATACTGACAGTCAACTTGGCACCGCTGAAGGGACTGTAGCACCGCCCAAATTTCGACGGAATCAAAGGCTTTCTCATAGTCCACCATACGCAAGGCAAAGTGGCAGATTGTACTCTTCGGTCTTCTGCACAATTTGCCGAAGGGTGTGAATGTGGTCAATGGTATTAAAGCCTTTTCGGAAACCGGCTTCTTCGGGAGGCTGGAAGTCGTCGAGTCTGCGTGCGAGACGAATCGTAATGACTCTCGAAAACAGCACGTAGATGCGGCTCAGAAGGGAAATCGGTCTGTAGTTCTTCAAGAGAGCGTTATCGCCTTTCTTGAAGAACAAGACCACCGCACTTCTGCTCCACGCCTCCGGAGTAGTGCCACCATGGAGGACGGAATTAAAGAGCTTCTGAAGGACTTCAAGTACCGGTTTTCCAACCGCTTTCAGAAGCTCCGCTGTAAATCCATCCTCACCTGGTGCCTTGCCGTTTTTAAGGTGCTGGAGAGCCATTCTAATCTCGCTCAGACTGACGTCCGGGATATCTTCGAAATAGTGTCGGATAAGACTCGCTCTTGGATCGTTACTCACACTTGCGTGTGGCTCCAACGATGACGTGTACAGCTGCCCATAGAACCTCTCAATCTCACTCATTATCTCAGGTGTCCTGGAAAGGATGCTGCCACACTCGGTCTTCAGCTTTGACAGTTGGCTCTTTCTGGCAGACAGATCTCTGGCAAAGACTTTGGAGCCTTGGTTCCGCTCGATCGCTTCTTCAATACAAGCTGTATTGAAGTTGCGTAAGTCCCACCGCATGCATTTGGAGATCTGTCTGTTCAGTTGCCTGTATGCTATCAAATCTGTTGAAGACTGCAGCTTCATTTCCCGTGTAACAGCCATGAGATTAAGAGTGTGATCGGAGAGTTCTTGTGTTCTTCTGCGGCGGGTCTAACAGAACTTAGCTCCGACCACATGGACAGTTTCCACGAGCTTATTATTTATATCGTCCACTTCATTTCAGTCTTCTAGGCACTGAAAACATTTATTAACTCGAGCTGAAAGGTTTCGGGACTTTGGACTAGAGCACGAGGGGCATGGAGCATTGACTTCATTAGACGAGACCTCTCCAACCTAAAGTTTAGGTTCAGTGTGCCTCTAACCATTCGGTGATCGCTGCCGGTTTTCACCCTCGCGATCACTGAGACATCACTGAACAGTTGTCGTCTGGTCGTCATAATGAAGTCAATCTCATTTTTGTCGAACCGTCGGGGCTCGACCAGGTCTACTTCCAGTGGGGCCGCTTCTGGAAGAAGAAGTCCATCATAAAGTGTCCCTCTTTCTCCATGTAGTCAGCCAGCTGCTGGCCGCTTGGGTTCCGTTGCCCAATTCCGAATTTCCCTACTTTCAGCTCACCGTTCTCTCTTGTGCCTAGTTTTGCGTTGAAGTCTCCCATTAACACCGTATATTGGGTTTTGGAGAAATGCATGGCTCTAGAGATATCCTCATACATTTCCTCCACCTTCTCATCGGGGTGTGGCGAGGTTGGTGCGTTAACCTGTATGACCTTCAGCGAATACCGTTTGGTGATTCTGAGTATAAGGTACGCAACCCTCTTCGACACACTCCCGATCCTTACAACTTTGTTAACGAGAGACTTGTAGACGATAAATCCGACACCTCCTTGGGACAGATGGTCGCCCTCCCAGTGATAGAACAAGTTGCCGGATTCGAGGATTACCGTGTCCTCCCCCTCTCTTCGGACCTCGGATAATCTTATAATATCCAGAGCAACTTGTCTATCTCTTCTTCCAGCTCCAGGATCTTCTCGTCAGTCCTCAGGGTGTGTGCGTTATATGTTGCCAGTTCGAGTCGTCTTAGGTGGCAACCAAACCTCTACCGGAGATTCTTAGCACCCCCTGCCCCGCCGTTACCATGGTCGCCACCGTAGCCAGGAATAGCGGGGCCGCCGGGGACTGGGGGCCGTCTCTTCGTAACTTTATTTATTGGGGTAAATTGCCATAGCTGCCACGCTTGGCGAGCGGGTCGGTTTACAATAAAAAAACCGCAGTTTTTTTATTGTGATATTGCTGTTATCAGGAAGATGCTGCTGCCCATCTCCTGCCTGTTTCCGACTGTCGCCTCTTACGACACTCCACTACACGGCATATTGTTATTTATATTGTTGTTTATATATTATATATTATTCCACAGGTGGCATAATGTAAAATTTATTACACAACATGAAAGATAAGTAATTTCTTGTTAATTACGTTAATTACATAATTACGTTAATTACGTAACGTATATATATGAGTATTTTCAAAAGTAATTAGTATTTGTAAGTTTTTATTAAAGCTAAATTCAAATAATTTTTTTCTGCGTTTTTACTCTAACTAAGCGTTATCGGTCTAACAATTTATAACATACTATTTTATTTTCGGAATACATATCAAATTTACTAATTGTATTAGAATATTTATTTGTGCTTTTGTTAGTGATCGTGACACTTCTTTACTTCTACGATATCTCAAAGCACTCTCAAGGATTCGGACACGGTTCTTTACATATTTGTGGAAGTATTTGATATACCGCATTAAGCTTCTCCCACACACAAGCGTCTTGCGGTGGCGGCCAGTTGTATTTGCTTGCAATGTAAATGAGTCTGCAAACACGTGCGGCCATGTCACGGCCTGCAAGCAGCTGGCCGCGGCCACGTACCCCGCACCGCGAATGTGTTAGGGAGCGCGAGTCCTGACGGTGGTCGCAGTGCAGTCACTTGGAAATATTTACAACAGGCCGCGTAGTGTATCGCATGAAAAATGGCGCTTAACACAGAGATTTGAATAGAAACATCGCAATTTTTTTTATAGAATTAGGGTGACTAACGAGCACACAGTTCACCTGATGGTAAGTGGTTGCCGCGGCCCACAGACATCTACACCTATCCCCGATTAAGAATTATAGTGCAGATGCGTTGTCCCCCGAGGAATAAGATGGAATGCCTCAATACCAGTAAAAAGGGTCTCCGGTTCTCTACACTGACCATACGAAACACAGCAGCTTTAAACTGCTATTTGCCGCGTGAGAGCATGATCCTATCCCAGTCAAGCCGACCCATTCATGCTGAAGCCACAATGTAGCAGCAGCATGACTCTACCACGTCAAGTATCCAGTAGTTTTTGATACTTCACACAATAATTACAAAACGTTAGGATTTAAAACAAAATATGGGATTATATTGCTGAATATAATAAGAGTAATAACACTTCGTCATGCAGTCGTGTTGACTGACGTCCGATCGTAGCACAGACACCAGAGCCAATGGCGCTTCGTACCGCCACTGCGACCGCGGTGATATGTTGTTGAAGTGGCTGGAGCCGTGGCTCGCGGTTAACCGTTTGTGTGTTCCCACACACAAGCGGCGCTTTATATCAAACCCAACTATTTTCGATAATGCTGTAATAAACATGTCAAACATCCCAAATTAAAAATACTCTCAATTGAAAATACCGATAACTTGGAGCCATGCCAGCCATTTCTTAATAAAAATAAGAGATCTTGAACTTGGATCTCCAATTCATCATTTAAACGTAATAAAGCGTTAAATTTTTCCAAGTTTTGAAATGAACTTAGTCCGATAGAAAAATGTTGAGGCTGATATTGAATATTTTTATAAAAAATATATGTATATTATATTTATATTAATAGTTTTTTCTTAGAGAATTATATTTTGAAATATGACTCGGAAGTTGCAATCTTTACTGGTTTGCCAAATTTGTAGGATGTACTCGTAAACTTATTCTTACCACATTCATAACTTGTAAAAATATCTTAATAATTATGAGACAAGATTATTGTATTATACAAGATAATTTAATAAATTGTCTTGTGTCATTCAGTTACAAGGTACAATGTGACTGACATGTTAATATAATGAGAGTCCCTTTATTAAAAAAAGTAATTTTTACCATAAAAAAGAACTAACGATACATAAATTAAAAGTAAACACGTGTTAAATATAATAAAGATATTTCTAAGCCTTTATTTTAAGCATGAAAAGAACAGAATACTGTTTATATAGTCGTTGTATTTATACTTCATTTTCGTAGTAACGTTGGTTTCTACTTGATTAGTTGCAGTGAAATTGGATTACAACGCTGGTAGCAAATAACCATAATTTACAATTCACATTACATTTTTCAGTGTGAATGTTGCATGCAAATTACTTTAATGTGATTTGAAGAAACAAGTCAGAAATTGTGTAATACTCTAAAGTATTACACTATTTTTCACTGACCTCAGGATAGGTGTACAGTGTAAATTAAATAAAAAAAATATATATATATATATATATTAATTTTGAATGATTGAACTAGCACTGTGTAGTGGCGGGTAAGCATACCCACTACCCCATATCTTTCCGTGGGTCTCGTAAGAGGCGACAGAGGGAAATTGAGACAGAAGATGGGCAACAGCATCTTTCTGATAAAAGCAAATTACAATTAAAAAAACTGCGGTTGCCAACCCGCTCGCCAAGCGTGGCAACTATGGCAATATACCCACCATGACAAAAGTTATAAAAAGACGGCCCTCAGTCTCCGGCGGCCCCGCTTTTCCTGGCTATGGTGGCAACCAAGGTAACAGCGGGGCAGGGGGTGCTACGAATCTCCTTTGGAGGTTCGGTTGCCAACTAAAACGACTCGACCTGGCAAACTACAACGCACGCACCCTGAGGACTGACGAGAAGATCCTGGAGCTGGAAGAAGAGATAGACAAGTTGCGCTGAAATATTATAGGATTATCCGAGGTCCGAAGAGAGGGGGAGGACACGGTAATCCCCGAATCCGGCAACTTATTCTATCACCGGAAGGGCAACCATCTGTCCCAAGGAGGTGTCGGATTTATCGAACACAAGTATCTCGTTAACAACGTTGTAAATATTGGGAGTGTGTCAACGAGGGTTGCGTACCTTATACTATGAATCACCAAACGGTATTCGCTGAAGGTCATACAGGTTTACGCACCAACCTCGGCACATCCCGATGAGAAGGTGGGGAAAATGTATGAGGATATCTCTAAAGCCATACATTCCTCCAAAACCCAATATACGGTGTTAATGGGAGACTTCAACGCAAAACTAGGCAAAAGAGAGAACGGTGTGCTAGGGATGGGAAATTTGGAAAAAGACAACGGAATCCAAGGGACCAGCAGCTGGCCGACTTCATGGAGAAAGAGGGACTCTTTATGATGAACTATTTCTTCCAGAAGCGGCCCCACAGGAAGTGGACCTGGTAGAGCCCCGACGGTTTGACAAAAAATGATATTGACTTCATTATGACGACCAGATGACAACTGTTCAGTGAAGTCTCAGTGATCGCGAAAGTGAAAACCGGCAGCGATCACCGAATGGTGAGAAGCACACTGAACCTAAACGTTAAGTTGGAGAGGTCTCATCTAAAGAAGTCAACGCTCCGTCCCCCTCTTGCTCTAGTCCGGAGTCCTGAAGCCTTTCAGATCGAGCTACAAAACCCTTTTCAGTGCCTAGAAGATTGAAATAAAGTGGACAATATGAATAACAAGCACGTGGAAACTGTCGATGCGGTTGGAGCTAAGTTCTGTTAGACCCGCCGCAGAATAACACAAAAACTCTCCGATCTCACTCCTAACTTCATGGCTGTTAAACAGGAAATGAAGCTGCAGTCTTCAGCAGATTTGACAACATACAGGCAACTGAACAGACAGATCTCCAAATGCATGCGGAGAAGCTTACAACTTCAGTACAGCTCGTATTGAAGAAGCGGTCGAGCTCAACCAAGGCTCCAAAGTCTTTGCCAGAGATCTGTCTGCTAGAAAGAGCCAACTGTCGAAGTTGAATATCGAATATGGCAGCATCATTTCCGGAACACCTAAGGTTTTGAGTGAGATTGAGAGGTTCTATGGGCAGCTGTACACATTATCGTTGGAGCAACACGCAAGTGTGAGTAACGATCCAAGAGCAAGTCTTATTCGACACTATTTCGATGATATCCAGGACGTCAGTCTAAGCGAGATAAGAATGGCCCTCCAGCACCTTAAAAACGGCAAGTCCCCGGGCGAGGATGGAATTACAGCGGAGCTTCTGAAAGTGGGTGGAAAACCAGTGCTTGAAGTCTTTCAGAAGCTCTTTAATTCCGTCCTCCATGGAAGCACTCCTTCGGAGGCGTGGAGTAGGAGTGCGGTGATCTTATTCTTCAAAAAAGGCGATAACGCTCTCTTGAAGAACTACAGACCGATTTCCCTTCTGAGCCTTGTCTACGTGCTGTTTTCGAGAGTCATTACGATTCGTCTCGCACGCAGACTCGACGACTTCCAGCCTCCCGAACAAACTGGTTTCCGAAAAGGCTTTAGCACCATAGACCACATACATACCCTTTGGCAAATTGTACACAAGTCCGAGGAGTACAATTTGCCACTATGTCATGCGTATGTGGACTATGAGAAGCCTTTGATTCCGTTGAAATTTGGGCGGTGCTGCAGCCCCTTCAGCGGTACCAAGTTAACTGTCGGTATATCGAAGTACTGAAGTGTTTGTACAGTAAGGCTACGATGGCTATCTGAGTATAAAACCAGAGTACGAAACCTATCTAACTGCAGAGAGGTGTAAGACAGGGTGACGTTATATTCCCGAAACTCTTCACCGCTGCATTGGAAGACGTTTTCAAGCTTATGGACTGGAAAGGATACGGTATTAACATCAATGGCAAGTACATCATTCACCTTCGATTTACCGACGATATAGTCCTAATCGCTGAGTCGCTGGAAGACCTAAGCATTATGCTTAATGACCTCAATAGTGCCTCCCAACAGATAGATCTTAAGATGAACATGGACAAAACAAAGATCATGTATAACGTCCATGTCACACCTATGCCGGTAGTTATTGGGAGCACTAAGCTCGAAGTCGTTGACGAGTATGTTTACCTGGGACAAATAGTCCGACTAGGTAATTCCAACTTCGACCGAGAGGTCAATCGACGAATTCAACTCGGCTGGGCAGCGTTCGGGAAATTACGACACATCTTCTCGTCAGGTATACCTCAAAACTTGAAAACGAGACTGTACAACCAGTGCGTGTTGCCAGTCAATGACTTATGGAACTGAGACGTAGTCCTTCTTTGCTGGCCGTATGAGGACGCTCAAAGTCACTCAGCGAGCTATGGAGAGGGTTTTCTCTGCGTGATAAACTTAGAAATAAGGATATCCGCAGTAGAACCGGAGTGACTTACATAGCCCAACGGATTAGTATGCTGAAGTGGCAATGGGCCGGCCATATAGCTCGAAGAACCGACAACTGTTGGGAAAAATAAGTTCTCGAGTGGCGGCCTCGTACCGGTAGGCGAAGTGCCTACCCCCACTAGATGGAGTTACGACCTGGTAAGACATGCAGGAAGTCGATGGATGCAGGTGGCTCAGGACCGTACTTTGTGGTATTCCTTGGGGGAGGCCTATGTTCAGCAGTGGACTTGTGAAGGGCTGTAATGATGACGAATGATGATGATGAACTAGCACTGTACTGTTCTGCTTGCCAAAATGGCTTACGATGGGATGACAAAATTAAGCACTCCACAACGTATGTAATGTGGTATATTGAGGCGTAGATATATATAAAAAATAAATTAAATCCTTGTGACCTTATGGTGTAATTGCTTTACACGTCAACATCACGATTTACTTTTTATACAGCGCCATCAAGTATCGAAAATTTTATCATCATACCTTAACATACCGCCCACCAAGGACAATATTGAAGATATAACTCTCCTTAATTATGGGAAAACCGCCCACCGTAAACTCGCGCCTTTACTGTCCATAGTGAGTGTTATTTACAATTTTCTATTGAAAAAATAAATAAAGTAATTCAATCTTAGGAATACAAAAATAAAAGAAAATAAAACAATAACAATTTGGTTTAACAATAATAAAAAAAATATTGCTTCTTAACTAAGTACTAATGGGTAATACACAGATCTTAGAGGTAGGTCTTTTAACTTTTGATGATTTGGTTCGTAATGTAACTTTTTGGTTCATTTTAACAGGACCAGAATGTTTTTCGGTAATCCGACCAAATAACCAACGACATGGTAGTAAATAGTTCTCCTCAACTAACACTACATCTCCGATATTAGGTTCTGGATCTTGGTAAGTCTATTTATATCTGTGCAACAAGTTTGACAAATAGTCTTGTGACAACTGACACCATAAATTCTGTGTCATTTTTTGGACAAGTTACCACCGAGTTAGTGAACTTATATTTGTATGTTCGTAATTATCGTCTGGAATACTTATTAGTGGTTCGCCTATTAAGAAGTGACCAGGTGTTAGAGGCATTGGATCGGATAAATCATTATCATTAATCACCGTCATTAGTCTGGAGTTCAGGCAAGCCTCTATGTGATAGAGCAGCGTGCTAAGCTCCTTAAATGTTAAGGTTGAATCTCCAATCACCCATTCCAAGTGGTGCTTAGTAGATTTGACCACAGCTTCCCATAAACCTCCGAAATGTGGTGCATGCGGTGGTATAAAGTGCCATTGGGTATCCTCAAGTTCAACCTCTTCAGCAACCGATTGCATGTTGGTGCCATTGTTGCTCCAAATTTGAAGACAATGGCCACGTCTCAAAACGAATCGTCTGAATAAGCCTTGCTGCTATAAAGCCTTGTGTGCTCAAATCACTGACAGCTTCTAAATGTATCTAAATTGTTCTTCTAACTCCTAATTCTTCTTCAGTATATCATTCTGATTTACTTATGCATGCATCACTGATATTTTTTGTGTACTATTATTTAATCTTGCTCTATCTACAATAACAGAAAAATCCAACCAAGAGTTGAGCACTGTGCGATAAGATATCCTGTAGGAGTCTTTTTTACACCGTCCTTTATTATTTGACCATAGACATCAGCTCCCAATAATAGGTCAATTTTATTAGGAGTGGCGAAATCTAGATCAGCTAGTTTCAAATCCATCAAATCCATCCTATTTGTTAACTATATTCTGGAAGGTAAAATGTTATATAGTCTTTAGAACATAGGCCTTAACCTGTAGTATGATGTTAGGGTCTATACATGATTTCAGATTAAGAGTAACTACGTACTTTTAGACTATATCTCTGTCTGCACCTAATCCGGTCACCGTGCTCTTTACTGGAGTACGCTTTAAGCGTAAGTACTGAAGTAGCTTCCGTATAAATAAGCTTGGGAACCTTGATAAACCAAGGCCCGAACTACTTGAAAGTTTCCTGAAATGGACTTGGCTCTTATGAGCGCTGTGGCTAATTAAACATGTAATAATAATTGGACTTGCATAATAATTGGACTCCATTGCGTTTCCAGACGAAAAACAGCTAGCTATAGGTGTTTAATCACAATCAACATCCGAACTTTTAACGGATGTGGGATGCAATAATGAATGGAGTATTTTCTTACAAACTCTACAATTAGTTGGGTTTTGACACTGTTTAATTGAATGGTTAACGCCTAAACAATTAAAGCAAATATTTGAATAAAACAATTTTTTACGAATTTTATCGCGTTTAATTTACTATTTAAATTCCCAACGTTTCGGGTGCTTTACAGCAACCCATGGTCACGAGGGGGACTGAGATGTTTGACGTCACGATTTCACAGTTAGCCCGGCTACCTTCAGTTTTTTAATATTAATTTTTGGTTCGATCTACGCAGAATGAAGCTTACAGTATCTTGAAGTCTTGCAGTGGTATGCTTGGGTTTGGATTTAATTTTGTTAATTATAGGATCCCACGCAGATGGCAGCACCCATCCATCTTCTCTATTGAAATTAGAATGTTTTTTTTTTAATTTCAATAGCCTCGCGTATCATCCTTGGTAGGAATCGGTGTTCTTTTGCGAGGATTTGTGGTCTATCAAATCTTATGTAATGACGGGGACGATCTTGAACATGTTCACAGACTGCAGACTTCCCAGAGCGTCGGTGCTTCACGTCAGCGGTATGTTTTTTCACGCGGGTTTTAATGGATCTTTTTGTTTGTCCTATGTAAGAGAGACCACATTCGCAATCAAGCTTGTATACTCCTGCATCTTGTAGAGGGATTCCTACCAAGGATGAACACGCGAGGCTATTGAAATTAAAAAACATCCTAATTTCAATAGAGAAGATGGATGGGTGCTGCCATCTACTTGGGATCCTATAATTAACAAAATTAAATCCACACCCAAGCATATCACTGCAAGACTTCAAGATACTGTAAGCTCATTTTGCGTAGATCGAACGAAAATTAATATTAATAAACTGAAGGTAGCCGGGCTAACTGTGACATCGGGACGTCAAACATCTCAGTCCCCCCTATGACCATGGGTTTTTGTAAAGCACCCGAATTGTCGGGAATTAAAATAGTAAATTAAACGCGATAAAATCCGTAAAAAATAGTTTTATTCAATGTGTAATGTTCGCGGAAATATAAGAAATCATTATAAAGCAAATATTATAAGTTATAATATGTATCTTTGCTCATAAGGAAGCTGTGGGAACTTTTGACAAAAACATAATTTGTGTACTTCTGAACAGTATTCACAACAAGCTTTACCACCCACGAAATTACGCTGTTTAAATGCGACCAATGCTTTTGTAGAAGTATGTTATTAGATATTAGAGTATGTAAATTAATGTGAATCAATCCTTTTTTAAGGTTCAATGCACTCTAATGCTCTAAAACGACTTTCCAGAAAAGTTCTAACTGTTCCCAACACTGATTGTAATTAGCATCTGCCACTGGTACTTGTCGGACAAGTTGCTCAGTTTTACCCGTGAGATGTCCTTTTAAATAGTGCATCTTTTGTAAATTATCTAAATAACTGTTTTTGTGAACCTGCGACATAAACAAGTCTCTGAATGTTGTCCTTAAATGTTAATAATTTTCTTCATATAGATATAGATTTCGCAATAGTTGCCACGCTTAGGAGGATCCGCCTCCTAAGCGTGGCATTTTTATTATTTTCCTTTCTTATGACAAAGATGCTTCTACCCGTCCCCTGGTTCAGTTTCCCTCTGTCACCTCTTAAACATCCATGGGACGATATGGGGTAGTGGATAGTCGTACACCACCACTACACTAATATACGTTGTCGAAATAAGCTAGTAACAGTGGATTGCTACACACAAATATTTAGATTAGATTGGGAAGGTTAAGGGCGGGGACTTTTAGTATTTTTATCAACAGCATAGCATAGATTAGAAATAGCTATTTTGTTATGTTTATTTCGTCAGGAATCTTTAGATACACGTGATATGTGTAGTTGTTGCTAGATAGCCCAGACCTGCGAGATAGACTACATTATTGTAAAATTTGCAACTTATGAAAAAATATAATGTATTAGATATTTTATTTATAAAATCCATGAAGAAACTGATATATTAATCCCCATTTAATTTTAGAAAAATAATGGAGCTTGGCTTATCATTATCTATTGTTTTGAACAACTTGGTTTTCGACAAATTCAAACCATACTTTATCTAAATTTTCTATTCAATTTTTAACATTATACGAGGGTGGATTGAAAAGTACTCGGCCTAACACAGATCCATTCAATTCTAAAAATCAAATCTACCTCATTATTTAGTTCAGTTCAGACTAGTTCATTGTGTGAAGTTCGAAACGTGTGCGATAATTAGTTGTGATTTTATAATTT
Source organism: Parnassius orleans (assembly GCA_029286625.1). Lineage (NCBI taxonomy): Eukaryota > Metazoa > Arthropoda > Insecta > Lepidoptera > Papilionidae > Parnassius > Parnassius orleans. The sequence goes on along the minus strand of JAGSMP010000212.1, from coordinate 656,853 downwards.
ATTAACAAAGTAATCGGACATAATTTCCGCGAATGGAGCAAATCGAGCAGCGTGCCGTCATTAAGTACCTCCATAAGAAGGGCTATCATCAAAAACCATCCATGATGACATGGTCAGTACATTAAGCAATTGTGCTCTGTCATATTCATCCGTCAAAAATGGATAGCAGAATTTAAGCGTGGTAGAGAGTGTGAAAGATGAACCCCGCTCTGAAGGCCTTCGACGTCAACTACTGACGAAAATATTAAAAAGTACTTGATTTAATAATGGAGACCGCAGATTAAAAATTAGAGAGATAGCCGAGATTATAGGCATCTCTTATGAACGAACTCAAAACATCATTGTCAACGAGTTGGGTTTCCACAAGGTGTCTGCGAGGTGGGTTCACGACTGCTTTCAGTTGAACAAAAAGGACGCGATTGACTATTTCACGCGACTGTTTGGAGTTATTTGAAGCCGATGCAGATGATTTTTGAATCGTTTTGTTACTATGGACGAAACATGGGTTCATTACTGTACACCGGAAACAAAACAACAATCAAAACAGTGGAGAAGACCTGGTTCACCACCCCTAAAAAGGCTAAGTCGATTTTGTCGGCAAATAAGGTGATGGCTTCAGTATTCTGGGACTCGAAAGGTGTGATTATGATTGATTATCTTGAAAGGGGTTAGACTATAAACCTGATTACTACTGCACTTACTACGTCGTTTACGAGAGGAAATAAAAGAAAACGTCGAGGAATGCTCAGAAGAAAAGTCCTGTTTCATCAAGATAACGCCCGTGTTCACACGTCAGTACAGTCAATGGCTGAAATTACAACTGTGGCTTTGAACTGTTACCGTATCCGCCGTATTCACCTGATCTGGCACCATCAGACTTCTTCTGTTCCCTAACTTAAAAAGCACTTGGGAGGTCAAAGATTTTCGACAAACGACGAGGTCAAAGCAGCTGTAGACGCATATTTTGACTCTAAGGAAGAATCATTTTTTTCAACGGTCTAAATGCTTGGAAGGGAGGTGGCAAAGTGTATTGAACTTGATGGTGATTATGTAGAAAAATAAAATATTACTGATTTAGTATGTGTTTATTTTCTTGGTTAGGCCGAGTACTTTCAATCCACCCTCGTATGTACTTGTTTTTCTGTCCTTTGAACATTTTCTAAAATAAATTTGAGACTTATTCATTCAGCTGTATAATTCATCTAGTAATGCAATAAGTTTCTCTATATTAAACAATTTTACTATAAATACAAGAAACATAACCAAAATAAACGAAGTCAATTAAATTATAAAATTATTCTAACTCCTTTGCACTTTAAACTTTGGCGAAAATTGGACGTAGGTTCCCCGTTCCCTTGTTTTTTTTTTACACAATTATTCTAAGTCCTTAAATCTATCTACACACAGTTTTTTACAAGTATTTTATAATTAAAGTTAAAGAAATTTTTAAGTTAATAATGTTTTCAAAGTTTAACAATTAATAGAACTAAAGTTAAAATTTGTATAATGTAAATAGACTTGTAAGTAATTAAAGAATTTTTCAAAGTTTTATAATTTAACGTTATAAAGTTCAAATTTGCTTGCATTAAATATACGCTTGAAAAGTAATCACAGTTTGTTCTTCATCAATTTAACATTACCGTAACTATGTCGCACTGTAACTGAATGACATCGATTCATTCACAGGAACTGCTTGGTTGTCCTCCTCTCGCCACCACGTCGTGTGTGGCGCTGCTGCTCAACGCCGGACTCTCCGTTGTCCTCGTTTCACTACTGCGTGGTGATGGTGCTGCTGCTAAACGCCGAACTCGGTTGTTCTCCTCCCGCCACTACGTGGTGGGAGGCGCTGCTGCTTAATGCCGAACTCTGTTGTCCTTCTCTCGCCACTACGTGGCATATGGCGCTACTGCTCCACACTGAACTGAACTTGTGTGTACACATGCACTCGCGTGATATTATGTACACACTGTATAGCATTCCTGATGGATATACTACCAAAATCTTGCATGCACTGTGCTGGCTGATTTTGGATAGTAATCCTCTTGCCCTAATTATTTAAAGTCTGAATTCAAAAATAGCCGTCTCACAATTCGGCTCAACTGGACCAAATGTTTGAACTAGCACTGTACTTTACTGCTTGCCAAAATTGCTTACGATGGGATGATTTAATAAAACACTCCACAATTTATGTACTATGGTATATTAACACGAAGATATATATACAAAATAAATTAAATCCTTGCGACTTTACACATCAACATCGCGATTTACTTTTTATACATCGCCATCAAGTATAGAAAAGGTAAACTACCATACCTTAACACCGAAGCACCACAATCTTGTTTCGTCACAAAACATTTTTGACAAGTTGTTATTAGCTTGACTACGTGTGTATATATTATGTAGGTATGAATATAGTGGAATTTTATAAGTTAGTGCTAACCCACTATCGTATGTCAGAATAATCTGAAAATTTACATATTTTTTAAATAACATAGTGGTGACAAATGATCACATAGTCCACCTGATGGTAAGTGGATCCTCGGTTAAAAATCAGAATGTGGATGTGTGTTCACCATCCACATCCACACCATCTGGATGCTTGGCGGTCCACCACTGTGCGTTTTACTAGGAGTTATCTTTCTCACACAACCTCTTTGTGGAATCGTTTATGTACCACCGGCGATTTTTCAAGACTGATACGACTTAGGGACCTTCAAGCAAAGAGCTTAATCCTTTCTAAAAGTCTGTTCAGGCGGCAACGCACCTGCTATTCCCCTGGTGTTGCAGTTTTTCATGGGTGGTGGTAGGCACTAACCATCAGGTGAGCCGCATGCTCGTTTGCCCTCTTTTCTATATAAAAAAAGTCAAAGCAAAAGTTCAAAGTACAAGAAAACCGGTTTCAATCTCAGTCGGCAGCACTTAAATTTTTAATTTTAATTTTTTATAGATGACAAACGAGCACACACTCAACCTGCTGGTAAATGGATGTTGTGGGCCATAGACACCTACTTTTATCCTCGATCAAAATGCAGAGACGTTGTCACTCCTGGGCCTCTGAGAACTGAGATGGAATGACGATTTTCTAAATTACCACGTGCTCCGCAGTAAATGAAAACATCGTATGTAATCTTGTATTTTTATCTATAAATAAAATAATTTTGAGGACATCTATAGTCGGCCAACAAGCGTTGGGGTAGTGTGGTTCTATATTTCTTGACCTAAAAACCTCTCAAAAATGAGAGCAGGCCTATACACGGCACCGGGACGTATTATATGTTGGTTGTTACTTTACTTTTTTACTTCTAAGTAACAAAAGAAAACCCTTTACCTGTTACTTTGCATCATGGTCCAAAATTCCTTTTATTATTTACACCTAGTTAACCGTAGCACGGCGGCACAGCAGTGTTACAGCAATATAATACTACTTCTTGCTTCAATAGAATACAACTGGCACACTGCCACACTAGCCACACTAGCTGTAGGGTACACACACACTATTTGCAGGGTAATTTTTTTTAAGATTTTGACGAATTTTGGACGACCTGTCATATTATTTTCTTATACTTGCTTATTTTTTTTTTGTTAGAATACATCAACAATAAGGACTGTTCACGATCTGAAACAGTCAAAGTATTGGAAACTAAAACACGGAACAACAAGCTTCGTGTTCGGCAACTCGAAACATTTTGCTAAATTTTTACGTGATAGAGCTATGCTGCAGCTATATTAGTAGTATAGTTGTAGCACGAATGGGTCGGTTCGACCGGGGAAGGACCACACTTTCACAGAATACCGGCGTAAAATAGCAGCTTAACGCTGCTGTGTTTCGTATGGTGAGTGTAGAGAACCGGAGACCCTTTTTACTGGAAATGAGGCATTCCATCTTAGTCCTCACGGGTGATAACGCATCTGCATTTTGATTTGTAATCGAGGATAGATGTAGATGTCTATGGGCCGCAGCAACCACTTACCATCAGGTGGACTGTGTGCTTGTTTGTCTTCCTTATCCTATAAAAAAGGCACAAGTGTTTGCAAACTTTCACAACGTATTATTGGTGACGTATTAAATCTATTGTTAGTTGACCGTATGCTTTTATTTAAAACGAAATGATGATTCGTCTGTTTAATTTTGAGTTCGAGTAAAAAAAATGCAAAACCGGATCAGTGCGAATATGACTTGAGCCCTGAGGGTTCCATATATAATAATTTTTTTTTTTGCTACAATATGTTCGCTTCACTTTGGCACTACCGCCTAATGCTCATGTGATTCGTTAATTATTATCCAAAAAGATTGCTGCTTAGAGCAGTGTAATAAGAAAAAGTACTGCAAATGACCCATTTCCTGGTTTCCTATCTACCGCCTTTTATGCCTTTAGCATGGGCACTCTGGAGTTAACGGGGTTCGCATAAGTTCAGAAGACACGAAACCAACCGCATCGCCTCTATCTCGCTTCATCGCGTGCGGCCTTTGTGTGGCTTGGATATTAACACACAAACTTCGGCAACGCTAGTGAAAAGTCTTACGGGTGTGTCATTTATTTGCACGTTGTTAACGGAAATAATCCTCCTATTATAAGGCTCATCTGTTCCAAATCTCGGGTGTCCCCATTAAAAACTATAGGTTTAGCCAGGCTTGAGTTATGTGCCTTAATTTTGCTCGCTAAGTTACTACGCAACGTTTAAGATTCGTTGTCATTGAGGCATCCGATTAACAACATTTACGCATTTTCAGATTCGGAAGTTGCACTCCGTTGGCCGTGTTCTTCACCGCTTAAGTTGAACACCTTTGTTGCTAACCGTATTGATGCCTTAAGCGCAAAGCGCGTAGGTATGTTCTACTAGCGCCTAAAAATCACGATTCCAACGTTTTGTCGTATCTAACAATCATACTGAACATATAAATGATATAAAAAGCACATAGTCAGAAAGATAAATGATTGTCGAACTTAGTTTTTTTAAATCGATCAATTGCTACTTTTACATTAAAAAAGTGGTTTTAGTGGCTTATGGTGTAGATTTATCAAGTCCGCATGGAGGGGTAAACACTATAACTTTTGAAAATAAAAATTGTTCAACTCAATCTATTTTTTATACTCTTCATCTACCATGTGGGAAGCCATGAAATGTAAATGGCAGTTTAATATTGTTTTGTTTAGTTATAATTAATTGTTTGCGGCTGCGAAATCCCGAAATTTTCGGTGTTTTGAGCAGCCTTGTAAAAATTTATTTTACTTAATACACTTTGCCTCACTTCGGGTCACAGAGTACTTTTTACCACAGAGTACCTTTGTATAAATCGAATTTTTTTACTCCGGGCTCAGCCGCTGTCGTGAGTGGTCGTTTGTTTACAGCGATTCGTGCTGAAAAATATCGATCGCTGTAGAAATACAAAATATTTAAAAAACCAAATGTGATGCATACTTGACCAAGGTAAGATATTATTATTATTTTTATAATCACAGATTTTTATTACAATATTTTGTTTCGCTAAAAGTACGCAGGAGTTATATATAAATATACTTCTTGGACTTTATGGAGTTACTTGAAGGTGGACTTCGGTGAATGCTACTGGAACTCCTCGAAGAGTAGTAATAGTAATAGGTGTGGCCTCATTTTGTTAGTTATGATGAGACCTTACCTCTGCACTCGACAGAGTGACCTGAAGGTGTACTTCGGTAAATGCTACTGGAACTCCTCGAAGAGTAGAACTAGGTGTGCCGTGTTCAGCTTCGTTTTGTTAGTTATGATGCGACCTTACCTTGGGCCTTGATAGAGTGACCTGAAGGAGCACTTCGCTGAAATTTACTGAAACTCCTCGAAGAGTAGAACTAGATGTGCCAAGTTTGGACTCGTTTTGTTAGTTATGATGAGACCTTACCTCCGGACTTGATTGAGTGACTTGAACGTGTACTTTGATGACTACTACTGGAACTCCTTGACGAGGAGAACTAGATGTGCTGAGTTTAGGCTCGTTTTGTTAGTTATGAATATACCTTACCTATGGACTTGACGGAGCGACTTGAAGATGTACTTCGGTGACTGCTACTGGATCTCTTTGACGAACAGAACTACAATTTTTTTCTAAGTTTGACATAAAATTATAGGAAAATTGAAAGTATAGTAATAAGGTTATTAAAGAAAGCTTGTGTGTATTAAAACTACTTTAATCATGTTATACGTAATTTTTTTAATGCGCTTACGGCATGTACAATTTGATTTACCAATAGTTTTGTGCAGATAGAGTCTTTTTTTACTACCGAATAATTTTTATCACATCGCAAGGTCGGAAAATCCTGCAGATAATATTTTGCGTAGACTGTTACTATGTAAATAATGGCCTGTACGAAGGTTCTCACCGACACGTATGAGCTTACCAGAAGAAAAGACTATGTCGTTTGCAGTTAGCTAATAGGAATAAATATATAAGATCCGTTGTTAATGTTTTAAGGTTTTTAAAAAAATTACCGCGCAGCAATAAAATGATAACAGCGTCCGACATAGATATTTCTGTAATCACAGTTCTTAAAATTGTGCAAAGTATTGCTTTTGCCGAGGATATAAAAATATTAAAAAGGGGCAACCATGCTCATCAACACTAAGCAGATTATCGGACACAATCTTCATCTTCACCATCATCCTCATCATCATTTTATATAGCCTAGTCCGATGAAGCTGATAAACCTAACTGGCTAACAGCACTAACAACTAGATGATGCAACCAACAACATGATATAAATGACATGTGTGCGTCCAGCAGTAGACTCTTACGGCTTAATGAAATGAAGGAAGTGACCGCTCCGTAGCCCTATGGCTTATGCATGAATTTGCGGTGCTGAGGGCCGCGGGCTTGAATCCCACATGTAACAAGTTTTAGAATAATATAATAGAATAATAGAATAGAATATTTTTTTATTCAACATAGATTATAAGTAATTCTTATTAAAAGTCATTTTTATTATATTTACCACTGGTTCCCAAAAAAAAAAAACCCTCTCCTGCAAGAAACAGTAAGAAACCCAGTGGGATTTTCTTTTCAAAGTAAATTTATACAAAAAACACAGGTTGTACAAACTACTTACAAAACTTATTTAACAAACAGCTCGGAAGCGACCACCTCATGGGAATGCCCAGGGGTTATTATCAACCACTTATCTTACAATAACACTTTTATACAGTTTTTGTTTAATAAAATACGTAAACTTGGTAATAGAGAGACCTTGTATACCTTTTTGGGACTTTGGTATAATAGCGTGTAAATTGTTGAATTACTGACCCATATATGAATTACTGACTCTGTGGAGTCGAGAAACTGGAATCACTAGCTTGTGTTTGTTCCTGGTATTTACAGAGTGTATATTACTTTATTTTATTAAAACTACTTCTGTTTTTGTGAATTTCGTAAATACATATTGATCTTAGCCTTTCATCCAAAGTAAATATATTTATTTCCTAAATTTTTTCTCTAAAAGACTCTCGGTTTTGGATTAAATGTAGGGATATTTGTTTGGTTCATTAATAATTGTTCCGGGTCTGAATGTGTGTTCTTATGAAATTTATGTATATCGACTGCCTCCACAATACAGGAAAAATCCAATTATTAGATAACGTATTTTATTAGAAAAAATATATATGCGTGAGATATTAGAACGTCGTCGACCCCATATCATTCTGTAGATATCGTAAGAGGCAACAGAGGGAAATGCAACAGGAAATCGGCAGCAGCATCATTCTGATTACAACTCAATAAAAAAAATCTGTTGTTGCCAACTTGCCCGCCAGCGTGACAACTATGGCAAATTTCGCACCTATGAGGCAATCTATAGGGGAGGTTTATGTTCAACAGTGGACTTTTGACACGCTGTAACAAATGAATAATTAAATTAATGAATAAATGAATAGATGAATATCATATCATGAGGGAAAATTTGGATTGGGGAAGCCCGTCTGGCTATGCTGAATGTATGTGGGGCAATGAATGATAAGATGGATGAAGTATGCAAAATGATGTATGATAGAAGAATAGATGTGTTATGTGTAAATGAGTCCAAACGGAAGGGAAAGGATGCCGGAAGGTGTATACGTGACCGAGTGGGCATGCCAGAGAATCGGTATAATCCTTTCAGTAAGAATGGGTCAATGTGTGAAAGAGTATGAATGTGTAAGCCCGAGACTGCTATGGATACGAATGAAAGTGGTCTTAAAGAAGTTGTTTCTTCTAGGGGTCTACGCCCTAGACAAAAGTATAATAGTATAATAAAGCCCAAAGTATAATAAATGTCTAAGCCTACTTATATCCGAGAGCAGTTTTAGGAGATGGTAAGTATGGTGTTAATGAAATGTAAGGGAAATGAAAATATTGTTATATTAGGAGATTTTAATGGAAGGGTTGGGGTGAAGAGGCTTGGTTATGAAAGGATATTGGGAACGTTTGGTGGCGAAAGTATGAATGAGAATAGTGAAAGCCTCCTCACCGTATGCGTGGAAAAGAATATTTTTGTGACGAACACTTTCTTTCGTCATAAGAAGATTCACATGTAAACATGGGAAAGAGGTGATGATAGAAGCATGATATATTTCATAATTGTGGATGAAAGAATGAAGAGCGCAGTGGTAGGGTGCAAGGGTACAAGGGTGTACCGGGGGTCCAGCGTAGAAACGGATCCAACGGTCTTATGCCAAATTAATGGTCTATTCAGACGTTGGCGGCATCAGACATCTACCACTGCGTTACAGCGTATAAGAACATAGAGGTTACAAGATGAAGGTGTGAAAGAGAAGTACAAATGTAGACTGAGAGAAAATATAAGTAGTTTGGATGAATTGTGTATGAATGATTTAGACTTGGAGACTGTGTGGCATAATGCTAAGAAAGGTTTGGTGGATGCAACTAACAAAGTATGCGGTGTAAGTAAGAAAACGAATGAAAGGAAAAATAATACGTTATGGTGAGATGCTAAGGTATGGATCGAAGGTAAAGCGAAGAAGCACAGCTAGATTTACTAGAAACCAATGCTGGTGATTCTGGCGGAATGAATTTATTGAAAGAAAAAATGCAGTCTTTAGACGTCTAAATGAGAGAGTAAAAGAAGTAGTTGAAATGAAAAAGAAAGAAAGAACGGATAAGATTTATTGAAGAATATTGGATAACTTCCAGAGAAATATTAAAATGTTCTGGAAACTCGTAAGAACTGCCAGTGGACATTAAAAACAGCCAAGAATGAATGTTAAACGAGACCAGAATGGCTGTATTCTGAATGAGGAAGTTTCGAATTTAAAGAGATGGAAGAAATACTTTGAAAGCATGTTTATGAGTGAGGAGACGTTAGAATTAAATGAAATAGAAATTCCGAAAGAAGAGGAAAGAGATAGGGAGATAAGTATAGATAAAATAATGAAAGCAATGAAAAGTATGAAAGCAGGTATATATGTCAAAAAAGGCACGTATGGCAATTCACAGTGCTGTGTTAGTCTTTACTTTGATGTATGGTAGTGAAAGTTGGATGTGGCAGAAAAAGCACGAGAGTAGAATAAATGCTGTAGAAATGCAGTCATTAAGGAGTATGTTGGGGCTGAATCTGAATGACAGTGTGAAAAATTGTGTGATAAGAGAAAACTGTGGTTTGCAAGATGATGTTGTGACCAGGATCAATACGAAATGGGCGATATATTGAAAAAAGGCCAAATTAAGAGCACCCTTAACCGACGAGCATGTATGCGTAGGTATATGGATGTGGAGGAGGCGACAGAGGTGGGTCAGTATTGTACCAAATGGAAGTCCGTAGTTTCTGCTTACCCCTCTGGGTCACAGGCGTGAGAGTTTATGTATGTAATGAATATCATATATCAAAATTGGTGACGGGGAGAAGATAGAGAGACCTTTGTTGGCTGATGAAGTACAGGGAGAAATAGACAAATAAATTCAATAAGGATATGATGATATGACGAAAAAAAGAAAGAAGAAAGAATATGTTTATATTTATATTATGTGATAGAACCAAACTGCAGCGAGTTATCGCCCAACTGGTGTTGGACTACGCTCTTACAGAATAACATCGCAAAATAGCAGAATAATACTTCTGTATTTTTTTTCCTCTATTTAGAGAAAAGGGCACTCTTTCTAATGGAAACAAGACATTCCATCTTAGTTTTCAGTGGTGACAATGCATCTGCATTTTGTTTGTTAATTGATGATAAATATAGATGTCTATTGGTGCATCCACTTACCATTAGGTAAACTGTGTGCTCGTTTTTCAATCATAGTCTAAAAACAAATTCCTTAGTTACATTTCAACATAGCCATGGGACAAAATGTGGTGATGGATCCTCTTACGCCACCACACGGCTCGGGTGCTTAAATGAATGGTAAAAACAAAACTTGTCATTTAAGAATGAGCCCGTTGGGCTAACGGTTGCATATTATACATAACATCTGTTGTGTACGCCACTTACTATTATATTTTAAAGGAAGTAATATGACAAACTACAAAACGATTTCATGTCTAACGATAGATAGTGCACTACTAGTGCTGTAGTGACTGACGAAAACTGGTTCGCCATTTTACTGGCAACGATGCATTCCATCGCATTTCTACAACGCAATCATTTGGAATCTTCATTAAAGACAGAGGTGGATGTTTATGGGTCACAGCATTCATTTACTGTTACTTCTGGAAACAAATGTAATAAATAAAACCTTTGCAAAATCATATAAGTAGGACGGACACCTCCATGAACTTTAAGGATTACAGTATGAACATCATTAAAATAAAAAAAAAATCTTTACAAGTATTTAAACTACTAAACAACTTTTAAACTAAATATGACATGTTAATTATGAACTTAATAGATAAGATTTCTCGAGTACCTGAATCAGCTACCACGTAAATCAAAATTCAATTGACGTGTTTGACACGAACGAAAAAGCTACTGAATATCGATTGACATTTAATAAACATTTACCTTACTTCGTTAATGTTTATGCAGTGTAAGAAACTACAAACTACCAAAACGGTCCTACTGGGTTTCTTACTGGTTCTTGCTAGGATGGAGGTATTTTGGAACTAGTGTATAATGCATAAATTACTAACCAGCAGTTGCACTACATACTGCCAGATATTTCGCTTATTTATCGACTTATATCCTTCCGTCCGGTCTGGTTTGTTTTCACATCTGTTGCAATTATTATGATGGATTCAGGCAGCCACAGAGCCAGTAATGCATTAATAGGGTAATGTATAAGCTTTTGATTTAAAAGTATGATATTATTTATTCATTTTTTTTATGAAAATCGGTCACGTCCCAAAAGGTGAAACTTATGCTTATAATATTTTTTTAATTGTGACCCTTTTTCACATAATTATTGTACGTTTAAGATGACTGTTAGGTTGGAACTGACAAAATGGCCGTTCTGCACTGGAGTTATTCAGCAAAATACACAAATTCAAAAAGGGCGGTCATGTATTTTGGTAATAATAATTTAAGCTATAATGTCAGGTGTCTTTTTGCACCATAAAATATCTTTGACTTAGGAATACCTAAGTCAATGATATTTATGGACTTAAAAATATGATTTTTTTCAATAAAACTATTTTGATTTTTTCATTTTACTCGTATTTGTGACCATTTTGTATTTAATGAGCGACATAATGTGAGAATGAGGCGTTTTGGTCCAAAATTATAGAATTTAGTAAGAGCTCGACTACAGCGCCACCGTCCGGATCGTGGCATAGCTATTAAACCATCGTCTCCACAAAACAAATATTTTGTGTGAAATGAACCCAATCAATTAAGTCGTTCAGAAATTATATGATCAATAACAGACACACCAACGATGATGATATACATATAAATATAATTGAAAAAACTATTTTTACAGATTTTATCGCATTTACCATTACCATTATAAAAAGTCTATAAAAGTTCATTAAAGTCTATAAAAGTCCCCTGCTAAGCATAGGCCTCCCCCATAGATTGCCTCATATGCCATTTTGCATTGTGCCATAGTTGCCACGCTTGGAAAGCGGGTTGTCAACCGCAGTTTTCTATTATTTTGTTGTTATCAGGAAGACGCTGCTGCCCATTTCTCCTGTTCCAATTTCCCCCTTTCGCTTTTAACGATACCCACGGTATGATATGGGGTAGTGGATATTCTTACACCGCCACTACACGGTTGTTATCGCATTAAATTTACTTATTTTCAATTTCCGACGTTTGGGTGCTTTGCGGCACAAGGGAGCAAGCACCCAAAAACGTTGTGAATTAAATATAAGTAAATTAATGGCCATAAAATCCGTAAAAATAGTTTTATTCAATGTGTAGTGTTCGCGTAAATATGAGAAATCATTGTATAAAGATAAGTTGGTTAAATATATACATTTTGGGCCAAAGAAGTGCTTATTTTGTTTTGAAAAAATAAGTAATATAACTTTGCGTCTACACGATATCCGAAAGTAATTGCAATAAAAAATTGCAGCTCAATGCTGCTGTGTTTCTTACAGTGATTGTAGAGAAACGGAGACTCTTTTCACTGGAACAAGGCTTTCCTTCTTCGTCCTCAGGGGTGACAATGCATCTGCATTTTGATTAATAATCGAGGATAAATGTAAATGTATATGGGCCGTAGCATCCACTTACCATCTGGTGGACTGTGTGCTCGTTTGTCACCCTTATTCTTTATAAAAAAAACATATTAAAAATATCTTGTGAGATTTGTCCATATTCCCAACACTGGGGAGGCTGGCCGGTATGTGCAGAGCTGTTTTTATAAAAAAAGCCGAAGAAACCATCGTTTTTTTATATAGAAGAGGAGCAAACGAGCATACGGCTCACCTGATGGTAAGTGACTACCACCGTCCATGAACAACTGCAGCACCAGGGGAATTGCAGGTGCGTTGCCGGCCTTTTTAAAAGAAGTAAGCTCTTTTCTTGAAGGTCCCGAAGTCGTATTGTGAAATTTGGCGGCTGGGATTTATCCGAAAAATTCCTCAGAGCACTCCCCGTGGTAAATGCAAAATAAAATGCAAAGAGATGCAATATGTCTTAGCAGCGCCAGTGAATCGAGCCGATCGGAAAGGACTGGGTTGTCGACGATTCGCGCTGCTCTGCGTTGGTTGTGGTCAAGTGGAAGGAGGTGGCACTGGGGAGCCCCAGCCCAGAGATTGGAACAGTATTCCATGTGAGGCCGAACCTGCGCATTGTAAAGTTGCAGGCAGTATGCCGGCATGAAATACTGTCCCGCTTGCTAATGTAAGCCGCTATTGGCACGGCCGGTGTATAGAGCATCATCATTTAAAAAAAATAACGTTTAAAAAAAAACAAATAACTAGTGCTATCATCCGCATAGCAATGAATGTTGCAACATATCATTGATATGCAGAAGAAACAGCGTTAGTGATAGCACGCATCCTTGTGGAACACCAGAATAAATAGGCTTGTAATCGGAGCATGCACCGTCTACAACGACCTTGATGCTCCGATCTGCAAGAAAGCTGGTGATCCAATTGCACAATTTCTTGGGAAACCCATACGAAGGGAGCTCTGAAAGAAGCGCTTTGTGCCAAGCCCGATCGAAGGCCTTCGCAATGTCAAAACTAACGGCCAATGCCTCCCCTTGGACTCTACTGCCTCCGCCCATCTATGAGTCAGGTAGACCAGAAGATAACCAGCTGATCGAACCCGACAAAAACAGTATTGGCGGTCATTAATAAGCTTGTGATCTTCAAGGTACCGCATGAGCTGGCAGTTTATAATGGATTCCATTATTTTGGAGAACAAGGAGGTTATGGCTATAGGCCTGTAGTTAGACGTTTCTGAGCGGTCACCTTTTTTAGGGATCGGGTGGACAAAATCAGTCTTCCATGATTTCGGGACTACGCCTAGGGAGTAGGAGTACCGGAAAAGACGCGTTAGAACCGGTGCCAACTACTAGCACACGTCCTCAGCACAATTGGGGGCATTCCGTCAGGCCCATTCGACTTGTGGATGTCCAAGGAGAGGAGTGCTTTGCTTTGTGAGCCAACCGAGCACTATGTGAACCGCACATCCGGCATGGAGCACTCACACCGCGGGATGGCAGGCGGTGTGTACCCCCCGTCATCGAGAGTCGAGTTGGATGCAAAGAAAGAGGCTCATCATAGCAGATCGGCTTTCTCCTTTGCGGCATGGACCAGTGAGTCGTCCTCCCTGTGCAGAGATAAAAGAGATGGTTGACAGATGGCTGACAGAGAAACCAGAATGCTCGGGTTCCCGAAGGAAGGCGAACTAGTTTCTTGCCAATTCTGCCTATATGCTCTGACTTTGCCTTGGCAATGACTCTTTTGAAGGACTTGGAGGCAGAATCATACTTTTTTTTATAGGCGCTGGTGTTTACATACCGGGACGTTGATGCGTCAGACCAAGCTCGGTAGCACTCCTGCTTGTAACGTGATGCTATTTTATAGGAGCGACTAAACCACGGCTGAGATCTGCCTCCGATGGGCACTACAGAGGAAGGAACAAAAAGTTCCATACCCTAAAGTACCACATCAGCAACAGAATTAGCAACAACGTTGGGATCGTCCGGTGAGAAGCAAACCCGCCCCGAAGGGTAGAATGCAAAGAAAGACCGCATCCCATCCCAATCGGCCGACGTATGGTGCCAAACACGGCGGCAGCCTGCAGAAAGCAACCGCGATTTCAGCGTGAGTGGCACCACACTCCGGACAAGACAATGGTCCGAGGAGCCAAGAGGGTGTCGACGGAGACCTGATATCTGTCCGGATGAGAGGTCAGCAGAAGGTCCAATAGGGAAGGTGCATGATCCTCCATATCTGGAATCCGCATAGGCGAAGTAACCAGTTGTGTCAGACCATATGCCAAGGCAAAATCATGAACAGATCTCCCCGCATGATTGGTTTAACGTGAACCAAGCCATTCAGCGTGGTTGGCGTTAAAATCGCCAAAGATCACGATTACTGCGGATGGGACCTGTTGTTGCAAGGAATCTGTAGCCATTTGGACGTGGTTGATGAGTCGGTCTGTTTCGGCATTACCACTATGGGACCTATAGAGGCACCCGTAGACGCGCGGATGGTCGTCGCTGTCTACGCGTAGCCAAAGGATGGACAGGTCCGAACCTTCCAGACTGCCGAGGCGTCGAGAACATATGTCCTCTCTGACGTATATGCAAACGTATAGCGTGGCAGGGGTCGTCTTGGTCTTGTTGCTCAGTTTGCCCCGAGCAGTTTTTGCCTGAGCACCCACACTCAGGAGTGGAGGAGCTTGGTTGTGGATGCTCAGCGAGGGATTCCACAGCGGTGCTCGTGCCCTCTCCTGGGGTAGTCTTACATTTGATTCCGCTATCATGTTGCTTCGGGCCACCTGCACTCATCAGACGAAACGCAGAAGCAGAGCTTCCCCGTCACTCCGGTATTCTGTGAGGTAGTGGTACCACCCCGGCTCGAGCCGGCTTATACGTGCAACAGCAAAAACTGCCGCGTGGCTCTACCACTGTTAGTTGTCACTGTTGTCCATCATACACGCGAATAGGTGGTGATTGTGAGGGCTAGTCAATTTTATTTACAACATAATTACTTATAAGCTCAAGTTTCTATGACGAAAGCACCTTCAACCAATGTAAAAGAAAGGTTTTTAAGTGGCAGCCTCGTACCGATTAGCGAAGTGTGCCATGTTACGTGGTAGAGCCATGCTGCAGCTATATTATGGTTGTAGCACAAATGGATCGGCTCGACCAGCAAAGGAATACGCTCTCACAGAATACCAGCATAAAATAGCAGCTTAATGCTGCTGTGTTTCGTATGTTGAGTGTAGAGAACCATAGACCCTTTTTACTGGAAACGAGGCATTCCATCTTAGTCCTCAGGGGTAACAACGCATCTGCATTTTGATTCTTAATTGGGGAGAGATTTTGATGTTTATGGGCCACAGTATCCACTTACCATCAGGTGGGCTGTGTGCTAGATTGCCACCCTTATTTCAGTTAAAAAAAAAAGTTTAGGGCGTATGGAGTAACGACCTTGTAAGTGATGCAGGTGGCTCAGAAACGTGCTTTGTGGCATTACATTGTATATTAAATGACATCAAAATTTATGTTAAGCTTATATGATTATAATATAAATAATAAAATGAAATAATGTAATTGTAGAAGTGTAGTAGATTTAATTGTAACTATAATATCTGTATACCTTAGGGTTAAATGTAGCGAACGTAATGTTTTTTCAAAGATTTATTATATCTTATACCTGTATTCACAAATAAATAAATGCGAACTTGAATTTTGAATGAAAAAAAAAAACTTATATCGTCTTATTTCTTGGGACACTATTGGAAGTGAGATTTGAATAACAAAATACATTAACCACTGAGAGAACTCACCTCTCAAACTACAAGTTTGTAACAAAGCAGTGAAACGAACAGGTGCTCTAGACGAGTTTCAGCTGTAAATCTAGTAAAATTTAAAAGCAAACTGCACTTACTTATTATGTCAAATTAAACGCGATGGAATTCGTAAAATAAGTTTTATTTAATGTGTAGTATGAGTGTAAATAAATTATTCGACGAGTTTTCTTTAAAAAAAAAATTAAATTTGCAAAATTAAGATATTTTCTAAGGAATTTTATTCGTTGTTTCTTCTCCCAACAGAGGAACCCTGAGGAACTTGGTTTTGAAACGGCACTAGTATAAAATATACATCGACACGTCTATAAAATACTGGTCAGATCGAGAGTAAAGGTTTTACTCTAGTAAAGCGTCATATCTGTGGAACGTGGCAACCGTTGTTGTTTATATGATTATGAAAAAAAAACATCATCGGAAAGCGTGCCATATATTTGCGGCGAATTGTACCTATCTGCTTATTAAGTTTTCTTGTATTTTTTGTTGTAACGCACGCATATTTGCGCCATCTATCATGAGTGCATCTGAGGATGATCCTCTTACGCCAACATATATAATAACCTTTTTAATTGATGAATAATAACCTTTTTGACCATTGAAAAACTAAATTATAAATTTCTTACGTCGTAAAATTTAAAGGTTTTATTTCATTTAATTTTCATTTTTACTTTATTCATATTATGATCGTAAAGCATAAGGACGCGGGTGGCTCAAGACCGTGCTTTGTGGCAATACTTGGGTAAGGTCTGTGTTCAACAGTGGACTTGTGAAAGGCTGTAATGATGATGATAATATTGGTTTTGATGTTTTTTCCCCATTCGCGCCTCAACGGATTCTAAAGAATTATGGAAAGAAAGTATAGTACTAAAGTTTTATGTACGGCCAGGGAAGTGGGTAGGAAACTTCAAGTTTAAATTACGCAGTGATTTTTTCAGCATATGGGTGGACAGCTAAATCCGAAACTATTAAAAATAAAGAAAAATGTACGAGAGAATTCTTATATTTACACTTTCAATTTGGTACTACTACTATTTTTATATTTTAATATCATTTTGCTTTTTTGTCAAATTAATATAATAATGTAGTAATTAAATGTACAAAAATTAAAAAATTGTAATAAGCAATTTCATGCGAATTTTTCTTTAAGAGTGACATACGGGCACACAATTCACTTCACAGCAACGGTGACCAAAGTGACCCTCGATTAAGAATCAAAATACAAATGCGTTGTCCTTCTGAGAACTTAGATAAAACATGTCGTTAATAGTTAATAGAATCTCCGCTTCCCGTTACTCAATACTAAACACAGCAGCTTTATTTTGCTATTTCACACTGGTATTTTATGAGAACGACGTCCTTCCTCGGCGAGCCGATCCGTCCTAACTTTTCTTACCCCCTAGTTCTTTTCAAAATAGTTTTTTATATAACTGAAATGACAAACGAGCCTACACTTCACTTGTTGGCTTGTGGCTACTGCAGGCCATGGTCAACTGTAGCCAACTTTATAAAATAAGGCTACAGATACGTTGTGACTACTAAGGACTAAGATAGAATGCCTCACAACTTGTAATTTTACTGGCTCTTTATACATTTCAGACCGAAACACAGCAATTCAAGCACTGCTATTTGATGGCAGATATAGGTAAGAGGGCGGTACC
This sequence comes from Parnassius orleans, assembly GCA_029286625.1. NCBI lineage: Eukaryota > Metazoa > Arthropoda > Insecta > Lepidoptera > Papilionidae > Parnassius > Parnassius orleans. The sequence continues at coordinate 638,800 of JAGSMP010000212.1, read as the reverse complement.
TACCTAGACGGACTTCTAGGCAGAAAAGCAATCCTACCACCTAGTATTTGGTTCCGACATTTGGGTGCGGTATTTTTTTTGTATTAATATAATTACTATTTAATCATTGACCTTTATAAATATAACACAATCCTCATTGACAATTACAAATCTAAATAATTAGATTCAAGCAACCGATTACAATCGTAAAACAAAGAGAAAGGAAACAGGTGATGCGCAGCAGCATATCCTGATAACAACGCAAAATAATAAAAAACTGCGGTTGCCGATCGCCCTGCCAAGCTCGACAACTATGGCAAATATCCCTCGTGTGAGGCAATCCATGGAGGAGGTCTATGTGCAATGAAAGAGGCTGGATATGTTTGTATATTAATGTTTTAATACAATCACTATGCATCATTTTAACTTGAGAAACGAATACACTAATAATTGTTCTTTATTTTTCTTAATTTGGTTCTCTACGCTCATCATACGAAACACGACAGAATTAGACTGCAATGAATGAACGAAATCAATTAAATGATGGTCGATGCCGCCGATAAGCCTTAAAATTACATTGTTGCAAATACGAGCAAAATGGGCTCGATCCCCATCTACATCACTAAAATGTTAAATGTGATTTTAAACACCATTTAACCACCTGTTCGGCGGTGAAGGAAAACATAGTGAGTGAATCTGAATGTATGAGAAATTAAAAACAAAATATTTCGAGTACAAGTGACGACAGTACGCATCAGGGCAGCGAGGTGAATTGTTTCTTGCTCGAATACCCTCTTAAGTATAATAGGAGACATCTGTCTAAAGTGAATTAACATTATGAGATGCTTCAGTGATCATATTTACTAAAATAAAAATAAGCAAACATTTCGCGCATGTACAGAAATTTTAATACGAAAATGCGAACCGAATTTCTGGCGCAGGAAATCAAACCGCTGATGCGGCTTGATTTGTTGTTAGAATGTGAAATCACATTCTGTTTGAATCATCTGAAATGCAAATGGCGTACGTTAGACTAATATTGACATTAATGTTAATTTTAACGCAATCCTATTTGCATACTACTCAGGTAAATTGAAAATGAACTTGTGACTTTTGACTGCCTCGTGGATCTAGTGTTTGATAGTGCAACTACTGAATATGTGGTCCCAGATTAAGCACGTAAAGCTATTAATCCGGCGCCTGATCTTTCTCCAGTCATATCGGATTGGCAACCAGTGGGACTATAGGAGTGAGGGAATAGAGAGTACACCTGTGCACACACTTGTTCGCTATATCCTACCCTGCGCAGATGGCTAATCCCCATTGAGATCAGCTAGCAGGTTTTACGATTTATTTGGGCTCAGGATTCGCGCCACGAAGGAGTGACAAACGTGAACAGAGCGCAAATAATGCAAACAGTATACTGTGGCACATAGACACATACATCTTTATTCGATTAAGAATCAAAATGCTGATGCGCTATGAGGATACCTCACTGAGGACTAAAATGGAATTATATTAGTAGTAACGATAATGTATTTCCTCCGTCTTGAGAAGTCTCCGGTTCTCTACTCTAAACTTACGAAACATAGCAGCTTTATGCTGGTATTTCACGCTGGTAATTCAGTAGTCTTTCTGCGGTTTAGCCTACTCATATGTGCAGTCATTATGGTATATACAATGCAACGTGGCTCAGTGACATAAAAACCCTAACAATGTTGATGATTAATGATGACGCTCAGTACGTGTCGGAAATTCATGTCTCTGGCAAGGATTTTTGAGGACGTGGAAGTGTTTATAGAGACTTGCCGCCTCGTTAGTATTGATACGTAGGGGGCTGCGTTTACCGACAGCGTGTTAGGATGAGATTCAATGCTTTTAAAGTAGGAACAAGACATAATCTTGAAATATTTAAAGAACTTTAGGGGCTAAATATCGAACATTCTATTGTTAACATTTTATTTTTAATAATATTTAATCTATGTCTATATCGAATTTTTATTGTTAATTTGTGTTTAAATCGATAAATACAAACAAATTTTTGCAAGGTTAGTAGAACTCCTTATCTGTCTGGGATTACGTCTTGGTAGGTACCACACTCTTATCATTTTCTGCTGCCAAAAAGCAGTGCCTGCTCTGCTGTGTTACGGTCTGAAGGGTATAGAGAGCCAGTGTAATTACAGACTTTGAGGCATTCCATCTTAGTCCTCAGAGGTGACAATGCATCTGTAGCCTACTTTTGCAGGCAGTTGACTACAGGTGAATATGGACTACAGTAGCAACTTATTATCTGGAGGACCGTTAGTTTGTTTATCACTTTATTTTAATAAAAAAAAATAGTTATCATAAAGCCCCACATCTATACATACATTTTCCAAGAACGCTGGCTACCTATTTTAGCTGAAGCCCATTTTGGTGACGACCAGCCGTGGATGCAGTCTCTGAGAAAATCCACTATTTTATCCCATGGATTAGTAGCTCTCTACGATAAAATCAGGTAGTAGTCATATCCTTACGGTACAAGAGTGCAGTATAATGGCTATAACTTTTGATTACAGACTAAAAAGAGCTTGTGATGCACTATTTCGTCTCGCAGGTGTCATAAATGTGACATTGACACCAGGAAGTTTTGATAGTCTCTGCTAGATGGCGGTATATCAGTTTCGTATGCACTACATAGAACAGATAAGAATAGATAATTAGAATCCTGACCGGCGATGGAGAGCAGCGTCAAAGAAACAAGACATCAAAGGTTGTAATCCGTCTGCAAAAAAGGCGTAGGGATTGTGGCAAATCCTTCCTACTTTGGGACAGCTCCATGTCTGGCAGTGAGTTTTAATTGATTGTATGTTAAAACTATCTAAATAAACTGAAACTAACTAAAGGTACAAGACATATTTTCTTAAAAATTATTTTTATTTTTCTATGTAACCGTCTCTAACCCGTCCAAATAGTACTCGGCGTTTTTCTCTGCAAAATAATTGTGAACGAAGGTGATTGCCTCCTCATTTGACGAAAATCTCTGTGATCCGAGCGCAAGTTTTTGATGAGGGAACAAAAATAAGTCGCTTGGGGCTAGATCTGGTGATTAATGCGGATGGTCAAGCAGTTCAAACCGTAATTCGTAGATTTTCGCCATAGCAACCGCTGAGGTGTGAAAAGGCGCATTGTCAAGGTTAAACAGGATTTTCTTTTTCTGCAAATGTGGCCGTTATTCCGCAATTTCTGCCTTCAGTTTCTCAAATAATGATACATAGTATGCTCTTGTAATGGTTTTTCCTTTTTGAAGATAATCGATTAAGATAACTCCATGACTAACCCAAAAAACAGTCGCCATCACTTTCCCTGCCGAAAACACAGTTTTTGCTTTTTTTGGAGCCGGTTCCCCCTTTGCAGTCCACTATTTGGCTGTATTTTTGTTTCGGGCGTAAAATGTTGTATTCAAGTTTCATCTACAGTAATTAATCGGTGCCAAAACTTGGATTTATTGCTCCTAAACTGCGCCAACAAAGCGTTGGAAATGTTCATTCGAACACGTTTTTGGTCTAACGTGAGCAAACGCGGCACCCAACGCGCTGACAGTTTTCTTATCCCTAAATCTTGATTTAATATTTGTCAAACACGTTCTTTGGACATTTTCGTACCCTCTGCTATCTCTCTCACTTTAACTTGGCGGTCGTTTAGCACCATTTGGTGAACTTTAGTGATGTTATCGTCAGTAGTTGCAGTTTTTGCACGTTTCGAACGTTTATCGTCTCTCAAGCTCTCACGGCCACGTTTAAATTCAGTTACCCAAAATTTCACTGTGATAAATGATGGTGCAGAGTCCCTATACACAGAGTCCAACTCATCTTTGATTTGCGTAGGCGTATTGTCTTTCAAAAACAAAATTTAATGACAGCTCGATATAATTTTTTTTCCATTTTCACAAAACCACTTTCATCAAGTCACTCAAATGAATGTCAATATACAACTACGCGTCCAAAATGGCTGAAATTTATTGCGTAACTGTCAAAAGATGCCCAACTACATTCACTACCTTTTATTGACGAGTGCTTCCATCTTCACGTTGGGGTCGGAAACTTTTCAGACCACCCTGATATATATAATTATATCTTATATGTATAAACCATTGCGGCTGTATTTTACTGCCCGGGAAGAAATAATTTACTTCATTCGTGTTTTCTTTAAATATATGGGTATAATGTTATGGTTTATACAATAAAATATACATTAGTGGTAAAAGCGAAGTATAATACTGCCCGGATATGGAAGAAGGCGGCTAAGTCACAAAAGCATTTTTCGAGAAAAATTGAAAAAAAAAGCGCGAAATTGGTTTTCTTGATAGATACTGCCCTGATACGGAAGAAGGCGGCTAAGTGCATTTTGCCGATTTTGAGTTTTCAGCACCACTAAACTAAGCAAAAAATTCTCTATCTAATATTGGACTTATATTTTTACGTTTGATAGTTCCAGAGATAGATTAAGCATTTTGGCGGTTAAGTGCAAAATTTTCTTTGCTGTCATACGCTAGAAATCAGTTACAATACATCGCTACGCTACAAAACCGTTAAGTGATTTTAACGATTTATTTTTTAAGTTGAAGTAAAATATTTGATTATGTAAAACTAAGAAAAAATACCGTTAAACACATTTACTAAGCTAAGAGGCAGTTAAGCGTAGTTAATTGCTTTATTCCTTAGCAGCAGTTTTTCTAGGCTATACCTTAATAATATGCTAAAAAGCGGTAAACACTAGTAGTAGAAGCTAAAACACGGCTAAAAACACTTAACTGTTATCAAGCGTAGAATTAAAAAAATATATTAAAATCACATACTTCCCAAAAAAGCAGTCACGGCTTTTTAGTGTATGAATGAAATTGAATTATATTTGAAATAATATTTAAAAAGCGGCAAACTGAATGTGCTACGCTTAAAAGCGTTTAAGAGTAAGTTTAGCAATCGATGTATGCGTGAGGAGTTCGATCAGAGCTCTTGTCAGAGTGCGTCAGAGGTATATTCCTTGGTTTAGACTTTGATTTTGAAAACTATTTTACAGTCCAAAAAAATGTCTTTTCCAATTAAAAGGGACTTAAAACTCAACTTTCCTCATCGTTTTGCCACTTGCAGATCAAATCTAAATTGCGAGGAAGAAATTTAATAGAATATAAAGTAAATAAAATAATTATACTTATTTTTACAATGACATTTTCCACTCATTTTAAATTAAGTTCATATTTTTCTAAACTAGCACCTCCATTGAGATTGCCACATACCACATACAGATTAGTGCTTGACCCAAATAAATATTAAAAAAATTCTACTTTTATATCTTAAAAACCCTGATTTAGTAAGTAATTAAAAAGTCATTAATGGCATATTTTATTCACTAAGTCTCTAATATGTAAAAAAATTATCGTTATATTCATAACAAAATAATATTAACATACGCTGCGGCCAAGGAGTTTTATGCATGCAAGGCCAAAAAAATTTTGAAAATCAAAAAGTTATTTTTGACCGTTATTATTAGGCATGACATATTAATCCTTACGAACGAAATTAACTTTATCATCAAGACAATTTTATGAAGATAAATTTTGCTCTTTATTGCATGTTATTTGAACGCATAATTTAAGAGATAATGAAAAATTACAATAATTCGACACTAGGCTCTGTGCGTGAACGACACCTAGCCACCCGATCAGAATCTAAAAATAAGCTGAGTGAAATGTCGCGTGGCGCAGACGGCGGGTGAAACCGCGGGGCATAGCTAGTACAGTAGAAAGTGTTTCCTATTATCTCGGTCTCCTCTATGTGCCGTGCTTTAAAGATGGTTAGTATAACTTTTAACTGTAAATATAAAAAAAGAATTAAAAAATTACAAATTTATCAAATAAATAAAATTAATTATATTGAATTAAATTATCATATCCAAACCATTCTTATCAATCCACGCTTTTATATCTTACCGATTTATGGACCAACCTGAGAGTCAATCAATTTTTGTTCGATAAGATGAATTTACCTGTAGAATGAAATAGATGTGGCTCTTACAAAGCAATTTTAGTCGGAAGAAAATATTCTTTTGATTTAGTTAATGCACTAAAATTTAGGCTCTACATGTCTAAAAATAAGAATTGTAACATTAAACTGCTATTAAATTAAACTTTTATCTTATATTTTACGCCGCACTTGTGGTTAAAGTTATGAAATGAAATAAATAATTTGCTGAGAAATATTTTTATTTTATATTTCATTTCAACTGTAGGTTTCAAATAAATTCACTTCTACCGCGTGTGAACTGCACACATGCTTTTTTTTATTTTACACATTGAATAATGCCTTGGTAACAAAGACAAGAAGTTAGTGAGCATGGCAATAAAAGAGGCAGCAGAAGACCATAAATCATTTAAACATAATTAGTGGGCACATTGGTCACGACTGGCTCCTCGTTTTTTAATACTTGATTCACTTTTATTTTGACCATACTCTATGGATCTCTTAACTGATTCTGAATCAATTTACAAAATCTTGTCGACTCCAAATTTGAATATCTCACTTGCGTGAGATATTCAAAATTGATTATTCGCAACACGAAAATGAGGATACACAATCAATTGACGTAACAGAAAACGAATAAAACTGAATATTTTTTGTTTTGAAGAAATGGTATTATCTGTAAGCGATGTATATAATTGTAATGAATTGATAGCTATAGATAAAAACTGTGTGCCACCGATGAACATGATCCAGAATAACTTCAAATCTAAAGAAGATAACAATTAATTTATTAATTACTCCTTGGCACCCACTGTATCACTTCCAAAATATGTCAAAGAGCACCATAACATTGAGTTAGCCGATAAAGATTTTAACTCCGATGATTCATTCACCATTAAACATGCCGCTGAATAGCTCCACATTCGAAGAAGTCTACAATCTGTCCGTAAAAGTCTGTAAAATTAGTTACTGCTTGCCGTCTACAGTACGTCTTCTAGTATCAATAGAAGAGCGCCATTATTAAGAATAAAGCGGTGAAGATTTTGACTCTGACGATTCTGTAAAAGATAAGGACTACGTGCCGTCAGTGGACATGCCACAAAACAGTTCTGATTCCGAAGAAGACGAAAATCATTCTATATCATAAATAAATAAATAAAACAGATTCATCAGATCAGATTTGACAGAAGATGAAGAATTATAATTGAAAAGAGTTTAGTAGAGCATCACATCATCACATTTAAAAAAAAACCAGGGTCTATAAGAATAAAAATCGTTGTCTTGTTTTCCTAATAGCTGTTAGTGCTAAGCATAAATAAAATTTTGATATTCTTTAAACTAAAGCACATTTTTATTTTACACTTAGCAACTTTTCAAACTTACATAATAATAATGTACCTATGCTCATGCTAACCAAAAAAGGCGTTCCGTGAGATTGATGTTCATTTAACTACCTTTTAGTTTAGTTGCACTTGTATTTAATTTGATTATTTGCTGATAAACTATACTATAAGGCCGTCAAATCACAAAACAGCAATAAATCGTAGTCTAAGAGTATAATTTAAAGAATGCGTCAGAAATCAAAAGAAAGTTAAAGTAGGTTAGCCGCATTTTTGCGTATGATTATTGTCAGTGCTACACTAAAAAGCAGTTAGGGTATACTTAACTGCCTTTTAAATTGTGATAACTATTCAAATATAATGTTTCAATACTTACGTTAACTACATTTTTGGATTTTACAGAACAGGATGTCAATAATTTCAGTCAAAAATATTTATGAAAGATTCGTAATTTTTTTTTACATACATTCCAATAGTTGAAACTTTTTTCTCAGTGATATCTGCGATCATCGTACATCGGCGGCGCAGACAAATTTCAATAGCCTCACATATCATCCTTGGCAGGAATCGATGTTTTTTCGCGAGGATTTGTGGTCTATCAAATCTGATGTAATGGCGGGGGCCGTCTAGGATATCAGATATACCTCAAAACTTGAAAACTAGACTGTACAACCAGTGCGTGTTTCCAGTGATGACATATGGAACTGAGACGTGGTCCTTCACTGCTGGTCGTATGAGGAAGCTCAAGGTCGCTCAGCGAGCTATGGAGAGGGCTATGCTCGGGGTTTCTCTGCGTGATAAACTTAGAAATGAGGATATCCGCAGAAGAACCAGAGTGACCGACATAGCCCAACGGATTAGTAAGCTGAAGTGACAATGGGCCGACCATATAGCTCGAAGAACCGATAACCGATGGGGAAAAAAGGTTTTCGAGTGGCGGCCTCGTACCGGCGGACGAAGTGTAGGGCGTCCCCCCACTAGATGGAGTGACGACCTGGTAGGACATGCAGGAAGTCGATGGATGCAGGTGGCTCAGGACCGTGCTTTGTGGCATTCCTTGGGGGAGGCCTATGATCAGCAGTGGACTTGTGATGGGCTGTAATGATGATGATGATGAATGATGTCTAGGATATGACCACAAACTGTAGACTTTTCTTGTGGACATTCAGACGTCGAACACTTCAGTCCTTCTTGTGACCGTGGGTGCTGTAAAGTGCTCGAAATTTCAGGAATAAAAATAAGTTAACATACGCGATAAAATCCGAAAAAACTAGTTTTATTTGAATGTGTAGTGTTCGCGTAAACATAAGAAATCATTATGGTTTACGGTCTTCTACTTCTGAAATCATTATGGTTTACCTCTTTTATCGCCATGCTCACTAACTTCTTGCCTTTGTTAACCAAGGCATTATTCAATGTGTAAAATAAAAAATTATATAAATACTCAAGTAATGTAAGAGAGAGGAGGTCAGCTCCCTTACGTTCGGAAAGTATTTAATATCAAATGAGAAAAAATATCAATTAGTTTATGAAATTGGTGTATAACAGGTATGGTAATTTTACACACGGCTTCATCCACATTTATGTACAAGAAAGACTATTGTCAGACATTTTGACCGAGCAGCAGTAGTAGCAGCGCATGTCTACCTCAAATTGAATGGAAACTCCTCGGCCGCAACTTATTTTAATATTATTTTGTTATGAATATAAAGCTAATTTTTTTACATATTAGACACGTACGGAATAAAATGTACCATTATTGACTACTTTTTAATTACTAACTAAATCAGGGTTTTAAGTTATAAAAGTAGCTACATTTTTTAATATTACTTAGGGTCAAGTCTTAAGCTGTATGTGGTATATGGCAATCTCAATGGTGATGCCAGTTTAGAAAAATATGAACTTAAGTTTAAAATGAGTGGGAAATTTCATTTTAAAATGAAATATAACTATTTTTTTTTCTTTAAATTTTATTAAATTTCTTTTTCGCAATTTATGTTTGATCTTCAAGCGGCAAAACGTTGGAGGAAAATTGAGTATAAAGTTCCTATTCATTGGAAAAGACACATTTTTTCGGACAATAAAATAGTTTTCAAAATCAAAATCCAAACCACGGAATATGCCTCTGACGCACTCTGACAAGAGTTTTGTGTGTCTGATCATACTTGCCTAAGAAATTCTTCACGCACACATAAAGTTACACTTTAACGCTTTTAAGCGTAGCAAATTCAGTTTACCGCTGTTTAAATATTATTTCAAATATAATTCAAAAGTTCATCATACACTAAATAGCCATGACTGCTTTTTTGGGAAGTATGTGATTTTAATATATTTTATTAATAACACTTGAAAGCAGATAGGTGTTTTTAGCCGTGTTTTAGCTTCTACTACTATTGTTTACCGCCTTTTTAGCATATTAATAAGGTATATCCCAGCCAAACTGTGCTAAGAAATAAAGCAATTACTAAAGCTAAACTGCCTCTTAGCGTAGGAAATGTACTTAATTGCATTTTTTCTTAGTTTTACAAAATCAAATATTATACTTCTACTAAGAAAATAAATCGTTAAAATCACTAAACGGTTTTATAGCGTAACGGTGCATAGTAACTGATTTCTAGCGTATGAGAGCAAAGATAATTTTGCACTTAACTGCCAAAATGCTTAATCGATCTCTAAAACTATCAAACGTAAAAATATAATTCTAATATTGGCCCATAGATAATTTTTTGCTTTGTTTAGTGGTGTTGAAAGCTCAAAATCGACAAAATGCACTTAACCGCTTTCTTCCGTATCAGGGCAAAATAGTAGTTTCCAGTAATTTAAAAAAATGGCGGGAATTGACCGCCGCGATGGATGACGGTTACAGATTGTCAATATTTGACACATAGCCGGGATGGATGACATTTATTGTTGAGGGGATATCAGGTCATGTTGGTGTACATGCACAAAGACAAATATCCAGACCTAGAACAATTATTTGTAGGCCATATATATACTTGTTCCAGTAGAGTTTCCACTAGCCTGTCGTTGCTCTTGTGAGGATGTTCGCGATCAAGTCAATTTTTTTTTCAAAAATAAAATGTTATTTATAAAACTAAACTAATCAAAGAAGAAAACCGATAGTATTCGTTCAGAAGATCACTGTACTAATTACTTCAGATTACGGATAACCTTTGTGCATTAAATATAGCTAGAAAACGTATCTACAATTAGGTAAAGCTTGTCTTTTAATGGACATAAATAATGATTAAAGAAAAATAAACATAAACCGAAAAGGAATAAGGGTATTTTTACATGTACGCACATAGCGCTGTGTCGAGCGTAATTAGTGGTATAATAGCTAGTACCAGCGCGTTCATATGATCACGGTCGAAACGTGGCGTGGGGCAACGAGCCAGCTATTTGACTATAGGAAGAAGAAATATTCACCATGCAAATCAAATTTAAACACGTTTTTGTTAATTTAATAAGTCCTCGTTAAATTGCTAATGTGTCGTTACACATAGATAAAATTTTAACTTTGTACCAATTCCATTTGTGCATATTCGGCTCACTGGTTCGTATCCGCACTGCTTTAGCTTTACTGTTATTTTTACCGTTACAGCCTATCACAAGTCCACTGTTGAACATGGGCATCTCTCATAGGGGAATATTTTTCATAGTTGCAATGCTTGGCAGGCAGGTTGGCAACCGCAGTTTTTATATTTTAGTTACTAGTAGGAAGACGCTGTTGGCCATCTCCTGGTTTGTTTCCCTCAGTCGCCTCTTACGACACCTACGGGACGAAATGGGTAGTGGATATTCTGACACGGCCACTACACTGTCTTTAGACATAAAGAATTTAAAAAAGGATCGCAGCTCTAAGGAACTTTTAATACTGAATAAATCCCAGATTCGCATAGTACGAAGTTTCTCAACTAGTGACGGAGGCCTTTGATAGTTGTCCAGTTACCATAGGAACTACAGACAGTTCCTATGGTAACTGGATTGAAATTTAGAAAAAACAGCTACACCTTGGTCGTTTTGTAGGATGAGGTTTCTACCTCAGATCTTCAGTAAGTTAAGTGTTTGCTTTGCTGAAGTGCTTAGATGGACTTGGATGACTCAAAACTACCTCCGCATATACAAAAGTAATATTTTATTTGATCTGAAAACAACTCGTTGCAAAGTATAACCTATAATTACGTCTTCAGTGCGAAGATTTGTGTTTCTGTAGAAGTTCGATTAATCAAATATTATGTTACCACATATAATATTTTTTGGAGGTTATTGGATTTTATTCCTTAAGAATCGATTTTCATGTATAGCCCGCGGTACACAAATTAGATGGGGAGCGTGATCGAGTGTTAATAAAAAGTGAAGTCGATGTGTTGCGGGGCGGGGTCTTATATTCGACTTCATTCTGTAGGTAATTTTATTGCACAAATTGGTTTACTTGACTGTCAAGGTGACGCGACTAATATGACATGAACATTCTTAAGGAGTAAACTTCAGTCGCGCGTCGGAGCTGATATGCATTTTGAAGTTATACTTCTTTTGGCGCGTTTGAGAAAAATGATGAGAGAGAATTTTTTACGATGCGCGCACACCTACACCTAAAAACGACACTATGACGTTGTTACGATGCGCGCGCACACCGAAACCTAAAAGCGACAACTTCAGTTGGTAATTTTCTGTCAACTGTCAAGTTTTCGTGGGAACTGATAACTATATTCAAGGTAGTTATTCAAATATATATGAATCTATAAAACGTATTTTATTTTAGTTTTTGTTTTGTTACGCTAAAGAAGTATAACTTCCTTCGTGCGTACATAAGTACACACACACGTTTTTGGAACGAAGTTCCTTATCGCACGGTACGAATTTGACGGATGGGAGCTAGGCAAAAAAAAGTGTAAGATTTTTCCATAGACTTAGAATATACTGGCGTATAGAATATACCGACATAGTGTGCAAGGGAGAAGAAAATTTCTTATGGCAAAAATGCAAGATAGAAAAGGATACCAAATCTCATGACTCTGTATCAACACACAAGCAAATGTACTCATTTGTTTGTGTGTTGTTTGTAAGTAAATGACATTTTCCCCAAAAATTGGGGAAAATGTAATAGTAGTCATAGTCATTGAATTAATATTTAGGTTGCGTTTAGAATTATTTAATAAAGAGAAAAATGTAACATTATTGATTGTTGTTAACTTATGTAATATTTAAATTATTTATATACGTAATATCTTGTATTATATTCACAAATCTATTATGTAATTATATTATTCTGTTAGAAGCACTGATCTCGATTCTTGCCATTCTAAGAATCTACGTGATATATTTAATTTAAATCGGTTTCAACGTAAAGGTTACAACATATAACTTGCACAGAAGGGATATAATATTAGAAGGAATTACGATACTTAAGAGTGCGTTCAGCTTCAAGTGATTATTATTATTACTTTATTGGATATTTTGTTTTGCATTAAAATAAAATAAGATTTGGAAGGAGATAAACTATTAAAATACTACATGAAATTAAAAATGTTTATTAAATAATATAAAATAAAATAAAATAAAATATACCCAAGTACTTAAAAAAATATCTCTTAATGACCCTGAAACTGCAAATGTTTTCTGAACAACTGCCGCTTTGATGACGCTATCCTCGAAATGTTATCTTTTTTAGATTCATAAAAGAATCGAACTCTTAGATAACGTTCTACAATAAGCCGCGTCAGATTTGTGTCGTGATATTGTGAATTGACGTGCTCTTATACAAAAGGAAATAGAGAACGACCAATGAGTTTGGCCATATTTTAAGACATAGCTCTTTCTCTGAATTGCTTTTCTGTGCATTATGCTTAATATAATTTCGAAGATTATTTTCAGCAATACTACAAATGGAGTAAACTTCTTTAAAAACGTAAATTGATCCTCCTTGGTCGCTTATATGTGAATGAGACTATTGGCAGTATGTATGTATTTTTTTCAATATGCATTTTTTTATAATTATAATAATAAGAAAAAATGGGGTAAAATATTTTACTATGCCTAGCAACATTTTCATTATATTGGCGTCTGTCAAATTTATTATTTATTATTTTGTTTTGATGAATGTTTTTTACAAAAATATAAGATGCTAGGCAGTACTTATCCGTGAAATGAGATTTTTAATTTTTTTTCGTGATTATGTTGTGATGAGTTGTGACACCCTTTCACAGTACAATACGTAATTTTTTTGAAAAATTGTGCGAGCTATTTACACGACTACGTGGACTTGAGTACTAACGCGCCAAAAGGCGTACTTAGCCTTTAAAACTTGAAATGGCTTCACTTTGCGTGCGCCTGCTGCGGTTCTTAGCCTAATAATTCTATGAACCCAACTAAGTATCTATTTATCAACCAAAATAAATGTATAACCTTACTTAACCAACCGCACAGTCTCACGGTCACACTAGTACAATATTCATAGCATTACGCTATTTTCCCCAAGGGGTTGAGCGGAGCTTCGGATTATATTCCCAAATCACAATGATAAAACTTTTAGCGTAGTTAGGTATAGACATTTAGTAATGTTCCTGAAGCGTCACTAGATGCCCACGCATGAGACGCGATAGTATAAATTCCATAGTATTTGATACTCACAACGCTCGATGCCCGATTCATGCTTGATGGCCGAAGACATTTTGCCGAGGGCTTAAATAGCATGATTCATCGCCTACAGCCTTAGTCGTAGAGAGGAGGAACTCGTGGTTAAGTAATAGGTGCGCGGATCAATAGATTTGCGAGATTAAGTTTCACTTGCCGCGGTAAGTCCATGAATAAGTGACTATTTTGTTAACGTACCGAGATTGAGAGAATAGAGAGTGCATCTGTATCCTCAGACACTTGGTGTACTTTAATCTGTTAAGATCATTATGTTTTTAAAATTCATGCAACTAAAATTATAATAAGTTTATTATTACTTTATACTTTTCATGGACAGTTGAAAGAATATAAACATGAAACATGGTGAAGCCTCATAAACATATTGACCTTTAAACAGAGCAATTTAATTTAACTGTAATTCCTACAAGGTTCCTTATTTAAATTATTAAGTTTACATTCATATTTAAGTCGAATGTTAAAATAAACTTCTATAATGTATTTAATTATTAATTATTAAATGTTTGTAATTATCAAAAGTAATACTTATATGAAAAATAAAGCACCCAATATGTACTCCGTGTGCCCGCCCCGTTTTTTATTTCCCCATCAAAACATTTTATAAAATATATAAAATATAAATAGGTATATACTTAGTTAAGTATCTACCTATTTATATTAACAAAATGTTAAAAAACAAATTCCGGGGAAACTATCCATGGCAGTAAATATTTTTCTCCAAAGATCATCGAAAATAAAACTTTCCGATCTGGTTCTTGGGGAGTTTTTTTTTAAATTTATCGGTAGAGTCACCTGGGATTTTATACATTTGAATTAAAATTCAACAAAAGGCAGGTAGGTTCAGCTTATTCCCAGGAACATGTTATATAAATATTTTTTAATTATTTTAGAACTATCATGGTAAAAATTCAGTTAATTTTTGAAGTTATTCAATTTCGTGCACTAAACAATTTATTTAAATCTTTTTACCGCTTCCTTAACAATCATTTTTCGATAGTCCTTGTAAGTAAAATGTACATCACTAGCTAACGCACACAATGACAAATCAAAATTGGTCACGCGTTTTCGGGCTGTCAGGTCGTCTATACGCCAGTATATTGTAAGTCTATGGTCGTAACTGAAAAATCGAAAAATGATTAAAGTTACTTACTAAAAATAACCACTATTACACTCTAAATAATTACAAAATGTCTAGGAGCTATTTTTGCGTGCCGACTTGTGCCGACCTGTCATTCAAAATCGGTTACAGAGTCATGAGATTTGGAATCCTTTTCTATCTTGCATTTTTGCCATAAGGAATTTTCTGCTCCCTTGCACACTATGTTGGTCTATACGCCAGTATATTCTAAGTCTATGGTTACGACTCCCTTTCTATAGCGCGAGCGAGATGGAATAATATCCATCTCCCTCGCAATTTTTCTTATCTTGCCATGAATTTTTTTTATTTTAAATGACTCTTCATTTTATGAGACGCTAGTAATTCATTTATTTGCATTTGTGAATCAATAATATAATACGTTTATCAATAATAATATACTACGGAAGGAACTTCGTTCCAACCGGGTGTTCCACGACACTCACGCATGTTTTTTTTTATAACATAGGATGTCAAGCATGCACACAATCCACCTGATGGTAAGTAGATTCTATGGCCCATAGACATCTAGATTTATCCTCAATTAAGAATCAAAATACAGATGCGTTGTCACCTCTGAGTACTTAGATGAAATGCCTCGTTTCCAGTAAATAGGTTCTCCGGTTTTCTACACTCACCACTTAGAAACACAAGGAGAATTAAGCTGCTATTTTACGCTGGTATTCTGTGAGAGCGTGATACTATTGTACTGTACCACGGTCGAGCCGACCCATTCGTGCTACAACCATAATATAGTTGCAGCGGGTTTCTACCACGTATTTCACTTATATAAGTATTATCGATTAAAAATTAAAATGCAGATGCGTTGTCACCCCTGAGGGCTAAGATGGGGTGCCTCGTAACCTGTAAAATCGGTTTTCTTTTCTCGTCACTCACCAAACGAAATACAGCAGCATTATTTTCTTTCTCGCTAAATACGATAAAACTTTGGTCAGTTATAGAATACGCACCCGCGACATTCTGACAAGTAAGACGCACTGCAACGTATGCGAGGCATAGCTAGTACGAAACAAATGAATGTAATAAAGTAAACTTTAAATGAAAAGTAAAACCGACTTTAGTTATTTCCACATAATAGTTTCTGAAGTCCGTGCTAAGAAACATAGTGTATCGAAGAATTTAATCCCCGACTTCAGAAGTAATTACATGGAAATTAATTAAGAAAAGTGCTGGTAGGTTTTCACGGCACGGTTCTTTGAACGATGTCATCCGAAGGACTCTTGTCTCTATAAATGTTCCCTCGGTTTTAGAGCCTTGTGGAATATTTAGAGACGATGGCAGGAGACCCGACGGTATGACATTGGTCCCTTGGGAGAGGTAAAGCTAGTGTGGGATGCTACTTGCGTAGACACTTTGGCGGTCTCTCATCTCAGGGGTACCTCGTTCAGAGCCGGAGCGGCATCAGAGGCAGCTGAACTGAGTAAGTGGCGCAAATATGAGTCTCTGAGAGATGACTACATATTTGTGCCATTTGCTGTAGAGACTATCGGTCCGTGGGGTCTACGTGCGAGGAAGTTCTTAAAAGAACTCCATCCGTGGCTGGTTGTTGCTGCTGGTGATAAGAGGGCTGGCTCTTTTCTCGCTCAAAGGCTAAGTATAGCCATTCAGCGGGGGAACGCAGCCAGCGTTCTTGGCACGATACCGCGTGGAGTAGGACTGTTTGATAATTAAATTACTAGTTTTAGTTTTTTTTTTTTAATTATAGTTTTTAATATTGTATATAATAAAATATTGTATATTGTGTTATGTAAATTGTAAATGAAAGAGATAATTATACACAAATATCAATACTTTTAAGTTTTCGAAGTAAATAATTACATTTTATTAAAAGTTTGTTTAGTACCGTTTTTGGTTGGTTTGAAAAAAATATTGCAAGTGAAAGGTTAATTTTAAGTTAGAGGGGCGCTTAAATATTAGGTCCTTACATATGAAATTGGCGTTTTGTACGGGAGAAATACAAAGTCAATTTTTTTTTGTAAAATATATTTAATTAGTCAAAGTATGCACCGTTGTTATCTATGCACTTTGCCATCTCATAGGTACTTCATTGATCCCTTTACTAAAAAAACCATGGGGGCGAGAATCAATAAACTCTTTGAAGGCGGTTTGGACTGCCGCATCGTAGTTGAATTTTTATTACTTGTAAGAAGTTGTCCAAATTCCGGAAAAAATGGTAATCTGTTAGAGCAAGGTCCGGGGAGTACGGTGGATGTCGCAGACATTCCAATTGTAGCTCATCTAACTAAGTGGTTGTTTGTTGTGCAATGTGTGGTCTTGCGTTGTCGTGAAGCAGCAGTGGCCTAGAGCGATTGACCAATCTCGGTTGTTTAGCAGCTAGTTCTTCCTTCATGGTTTGCAGTTGCTGACAAAAGATATCTGCCGTAATCGTTTGGCCAGATTTTAGAAAGCTGTAGTGAACGACAATGGCGCTAGTCCGCGAAACACTCACAAGTAACTTTTTCTGACTCAATTTTCGTTTAGGGCAGGATTTGGCTGGGTCTCCAGGGTTCAGCCATTTTTAATAGAATTAGTGACAAACGAGCACACAGTCCACCTGATGGTAAGTGGTTGCTGTGGTTCATAGACATCTACATCTATCTTCGTTTGCGAATTTAAATGCAGATGCGTTGTCAGCCGTGAGGACTAAGATACAATGCCTCTTTCCAGTAAAAGGGTCTCCGGTTCTCTACACTCACCATACGAAACACAGCAGCATTAAGCTTCTATTTTACGCTGGTATTCTGTGAGAGCGTGGTCCTTCCAGTCGAGCCGACCCATTCGTGCTACAACTATACTATTAATATAGCTGCAGCATGGCTCACCACGTAAAAAATTAGCGACTAGCGCTTCCGATTATCGTACAGTATCCACTTTTCATCACAAGTAATGATTCGATTTAAAATCTCTTCATTATTGTGTCGGTTGAGCAAAGTAACACAGCAGTCGACGCGTGTTTGCAAGTTCGATTCACTCAATTCATGAGGTACCCATCGTTCAAGTTTTATTTTACTTTCCCGATTTGCTTCAAGTGGATTAATACAGTTTGATCACTTACCCCGAAGCCTGCAGCTATCTCTGAAGTGCTTTGTGATGGATCCGCTTCCAAAATAGCCTTTAATTCTTCATATTCCACTTTGGTCTCCGGCCGTGCACGGGGTTGGTTTTGAAGGTCGAAATTTCCAGAACGAAAACGTTGAAACCAAAAACGTACCGTGCTTTCTTTTGCGACACCAGCGCCGTACACATCATTAATCCTTCGAGCTGTTTATGCAGCACTGGTGCCACGGTAGAACTCGTACTCGTAAATATACCGATATTTCATGTTTTCCATTGTGCGGTAATAAGCGACGCCAAATAATAAAATAATGAGGAAAAACAAATGAATGACTGCTTTCGAAACTAAAATGTACCAGCTAAATGAGTTTATAAATTTGAATTTGGAATTCTTAACCAAAGAGGAGATATTTCAGATCAAAGTGGTCAGTACGACAAAACGCTAATTTCATATGTAAGGACCTAATAGTAACTTTTTTCTTTAAATTTATATGGGACTTCCAATAAAGTATAAGTATTTTTGACTGCCTCGTTGTTATATTGGTCGTAATCGCGACTACTGTTCATGACGTTCAGTTCAGAGACAGTCAGTTCAGTTCAGAGTCAGATCAGAGGTTTAACTCAATTTTTTACGCACATGTTATAATATATAATCTGGTGGAACATCTTCATGATACAAGAGAATCACATAATTGGGAGTAGGTATTTTGTTATTTTTTTTCATAGTCCATCTGATGGTGAGTGGATACTGTGGCCCATAGACATTTACATCTCCTTCTTATCATCCTGGATTAAGAATAAAAATGTCTTAGATGGAAAAAAGGAATTAGATGGAATGCCTCGTTTTCAGTAAATAGGGTCTCCGGTTCTCTACACTCACCATACGAAATACAGAAGCACTAACCTGCTATTTTACGCTGGTATTCGGTGAGAGCGTGGTATTTCCCCGGTCGAGCCAACCCATTCGTGCTAAAACCTTAATATAGCTATAGCGTGGCTCTACCACATAAAAACAAGAACACAAAAGAAAACTCAAATGTTTAATATTTACTAGATGGAAGAATTTATTTTCTACTTAGGAGTCTGTTTGGGTGATACCACACTATTCTGGATAGATATTACCTTAACTGAAAAACTGAAGGTAGCCGGGTTAACTATGACATTGGGACGTCAAACACTTCAGTACCCCCCGTGACCATGGGTGCTGTAAAGCACCCGAAACGTCGGGAATTAAAATAGTAAATTAAACGCGATAAAATCCGTAAAAATAGTTTTATTCAATGTGTAGTGTTCGCGTAAATATAAGAAATCATTAGATATTACCTATTTCTGCCGCCAAGCAACATTGCGTGCACTAATATGTTCCAGTTTGAAGGGTATATAGAGCGATTACAATTACTGGCTGTCAGGCACTCCATTTAAGTTCTCAGAGGTGACAACACATCTGTAGCCTTCTAAGTTTGATGTTGGTTTCACGTGTCTATGTACTTCTGTACCCAATTACCATCAGGTGGTTTGGAAGTTAGTTTGCCAAAAACAAAGATGTTAAAAATTAGTTAACTAAATTAAAATAATGTTTCGTACATAGTTTGAAGAGCACCTCCCTGCCCTCCTTAAATTGCGTGCACTATCCCCTCACCACTAATCCTAACACCACTACTCCCAACACCCCTACTTCCAACATGACTATTGCCAACACCACTACTCTAAGAAAGACACACCACCGTCGATAATACGTGTTTCGCCTCTAGACGAGGCGTCCTCAGGTTTTACTCTGGTAAGACAAATCGTTTTATCTTATTACGCGTATCTTAGCTAATTAATTTTGAACATCTTTAATATAATGGATTTTCGCAAGGTTATCCATTATATTAAAGATGTTCAAAATTCCTATTCCTATCACTTTCCGCCTGTTCCTATTACTTATTTCGGTTGTCACTTCAATTGTATTATAAAATATACATACATATTAAACCTCAAAGTATTAAGTAACTCAATGGCAAGTTTCTATCCTTTAATGTAGTCAGTAGTGTGAGCGAGGAACCTCAGTTCTATGTGCACAAGTAGAAATTATATTACGGCTTCCATAACGGCTGATTGACATGTGCTTAGCGGCTTAGTTTATTTTCTGTGAAAATTGCTATCAAGCATGGGGGTAGTAAAATCTCTGATCCAAAACAAAAACCAAAAAGAAGCCAAGCTGTTTGGCGAAAGAAATGAATTATCTTAACTTTTTTATAAATATTTCACGATTCTCGAGACTCGGATAACGATTAGCCAAAAATATATATTAATATTATAACGTTTTTAAGATATTATAATAACAAAGATGTGATAGGTGGCTAGAATGCTAAGCAAGTAAAACAATCGGTACATTCGTTTTTCATAAATGTCCCATATACATATAAATATGGGACCTTCAAGTCAAAGACCAAAATGGGATGAACTCTTTATTTTTCTAAAAAAGATGTTTGTATTTTTTTAAACCCAAAACCATTCTAATTTAAGGTTCCTTTAACCAAAGATTGAACAGCGATAAAGATTGAAGCCAAAGATTGAACAGAGGCATTTAATCCGTCATTTTGTACATGTCTGTGCATACATAAATAAAAAAACAAAAATAATAATTATAATTACACTATTTTACGCATATTTTGTTTCTTATTGTTAATTAACTGACGACAAGGTATAATAGGCCTCTACATAATATTCAGGTATTACAAAGAGAGCTTGACAAGGTAGAGGTAGTTACATCATAAAAAGTTTAACCAACACTGTTTATGACAACCTGGTACAGTTACGACTATCTCATACTAAAGACAACATACATTTACTTGGTTCTTTGTAAAGTTTTGTGTTAATATTATATAACAAGAAAGCCGTCCTTCTTTAACAAAGATAAAGTACGCTTTTAAATTTTCATACAAACTTTTAAGTGATTTTAAGAGCCACAGATAACATATACACGGAAAAAATAGGTATTATAGTAGAGGAGACCATGGGAGGTCAACCTTCACCCATCTGATAACCAGGTGAGACCTATATGTTTATGAAATTTTATTGATTTATAAACACGTCTATATTATAAACACGACTGTAAAGCCAGTGCGTGTTGCCAGTGATAACTTATGGAACTGAGACGTGGTCCTTCACTGCTGGCCGTATTAGAAAGCTTAAGGTCGCTCAGCGAGCTATGGAGAGGGCTATGCTTGGGGTTTCTCTACGTGATAAACTATTAGTAAGCTGAAGTGGCAATAGGCCGGTCATATAGCTCGAAGACCGACAACCGATGGGGAAAAAAGGTTCTCGAGTGGCGGCCTCGTACCGGTAGGCGAAGTGTAGGGTGACCCCCACTAGATGGAGTGACGAGCTGGTAAGACATGCAGGAAATCAATGGATGCAGGTGGCTCAGGACCGTGCTTTGTGGCATTTCTTGGGGGGAGGCCTATGTTCAGCAATGGACTTGTGAAGGACTGAAATGATGATGATAAACATGCCTATGATATGCCTTGCGTTTAAAAGTGTTCATGACTATTTTTAATTAAATTAATTTAAATCAATTTTTTTCATAACCTTTACTCTTTTGATAACCGAACAAATTTAGTTTAAATAGATACTTTTTAACATGGAGAATATGCCTTGATAGCCTTGCCTACTTATTTATGTTCAGGGCTAGCTGGAAAGCAGGTATGAACAGTTTTTTTTGGATTACTTCCAAACTAATGTATCGATCGATCCTAAAATCTAATCAGCCCGGACAACGATATCTTTTGAATTTCTTTTGAAAATTTTAAAACATGTTCACTCTCAAAGTCCACCTATTATGACATATATTTTATGAACATTTTATATCATAATAGGTGGACTTTAAACGCTTTGCATTTGAAATTAAGGAAGTTACAGGTATGGCTTGTAGGCCAACCGTATTTTTACATGTTTGTTATTCAATATCTTCGTCAATTGTGAACCGATTTGAATGATTAATTTTTATGAAATACGTTATATTTACAGGTTGTCCCATATAAATTTGGAAAAACACTTCATTCCTATGGGTGGCAAAATAGGGTATGGAGTTTTTAATGTCTTTATGTTGTTATTGAGATTGTGATTACTTAGTCCACTGACTACAAGAAATTCTCAGTAGCTGCCTTGAGTCAGGAAGTTGGTGGTGTTTCACCCTCATGCTTCGGAAAGCACATAGGTCCTGCGCCTGATCTCTCTCCGGTCGTGTGGGTTTACCGTCCCATTGGACTATGAGAGTTAGGGAAAGAGGTGCATCTGCATACACTCAGGCACTATAATCCTGTCCTGCGCAGATGGCTAGCCTCCGTTGAGGCTGGCCGCTGTTGTCGGAATTCAGTCTGAATGAGATAAGTCTACTCAAGTGGGTTAAAAAATTATCTTTTAATCAAAAGTTTTTACTTCCGATCTCAAAGAACTAAAAAGAACAAAATAATTTCACAATCTTAATTCGATGTTTTAATTCTTCTGTACACTATGTCTTAGCACCGGCTTTAGGAGGAGGTTTATGAAGCAATTTATCCACTACGCTGCCCCAGTATGTGTTGGTGAACTTCAGATGTAGATGTAATATTTTATTCCTCACACATGCAGGTTTTCCCACCATGCATGTGTTTACAAGAAATGCAGTTAAATTTCGTATGAATTCAAAAATATAAATACTAAGCAAAGTACGTGATCAACCTGGGTACCGCCGGAACCAATGGAATTGTAAATTATTGCAATAAGTGCTGCAATAATTTCGGTCAAGCTGACCCATTTGTGCAACAAGCTACAACCATAATACTTGGCTCTGCTGCACCTAAAAGCTCTCATAGATGACAACGAAACTCTGTAGTTTTATAATATTGGCTGACACATATAGATGGTATTAATAACACACGTCAGAACTTATTTTTGATATAACAACTTCTCCAGTGTGAAGTACCACCGGATAATGGTAAGGACTCTAGAGCGAATGCCTGTATATAGCACTTAAGGTCGCTATTGTTAATGAAAACTTGTGTTTAAGAGACTCATTTATTAAAAATAACCATGTATATAATGAAAAAAAAATACACTATGTATAATATATTTAGGCGTCCAAAACTACCTTGGTTTTGGACTCCTTTCTCCATAGTAGTAGGTCTCGGTAGAAAGTAACTTATTCTTATTTCTGCTCCAGCTAGAAGTGCGTGCATTGCTGTGTTGCCGTTTAATGTGTATAGAGATCCGGTATAATTACTGGGTGTGAGGCATTCTATCTTGGTCCTTAGGGAAGACAACAATTTTATAGCCTTCTTTGTTTGAAATTGGCTGCAAGTATTCCTGGCCCGTAGTATCCGCTCACCATAAGGTGGATTGTAAGTTCGTTTTTCACTTCAGTTTATAAAAAACATACTTGGCAATGTAAAAAATAAAGTAATTGCAGAAGAAGGAATGCCACAAAGTACGGTCCTGAACCACCTGCATCCATCGACTTCCTGCATGTCTTACCAAGTCGTCACTCCATCTAGTGGGGGGACGCCCTACACTTCGTTCGCCGGTACGAGGCCGCCACTCGAGAACCTTTTTTCCCCATCGGTTGTCGGTTCTTCAAGCTATATGGCCGGCCCATTGCCACTTCAGCTTACTAATCCGTTCGGCTATGTAAGTCACTCTAGTTCTACTGCGGGTATCCTCATTTCTAAGTTTATCACGCAGAGAAACTCCGAGCATAGCCCTCTTCATAGCTCGCTAAGCGGCCTTGAGCTTCCTCATCCGGCCAGCAGTGAACGACCACATCTCAGTTCCATAGGTCATCACTGGCAACATGCACTGGTTGTACAGTCACGTTTTCAAGTTTTGAGGTATACCTGACGAGAAGATATGCCGTAATTTCCCGAACGCTGCCCAGCCGAGTTGAATCCGTCGATTGACCTCTCGGTCGAAGTTGGCCTTACCTAGTCGGACTATTTATCCCAGGTAAACATACGCGTTAACAACTTAGATCTTAGTGCTCCCAGCAACTACCGGCATAGGTGTGACATGGACGTTATACATGATGTTTATTTTATCCATGTTCATCTTAAGACCTATCCGTTGGGAGACAACATTGAGGTCATTGAGCATAGTGCTTAGGTCCTCCAGCGATTCTGCCATAAAGACTATATCGTCGGCAAATCGAAGGTGAGTGATGTACTCGCCGTTGATGGTAATACCGTATCATTTTTTATCATGAGTTTGAACTTAGCCGAAAACCGACAATCGAAAAATTTTACAATCGATGTAATTTTTTTAGTATAACTATCCACAAATATTGAATTGTTAGTTATTTTATTTGTTTTTTACTAAATATAATGAAATTAAAAGAAAACAATTAATTTTTATGGTACTTTTTTCTTATATATGCAGCTTGATTCGATGTTATGCTACAATTAAACTTACAACAGGTATTTTACATGAAATAAATTATTTCTCCAAAAAACTGATCTATTCTATGACAAAAACAAAAATGTTCGATTCGCAACAATCGGTAGGCTATTTTAACGAAGGTGGCATCCGAGGCGTGCAAAGTGTTATGAACATTAGCGACGTTTTAACTAGGTTTAAACTCGCAAGTTTGCTATCCATGTGGTGAGCTGTAAGTTTGTTTGGTACTGTAGTTTTATAAAAAAATAAACATCTAAATAAAAGGAAGCCGTGATAGATCAAACGATAAGCACTTGCCTTATGTTATGTAGATATGACTCGAGTAACACAGCCAGCATCAATGAAACTTTTACTTGCAATTCTAATCGCTGGCTTATACTTGAAAGAATATAATATAACTTAAGTAAACCTGCAAGTCTAAGCAATTAATATAGTATGTCGAGGGCATGAAGTGAAATCGGCCAACAGGTTTTAAAGCAATGCGGTGGACATTTTCCCGTCTCAAACCTTTTAGAAATGAAAAGAGCCGTGGGACGTATATAGGCAATAACATTATCTTTATCTTATGTACGAAATTCTTTAAGAAATTCTTTAAATGCTGAGACCCTAAGGCTTTGGGTATTCTGCTTCCTGTAATTACTTTATGTTTTACATTGCCGTGGTAGCTCAGATGGTTAGCGCTCGCTGTAAGTTTCACAGTACGCAAGCAAACCAGGTTCGATCCCCGCCGGCACCAATGAAATTGTTAATTGCAATTTTAAGTGCTGATTTACCACGTGCTCGGCGGTGAAGGAAAACATCGTGAGGAAACCTGCATGTCTGAGAAAATTCTTTAAAAAATTCTTTAAATGCTGAGACCCTAAGGCTTTGGGTATTCTGCTTCCTGCAATTACTTTATTTTTTACATTGCCAAGTATGTTTTTTTATAAACTGAAGTGAAAAACGAACTTACAATCCACCTTATGGTGAGCGGATACTACGGGCCAGGAATACTTGCAGCCAATTTCAAACAAAGAAGGCTATAAAATTGTTGTCTTCCCTAAGGACCAAGATAGAATGCCTCACACCCAGTAATTATACCGGATCTCTATACACATTAAACGGCAACACAGCAATGCACGCACTTCTAGCTGGAGCAGAAATAAGAATAAGTTACTTTCTACCGAGACCTACTACTATGGAGAAAAGGAGTCCAAAAACCAAGGTAGTTTTTGGACGCCTAAATATATTATACATAGTGTATTTTTTTTTTCATTATATACATGGTTATTTTTAATAAATGAGTCTCTTAAACACAAGTTTTTCATTAACAATAGCGACCTTAAGTGCTATATACAGGCATTCGCTCTAGAGCCCTTACCATTATCCGGTGGTACTTCACACTGGAGAAGTTGTTATATCAAAAATAAGTTCTGACGTGTGTTATTAATACCATCTATATGTGTCAGCCAATATTATAAAACTACAGAGTTTCGTTGTCATCTATGAGAGCTTTTAAGTGCAGCAGAGCCAAGTATTATGGTTGTAGCTTGTTGCACAAATGGGTCAGCTTGACCGAAATTATTGCAGCACTTATTGCAATAATTTACAATTCCATTGGTTCCGGCGGTACCCAGGTTGATCACGTACTTTGCTTAGTATTTATATTTTTGAATTCATACGAAATTTAACTGCATTTCTTGTAAACACATGCATGGTGGGAAAACCTGCATGTGTGAGGAATAAAATATTACATCTACATCTGAAGTTCACCAACACATACTGGGGCAGCGTAGTGGATAAATTGCTTCATAAACCTCCTCTAAAGCCGGTGCTAAGACATAGTGTACAGAAGAATTAAAACATCGAATTCAGATTGTGAAATTATTTTGTTCTTTTTAGTTCTTTGAGATCGGAAGTAAAAACTTTTGATTAAAAGATAATTTTTTAACCCACTTGAGTAGACTTATCTCATTCAGACTGAATTCCGACAACAGCGGCCAGCCTCAACGGAGGCTAGCCATCTGCGCAGGACAGGATTATAGTGCCTGAGTGTATGCAGATGCACTCTCTTTTCCCCTAACTCTCATAGTCCAATGGGACGGTAAACCCACACGACCGGAGAGAGATCAGGCGCAGGACCTATGTGCTTTCCGAAGCATGAGGGTGAAACACCACCAACTTCCTGACTCAAGGCAGCTACTGAGAATTTCTTGACGGAAAACACTTGTGGTCTAGACCATCGAGGCAGTAGTCAGTGGACTAAGTAATCACAATCTCAATAACAACATAAAGACATTAAAAACTCCATACCCTATTTTGCCACCCATAGGAATGAAGTGTTTTTCCAAATTTATATGGGACAACCTGTAAATATAACGTATTTCATAAAAATTAATCATTCAAATCGGTTCACAATTGACGAAGATATTGAATAACAAACATGCAAAAAATACGGTTGGCCCTACAAGCCATACCTGTAACTTCCCGCTAATTTCAAATGCAAAGCGCTCTAAAGTCCACCTATTATGATATAAAATGTTCATAAAATATATGTCATAATAGGTGGACTTTGGAGAGTGAACATGTTTTAAAATTTTCAAGAGAAATTCAAAAGACATCGTTGTCCGGGCTGATTAGATTTTAGGATCGATCGATACATTAGTTTGGAAGTAATCCAAAAAAAACTGTTCATACCTGCTTTCCAGCTAGCCCTGAACATAAATAAGTAGGCAAGGCTATCAAGGCATATTCTCCATGTTAAAAAGTATCTATTTAAACTAAATTTGTTCGGTTATCAAAAGAGTAAAGGTTATGAAAAAAATTGATTTAAATTAATTTAATTAAAAATAGTCATGAACACTTTTAAACGCAAGGCATATCATAGGCATGTTTATCATCATCATTTCAGTCCTTCACAAGTCCATTGCTGAACATAGGCCTCCCCCAAGAAATGCCACAAAGCACGGTCCTGAGCCACCTGCATCCATTGATTTCTGCATGTCTTACCAGCTCGTCACTCCATCTAGTGGGGTCACCTACACTGCCTACCGGTACGAGGCCGCCACCTGAGAACCTTTTTCCCCATCGGTTGTCGGTCTTCGAGCTATATGACCGGCCTATTGCCACTTCAGCTTACTAATAGTTTATCACGCAGAGAAACCCCAAGCATAGCCCTCTCCATAGCTCGCTGAGCGACCTTAAGCTTTCTAATACGGCCAGCAGTGAAGGACCACGTCTCAGTTCCATAAGTCATCACTGCAACACGCACTGGCTTTACAGTCGTAATATAATATAGACGTGTTTATAAATCAATAAAATTTCATAAACATATAGGTCTCACCTGGTTATCAGATGGGTGAAGGTTGACCTCCCATGGTCTCCTCTACTATAATACCTATTTTTTCCGTGTATATGTTATCTGTGGCTCTTAAAATCACTTAAAAGTTTGTATGAAAATTTAAAAGCGTACTTTATCTTTGTTAAAGAAGGACGGCTTTCTTGTTATATAATATTAACACAAAACTTTACAAAGAACCAAGTAAATGTATGTTGTCTTTAGTATGAGATAGTCGTAACTGTACCAGGTTGTCATAAACAGTGTTGGTTAAACTTTTTATGATGTAACTACCTCTACCTTGTCAAGCTCTCTTTGTAATATCTGATTATTATGTAGAGGCCTATTATACCTCGTCGTCAGTTAATTAACAATAAGGAACAAAATATGCGTAAAATAGTGTAATTATAATTATTATTTTTGTTTTTTTATTTATGTATGCACAGACATGTACAAAATGACGGATTAAATGCCTCTGGGTATTCTTTCCCAGTCTACCTCAAGGTCAATCAAAAAATATAATTAATACATTAATAGTTATGTCTACACCAGTGCGCTTTCAATTTCGCTTTCATGTTCATTTTGCGTTTCAACTTTCAGTTCATCTTGCGTCAAGCGCTGTGCCATAAGACGCATGCAGCTTATCGTCTTTACCCGTGCGCTTGTCGCATGCAACTCGTCTATACCTCACGCGCCTCGGTTAGGTTTGGTTAGAGATGGACGCGGTACTGGTAGCTATCAGTGCGACATATTTTGTGTTAAGTACAGGGAAAAAACGCAAGAAAATAAGAATCTGGATGAAAGATTTTTTGAAGAAACGAAACAACACAATATTTAAAGATTTAGAGCTAAATAATGACGTTCTTTTTAAAAATTTCACACGAATGATTAAAGCCACTTTCTACAAGCTTTTGAAAATAGTGGAGCCAAAAATTACGAAACATAACACTCATTATCTAATGTTTTGACTTTGTCTTCCGCCATATTGTTTACTAAAATGCACGAAATGCGCTGTTGTCCATCTAGTTTTAGCGCATGCGCTGTTGCATGCGCTATAGTTGCTCAGGCATGCGTTAGAGGAAGACGCTAGATGAACAGGAAAGCGCACTGGTGTAGACATAGCTATAGGAGTATTGAGTAAAGAAACTATATCTAAACGTGCACCGTGTTGTGGCGGTGTAGGCATATCCCATATCATCCTGTGGATGTCATAAGAGGTGCCAGAGAAAAATAAATTAGAAGATGAGTAGTAGCGTCTTGGTAATAACGAGTTAAAAGTACAAAAAAAAACTGCGGTAGCCTACTCTCTTTCCAAGCGAGACAATGATGGCAAATATTCCCCCTTTGAGACAATTAATGGAGGAGGTTTATGTTCAGCAGTTAAATTTTCGTAGGTTGTAATGGAAGGGCAGAAAGAAGATATCCCACAATCTTATTGTGATACCAATATGTAACTATACGAAAGTATCCAGCAGAGGGCTCTAGTACTGCGATTACGCTTGACAAGCTTGTTAATTACTAAAATCCCTACAATTCGAGAGAGCCTTATATTTGCTAGTTAGACGGCTTATGTGCAATTGAAGAGGCCAAGTCTTGTTTCTTGATATTTTTTGGTTGCAATATTTTATTCAGTAATAGTCTTGTTTAGAAAATATAAACTGAACCGTGCAGGGGTTAAGCGATTAACTTGGCGCTGCCGATCGTGGGTTCAAATCCAAGACGTTAAAAGTATTTCTGCAGTCTATTAATACTTATTCTACGATTCTTTTGTTCCTGCAAAAAAGGTAAAAAAACAAAATTGTTAAGAATCACCTATTCATTAGAGTATCGTTACCATCGTGTTACAGCCTTTCACAAGTTAAAATCATGCATACTGATTGGATTAAAACAATAATATACAAACATACCCAATGAATGATCATTACTATATTATATTAATTGTCAGTGGATGTACTAAAAGGTGACAGAGGGAAACAAACCAGGAGACGGGCAGCAGTGCCTTTCTAATACCCGCCAGTAAAACGTAGCAACTATGTCCGATATCCCTATGAGGCAATCTATAGGGGAGAATTTTTATTGGGTATAACGAAAATTGTAAATAGCAGTTATTGTTCTAGTCAGAGGAACTTCTACGATGGCTACATTTCTCATATTATGTTTTCTATTTGCATTGTAAGTTATAAGTTTTTATGACATTTAAAGACATTGTGTACTATTATAGTTTTCGTACAGACAGTAAGCAGCACGCACGCGAGCACTATTTCAGATTATTGGTTTCATCGTTATTTGTCACGGATCACATAGATTACTTGGGTCAAAAAGCACGAAATAGAAAAGGTAAAAAAAAAGAGAAAAAATAATCAAATGTGCTTCATTTCGCTGATACAAAATTATGTAACAGCTATTTTGTTAAAATGTGTATTGTAGGAAATTCGTTCAAAATTTAATAAAGGGAAAACTACAAATTGCGTACAAAATTTCTGTTTCCTTAAGCTTTGTCCAATCATTTTACACATGGTAGAGCCATGCTGCAGCTGTATTAAGGTTTTATCACGAATGGATCGTATCGACCGGGGAAGGACCACGCTCTCACAGAATACCAGCGCAAAATAGCAGCTCAATGTCGCTGTGTTTCATATGGTGATTGTAGAGAAGAGAGACAGTTTTTACTGGAACCGAGGCGTTGCATCTTAGTCCATAGGAGTGACGACGAATCTGCATTTTGATTCTTTATCGAGGATAGACTTAGATGTCTATGGGCCACAGCATCCACTTACCATCAGGTGTGCATACTGTGTGCTCGTTTGTCATCCTGATTTTATAAATAAAATTGTAAATGTTATTGCAATTGTCTTCCGATAATTATCTATACCTGTTTAGCAGAGAGCTACTATGGGATTATCAAAAGTCCAGACACTATATGCAAAGCGCGGTTAAGGCAAATTCATATCGCCCTGTATCCATCATCTAACATCGTTTCATGTGGAACAATTCAATTAATAATTAATAACCCAACATGTGATACAAGGGCTACGCGATTTGCATAATATTTCAATTAATTGTCTTAGGTATTGTATTTAAATTGTGTTAGATACGTTAATTCAGATATCGTCTTAAGGAAAACACAGTCCCCTACAGATAATAATAATATCCTAAAAACCGAATTTGAGATCACTGTGGCAAGACTTAACAGAGTTTTATAGCAAGTACAGGTGCACTGTCTACTCCCTTACTCTCATCGTCTCTTATTTTCTAAGGCACGGGGAGGACACACTCCCTGATTCTGGGCTGCTACTGAGAATTCCCTGACATGAAACTGATTTAACAGACCTCGAAAGATAGTGATAAACCTATCTTGTATTAGACAAATATACCATACCAGCTATGGTCGGAACCCATATTCAGCTATGGACCATCTACAGGTTGAAAGAACTCAATTTTTCTACCACAAATTTTCTACGGTACTTTGGGGGAGTTTTACATAAATAAAATTGTACATGGAAAAACATTCAGAACCACAACAGTAAAATGGAATAAAGAATGTTAAGTAAATGGAATAAAAGAGAAATTAGTGACTAGGTAGTTGGATTCCTTTTCTCTCTAAGTGTTCGTTTATGTAGGTATCACCTTCTTTCCTGTTTCTTACACAAATACCACTCCACCTCTACGCTTTTAATTCAACCCCTATCGAAACCCCTGTAACAATTTCGTCACCTCTGAGGATTAAGAAGGAATGACTCAAAAATTCAAAATTATTTATTCTATAACTTAGTATAGTTTATACAGTATATTGTCTCCCTGGAGCACACGCCGTCAGCACAATTGAGGGGGTTCCATCAGGCTCACTCGACTTATGGACGTCCAGGTAGTTGTGTTTACGCACTGAGCACTGTGTGAACCGAACATCCTGCATGGAGCATTCACACTGCCAAATGGTTTGCGGTAGATTCTCCTTGTCGAGAGTCGATTTGGACGTAAAAAGAGAACCGAAAAGATCGGCTTTCTTTTTTGCGGCGTGAGCCAGCGAGTCATCTTCCCTGCGCAAATATGTTAATGATCGCTTGTAGAAATTCCCTTGGGCACCCTTGGCGAGGGACTATATATGAAGATTCCGTGACCACTCTTCGTAGTTGACTCCTACCGACATAACCTGCCTGCTTCCCATTAGTGCTGCCGCGTATATACTTAACACGTAGCAAAAGGAGTACGTTGGGGTAGGAACCACCCTGAACTACTGTGTTCTTGTGTGAAGGTTATAGAGAGCCAGTATAATTGCAGACAGTGCTCAGTGGTAATAACGCATCTGTAGCCTTCATTGTTTAAAGTTGGTTGTAGGTGACCATGGACTGCAATAGCAACTTACAAACGGATGGAATGTTACCTAGTTCGCTTGCCAAATTAATTTAATCTCATAATTTAACACGCAGCTTCAACTAGACACACGTGGGAACATTATTTAATAACACAGTCGTATTAATTTTTGTATTTACTGTGCTATTATAGTAGTTATATATGTCCATTAGATAATATATAGTTCCAGTAATAGCCTCAAAATTTCATAGAATCCTAATCTCCACCGACCCGAAAAGTCTACTAACGCTTGAACACATTCAGATAGATTTTTTTCCAATTTTATTTAGAGACTTTCATACACAGCGTGATGATGGCAGTCCTAATCGTACCTGAACCTGAAGCCATATTATAATAAAATATGCAGATTTTTCATATTTTTATTTCGAGCCGCCATTATAGATCAGATTTAGAAGTCAGCTCCTCTCCCAATGAAATGAAATGTCCCAAAGAATGTTCTAGAGGGTATGAAATTAAAGCTATTTGTTACGGTGTAAAAAATAAAACGTCGATTGTTTAACGTATTTTACAAAACTGGTTTTTTGATCCAACGTTACTGCTGCCTATTATTTTTTATAAATTACAGTTATTTCAAAACAATGATTTCTTCACCGAAGAAATAATATTGAGAAATATCGCAGGTATGTAATTTTATAACACCGAGAAAAGCAATATTAAAAATGATAGTAAGTAAATGAATAAAAGGAAATAAATGAATGCCATTGCTGTAATTAAGGAATTGGCTTCAGATTCAAACTCGTCTATGAGCGCACCGCGTGTGATACCTGTTCCAAAAGTTGGTGGATTTTTACCGTCAATACCGATATTTTCTGGACTATCTGATGCTCTGGTTTGGCAGGATACACACAAATCAAATCATTTTATTTATTGCAAACCCATGCAATCAACCCCAATAAACAACGTCTGTTTACAAATATACCGTAGTGTAAGTCAACTGTGACCATTTTAAGGGAATTGGAAATATATAAATATTTTTGTATTACATTTGTGTTTATTATTAATTATAATTAATGCTTAAAGTTAAATTTAATACATTACGTACGTAGACAATAACGTTCACTAATAGATAGAATACTAATTGACAAATTATTCAAAGCAAACGGTCTGCGTACGCCGTAACGCGAACTTAGTTCGTACATTGTTATTTATTGTATTGCTGACCAAAGAATACTATTATGATTTTTTTTCAGGGTATATTGATCTGAACTGGATTTTCTTACTCATATGTTTTACGCTGTTTTCCATATTCTAGTGATTTCGAAAAACAAATATATCTGGAAGAATCTGTTTTTGTAGTGATTTATTATATTATCCGTTTTTCACAAGGGTTTTTAAAACGGAGCTGCAAAGTTTGTATGAAAAATATTGAATAATGGTGCACATTCCAAACCGCAGGACGTAAAAGCATGAAATTTTGGACTTGTCATTTGATAGCTTCTTTTTATTACGTAAACATTCACTAAGAAATTATTTTGGAAAATTCAACCTCTAAAGAAGAGGGTGAAATAGATTATTAGAATTTGAATGAAACTTATTGAAAGTACTCTGTAAATAAAATAAGTGAAGATGTATTTTGCGATTTTTCAAAAAGACATACCCTTAAGAAAGGCCCAGTAGATGTTCAAATTTGTATTGAGAGGAAAGATATGTAACAAATGATTTTTTAAAGCTAGTGCAAATATCTTGAATTAAATTCAAAATCTTCCCCTTAAGGTTTTAATATTGTATTTGGCCGCACAGCACAAAAGCGCTCAAATCGATTTAGTAAAATGGATATGTAATTCCGACTAGGTCTTGAGCGCTCTACCTTCGTCACATAAGGTGTCTAAGCCTTTTGAATTTGATAAAACCACTGCTTGTTTTTCGAGAGGTCTTACACCCGAGAAGTTAATCTCTTATCTATTGTGGTCACACGGTCCATCCTGGCTCGCGCAGGATGCATCGCCTACGAATAATAAAGACCATAAGAGTATAGCGCTAGATAAGGTACGCATCTCCTCATGGAGTAAGCTCACGCGTATCCTTGTATACTTCTGCAGATTCATAAATAAATTACCTCGTTCGGGTTCGATAGCAGTTACTGCATCCGATATAAGCTTCGCGGAACGCATAATAATAGGCGATATTCAGAGGAGACATTTTGCGCTCTATATTCAACAGCTAGGAGCCGGTAGAGATTGTTCTCCCGCGCTAATGAAGTTTAAACCATTTTTATATGATGGCCTTATCCACGAAGGAGGCCGTATTAATAACACCGCTGAAAGATCAGAATCCAAATTTCTGATTATTTTACCGCGTCACGACGCTCTTGTAGAGTCGTTGATCGACTACTATAATAAAAATTTTTTTGTTTATCGGACCAGAGCTACTCGTGTTTTTGTTAAGGCAACGATTTTGGATCTTGTCTGCTAGACGAATTGTTCTGTCTAGAATTAATAAGTATAACACTTGCTTTAAATTAAAATCGCGCCCGCAATTTACCTTAATGGCTGCTCTACCGGGATATAGAGTTGTGGAAGTAGAGAAAGCTTTCGCTCATACAGGATGTGACTATTGCGGCCCTATATCATACACGCCTATACGGGCTAGTGGTGTTGAATCTCGCAAAGCTTATCTATGTTTATTTACTTGTCTTACTACACGCACACTCCACATCGAAGTGGCTACGGACCTTTCGACTGTAAGTTTTGTCACGGCTTTGAAGCGTTTCCTATCGTGACGATGTCCCGTGAAGTGTCTTTACTCTGATTGTGGAACAAATTTTGTGGGCACACGCTCTTATCTATGCGACTTATATAATTTCATAACGAAAGAATACCGCCCGCGTTTAGAAAAAGAATTGGCAGAGAGTCGCATTGAATTCAAATTCACACCGCATGCAGCTCCACATTTCAGTGGTTGTTGGGAGAGTATGGTAAAATACGTAAAGAACCACCTTTTCAAGGTTATTGGACAGCGGATCCTAGCCTATGAAGAGTTAATAACAGTTCTCGCTCAAATAGAGTGTTAACTAAATTCGTACTTAGCTCTGACCCAGCTGAACCGACGGCTTTGACACTTTCACATTTTTTGAACACGTTACCATCACGCTCCCTACCTGCACCTAAGGTAGAGTCTTAGCCAATTAATTTTCCTTAATGACACGCACTCTCAGACAAATTAGTACTGTCCTTCTGGCGTCGTTGAAGAACTGAATATTTGCATCAACTGCAGGTGCAGCATAAATGGACTCAATCCTCAGTCCCCGCAAAGGTAGGCACAGTAGTCATAATTATAAATGATAAATTGTCAACCCTCTCCTGGCCTTTGGGAGTGATCGTAAAGGTTCACCCGTCTAAGGACGGTATAGTTCGTGTCACTACAGTAAAAGCGGCAAGGGGTACAGTCGTGCGACCAGTAGTACATTTGTGTCCATTGCCCACGCAATAATAATGCTCTACATTACTAACATCTTCTTGAGATTTATGTATTATAATATAAATTTACATTCGCATAGCTTTAGTTAGTATTACTTGTATATTATACGCATCATAATTTTATTATACTTTTTAAAGGTGACCCTTTAAGGGCGGGGGAAATGTTACCGCCATATTTAAGTAATTCTTAAATTTAGATATTCCCACATTTTTGATTTTTCGCTAGTGTGACATTAGATGTCATCTAACCATTCATTCATTTCATTCATTCCATTCAATCAATTCATTCTTTTCCGCGACCGGCAACTGAGCAGTCACCGTCAGTTTCCATTCAAACAAGTCCGCGCGCGGAAGTGTACTGTGTTACTGCTAGCATATGACAACGCATCGCTATATCAGTTTAAATTATCATAAGTAAAATGTTGGACGTGAACTGAGTTGAATTTGTGTAATTTGTGCAAGACATTTAGAAGTGCATCGCGACAGTCAACCTGAAGTACGAAAAGAAGCTGCCGGCATTCACCAAGTGCGTGTCCTCCATTTGTTATATGTCGGTTGCAAATTCAAAACTTAATCTAATCCATAGACTTAGAATATACTGGCGTATAAACCAATATAATGTGCAAGGGAGAAGAAAATTCCTTATGGCAAACATGCAAGATAGAAGAGGATACCAAATATCATGACTCTGTAACAGATTTTGAATGAGAGGTCGGCACAAGTCGGCACACAAGAAATAGCTCCTAGATATTTTGTAATTTTTTAGAGTGTAATGGTGGTTATTCTTAGTAAGTAACTTTTATCCAAAATGGTTACTTGTTCTGTGAGTGATTGTGGTGTTAATAATAGAAATAATCCTGATAATTGCACATTTCACAGGTAAATTCTCAAGATGTCGTCAATATTATGACGTGTTTATTTTTGGTTAAAATTTATGTCATTATACTGTTCAAAATATAGAATGTTTTCAATTACTTTGTTAATTTTGATATTTTGCAAAGAAAAACGTTGTTAATAATTTGCATGAATTTGGTAAATACACTTTTATACAAAATATTTTACATGTACGCTAGGGATTGACTCAACTATATCAAAATTAATGTCGATATTTATCTTGAATGTTTATAATGAATCGATAGACTTGCCAACACAACAAGAAAATAAATCCTCGGTTTGCGTTCTAAAATGTAATTTTATTTTGCCGTTTATCAAACAGATTCTCTCCGGATACTATAATAAGCAAAAATAGTTAAAGTTAATTGGACGGGTTGGTTGGAATCCAAAGAACTCAAGAATTTTCAGCAAACATTTTCTTGAGAAGTATAAAAGAAAAAGTAGAATAAAAACAATTTTATTAAAATTCTTCATTATTTCATTCATTCATTCATTTCATCTTCATTCATTTCTACATTATTTGTACGAGTAAGTATAATATTGTTATAATAAAACTTCAAAAATTTAACTTTTAAAACTTTAGATAAAAATATAGACAGATTTTTATACATTATAAAAGTGTAGTACATAAAGGTAAAAAAATCTTGAAATTATCCTCTTTAAGCCAATATGAACCCAAGTAAGTATCTATTTATCAACCAAAATAAATGTATAACCTTACCTAACCAACAGCACAGCCTCACGGTCACACTAGTACAATATTCACAGCATCACGCTATTTTCCCCAAGGGGTCGAGCGGAGCTTCGGATTATATTCCCAAGTCACAATGATAAAACTTTTAGCGTAGTTAGTTACCAATAAATTTTGTGGGGGCGGGGATTGAACACATGCTCAGACTTGGATTCTGAACTAATACCTATGAACAGAATTACTGATAGTGATTTAATGATACTTAAACAAATTATTAATGTCGCTTATAAATCTTGTTTATCAGCCATTAATAGTGTTTTTATGGACGTGGATCTCTCCTATCTTGTATGAAGAATATTATGCTTTATTAAATAAGGGTGACAAACGAGCACACAGTCCAGCTAATGAAAAAGTGGATTCTGTGGCCCCTAGACATCTACACTTATCCTCATTTAAGAACCAATTGCAGATGCGTTGTCACCCCTGAAGATTGAGATGGAATGCCTCGTTTCCAGTAAAAAGGTCTCCGGTTCTCAACACTCGCCGTAGAAAACACGGCAGCATCAATCTGCTATTTTACGCTGGTATTCTGTCACAGCGTGGTCCTACCCCGGTCAAGCTGACCCATTCGTACTACAACCATAATACAGCTGCAGCGTTGCTCCACCAATTATAAAAAAATTCTAGGTTTTACACCTCTTGACAGGCGCTGCAGGAGTACCAGAAGTTGCAGA
Organism: Parnassius orleans; assembly: GCA_029286625.1. NCBI lineage: Eukaryota > Metazoa > Arthropoda > Insecta > Lepidoptera > Papilionidae > Parnassius > Parnassius orleans. The sequence goes on along the minus strand of JAGSMP010000212.1, from coordinate 600,785 downwards.
ATTCGCAGGTTCACGCTGATCTCCACTGGGTATTTAACCATTGACATACGATATGTTATAACACCTTCTATTGAAGGCCATATTTTATATCATAGTTTCCTATTGTGGCCAGAATTTTCTAAAGCTAATAAAATATCAGAGAGAGGCAGTATTCATCCCGTTTTGTCGAAACAAAACGAGACCTTGAATTCTCTTACGCCACTGCTACCACACGTAAATGGTTAACAAATATATTATATTAATGTAAGTCCAAAATAACAGCACGTGAAATATCATTTACATCCACTTCTGTCCGGATGGAAGCAATAAACGTGCTTTCATGTTTTATTATGTGTTTTCAAAATACATTAGCAATTTTAAAACAAATCATATATGAGTGAAGCAGTTCCATTGAACTACGTACATAAATATGCATTATTTATATATTTCAGTAATATCTTATGTAATATAATCGTTGATGCGTCTATTAGTGATCGTTTAACTTTTGAACGACTTGACCGATTGAGATCATATTCACATCTATCCCAAGAACCCCAGCCACGTGCTACAGCTACGCTGCAGCTATATTATGGTTGCAGCACTAATTCTCGACCGGGGCAGAACCACGCTCTCCCAGAATACCAGCGTAAAATAGCAGCTTAATCCTTCTGTTATTCATATGGTTAGTGTAGAAACCCGAAGATCCTTTTTACTGTAAACGAGGCATTTCATCTTTGTCTATAAGGGTGATAACGCATCTGCATTTTGATACTTGATCGAGGATAAATGTAGATGTCTAATAACTGTTTATCATTAATACAGGTAACTAAATTAATGTAGTAACTAGATTAATTAAACTAAATTAATTGTATTTAGTCACATTCTCATATTCATGTGGGACTTATAACATAAAAGGTGCCAACTGTGTTACTTGCCTCGCATGTCGTGAAAGGTGACTAATGGGATATTGGGTTTTCAATTGCGTAGGCGGCGGACTAGCCACCTATCACTTCATTCACAATTTTCCGTCTAACCCCATATTTTTAAGCTAAACGTGGTCCGAGTAGCTTAGAGCTCTTTGGACTCAACCCACCCCCCTCAGGGATTAAAGGCGTGGCGCTATGTAATGAAATTGTTCATGAAATCTTAAATTAAAGCTTTACCCGCACATAAATTTTCTACTGTGCCGTAGAGACGATTTAAATACAAAAAAATTACATGGACTAACATTCAGACCCGGAACACAGGTCACAAGATCCAGTTACCATCAGGTGGACTGTGTGCTCGTTTGTCACCCTTATCTGTATAAAAAACCCACAGCAGAACATGGGTCTCTTAACAGAAGAAAGAATTTGCTTTAATTGCTATGTTAGCAGGCAGACTTGATAGTAATCACAATACCACAGTTCTTTTTAGGGTTCAGTAGTTACACAACAAAGAACCATTATAGTTTCGCCATGTCCGTCCGTCCGTCCGCGGTTTAGCTCAGAGACACTAGGTGCTACAAATCTGTAATTTGGCATAGTTATAGATATTAATCACGCCTAGAAAACTGCGAAATAAAATCTTAAAAAAACATTTTAATTTTGCGTACTTCCCATACAATGGAGGATGATTTTTTTTACCCGTCTATTCTATCATGTAGGGTATCGTTAGATAGGTCTTTCAAAAATTCATTTGACGATACAAGTCAACTTTGCTTCAAGAAAGGTGACAACGCTATATTGAAGAACTACAATCAATACAAACTCATAGTTCTTGATAAAAATGAAGCAATGTTAGCAATCATATTTTAATTTATTTAATAAAGTAATAAAACAGAGGGCCGACGTACGGGCGTAGGGGGATAGGGCTCCAAGATATTAAAATTCAAATTTTGCTTCAAAGGGGATCCGCTACAATACAGAAGCTAGATAGAAACAATACAATATAGAAGCTAATAGTAACAAGAAGCAGAAACTACCAGAAGAAGCTCTTAAGAAATAGTGAATTAATAGGAAAATACCTCACCCGAACATCTACCCAGCTATCAAATTAAAATATAATTTGTGTGTTCTTATTTCTCTCCAGACCACTGATATTAGGTTGAAACCGTATAAATTATTTTGATTTATTTTGTGATGTATCGCTGTCACAATGTAATAAAATCTACCGCATCTTCATATTCTGTGTACAATGTCGTAAAAGTAAAAAGAGGAAAATGTCTAAAAATCAAAATTACAATCTTAAATATTCCAGACCTACATTATCTAGCCAACTAACTGGCAGCAAAGTTTATGGTGAGAAATGGTAGCTAATACGATCGCCGGTCAAGGTACCTGTCATTAGGAAAGCACCAACATAATATTTTGTCAAGCAATGAACTATCAAAAACTGAAATGACAAACAATATCACAGTCTATTTGACGGTAAGTGACACACATAGACACCTACAGCAAAATTCAAACAAAGAAGACTACAGATACGTTGTCATCTAAGATGGAATGCCTCACAGGCTGTAATTATATTGACTCTCTCTACTCTTCAGACAGAAAAACAGCAGTGTACGCTCTACAGCATGTCGACTAAAATGGGAAAATCGTACCTACCCAGACGGACTCCTAAGCAGAAAAGAGTCCTACGAAATATTAAAAGCTAGAAAAACAACACATTGACACAACATCAAGAGTAATATTTACGTATCGGAGCCTATTGTTTTATAGCTAAACCATTTAAGAAACATGTTGTGGTTATCTTGTAGTGTTAGGATTTTTGGCTTCAAAACAGGAGAATATCACAGATATCGGTGATCATAATATAATTGTATTATCCAAACCCAACGGAAGTTTATTTCGGCTCCTGAATTCATTATTTACATATTTTATTGGCGCCTGACAATTTATATATTGCAATTACGATAAACTGCAACAAATGCCATTATAAAACATAAGGTAAATGTAGTTAAAAAAGTTCAATTAAAAAAAATCGAATTTTCTAAAAACTTAAACTTATATAATATGGATAAAGTAATAAAACAGCAAAAAAAATGACGCATACGGCAATCGTATACACCACATTTTTAGGTGGAGCAAAGATGTATAGATATTCTGGCATTGTCCTTTGTCTTGAATATTGCTTTGAAAAAAAATTTGTAATAACAAGTGGTTAACTTTTTAATTGGTTGACAGAAATGCCTTAAAGCCAAGCTTATTTCAATTGACTGACCTGAGTCTATTCGGGTGATTAATAATCCTGTTAAATTTTAGAATTGCTTACTTCATCAAAGAGTATGTAATATATAAGGAAGAAGGGAGCCCTCTTGCGTGTAAAACTGGTGCTCCTTGGAAAAAGCGCCACCTGATGATTGTTACGCTAACTATAATATTCGCATGTGTGTGTGTATATTCGAATTCACTCACACGAGAATACTCTGTGAATGTGTGCGTGTGTATATGTCGCCGCCCCCGGAGAATAAAATGATAACTGCAAAAACACGAAAAATAAAAAACCGATTTTTGACTTTAACTTGCTAAGCAATAGTTGTAGAGAGATAAAAAAAAAGCTCAATAATAGCTATTTTTTTCACTTTTATAATGTTTTAAAATATATTATACTAAGATTATCCGAACTGCAGATACTTAGAATTTAAAAATTACTATAATTCTGTTGTTGGTTTAATTTATTAATAACACTTAGCATTTTATTCTCGTTAATTTCAAGAGATTAAGAGTATTGCATTACTGTTTTACAATAATTTTCAACGAATTAAAGAGACTAAATTAAGAAAGAAAGAGAAAACAATATCACTGGCATTCTATTCTAGTTAATACTGAAAATACATTGAACGGTAATAGAACTTTGAACTTTTATTCCGGGGTTTACAATAATCAACTATTGGTTCATTGTAAATTAAAATAATTAAACATTATAAAAAAGTCCTCCTGAACTTCTTCGTAAGCATTATAATAAACATTATTAAAGTACTCAGGGAATGCCACAAAGCACGGTCCTGAGCCACCTACATCCATCGACTTCCTGCATGTCTTACCAGGTTGTCACTCCATCTAGTGGGTGGTCGCCCTACACTTCATCTACCGGCACGAGGCTGCCACTCGAGAAACTTTATTCCCCATCGGTTGTCGGTTCTTCGAGCTATATGGCTGGCCCATTGCCACTTCAGCTTAATAATCCGTTGGGCTATGTCGGTCACTCTGGTTCTACTGCGGATATCCTCATTTCTAAGTTTATCACGCAGAGAAACCCCGAGCATAGCCCTCTCCATAGCTCGCTGAGCGACCTTGAGCTTCCTCATACGGCCAGCAGTGAAGGACCACGTCTCAGTTCCATAAGTCATCACTGGCAACACGCACTGGTTGTACAGTCTCGTTTTCGAGTTTTGACCTGACGAGAAGATGTGTCGTAATTTCCCGAACGCTGCCCAGCCGAGTTGAATCCGTCGATTGACCTCTCGATCAAAGTTGCGTTGGACTATTTGTCCCAGATTTGTCAAAAACTTCGAGCTTAGTGCTCCCAACAACTACCGGAAAAGGTGTGACATGGACGTTATATATCCTCTTTGTTTTATCCATGTTCATCTTAAGACCTATCCGTTGTAAGGCACTATTGAGGTCATTGAGCATAGTGCTTAGGTTCTTCCAGCGATTCTACCATAAGGACTATATCGTCGGCAAATCGAAGATGAGTGATGTACTCCCATTGATGTTAATACCGTATCTTTCCAGTCCAGTAGCTTGTAAACGTCTTCCAATGCAGCGGTGAAGAGTTTCGGGATATAAAGTCACCCTTTCTTACACCTCTCTGCAGTTGGATAGGTTTCGTACTCTGGTTCTGTACTCGGATAGCCATCGTAGCCCTACTTTACAAACACTTCAGCACTTCGTAATACCGACAATCAACTGGGCACAATCAAAAGCTTTTTCATAGTCCACATACGAAAGACATAGTGGTAAATTGTAATCCTCGGTCTTCTGTACAATTTGTCAAAAGGTATGTATGTGGTCTGTGGTGCTAAAGCCTTTTCGGAAACCGGCTTGTTCAGGAGGCTGGAAGTAGTCGAGTTTGCATGCGAGACGATTCGTAATGACTCTCTAAAACAGCACGTAGACGCGGCTCAGAAGGCAAATCGGTCTGTAGTTCTTTAAGAGAGCGTTGTCGCCTTTCTTGAAGGACAAGACCGTGGTGTTCTGTGGTGGCACTTTCGCTCCACACCTCCTGTGTAGTGCCACCATGGAGGACGGAATTAAAGAGCTTGTAAAGGACTTCAAGTACCGGTTTCCCACCCGCTTTCAGAAGCTCCGCTGTAATTCCATCCTCGCCTGGGGCCTTGCTGTTTTTAAGGTGCTGGAGAGCCATTCTAATCTCGCTTAGACTGACGTCCCTAATATCATCGAAATAGTGTCGGGTAAGACTTGCTCTTGGACCGTTACTCACACCTGCGTTTGGCTCCAACGATGATGTGTACAGCTGCCCATAGAACCTCTCAATCTCACTTAAAATCTCAGGTGTCCCGGAAACGATGCTGCCACACTCGGTCTTCAGCTTCGACAGTTGGCTCTTTCTTGAAGACAGATCTCTGGCAAAGACTTTGGAGCCATGGTTCCGTTCGATCTCTTCTACAAAACGAGCAGTATTAAAGTTGAGTAAGTTTTGCCGCATGCATTTGGAATCTGTCCGTTCAGTTGTCTGTATGCTGTCAAATCTGCTGAAAATTGCAGCTTCATTTCTCGTCTAACAGCCATGAGATTAAGAGTGTGATCGGAGAGTTTTTGTGTTCTTCTGCTGCGGGTCTTGTAAAACTTAGATCCGACCGCATGGATAGTTTCCACGAGCTTGTCATTCATAAGTCCACTGCATTGCAGTCTTCTAGGCACTGAAAACGGTTTTGTAACTCGAGCTGAAAGGTTTCGGGACTTTGGATCAGAGCACGAGGGGGACGGAGCGTTGACTTCATTAGACGAACCCTCTCCAACTTAACGTTTAAGTTCAGTGTGCCTCTCACCATTCGGTGATCGCTTCCAGTTTTCACCCCTACGATCACTGAGACATCACTGAACAGTTGTCATCTAGTCGTCATAATGAAGTCAATCTCATTTTTCGTCGAAACGTTGGGTCTCGACCAGGTCCACTTCCTGTGGGGCCGCTTCTGGAAGAAATAGTTCATCGTAAAGATTCCGTTTCTCCGTGAAGTCCACCAGCTGCTGGCCCCTTGGGTTCCGTTGCACTATTCCCAATTTCCCTACTTTCAGCTCACCGTCCTCTCTTGTGCCTAGTTTTGCGTTGAAGTCTCCCATTAAAACCGTATAGTGGGTTTTGGAGGAATGCATGGCTCTAGATATATCCTCTTTTTGCGTTTGCGTAAATTTTTCACTTCAATAAAACTGAATTAACACTCAAAATCAAAAAAACAACAACACCAAGAAAATATAATATAATGTACACGCAAGGACGGCTTAGATTGCACTCATTTAAATAAACAAACATTGCCACGTGCCGAATATTGCACACATTAACCCATTGTACTATCACTTTCTAATGTAAACTATAATGACAGAAAAGAATTGCAAGATATTTCTTTGCTCAATTATTATTAGTGCTATTTACTAAGGACTAACATGTTAATCGCCGAGCCTAAGCGGATTTTTACGAGAACAAAATGAAAATAGCGTTCACAATTATTTCGCCGATTTTTTTTCCGAGAATATTATTGCAAAAGTTTTTGTCGTATCTTTAATGAAGAAACTGTTTCACTAACTTAATATTAAATTTATTTTCATGAAGACTTGTGTGCTCGATAAAGTGACGAATATTATTGCATTATTCTAGAACTTTTGAATAATGGCTGGAAATTCATGAAAAAAATTGGGTAGTTAGGCACCGTAGACTTCAAATATGGAATAACACTAAAACTATGGTAATATCAGTAATCATTTTTCTCCGGGGGCGGCGATGTATAATGCTCATTGTCCACCCTCACATTTAATATTCTATATTTTACTATTTCCATTCCAATTTTCTACGAATGTAGAAATTACATTCTACATTCGTAAAATATTGGAATGGAAATAGTAATAAATAAATATAATACATATTGGATTTTTTAAATATTTAATAACACAAACCTTTGGAGTAAGATTAATGTTAACAATTAGCTATGCATTGATACATAAGTAGAAAATTGGAAAGGAAAACGGTTAATAGTTTTACATAAATAAAACAATTACTTTCATAAAGATTTAAATATATTATTGACATTAGATACACAGAAATAAACTTGGGCACTTTAGATGATTATGGAGGCATCTTAGAACACACCGATTTCAGCAACCCATTATTATTCGTAAAACATCTTCATTTATTAAGTAAAACTGCTAACTAATAAATCACCATAAACTAAATATTTACTGGCTATTAACACCACACTTAAGTAATAATTATACGAAATACGAAATAAACTAAATCGACATCAAACTTTTGAATTTGGTTTAGAAAATTTAAACAAAACGAACTCCATTTAATTTGAAAATGATTTGAAACATTCCCGTTTAAAATAATATCTAATTGATGAAAAATGAACTTTGAAACTTTTTCTTTTCTTAATTTCATAAAAATATTTAATAATCTAGGTTATTTTTTTTTTCACAACAGCCACAGATACATTTATATTTTCGGCTACAGAGCTTGTAGTACAGACTAATCATTTCAATCGCACATAAAAATAATCGGAACGTATAATTTATACTTTATAAATCATGGATTAAACAACTTTTATTTGTTATGTATATTACAAAATATATAGTTTATAATTTATAAGATAAATAAAAATAATTATAAGGTGCAGATGTCAAAGATATTAAAATGCAAAAATAAAAGTTCCTAAACTGCATTTGAAATACAATGCGTAACATGGTTCACTGTTTCATTTCTTACATTCTGCCATCTAGCAGCCATATCGTGTAACAGGCATACCGTAGCTCAAAGAGTGGGTGCGGTGCGCATGTGGTGTTGATAGAGGTCTAGTTTAGTCTTTGTTGAGATTTAACGGGGATGACTGAACATAGAGATGAGTGCTCGTAAAAATAAAATGAACTGTAGTATTATACATTTGTTGCGTAACGAACAATTAAAAATGTTATGGCTCTTGGACATTTTATTTTGTGATAATTAGTAAAGTTTCCTTTCAATTGATCTATTTGAAGTAGAATTAAGTACTGAAGAAGTTGCCGGAGGTATTTCCAAGCGTTCATACTCTTAGTCACTTATTATTACTATTTGTTAGCATTTCACGCATTGGTGCGTAGTTAAAACTGCGATTTACTTGTGAGTAATTCAGAAGCGATGAATACCTGATGGTGTGGTGTAAGGCCTTTGTGTCCTAGAGACTACTGTTGGTCGACTTGGAATGACCTCATAGTCGTTGTCTCTACAGTAGATCGTATCACAAGGAGAGATGAAGATATGGGTAACAATTTGTTGCTAGCCAATGCGGCATTGTGATCACTGTTTGTAATCAAATAGATAACTTAAATGATTTCTCTGTACCTTGGCACACTACACGTAATGATTTTTTCGGGAAAATTTGGCGGGAAGAGTGACCAAAGAGTTATTACTCCGTAATTATTACTATACAAAGTATGTTTTGTTGAGTACCCTTAACCGACGAGCATGTATGCTTAGGTACGTATATGGACGTAAAGGAGACGATTTATCACGAGTATTAGCAATGCCGCATACCTCAATTTAGAGTAAATATCCCAAGAAAATTTTGCATTTTAATCTAGACCATCCAAACTCGGATATAAAGGGATGGTGTAATGTAGTAATTTTTTTTTATAGGAGAGGGGGCAAACGAGCATGCGGCTCACCTGATGGTAAGTGACTACAGCTGCCCATCAACAACTGCAACACCAGGGGAACCAGAGGAATTGCAGATGCGTTGCCGGCCTTTTAAAAAGGAGTAGGCTCTTTTCTTGAAGGTCCCTAAGTCGTATCGGTCCGGAAAAATCGCTGGTGGTAAACTATTCCACAAGAAAGTTGTGCGAGGAAGAAAACATCTTCTAAATCGCACAGTGATGGACCGCCAATCATCCAGATGGTGTGGATGGTATCGGGAGTTCTGCCGCGATGTGCGTTCGTGAAATTTGGCGGCTGGGATTAATCCGACCAATTCCTCAGAGCACTCCCCGTGGTAAATGCGAAAGAAAATGCAAAGTGATGCAACATCTCTTCGCAGCGCCAATGAATCGAGCCGATCGGGAAGAAATCGGTCGTCGACAATTCGAGCCGCTCTGCGCTGGATGCGGTCAAGTGGAAGGAGCTGACACTGAGGAGTCCCAGCCCAGAGATGGGAACAGTATTCTATGTGAGGCCAAACCTGCACCTTGTGAAGTTGCAGGCGTTGTGCCGGCATGAAATACTGTCCCGCTCTGCTGAGCACGCCAAGTTTTTTTGAGGCCAATTTGGCCTTCTCTTCCAAGTGACCACGAAACTGCACGTCACTCGATATGTCGACGCCGAGGATTCCGATACTGGCTGAGGCAACAAGTGGAGTGCCTTGAAACTGAGGACATACGACAAAAGGGTTCTTTATAGCGGTAAACGCGCAAACTTGTGTCTTCTGAGGATTAAACTGGACTATATTTAGTCGCCCCCAATCCGAGACTTTGTTCAGCAAAGACTCGACTTCAGACACAAGTTTGTTCCGGTACTCGGCGAAGTTTTCCCGAGAAATATTGGCACGGCCGGTGTATAGAGCATCACCAGTGCTGTCATCCGCATAGCAATGAATGCTACCGGTATGCAACATATCATTGATATGCAGAAAAAACAGCGTTGGTGATAGCACGCAGCCTTGTGGAACACCAGCGTTAATAGGCTTGTAATCGGTTCCGATTGCATGTTCATGCACCGTCTACATTTACCTTGATGCTTCGATCTGCAAGAAAACTGGTGATCCAATTGCACGATTTCTCGGGAAGCCCATAGGAAGAGAGCTTTCTATGGGCTTCCCAGCGTGGTGGGCGTTAAAATCGCCAAGGATTCGGATGGGACCTGTTGTAGCAAGGAATCTGTAGCCATTTGGACGTGGTCGATGAGTCGGTCTGTTTCGGCATTACCGCTATGGAATCTATATAGGTAGACGCGCGGATGGTCGTCGCTATCTACGCGTAGCCAAAGGATGGATAGGTCCGAACCTTCAAGACTGCCGAGGCGTCGAGAACAGATGTCCTCTCTGACGTATACGCAAACTCCAGCCCGAGGCACAAAGGAGTGTTCCAATTTGTACCACGGGTAGGAGAGATACGAAGTATCAGCCGGAGAGGACACCTGCGTCTCGGTCAAAAAGAGCAAGGCCGGCTTCGCAGTCTCGAGATGGTAGTGAACCGCGTTTAGGTTCGAGTGAAGTCCCCTGATGTTGCAGAAATTCACGGATAGCGTGGCAGGGGTCGCCTTGGTCTTGTTGCTCAGTTTGCCCCGAGCAGTTATTGTTTTGAGCGGAATTTTGCCCCCCAGAATACGCGGGGCACCCACGCTCAGGAGTGGAGTAGCATGGTCGTGGATGCTCAGCGAGGGATTCTCCAGAGGTGCTGGTACCCTTCTGGGGTAGTCTATCATTTAATTCCGCTACCATGTTGGGCCTCCGGTCACCTGCACTCACAAAACGAAACGCAAAAGCAGAGCTTCCACTTCACGCCGGTATTCTGTGAGGTTGTGGTACTAACCCGGCTCGAGCCGCCCCATACGTGCAACAACAAAAGCTGCTGCGTGGCTCTACCACCATTGAAAATTATTGCCCAAAATAAACGCTTAGATAGAAAATGATTTGATTTGTAAATGGCACTAACAATCCCTTTAAAAGATCCTGCAGCTATTTGTCTTATCGAGCTTAAGTTTACTAAAATGGTATGCCCCTTTGTAAAATAACCAGAGCTGAAGAAACAGCGTCTGAAATTTGTCTTCGCTTATGATCCCTCATCGAGTAAATTCCTAAATAAAACATGCCTGATGAAGTTTTTACTGGATTTCTTATCTCAGTTTTATTTTCATGTGAAATATGATTTACATAGGGTACATTTGAAAGTTTGAAATGTTTAGCGATGTACCGGGGAAATTTTTAACTTTAACATGCTATGAATTGAGAGAATGAGTAGCGTTTTTGTCTTCTAATGTTCTAATGATGAGTGTAGCAGTTTTGCTCTGAATATTATGTGAAGCTGGTCGAAGGGACAATGTCGTACCGGGCCATGCCACGCGCAGCTGGTTGAAATGACACATTCGTCCGGCCCAGTCTTATGAATGTTTGATGTTGAGGGTTCGATTTGTGTGAGGGTCGGAGGGACAATATTGTACCGGGCCATGCCGTTCGGTCCATGCGTGGTCGAAGGGACGCACCCGTCCGGTCCAGTCAAGTTGGTTGAACAGAGTACAGATATCAGTATCATTCGGGCCAGACACGAGCGGTTGGTCGTAGGGAGAGACTAGTTTAGTTGGCTTGAGAGAAAGGTGCCGTCCGGACTATGCGTGGTCGAAGGGACGCACGCTTTGGATTATTGTATGATTAAGGATATAAGTATATTTACAAGAGGGTGTGTGTTGTTAAAGCGTATATCTTCTATCGATGCTAATAGTGCCGTGCAAGCTGTATAAAGAGCTTTATGTCTGTGTGTGCTTAGTGTAAAGAGCTAGTTGTCCGGTCCATGTTGTCATATGAGATGATGGCTGGTCAAAAGGACGCCTTAGCTAGTGTTAGTTTGCATGAGGTCAAACGTAGTCGCCTTGCGTATGTGTGTGAATGTCCAAATATAGGGACAGTGTACCTTTCATGTCAGGATAGACGAGCGGCAGAAGTGATGGTTAGTAGTGTTTGCTACAGGAAATCATAAAGATACACGCCCGAGGACTGTCGTATGTTAGGATTGGCCGTGTAGGCGCGTCTATAAAATACTGGCTGGATCGAGAGTAAAGGTTTTACTCTAGCGAAGCATCGTTTCTTTTGGTAACTAGGCAACCGTTGTTGTTTATAGGATTTTTGAGAAAGCATCATCGGGGAAGCGTACCATATATTTGCAACGAATTGTTAACGATCTATTTATTATATTTTCTTGTACTTTATGTTGTAACACACGCATATTTGCGCCATCTATCATAAGTGCATCTGAATATATTCTATGAATTTAACCTCTCAAGCCCCGACATTTTATTGGTCCAACTTAGTCAGACCTATGGTCAAGTCAAAGAGTATAGTAGGTCAGGTCAAGGACAATTTTCTTATCCAAAAATAAAAATTATCAACAATTAAAATATCGAATTATTTGTATGAAGGTGAAGTAATCAATTAAAGTAATATTTTGAAGGGACCTCTTTCAAAATATTACAATACTTTTTGGCGCGGTCCACAAATTTGTCACGAGGGAGATCGATGTTAACCAGCAGGACTTGACAGATTAAGTCGATTTATGTATTTGTGTACGTCTGTATTAATATATTTGTATTATATGTATATTTGTATGATATATGTATAGAATACCTTTTATATATACCAGGGTGGTCTGAAAAGTTTCAGACCTCAACGTGAAGATGGCAGCACTCGTCAATAAAAGCTAGTGAATATAGTTGTGCATCTTTTGACAGTTACGCAATAAATTTCAGCCATTTTGGACGCGTAGTTGTATATTGACAGTCATTTGAGTGACTCAATGTAAGTGGTTTTGTGAAAATGGAAAAAAAAAATATCGAGCTGTCAAAGACAATACGATGAACAACTGTAGATGACACTTGAATACACCATTATACGCCTGAAACAAAAACACAGTCAAAACAGTGGACTGCAAAGGGGAACCGACTCAAAAAAAAGCAAAAATTTTTTTTTCGGCTGATAAAGTGGCGGCGACTGTTTTTTGGAATAGTCATGGAGTTATCTTAATCGATTATCTTCAAAAAGGAAAAAACATTACAGGAGCATACTACGCATCATTACTTGACAAACTGAAGGCAGAAATTGCGGAAAAACGGCCACATTTGCAAATCCTGTTTCACCATGACAACGCGCCATCTCACACCTCAGCGGTTGCCATGGCGAAAATCTACGAATTACGGTTTGAACTGCTTGACCATTCACTTTACTTACCAGATCTAGCCCCAAGCGACTTCTTTTTGTTCCCTCATTTAAAAATTTCGCTCGGAGCTCAGAGAGTTTCGTCAAATGAGGAGGCAATCACCTTCGTGAAAAATTATTTTGCAGAGAAAAACGCCAAGTAATATTTGGACGGGTTAGAGAGATGGGTGCATTGCTAGAAGTGTGTAGAGTTACAAGGGGACTATGTAGAAAAATAAAAATAAATTTTAAGAAAAAATATCTTGTATTTTATATTCTGGTTTATTCGATCTTCGTTACCATTTTTTCTCATTATTAGTTTATTTTTGCTGCACTACCTCCCATATGTTTATATCTGCTTAGGCTAATGGTTGACTGGGAGATAATGCCTTAAGGCATTAAGTCCGCAGTATGTACGATTTTATTTTTGTGCATAAAAGTTTAAATAAATAAATAAATTTAATTAAGGAAAGGTCGACTAAATTAAAAAATAAAAATAAAGCGTTGTTGATGCATATATAATAGTTATTTAGGGTTAGTGATAAGTGGCATAATATGGTCTGGAAAGCCACAATATCTATTATATAAATAACTTGCTTAATCTTTGAAAGGGAGAGCTATTTGAAAGGGTTCTTGCCCTCATTAAGATTATCTTTTCTCAATCTTAAAACAACGCTTTATGGAGCTTGTGTATATGTTACAGATAATCTTAGTAAAAATAATTACTAAAAAGTACAAACTGACTTCAAGACCGTTGACCGTGGTGTAAGAATCCACTACCCCGTATCATCCCGTGGGTGTCGTAAACAACGTTAGAGAGAAACAAACCAGGAAATGAGCAGGAGTGTCTCCCTAATAATATCCAACTAAAAAATAAAAACGCCGGTTTCCAACTCGCCTGCCAAGCGTGGCTTCCATGGCAAATATTCCCTTTGTAGTTATGTTCAGCAGTGAACTTTGATAGGCTGTAACAGTAACGTTAACCCTTTTGAGTGTTTCCTAAGGAACATCACAAATTCATGGTGACATCCAGGTTGTCGTCTAAATAGTTACATTAAAATTTTCACCCATTTTTTTCCACCCTTAGGGATGGAGATAGGAGTTTTTTAACGTTTAAATAAAAACTTAAACAAATAAAATAAAGGATGTTTGGACGAAAAATGGAAAAAAACATACGCATCGAATAGAGAAGCTGCTCGTTTTTTGAGTTCAAAACCAAGAGAAGAAGAGAAGAGAAGAAGAAAAACTTAAGACTATCCTTCTTAGCTTTGGTTTAGTTTTATTCGTAGTAACGTTAGTTAACGTTCTTTGGCGAACTTATTTAACTTCAGCCGATGAATTTATGTATTATATAAATGTTCGGTGCCTAGGGGTGGCTCAAGAATCACCCCAGCCGCACCTTTTAGCCTACAACGGTACCCAGCTACACTAAGTTTTAGGCATAAATAAATCTAATACACATTTCTTTAACCAAATAGAGTATAGTTTTAGTTATTGTTTATTATCTCTATATATAAAATGAATTGCTGTCCGTTAGTCTCACTAAAACTCGAAAATGACTTAATTGGTTTTGATGAGATTTTTTCTGTGTATTTAAATGGGTCCCTGGATGGTTTAGATTTACAAACCCGGTATATTTTTGGTTACCTTAACTTCATTTGTTTTTCTTTCGTTTTCATTTTGGCTTCTACATTTTTAGTCGATAGGTAATATTAAGCATAATAAAAAAGATTACTTAAACTTTTTTGAAAGAACTTAACTTACGTAATTAAAACTTACTTAAAAACAGAGTAAATGAAGCTCTTTACTCTGTTGTGGGAAGTCAGAATGTGTTCAAAAAGGCACACATGGCAATACAAGTGCTGTGATAGTACCTGTCTTAACGTATGGTACTGAAAGTTGTGTGTATCATGAAAAACACGAGAGTAGAATAAATTCCGTAAAAATGCGGTCATTACCTAACGACCGTATTTTCACGGAATCTTAATGACAGGATGAGAAATTGTGTGATAAGAGAAAAGTGTGATTTGCAAGATGATGTTGTGACCAGGATTAAGAAAAGAATACGTCGGTGGTTTAGTCATGTAGAAAGAATGAATGAGGAAAGAGTAACAAAATGAGATATGCGGTTCACCTGATGGTAAGTGATAACCGCCGCCCATGAACAACTGCAACACCAGAAGGATTGCAGATGCGTTGCCGGCCTTTTAAAAGAGGATGCCCTTTTCTTCGAGGTCCCAAAATCGTAATGTTCAGGAAAAATTGCTGTTGGTAGCCGATTGCACTAAGAAGTCGTGCGAGGAAGAAAACTTTTGGTAAATCGCACAGTGGTGAACTGTCTACCATCCAGATGATAGGTAAAAACAGAGGAATACATCTGTACGGACGAAGCGCCGCAAGGAAATTTTATTAGTTGTCTCTAAGTTCTCCTGGTGAATTGAAGTTCAGACCCGTGTGTTAAAAATATGCGTTATCACTGTCGAATAATTTTAAACATCAATGTTTTTTTATAAATTGATTTGGAAATAGTACTTCTATACAATCTGAATACGTGATGGTGTTGATAGACTATGAGTAAAAATGATGAAAAGAGGCCTAAGAGTTAGACTTCTTAAGGATTTACACTTTAGTGGAGTATTCCGGAAGGTTTCTAAAGCGTCCGCCGACAGGTAACTTAATAATAAATGAAACTATTAAATCAAGCAAAACATTCTTTACTTTTAACTTATTTAAGCAATTATCTTCCAAAATTTCCACCAATTAAGTTTGATGTTCCCTTTTGATAAAGCAATTTCAAGTGAAAGAACCTTTGACGCGAGACGAACATTCATTTCAAACAAAATTTGATTTTACAAATTAGACCTTTTGTGTAAGAACTGATGTTTTGCTTATTACAGTTCTAAAATTCTTTAATTAACTCTTGATTTATATATTTATTTTATACGTAGGTCACTCAATAAGTTTTGAGATATACAAAAAGTATTCTAGATACTATTAATATTTATGATACATCTTTTCAAAATA
Organism: Parnassius orleans; assembly: GCA_029286625.1. NCBI lineage: Eukaryota > Metazoa > Arthropoda > Insecta > Lepidoptera > Papilionidae > Parnassius > Parnassius orleans. The sequence goes on along the minus strand of JAGSMP010000212.1, from coordinate 584,692 downwards.
TTCTCCATCATGCTCTATATAAAGTTCCATTCGCCTAAACCAACTCTGAAAACACTTTTGCTAGTCTTGATCTGACATCGGAAATCGCTTCTTCGTAGGCAGCCACGGCTTCTTCAGCGCTTGAAAAAAACATGCCTTTTATTTTTTCTTTGACTCTTGGGAACAAAAAGAAATCACAAGGAGCTAAGTCATGACTGTAGGGTGGGTGACTTAAAGTTTCAACACCAGATTCCTCAATAAATGCTTTTGTTCTAAGGGAGGTATGTGAAGAGGCGTTATCGTGATGCAGCATGATTCTCCGAAGCCCGGTCTTTGGTCTTCTCTCCCGCACAGCTTGAAAAGCTTTGGGTAATGCAACTGTAGTATACCATTCAGAGTTGACTGACCTACAATTTTCCAGCATTGACGTCGAAAAATGTCCGCTCCGCAAAAAAAAAAAAAACTAGCCACCATTTTTTTGCCGACGTTGCGAGGTCTTTGCAGTTTTGTCTGTAACTGTCCTTCTGAGTAGACCCATAGATCATATTGATAGATCCATGTCTCGTCACCAGTAACGATTTCTGAAACACGCCTAGATGCCACGTTTTCAAAACGTAGACGCATTTCATGGCACCAATCCACACGAGTCTGTTTTTCGCTTTCGGAGAGCAAACGAGGGATCCATCGACAACAAAGCTTCCTCACTCCAAGATGTTGATGTAGGATGGTATGAATGCTCCCCAAACTAATGCCTACAATCTTTTCGATGTCCGTATATGTGATTCGTGGGTCTTCTCGCACCAACATTTCAGTATTCCATACATTTTCTGCCCTTACTGCTGTTTGCGGCGCCCCGGTTCTTTGGTCAACTTTAAGATTAATTTTATCCCTTTTGAATTCAGCAAACCACCTAAAAATTGTTGCGCGTGATGAAGCTGAGTCCTATAATGCTGATTGTAACCGTTGTAAACTTAATTGTTCGGTTAAACCAAATTTAAAATCATAATATATCATAGCGCGCAAATGTTCACGGTTAAGATCCATCGTTTTAAATGAAAAGCGCGGGAAGCGTTGCAGGAAAATTAATAGAACTTTGTTTTTCTTTTTTTTTAATATTGAGCAATTGGCTTATGGAGTTCTATTTTCAAATAAATTTGCTTTTCAGAAACATATAACACGGGTGCGTTCCATTTTTAAATTTCAAGCATCTTAAAACTTATTGAGTGACCTACGTACTAGAAATGTTCGCGCTTAGTTTATTTTATCCTTGAGAATACATATTTTTTGTAATTTTTATTTTCTAAAAGTAATCTATTAACTAATATACTTTTACGCTCATAGATTAGTCAAAAGCTTCCAGTTGTGAAGTTATATTAGCGGATTTTACACGTTCCAGATTTTTTACCTTAATTCAAGTTTACTACAATAGAATTATGGTGTCAAACGAGTACACAGTCCACCTGATGGTAAGTGGACACTGTGGTCCATAGACATCTACATTTATCTTCGATTTAGAATCAAAATGCAGACCCCTGAGGACTAAGATAAAATGCCTCGTTTCCAGTTAATGGGCCTCCGGTTTTCTACACTCACCATACGAAACATTATAAAAATTATGTTTTTTTTTTAGCAATTTTTTTCATTATACCAATTTTGTTTATTTTGTGGATATTCGGTGAGAGCGTGGTTCTACACTAGTTGAGGCGACCCATTCATGCTACAGCCATATATAGCCGTAGCGTGGCTCTACCACGTATAAAAAAGGACGCTATTATAAAAGTATTAACATAGATAATATATGATTCATCAAAATATAAAAAAAATATGTTACTTTAGTTTGTACATTTGACTCATTTGCCTAATGGAAACTGAAACAGGAGATGGGCAGCAGTATCTTCCTGATAACAACTTAAAATAATAAAAAACTGCGGTTCGGCTCGCCTGCCAAGCGTGACAACAATGGCAAAATCCTCCCTATTGGGCAATCTTATTTTATAGGCTGTAATGGACGGATAGATGGACTCATAAATAAACTAAACTGCCGTCATAGTTTGCTCATATTTTCTTTAAATATTATATCTATGATTACATACATATGATAATGTCTCCAGGCCGAATTTCGGTTGCGGTAGCCAGTGTCAATAGAAACTAATCATCGGCGTAGGAGAGGATTATAGTGCCCAAGAGTATTCACAGGCACAGGTGCACTCTCTACTCCCTTACTCTCACAGTTTGATTGCTGTAAACCAACAAGAACAGAGACATATCAAGTGCAGGTACATACGTACTTTCTGAGGCACGGAGATAAAACACAGCCAGGAAGTCGGCTGTGTTTTATTCTAAGCTGCTACTGAGAATTTCTTGACAGAAAAACTCAATAACAAGTTTTTGGCCAAGCCTATGTTTTGAATCCGCGACCTCATGATTAGCAGCCTTACTACCAATAGACCAACGAGGCATAAGATCTTAGGAATTATATTTATCTAATAACACCAATAATATGTTAAAATATTAAATTCTAACTTGTAAGAGGTCATTTTTCTTTATATTAATTTAAAAAAATAACTACAAACACAACAAGCCTGGTATAATTGTAATAAAAGAAAATTTCTTGTAACACTCGTCTCCTCAAATAAAAGTGGTGAAGTAATATCAGGTCCTCGTATCTTGTGGTCAAAGAAAATTTGTTGAAACATTATTCTAACCTTGTTTTCTCGTGTAAGGCTCTTTTGTTCGGGATTTCTTTTCAATTTTGTTACATTCTTTCAATTGTGACATCGTAGTAAGAACGTTGAAATATATCTTTGTAATAGGATTGACTGTACGTTTGGTACACAAAAATATTATAGGAGAAAAATATAATATGTTTCGAACAAATATCTAGTCTGTCAACTGTCAGTACTCTCTATAATATCTCTCTCAATAATGACAAATTATTTCAGTGTAAGAGACACAATTTAATTGATGATAAGTAGATGTTGTGACGTGAAGACACTTGCATCTATCATTCATTAGGAACCGAAATGCAGATTAATTATCTTGCATTATCTTTTGATGGCTACAGGGCGCAGTGGCTTAGCACTGAGTTGCAGTGCTAAGGTCGGCGAGCATGAATCCCATAAGGAACAAGTATTGGTATGACCTACAAATAATTGTTCGGGGTCTGGACGTTTGTCCTTGTGCATTTTATGTATGTAAATTACGTCCACGACACAAGAAAAAAAAAAAAGTCTAGTGGGTAAACGTAAAAAGTTATGTTTACATTAAAAAAATAATCACCCTCGTCACCAGTAGTATTCGAATCCACCAACTACTTTTGTAAAAAAAAAAACTACTAACACAAGCATTTAAAGCTTACTTAGAGTGGTTACAAAGAGCATTAGTAATGGTAATAGCGTCTTTTAGTAGTAAGCTTCGTTCCTCTAATCTCACCATGCAAAAATACAATGTGAGAGTGTGGTCCTTCTCCGGTCGAGCAAGCCATTCATGCTGCAGCTTTAATAGGTGCAGCAAGGCTCTACAACCTTTTTTCCGTACAGAATGCTATTAACATTTTTAATACAACTGGTATTCCCATTAATCGCTTCGCGCTGAAAATGTTTGCGCTAGGTGTGGTATACGGTTATGACAGTAGCTTACGTCAGGTCACAAAAGTCCAGTACTGGACATGGGCCCCTCCCGTTGGGAAGATTTGCCACAGTTGCCACGTTTGGCAAGCGGGTTGGTAATAGCATTATTATTTTTTATTTTTAGTCGATTTGTTTCCCTCTGTTGCTTCTTACGACACCATAGTGGTTATTCTTACACCGCCACTACACGGTCAATCAGAGGCTTATAATAATTTAAAAAAGATTAAAGCGGGAAATATAAAAAGCAGTAGCGTTACTATAGTGTCGAAATCGAAGTCGAAATCGAAGAGACCATTATAGGCAACGAGAGATTCCATTTCAGTCCTTGAGGTGTAATTGCAGCTCAATTGTCTAGTTATCTCAGGTAGTAGTAGGTAGATAGAAAGTGAAAGCAGTAGTAGTATGTAAATAAAACCAACCGCGTTGAGTGCTGTATACATACGAAATAATACGATGACCCGTGGAATAACGCTTTTGTTTTAATAGCGAAACGAATTTTCACAACAAGCGACCGGTTGTTTTTAAACGTGCTAAGTGCGCATTAGCACATTTTCATATATATGTACATCTCAGTTTAGTATTATAGTCATAGTATTTTATTTGATATTTGTAGTAAATGGCTACTGCAGCCCATGGACACTTGCAACCAACTAAACACAAAGAAGGATACAGATACAGATACTGGCTCTCTATACCCCTCAGAATGAAACTTAGCAGTGCACACACTGCAGCAATGCAGAAAAGGGTGGTTCCTACACAGATAATCTTGTAAGAAAAAAGGGAGTCCTACCATTTAGTCTGTATTTTTTGAAAAAAAAAAATGATTGTCTGTATGTTCAAACACAAAGAGTTAAATCGTTATTTTACCATAACCGTAGTGACATGTAAAGTGCAAGTAGATCTCAACCAATCGAGTACATTAATCACGCAAGTTACGACTCGTTAACAAAACGCTGACTTGTCGTTCCCCCCAATTAAGTATTGCTCGGCTAGTTTTATTTAGGTAATGTCTGAGGGTTGTGAAAAACACGAGGGTCAACAATAATTTACAAAACTAATTATAATATTAAGTAAAAACAGAAATTTGAATTTATTTTTCTTTTCATAAGAGGCATTGTTATACAATTGTTTATTTAATAATGTGTTCTGTGATACCTAATTTACCCGCCGAGCGTGGAAATTATGGCAAATCTTTCTACAAAATTAAAGACCCATGTCCAGCTGTAACTGTCCAGGTGTTATGAACAGATGAAGACGAAGGGCTAGCTTATATGTGGATCTACGAGGAGACTTGAGTACACTTAACGTTATAAAATTAAGGCGCTATTAAGACATTAATTTATTTATTTATTATTTTGCATTCACTGTACCGAAATTATACAAAAGGCATTTTAATGCCTTTAGACGGACTCTACCAGTCAACCTATGGTGAACTGAGAATTTGAAGTAGCGTAGGAGTAGTAATGTAGAAAAAATAAACAAAAGATAATTCATTTATCAAATCCTATCATAGGTACACTACTGAATATAGGTTTTCCCTATAGATTGTCTTATAGGATGATATTTACCATAGTTGCCACGCATTGCCGCCGGTGGGTTGGCAATCACAGTTTCTGATAGGCTGTCATGATGATGATTATGATATATATTAGACATCTACTTTAGGCTTATTCAAAACAAAAAGCCTAAAATTTGCTTTACCCCTAATTTATAATCAAAAGGGTCATTTAAAAATTGTTTAAAGATCTAGAAAAAAAAATATTCTAAAATGAAATTAAATACGAGTACTAAAATTGCAGTCTCTTAGTATTCACAATCAATCCTTATGAACATTAATAATTTATGCTAGGTGGCTGACAGCACGGAACACTACGTGGAACGTTCAAGGTATTCTCGGTATTAGTGTGATTTGCTAATAATGTGAGTAATTAAAAAAAATCATTAGCTAACAACACTACTTGAGGGTATAAACATGAAATTTCGTCTTGATAACTTTAGATCCTCCCATGCCGCCTCTCGTGAGGCAAGACCACCCCGAACTCGCCTAAGATGATCTCGAAAAAGCCGAATGCCTAGCCGACAGTCTAGAGAGCCAGTGTACCCCATCCAGCATACCAACAGATCCCGCTCACCTACTAGAGGTAGAAGCGGAAGTCGAACGTAGGTCTGCGTTACCACCAGCGGGCGAACAACTCGATCCTGTAACTGGTGACGAAGTCACAGAAACCATAAAAAGCCTTAAGAATAGATCAGCCTCTGGGCCAGACAGCATCAGCAACAAGGTGATCAAATTTTTTCCAGCACCACTAACTTACCTCCTCGTAGAAATCTTCAACGCTCTTCTCTCGAGCTGCTCTTTCCCGGATATCTGGAGAAGCAGACGTAATAGGGATCCCAAAACCAGGGAAACCGCGAAATTAACTCACCAGCTACAGGCCAATCAGTCTACTCAACACATTGGCAAAATTATACGAGCGCATCATTCAAAAGCGCCTGCGTCACTTCACTGAAAGTAACAAACTCCCCGACGAATTCTCCCCGACGAGCAGTTTGGCTTTAGAACCGAACACTCGTGCACTCACCAAATTCATTGCCTAACAGAATATTTTCTGTCTAGCTTTAATCACCACCCGACAAAGAAAAGAACTCAAAACACCGGAGCCCTCTTCTCCGATGTCGCAAGAGCATTTGATAAGGTCTGGCACGACGGCTTGCTTTACAAGCTGTATAAACTTAACGTGCCCAATAAGCTCGTGCATATCATCCGAGCCTTCCTTACAAATCACTTTTTTGCTATCGAGTAGAAGCGAGCATGTGCGCTGGCCGATGCGGTGACTAACGACACAGGTTTAACCTTCAAGGGCTTGCCGCTCACTGGCTCCCGCTACCCCGTGGGCAGTGAATACGCCAGGATTTTAAAATAATTTCTTAATAAACGTTTTCTTAAGGACGGGATCCCACAAGAATCTGTCCTGTCTGATATTCCAAAGGACCCAGTGGTGAACACTGCTCTCTTCACCGACGATATGGCACTCTCTGTATCAGATTATAATAGGAATAGTCTCACTTTGAAACTCCAAAAAGCTACCAATCGCTTAGGCGAATGGTTCTGCCAATGAAGAATCGAAGTGAATCCCGAAAAAAGTGTAGCATACCTATACCTTCATCTGAGATCAACACCAAAAAAGATTCGAGGGCCAAAAGCAAAGCTAGATATCATTTCCTTATACGGCCGCCCTATCGTATTGGGAAGATTTGGCCAAATATCTGGGCGTCACGTTCACTGTCCGTATGAGTTTCGCGAAACCCATAAATGTAGTACGCAACAGAGCCAAGTCAGTCATTGATCGTCTCCATTCTCTTTTTAAGAGAAAGAGTAAACTGTCACTAAGACACAAGCTCCTCCTGCACAAAACCAAGTGTAGCTTTCGCCCACACGTATAGGACCTACCTATACGAAGTACGAACTACAGAAAGTCCAAAACTTTTCATCTGTAAAGCCACCGGAGCACAGTGGTATCAACGGAACTCAGATTTGCACAGTGATTGTCAAGTTCCCACTATCTCCGAATACTTCAAGGAGATGTCTCAGCGCTACTTTGATAGCGCCGAAACCCATCTAAATCCGCTAGTGATAAACGCAGCCAACTACGTCCCAATACGAACGTAGCGCCGACTCTCCGCAGACTGCGTAACGTACTTATAGAACCACCACGCTCGCTCGACCCCGTCGACCCAAACGTCGCAGGCATATCATACATTGACACTACACCTGCACCAAATGGGACAAGCACAAGTAGGATAACGGATGGGGCGCCTCGCACCCGTAGGCGGGCACGGCGCATTTTAGCACGCATAGCGTACACACCTTACACCCGAGTAACTGGGCGGTTCTCATCGCCCAGAACATCGACCGATACGAGCTAAGCACTCAGAGACAGGGGTCCGCACTGCCCCACTCGGACATCGGTTAGATAGCTCAAGTAACCTTCACAAAGGGGACATGACTGGTAACAATACCAAATCATAAACTACCATCATCCTCTTCCTCATCATCATTGCCTTTCCCTCTTTTAAATAGCTCGCGGCCTGGCGATGGTTAAATTCCTCACTAAACAAGGAAAAACTCAAAAAACATCCATGAAGTAATGGTGGCCGTTTACCAATACTCTGCTCCTTCAATGTCAACCGTACAGAAATGGTCAAGTGAATTCAAAAGAGGCAGGGAAAGCATCAAAGACGACCCCCGCCCGGGTGGGCCAATCACAGCGGCTACAGAAGAAAGTGTGAAATTATTGCAAAACTTGTATTAGAAGATGCACGAGTAAGAATTAAGATGTTAGCCGAAATTAATGTTCTATCCGTTGGTACCATATACACCATATTGCATGACTATCTCAACCTCACAAAAGTCAGTGCAAGATGGTTGCTGCGAATGCTCACTGCGCTTCAAAAGCAGGCGCGGTTTGACTGTTGTAGATAGATAGATAGATAGATAAATAACACTTTATTGTACGCCAAAAAAGAACATAAATATTAACAAAAAAAGGAGAAAAAGAAATGTGGTACAATGGGCAGTCTTATCGCTAAGAGCGATCTCTTCCAGACAACCTTTGAATGGACAGGATTGCAAGAAAACAATAAAAATATGTGTGTGGTTTGGCGACAAAAATAACATTATTTTTATTAAAGCCATAAAATAGAAATATTGGATGGCAATATACGTACATAGATAAGATAAATACATACATACTTATTAATATATATGTATATATATAATAAAATTACAAATATATACTTTAAATCTATTTCATATAACATAAATGTGCCATACATATAAAGAAACAGTTTAACTAGATAAAGGTGGAATAATTATTTACAAATGAACTTGATAGAATCAAAGTTGAAAAAAGTAATCATGTACATGTTTCTTCAAAACCGGTAGGGATTGAGCACGTCTTGCTGATAACGCCAAGTCAATCCATATTCGGACAACTTGTATTGTGAATGATCTGTCCAAAAATTTGGTAGTGTGAGCTCGCATTTTTAATATCAAGGGATTGTTGGGAGTTTTTAGATCTGTGTGGTGACGACCCAACAAGTGTTTTCGATATGATAAATACAGGAGATGAAACGTGAGTTTACCACTAAGACCCTGAGAGTAAACAGGAGTCATGATTTCAACTTCTTGGGGGGTCTGATCCCTTTTTATGCCATTGTATGTTCAAAGTCACTCCATCGGCCGGTAAAATCATAGCCACAGTGTTTTGGGATTCCAAAGGAATACTATGGATCGAGTACACAAAGAAAGGTGAAACCATCAACGCAGACAAATACTTAGCCACTTTACGCCGTTTGAGAGAAGCAATGAAAGAAACGAGAAGAGGAAAGCTGACCAAGCGAGTGCTGCTTCTTCATGACAACACACCGGTTCAGACGGCGCGACTCTCTAATGTTGCTGTACGCGACTGCGGGCTTAAGGAAATTAATCACCCACCATACAGCCTAGATCTAGCCCCTAGTGACTAGGTACTTTTTATTCCCAAACTTAAAAAAAGACCTTCGGGGAAAGCGATTTGCTGACGATAATGAGCTCAAGTCCGCTGTAAATGCGCATTTTTTAGGCCAAGACGAAGAATATTTTTTCAAGGGAATAGAAATCCTTTTTTCACGAAAAAGTATATGTATTGATATCACGGGAGACTATATTAAAAATAAAATAAAATCATAATTTTATCTTTTTTCTAACATACCCATACCGAGAATACATTGAACGCCCCTCGTAATTGACCAATTACAATTTGTAATTGAAAAATTTATCCACTATAAATTGGCTTATTAAGAATTCTTTGTGCTTACTAAAAAAAGCAAATTTAGCAATAAAATATTTCATTTTAGTAAGTGCAAGGTTTAAGACGATATCCGGACGATGTCTAGATCATACAAATGTGTTCCTATTTCATAGACTAGAGCAAACACTTTTTACGATACAATCTATATCTATCATTGTTATGATCTTACGTTTTTTTTCATAAATACAATTTTTAAACTAGTTACTTTCTAAAATTAACCAAATTGCCAAGTCCATCCAGTAAACCAATTTAATAAAAAGACAGCCACAATCAAAATTTTCTTTTTCAACAATATATTATTCTAGACAAAAATCTAGTTTAGAAGGAGGAAACATGGGAACACGGGATGATAATTTCATCATATTTTCATAGGTATAATCAACGGGCTGCAGTTGTCTCTCTCGGTTACATAGCTCGGTCGCTCGGGCACAGTGCGACAGCAATAGGTCATTAAAACCTATTCTTCAAATTTCTTGCAGCCCGGATGTCCGCTTAACGTAAATTTAAATGAAGGCGTTAATTAAGGATTAAGGGGGCTAAAGTGTGAGTGTTACTAGATGTACATTTAGAAGATCTTTTCAGAAAATACAAGTTTTATATGTCACTTTGTTTTTACTCATCAAGGATAGTCATGGAATTAGTTAGTCACTAGTTATTTACACGCTTAAATATCAGAATTCTTATAGACAGTTAGAACATCTGTGTTTAAGGAGCAAATGTGATACTTGTTCATGCCACTTTAATACGAAAGATCTTTATTTTACTACCAGGATTATTAATGCCTATCAAATAATAAGATAATTAATGGAATTAAGCGTTACTTTGCGGAAATCCAGTATATTAAAGTTGGAAAAATTTACAATATCCAAGCGGATATTGGCAAAGTAAATCTTTCCAACTTTAATATCAATTGATATTCAGTACAAAGAATAGATCTCGTCCAACCTTTTTTCCCAAGATTTTGTATACTTTAGTGTAATATATAGCGGCTCTAGTGAGATGTATTTTCATCCATCACGATATTGCAGCCTATAAAATTCTAATGCTGAACATAGCCTCCACTATTGATTTTTTTATAGGATAAGGGTGACAAACGAGCACACAGTCCACCTGGTGTTAAGTGGTTGCTGTGGCCTATAGACAGATGTTGCATCCTTTGCATTTTCTTTCGCATCAACCACGGGGAGTGCTCTGAGGAGTTGTTTGGATTAATCCCAGCCGCCAAATTTCACGAACGCACATCGCGGCAAAACTCCCGATACCATCCACACCATCTGTATGCTTGGCGGTCCACCACTGTACGTTTCACTAGGAGTTTTCTTCCGCGTACGACCTCTCTGTGGAATAGTTTACCACCGGCGATTTTTTCAAAAATATATATAAAATATTTCCGTACGGCTTAGTAAAAGGCTGGAAATTTTTACGTGGTAGAGCCATGCTGCAGCTATATTAATAGTATAGTTGTAACACGAATGGGTCGGCTCGATCGGGGAAGGACCACGCTCTCACAGAATACCAGCGTAAAATAGCAGCTTAATGCTGCTGTGTTTCGTATGGTGAGTGTAGAGAACCGGAGACCCTTTTTACTGGAAAAGAGGCATTCTATCTTAGTCCTCACGGCTGACAACGCATCTGCATTTAAATTCGCAAACGAAGATAGATGTAGATGTCTATGTGCCACAGCAACCACTTACCATCAGGTGGACTGTGTGCTCGTTTGTCACCCTTATTCTATAAAAAAAAAATCTAGTTATAAATGCGAGTATATCGGACCAAAAAAAATTATTTATTTTTAGTAGTCTAAACTTAGAGTTATCTTTTTGCTGCTATTTCTTATTTTAATTTATGGCTTCTCTTCAGTATTTATTTATTATATTGACTTACTATCAGATAAATATTGCTGCCTACCTCCTGATTCAGTTACCCTCTGTCGCTTCTTACGACAATATGGGGCAATTATGATACATACGGGATATATGGGGTAGTGGACATTCTTACACCGCCACTAAAGAGTGGCTGTTTTTATTTTGCACACACTCCACTTGATAGTAAGTTAATACTGTGGCCCAAAGACATTTACATTTATCCTCGGTTGTCACCCCTGAGAACTAAAATAGCAAACTTGCCGACGTCTGTCTTTCCATCCCATTACAATCTAGGTGTCTCGGAGGCAGGAGTGAATAGGCATTTGTAACTCTAAGGCTGTGCGATTTACCATCTAGGGCTTTATCATCGCTTGCACCAGGTGGGATTGTAATCAAGCACTGGCTTATAAGAAAAAAAAAACAATGAGTGCAAGTGGTTTAGATTCTAGCCTTGTGATAATCTAATATATACTGTGCTCAAACAAAAACAAACAAAGCAGCATTTGAAACATTCAAATTGTGCGTGTGGTGGCAACGTAAGTATATTATTCAGTCCATTTCGCTACATGGGTACACCCATCGTCTATGGAAAACGCCAAATAAATTTTATCGGTAGTTGGCATATAACCATCCGTTGTCGCCAAACGTAAAATACTCAGACTGGCAATAGAGAGCAAAGAGAATTTGCTAAGCGACAAATTAACCCTTAAATTTCATCTCAGTCCTCAGAGGTGAAAACACATTTTATTTGGTTGCAAGTATGCAGCGAATGCAGTAGCCACTTACTATCAGCTGTACAGTACATTCGTTTCGTTTGTCACTTCAATTTCATAAAAAAAGATGTATATTTTATGTTTACGCATTTATATTCAAAAGAACTACCAGTGTATATACATAGTAAGAAACTCTCGTAGCTGGCGAAAACAGCAACGAGTAATATATCATCAAAATCTTTATTAATAGTCGATTATTCTCGTAGCATTAAATCATTTCAATAATATTATAATATTTTCCTTTATATTATAGTACTTTGCCAAATATTTGCTTTCTGATGTTTGCCAGATAAGCAAAATAAGCTCTCAATAATGAGTCACATAACTGTAATAATTTTGGGTGTCTGTTTACGCAATCGCTAATTAAATCATCGTGCTGGCTTCTGTTATTGTGAATATAGCACGCGAGTTATTGTTCGAGTGTAAGTTGTTTTACTGGGCTTTTGGGCTTAAATTTGAAGAAACATGAATTATTACGCCGGACTATTCCTACTGCCGAACATAGTCTATGGAGAAGGCCTCCATAGACTCTCATAGGAGTGATATTTTTGACCTTGCTTGGCAGCTGAGCTGACAACCACAGACTTTTATTATTTTGAGATGTTATTAGAAAGAAGCTGCTGCCAATCCCTTGTTTTACTTTCCTCTGTATCTTACGATGGGCAATAATTGATATGGTGTAGTAAATTCTCTTACGCCGCTACTGCACGACAAAACAACTGTTGACTTAATATCATTGTTTATGAATTCCAGATGAAGCCAATACTTGCGCACAATTTGTATAAGCCTCTGACGTCTTTGATATATTTGTTTTTCTTTTGGTTTCATCGTGTAACAACCTGCTTTGAATTGTTGGATGTCGGATACGATTTTAAATGTGATTAATAGTAGTACTATACGCTCGTCTAGTTAAGCGGACCTCCCCACATGCTCGGCTAATTCACTTGCTGTCGAAACATCGAAAATGGAGGTTGATTTACAAGAAAGAAACTGCTGCTACAGTTTTGCGCGCAGTTTCTCATCAATAGCATGACTTTTCTGGGCAACTATGGCTGACAAATCTAAGCCACGCAGTACAGTCTCAAATGTGAACAAGGTCCGACAAGATATTTTGACACTGGTAAACCATGCTGGCATTTATCGGTTTGGGATAAAATGAGAACAGCCCCGACTTTTAGCCAGGTTCTACTTAATAAAGAAGCCAGGATCTACATCTTTGTTTGCGTGTAAGCTTGTAGTGTGTTACGCTGGTAAAAGGTTATTTAGAAATATTTTAAAGAAAAAAACATACAGTCGAGTTGTGATCCTCCTTCGTTTTTGAAGGCGGCTAAAATGATGTCAATGTGTTTATTCTTTATTTCCTCATCAGACCAATAAAGAAGACTGCTGGACATAAATCTCTCGCATTTTAGGGAGAATTTGATACTTGGCAGGTGGAATGACGACTGTAGTAAGTCTGGTACTGCTGCCGTCTGGCGTCAGTGAGGTGATAATACCGCCATCTATTAGAAGTCATGAGACCTTTCTACAATATTTTAGATATGACAGTGATTAAAAACAAGTGAAAATTAAAAAAATATGTATTTTTTTTAATATACCAACCACCTTTTTTCATATTCTTACATTATCATCCGTTTCTGAGCCATGTTGAATATTTCAAGTCTCTTGCTCATCGGGAAGTTAGTTTAAAATCGAATTAACAAAAACGTGTTTATAAAATATTACTAGCTGATTATAAAATACGTGTATTACATACATATTGGTAAATAATATTCTGTTCATTTTTTTTATTTCTTTATTATGATCGTGGACTTAGATAAAAAAGTGAATGAATTTTCAGAAGCACATCTCAATATTTCTTAAAGCTTTCAACGCTTATATTGTAGCAAGAAAAAACGAATATTTTGTTCTCAATAAAAATGGGGATGGATACGACTGCGGGTGTTAAGGCAGTGAACGTTTAAAATGAATTAAATAAAAATGTTATTTCTGTTTATTTTTGTTCTTTTTATATGTATTTGTAATATTTAGTTAACATTAAAAGCTACATAATGTACATCATCGCAAGTTTTGTTATGATTCCTGGTTCGCAGCATTTGCTGACGAGAGGCATAGATGAAATCAATATCATCTCCCAAAACTACTAACAAACTGCGCAAACTACTCATGTCAGGCCTGTTCATACACCAAAAGGGATGACTCTCGGATATTGCACCATAAATCGCCTGATATAGACGCAAAGGCCTATGTACCTTTGTAAAGCTACATAATAAAGGAGATTTTATATGTTACATTTAAGTTTCTAAACACAGCATTATTTATTTAACATTTAGTCCCGCGGAGTGAGACCTTGTCATAATAAGTAAAAAGGTATGTAAAACTGCAACTTCTTACTATTTATATACCCGTATGAACTGAGGTGCAAAACTACATTTTGAAAAGGGTGGTAGTACTACTTTTCTGGCTAGAATTCTGTCTGGGTACGTACCACCCACATACCGCCTCTGGCTAGTAGACTGGTCGCCGCAGTCTCGGAAACTAGCCATTTGTGTAGGGCAGGATTACATGATTACAGTGCACCAATGTGTGCGCCAACACAGGTACACAATATATTCCCTTATTCTCATAACTATCACTGAATATCGATCGTCACTAAAATCATAATAATAAAGTGATAAACGAGCCAACAGTCCACCTGTTATTAGTTGATTCCTGCATTCATTCCATGGACACCTACAACCAACTTCAAACAAACGAGGTCACAAATGCCTTGTTATCGCTGAGGACTAAGATGAAATACGTCTCAGCCTGTAATCACAATACACTATATAGTTAACAAAAAGTAGCTAAAGTCAGTTTGAGAATTAACTGTCTTTAGCTACTTTTTGTTAACTAGTGTATTGTAATTACAGGCTGAGACGTATTTCGTCTTAGTCCTCAGCGATAACAAGGCCTTTGTCAAAGTAAATATTAAACACTTTGAGCATGTGCCGCCATGCTTGTTAATCTTTATTTGAGTTTTGAATTTATAGGGATTACCTTTAAGCAAAAATTACTATTTATATATATTTACAAACTATTAATAAAGGTCAGCGTTAGGCTAAGATACCACCTAAATTTGTGAAGTGATGAGTGTTTTAGACGGTAAGTAGTTTAAAAGTTACCTTAAAAAGTCCCAAATGGCAGGGTGAGTGAAGATGATTTACGGGTATAAACATTATACCATATTCGACAAAAACCATGAAGCGAAATGCAAATACGGTCCGAAGCATATCAAAAACGAAAGAATAAAATCCAAACATATACTATACAACATATATAAAGTTTTTAAAAAACATATATAAAGTTTTTAAAATAAATTAAATGCGTAATTTATTTTAATGAATCCTGCTAAGTAAAGTTTTTGAAATAAATAATGCAAAAGAGGCATATGAGAGTAAGTAAGAGAATCTTGTCCTGTTAGTATCGTAACAGGACCTTAAAAATGAATCTATTACATGTCAGATTTAAAATACCTCCGACCTGACTGGCCGCCAACTTTGTCCAGCGGGTGAAAAATGAAAGTGTACAAAAGGCGTAAAAGGCGACTATAGCATATACCAGAAATATCTTACGGCTTCCGATAGATGATGATATAACTTTCTTGTTTACACCAAACGTAAAGTACTTAGGCTGGCAACATAGAGTAGCGTCAAAGGCGAGACGTCTGGTACTGTGATCATCAATCCTCCTGCCAAGCGTGGCAGATTAACGCAAATTAACCCAAAAACGAGAGAGGCAAATGTCCAACAGTTGACTTTTATGGTTGAGGAGATGAAGAGACGGAAGCAGCATCATTTTTACAAATTTTTAGCACATACTGTGATCTGTTATTCGCCTGCTAAGCGATAATAAGAACGTCCTATTTTGGACTGGAGTGTTTATATGTTGGCGAAAGAAAAGATACACCAAAAATTGCAGATTCAATTATTGTAAATATGCAGGATACTGGACATTGGTCTTGTTTATACTCAGTGGGGTTAATGGAGTGGTTAAATACATGTATTGCGCTCCTTAGTGATTGTCGGTGGTATACATAATATTGTTTTATTATTACACATTTTTTAGACGTTTCTTAATGGTCCTTCTATGTCGAACTCTTCAAAATTAGCAAATGTAACTTTTCTGATTTTACAAGTGGCGACAAATCATACCCTACATTTGCAACAAGTCAAGAAGCGTAAGCAAACAATGTTATTTTATTTTTTGACTAAGCACAAACGAACAGTAGAAATTATAGTATACAAAGATACAAATTTCGAATATAATAAATATTGTTTTATATAGATACATTTTATACTTTATTGTCTTTTAGTGTTTTAACGTCAATTAAGAGAACCTATAGATATCTATAACCGACTTTTACAAAAATGTCATGTGTTTAACGATAACGTAATAGGTTTTTTACGTGTTAGCGCCACAGTGCATTTTGTTATGGCTTCAGCACGAATGGGTCGGCTCGATTGGGGAAGGACCATGCTCTAACAGCTATTAGCACAGAATACTAAAATTTGAGCATAATACTGTATGGCGTGTGACGAAAACCAGACATCTTTTTCATTGGTAACAAGCTATTCCATCTTAGTTCTCGGTAGTGATAACGCACCTTCATATGATGTATTCTGTAAAGTGTGTTTTAATTCCTCTTCCGCTTTCCACCATCAGACAATTAAGCAGCCGTCAAGCCATCACTTGTTTTGAGTCAATATTCCACCTCAACCAAATGGTTTACTTCGTCTTTCGTAATTCCTACAACAAAGGACTGAAATAATATGCCAACATATGACTTTATATAAATAAAAAAATCTACTATACTGCTATGTAGCTATACTGGTTTTGCAGAAAATGCACTACTGTTTTACGATAGAAATAAGTTTATGAGCTCGTCCTGTAACATATCAATGCTTTACGAAAATAGAATCACACATGCATTAAATCGTCAGTGTCAATCTAAAGTAAGCTCTTCGGTAATCTCAAGAACATTAGCGTTAATATTTGACTGCGAGACTCTAATCTCCGAAACTAATACACTTCTGGCAATATGTAAACGTATTTCTTAAATAAACTCTCACTGAGTAACACATAATATTATGTTTGTTTTTCATCCTATTAAATGTTGATCTCATATTTGTATGAAATCATAAATTGCTGATTTTCGTCATCTGTTTGTATTTTCATTATCCCCGGATAACGTTATGTCTAAGCTTCCGAAATAATTTTAAGAACTCTTTTTATAGATGCTCTTTTTCTGGCGAGGAGTTCATCTGGGTAGGTACCACCATCTTACCTATTGCTGCTTCCGGTCTAAATAGTATAGAGAGCCATTATAATTACAGGCTGTGAGACATTTCCATCTTAGTCCTCAGGGGTGACAAAGTATCTGTTGCCTTCTTTGTTTGAGTTTGGCAGCAAGTGTCCATTGGCTGCAGTAGCCGCCTACTATCAGGTGAGCTGTAAGTTCGTTTGTTTTTTCAAATTTATGAAAAAAAAGCTTTACATCGTATACGAGTAGAGTAGGTTTGAAAAAATACGCCTTTTTTACTACACAACTTTTGGTACTTTAATATGACCAGCATATTTAATATTATTTCTTTTATTCAGTACGTAGCGTTAACGCTAAATTTCTTTCATATATTAGAGACTATAATTTGTTATCTTTAACGTAATCCGTTAACATTTTCCTATTGTCGCCCTTACAACAAACACGGAACAAAATGGGATAATGGATTCCCTTTTGCTGCACACACTTCATTTCTGTAAATTAACATGTATTTATCCATGTAGTGGCGGTGTAAGAATATCCACCCTAACCCCATATCGTTCCATGAGTTTTGATATAAGGCGGCAGAGGGAAACGAAAACAGGAGATTGGCAGCATCTTCCTGCTAATAACCCAAAACTATAAAAAACTGCGATTGCCAACGCTCTTTCCGAACGTGGCAACTAATGTCCCCACAATTAGACAATCAAATTTAAACGTGGTAGAGCCATGCTGCAGCTATATACGTAGTATAGTTAAACTACTAATATAGTTAATTAGTTATTTATACTACTAATATAGTAGAGTTAATTAGTTATAATACCAGCGTAAAATAGCAACTTAACGCTGCTGTGTATCGTATGGTAAATGTAGAGAACCGGAGACCCTTTTTACTGGAAACCAGGCATTCCATCTTTTTCCTCTCGGCTGACAATGCATTTGTATTTTGATTTTTAATCGAGATTGATGTAGATGTCTATAGGCCACAGCAACCACTTAGCACCATGTGGACTGTGTGCTCGTTTGTCACCCTTATCCTATAAAAAAATCAATAGGAGGCTATGTTCAGCATTAGAATTTTATAGGCTGCAATATCGTGATGGATGAAAATACATCTCACTAGAGCCGCTATAATATATTACACTAAAGTATACAAAATGGTGGGAAAAAAGGTTGGACAAGATCTATTCTTTGTACTGAATATAATTTGATATTAAAGTTGAAAAAAGTTACTTTGCCAACATCTGCTCGGATATTGTAAATTTTTCCAATTTTAATATACTGGATTTCCGCAAAGTAACGCTTAATTCCATTAATTATCTTATTATTTGATAGGCAATAATAATCCTGGTAGTAAATAAAGGTCTTTCGTATTAAAGTGGCATGAACAAGTATCGCATTTGCTCCTTAAATACAGATGTTCTAACTGTCTAGAAAAATTCTGATATTTAAGCGTGTAAATAACTAGTGACTAACTAATACCATGACTATCCTTGATGAGTAAAAACTAAGTGATGTATAAAACTTGTATTTTCTGAAAGATCTTCTAAATGTACATCTAGTAGCACTCACACTTTAGTCCCCTTTAATCCTTAATTAACGCTGTCATTTAAATTTACGTTAAGAGGACATCCGGGCTGCAAGAAATTTGAAGAATAGGTTTTAATGACCTATTGCTGTCGCACTGTGCCCGAGCGACCGAGCTATGTAAGCGAGAGACACAACTGCAGCCCGAATTGATTATACCTATAAAAATATGATGAAATTATCATCCCGTGTTCCCATGTTTCCTCCTTCTAAACTAGATTTTTTGTCTAGAATATATTTTGTTGAAAAAGAAAATTTTGATTTTGGCTGTCTTTTTATTAAATTGGTTTTCTGGATGGACTTGGAAATTTGGTTAATTTTAGAAAGTAACTAGTTTTCAAAAATTATATTTATGAAAAAAAACGTAAGATCATAACAATGATAGATATAGATTATATCGTAAAAAGTGTTTGCTCTAGTCTATAATATAGGAACACATTTGTATGATCTAGACATCGTCCGGATATCGTCTTCAACCTTGCACTTACTAAAATGAAATATTTTATTGCTAAATTTGCTTTTTTAAGTAAGCACAAAGAATTCTTAATAAGCAAATTTATAGTGGATAAATTTTTCAATTACAAATTGTAATTGGTCAATTACGAGGGGCGTTCAATGAATTCTCGGTATGGGTATGTTAGAAAAAAGATAAAATTGTGATTTTATTTTATTTTTAATATATGCTCCCATGATATCAATACAAATACATTTTCGTGAAAAAAGGATTTCTATTCCCTTGAAAAATAGTTTTCGTCGTGGCCTGAAAAATGCACATTTACAGCGGACTTGAGCTCATTATCGTCAGCAAATCGCTTTTCCCGAAGGTCTTTTTTTTAAGTTTGGGAATAAAAAGTACCTAGTCACTAGGGGCTAGATCTGGGCTGTATGGTGGGTGGTTAATTTCCTTAAACTCGCAGTCTCGTACAGCAGCCTTGGAGAGTCGCGCCGTGTGAACCGGTGTGTTGTCATGAATAAGCAGCACTCCCTTGGTCAGCTTTCCTCTTCTCGTTTCTTTTATTGCTTCCCTCAAACGGCGTAAAGTGGCTAAGTATTTGTCTGCGTTGATAGTTTCACCTTACTTTGTGTACTCGATCAATAGTATTCCTTTGGAATCCCAAAACACTGTGGCTATGATTTTACCGGCCGATGGATTGAGTTTGAACTTCTTGGGGGGTCTGATCCCTTTTTATGCCATTGCATAGACTCCTGTTTACTCTCACGATCATAGTGGTAAACCCACGTTTCATCTCCTGTATATATCCTATCGAAAACACTTGTTGGGTCGTCACCACACAAATCTAATTTTATTTAAATCTAAGTTTATTGTTTTCTTGCAATCCTGTCCATCCAAAGGTTGTCTGGAAGAGATCGCTCTTAGCGATAAGACCGCCCATTGTACCACATTTCTTTTTCTCCTTTTTTTGTTAATATTTATGTTATTTTTTGGCGTACAATAAAGTGTTATTTATCTGTCTATCTATCTATCTATCTACAACAGTCAACCCGCGCCTGCTTTTGAAGCGCAGTGAGCATTCGCAGCAACCATCTTGCACTGACTTTTGTGAGGTTGAGATCGTCATGCAATATGGTGTATATGGTACCAACGGATAGGACAGTAATTTCGGCTAACATCTTAATTCTTAATCGTGCATCTTCTAATACAAGTTTTGCAACAATTTCACACTTTCTTCTGTGGCCGCTATAATTGGCTCACCCGGGCGGGGTTCGTCTTTGATGCTTTCCGTGCCTCTTTTGAATTCACTGGACCATTTCTGTACGGTTGACATTGAAGGAGCAGAGTCTTGGTAAACGGCCACCATTACGTCATGGATGTTTTTTGAGTTTTTCCTTGTTTAGTGAGGAATTTAATTACCGCCAGGCCGCGAGCTATTAAAAAAGGGAAAGGCAATGATGATGAGTATGAGGATGATGGTAGTTTATGATTTGGTATTGTTACCAGTCATGTCCCCTTTGTGAAGGTTTTTTGAGCTATCTAACCGCTGTCCGAGTGGGGGAGGGCGGACCCCTGTCTCTTAGTGCTTAGCTCGTATCGGTCGATGTTCTGGGCGATGAGAACCGCCCAGGTACGCGGGTGTAAGGTGTGTATACGTTATGCGTGCTGAAATGCGTCGTGCCCACCTACGGGTGCGACGCGCCCCATCCGTTATCCTACTTGTGCTTGTCCCATTTGGTGCAGGTGTAGTGTCAATGTATGATATGCCTGTGACGTTTGGGTCGACGGGGTCGAGCGAACGTGGTGGTTCCATACGTACGTTACGCGGTCTGCGGAGAGTCGGCGCTACGTTCGGTATTGGGACGTAGTTGACTGCGTTTATCACTAGCGGATTTGGATGGGTTTCGGCGCTATCAAAGTAGCGCTGAAACCATCTCCTTGAAGTATCCGGAGATAGTGGGAACTTGACAATCACTGTGCAAATCTTAGTTCCGTTGATACCACTGTGCTCCGGTGGCTTTACAGATGAAAGTTTTGGACTTTCTGTAGTTCGTACTTCGTATAGGTAGGTCCTATACGTGTGGGCGAAAGCTACACTTGGGTAAGATATGATAGGTCTAACGCAGGTTTTGTACAGGAGGTGCTTGTGTCTTAGTTACAGATTACTCTTTATCTTAAAAAGAGGGTGGAGACGATCAATGACTGACTTGGCTCTGTTGCGTACTACACTTGTGGGTTTCGCGAAACTCATACGGACGTTGAACGTGACGCCCAGATATTTGGCCAAATCTTCCCAATGCGATAGGGCGGCCGTATAAGGAAATTATATCTAGCTTTTCTTTTGGCCCTCGAATCTTTTTTGGCGTTGAAGTCAAATGAAGGTATAGGTATGCTACACTTTTTTCGGAATTCACTTCGATTCTCCATAGGCGGAACCATTCGCCTAAGCGTAGCTTTTTGGAGTTTCAAAGTGAGA
The DNA here is from genome assembly GCA_029286625.1 of Parnassius orleans. Taxonomy (NCBI): domain Eukaryota; kingdom Metazoa; phylum Arthropoda; class Insecta; order Lepidoptera; family Papilionidae; genus Parnassius; species Parnassius orleans. The sequence goes on along the minus strand of JAGSMP010000212.1, from coordinate 562,778 downwards.
CTATTCCTATTATAATCTGATATAGAGAGTGCCATATCGTCGGCTAAGAGAGCAGTTTTCACCACTGGGTCCTTTGGAATATCAGACAGGGCGGATTCTTGTGGGACCCCGGCCTTAAGAAAACGTTGCGTGGAACGGGTTCCCTCTACTCGATAGCAAAAACGATTTGTAAGGAAGGCTCGGATGATGTGCACGAGCTTATTGGGCACGTTAAGTTTATACAGCTTGTAAAGCAAGCCGTCGTGCCAGACCTTATCAAATGCTCTTGCGACATCGGAGAAGAGGGCTCCGGTGTTTTGAAACCTTTTCTTTGTCGGGTGGTGATTAAAGCCAGACAGAAAATATTCTGTTAGGCGATGAATTTGGTGAGTGCACGAGTGTTCGCTTTTAAAGCCAAACTGCTCGTCGGGGAGAAGTCTGTTAATTACAGTGAAGTGACGGAGGCGCTTTTGAATGATGCGCTCGTATAATTTTGCCAATGTGTTGAGTAGACTGATTAGCCTGTAGCTGGTGAGTCGATTTCGCGGTTTCCCTGGTTTTGGGATCCCTATTACGTCTGCTTCTTTCCAGATATCCGGGAAAGAGCAGCTCGAGAGAAGAGCGTTGAAGATTCCTACGAGGAGGTAAGTTAGTGGTGCTGGAAGAGATTTGATCACCTTGTTGCTGATGTTGTCTGGCCCAGAGGCTGATCTATTCTTAAGGCTTTTTATGGTTTCTGTGACTTCGTCAACAGTTACAGGATCGAGTTGTTCGCCCGATGGTGGTAACGCAGACCTACATTCGACTTCCGCTTTTACCTCTAGTAGGTGAGCGGGATCTGTTGGTACGCTGGATGGGGTACACTGTCTCTCTAGACTGTCGGCTAGGCATTCGGCTTTTTCGAGATCGTCTTAGGCGAGATCGGGGTGGTCTTGCCTCACGAGAGGCGGCATGGGAGGATCTAAAGTTATCAAGACGAAATTTCATGTTTATATCCTCAAGTAGTGTCGTTAGCTAATGATTTTTTTTAATTACCCACATTATTAGCAAATCACACTAATACCGAGAATACATTGAACGTTCCACGTAGTGTTCCGTGCTGTCAGCCACCTAGCATAAATTATTAATGTTCATAAGGATTGATTGTGAATACTAAGAGACTGCAATTTTAGTACTCATATTTAATTTCATTCTACACTATTTTTTTTCTAGATCTTTAAACAATTTTTAAGCGACCCTTTTGATCATAAATTAGGGGTAAAGCAAATTTTAAGATTTTTGTTTTGAATAAGCCTAAAGTAGATGTCTAATATATATCATAATCTACATCATGACAGCCTATCAGAAACTGTGATTGCCAACCCACCAGTGGCAATGCGTGGCAACTATGGTAAATATCATCCTATAAGACAATCTATAGGGAAAACCTATATTCAGTAATGTACCTATGATAGGATTCGATAAATTAATTATCTTTTTGTTCATTTTTTCAACATTGCTACTCCTACGCTACTTCAAATTCTCAGCTCACCATAGGCTGACTGGTAGAGTCCGTCTAAAGGCATTAAAAGGCCTTATGTATAATTTCGGTACAGTGAATTCAAAAGAATAAATAAATAAATTAATGTCTTAATAGCGCCTTAATATTATAACGTTAAGTGTACTCAAGTCTCCTCGTAGATCCACATATAAGCTCAGAGCACTTCGTGTTCATCAGTTCATAACACCTGGACAGTTACAGCTGGACATGGTTTTTAATGTTGTAGAAAGATTTGCCATAATTTCCACGCTCACATAACACATTATTAAATAAACAATTGTATAACAATGCCTTTTATGAAAAGAAAAATAAATTCATATTTCTCTTTTTACTTATTATTATAATTAGGTTTGTAAATTATTGTTGACCCTCGTGTTTTTCACAACCCTCAGACATTACCCAAATAAAACTAGCCGAGCAATACTGAATTGGGGGGAACGACAAGTCAGCGTTTTGTTAACGAGTCGTAAGTTGCGTGATTAATGTACTCGATTGGTTGAGATCTACTTGCACTTTACATGTCACTACGGCTTATGGTAAAATAACGATTTAACTCTTTGTGTTTGAACATACAGACAATCATTTTTTTTTTCACAAAATACAGACTAAATGGTAGGACTCCCTTTTTTCTTACAAGATCGTCTGTGTAAGAACCACCCTTTTCTGCATTGCTGCAGTGTGTGCACAGCTAAGTTCCATTCTGAGGGGTATAGAGAGCCAGTATCTGTATCCTTCTTTGTTTTAAGTTAGTTGCAAGTGTCCATGGGCTGCAGTAGCCATTTACTACAAATATCAAATAAAATACTATGACTATAATACTAAACTGAGATGTACATATATATGAAAATGTGCTAATGCGCACTTAGCACGTTTAAAAACAACACGTCGCTTGTTGTGAAAATTCGTTTCGCTATTAAAACAAAAGCGTTATTCCACGGGTCATCGTATTATTTCGTATGTTTTCAGCACTCAACGCGGTCGGTTTTATTTAAATACTACTGCTGCTTTCACTTTCTATCTACCTACTTCTACCTGAGATAACTAGACAATTTAGCTGCGATTACACCTCAAGGACTGAAATGGAATCTCTCGTTGCCTATAATGGTCTCTTCGATTTCGACACTATAGTAACGCTACTGCTTTTTATATTTCCCCGGTTTAATCTTTTTTAAATTATTATAAGCCTCTGATTTACCGTGTAGTGGCGGTGTAAGAATAACCACTATGGTGCCGTAAGAAGCAACAGAGGGAAACAAATCGACTAAAAATAAAAAATAAAACTGCAATTACCAACCCGCTTGCCAAACGTGGCAACTGTGGCAAATCTTCCCAACGGGAGAGGCCCATGTCCAGTACTGGACTTTCGTGAGCTGACGTAAGCTACTGTCATAACCGTATACCACACCTAGCGCAAGCATTTTCAACGCGAAGCGATTAATGGGAATACCAGTAGTATTAAAAAAGTTAATAGCATTCTGTACGGAAAAAAGGTTGTAGAACCTTGCTGCACCTATTAAAGCTGCAGCATGAATGGCTTGCTCGACCGGAGAAGGACCACACTCTCACATAATGCTGTTGTATTTTTGCATGGTGAGATTAGAGGAACGAAGCTTACTACTAAAAAGACGCTATTACCATTACTAATGCTCTTTGTAACCACTCTAAGTAAGCTTTAAATGCTTGTGTTAGGAGTTTTTTTTACAAAAAAACTTGTTTAGGAGTTTTTTTTTTGACTTTTCAAGTTTTCAATACGCATCCTTAGGCTACTGATGACGTGGGTGATTATTTTTTTAATGTAAACATAACTTTTTTACGTTTACGCACTAGACTTTTTTTTCTTTTTTTTTTTCTCTTGTGTCGTGGACGTAATTTACATACATAAAATGCACAAAGACAAACGTCCAGACCCCGAACAATTATTTGTAGGTCATACCAATACTTGTTCCTTATGGGATTCAAGCTCGCGGACCTTAGCACTGCAACTCAGTGCCAAGCCACTGCGCCTCATAGCCAACAAAAGATAATGCAAGATAATGAATCTGCATTTCGGTTCCTAATGAATGATAGATGCAAATGTCTACACGTCACAACGTCTACTTATCATAATTTATTATAATTTCAATGACTTTTTTAAATGTCTTAATATTGAATTTAATTATTATTTATTAATAATAATTATGAGCCGTCACAATCCACCCCCAAATTTTATGTTAATGACCACATAGTAGAGTCGTTAATATAAAATTTTAATTTTTTAAGAGCATATACACTACGCTCAAATAATTGTTTATATATCTGTTCTTTCCTCTTTCAATCTGTTAAAATACGGTATATGTTATCAAATTCCCCTGCCCCAGGGAATGACCGCCACCAACACCCCTTCAACCACATCCATCACAATGTGATACCATCATAATTCAAGTTATTGTATATTGTATTGTTAATAAATTTCTCAGTCAATTGTGGATTTCTCATTTTATTAATTTATTTTTAAATCTTTGAAACATTATCTCAATAACGTTACAATATATGTGCATATAGTTCAATTGAATATTTGTTGAGATCAGTTGGCTAACACACAGGATAAATGTGATTGAGCCATTCACCCTGACCCAACTCCCCGTATTTATTTAATAAAATGTATGACAAAATTATCTTACAATCTATATTTAAAATTTTCATTATTTATTAATTTCATTCTTTTATCATTTAACAATTATATTGCTCATAACTTTAATAGTTTTTAGACAATTAGCTTAATAATTATTTACAAGTGCCACCCACAAGACCCTTTTATGCTACAGTATTTATTTAATTACACTAATTAATACAAAATGAAATAATTATTTAAAATATTTTAATAAATTAATAGCATTTAAATTTCCTCTAATCTCATTGGTCGCTGGATTTGCTAAGCTATATACATTGCCAAATGGTACGGTTGCTATTACATAAGGCCCTTCATATGCCAAATTGAACTTACTCATAACTTTATTATCGGCGTCTGATCTACTAGATCTTGAAATTTTACTAAGTCGCCAATGTGATATTTTATTAATCTATTTCGCTTATCAAAGTTTGTGTTTCTTATTCGACTTCCTCTTTTAAATTTTTACGCACTTGTTGTCTAATTTGTTCGACATTATGTTTGTCTTTATTTTTAGAAATAACTTTGTTAAAAGACATCTCATTAGACTCACCATAAAGAATCTCACAAGGCGTGAAGCCTGTACTATTGTGATATGTATTATTATACAATTCTTCTATTTTCGGCAATATTATTGCCCAATCTTTGTGATTAATATGACAAAGCGTCCCAAATAATCTGCTCAACTCTTTATTTACTCGTTCTGTTGTATTTGGTCTAGGATTTCTAACTGTGGTATATATTGGTTTTATATTTAAATATCTCATTGATTGTTTCCAGTGATTACTTATAAACTGTTTTCTATTATCTGTCATTATTGCTTTGGGCTTTATAATCTCAACAAAATGCTTTACTTTTGATTACAACAGACTTTGCTGTTGACTGTTTTAAAGGATATAATTTATAAATTTACTGAATGAATCTTGTATGACAAATATAAAAGTGTACCGAAAGGAACACTTTTATATTGCAAGTGGTCCATATAAGTCTGCCTTGACTATTTCGCCAATGTTTACTATTATTATAGATTTGCACGGTCCCACATATGTTATATTACTTTTCTTGGATAACTGACATAAATGGCATACACTTAATTGCTTTTTAATATCTTTCGTTAAGCCTTTCCAAAGGATCTATCTCTCACATATTTAATTAACTTATAGGGTCCTTGATGACCCATTTCGACATGTACTTGATTTATAATGTCTTGTCTCAATGCTTTAGGTATATATATTACTTCTGTTAAATTCGTTTTGTAATATAATATATTATTTTTCAAACTGTACCGTTTCAATTTATTATTTTGTTGTATTTTGGAAGTATTTAATGTCTTTAATTTTTCAATAATAGCCAACGACACTGAATATTGTGATTGATATACAGATAAGGAATTTAATTTTTCTATCAACTCATTATTCAGTTCGCACTCTGTGTAAGCTATTTCTAAGCTATTGTTTTATCCTCATGTATTAATTCGCCATCAGGAGGATAACGTGATAGCACATCTGCAACAATATTACTTCTACCCGATATATGCTATACTTCGTAATTCAACTGCTCTATATACAAAATCCATCGGGTTACTCTACCATTGAATAACTTCATATTATTAATAAACAATAATGCTTTATGATCAGTTAATATTATTACTTTACTGCCCCTCAAATATGTTTCAAACTTCTTTAGATAGCTTATTACAGCATAAAACTCTTGTTCAGTAACAGACCAATTTAATTCGGAGCCTTTTAAGGCTTTACTATGATAGCCTAGAATTCTCATTCCATTATTATCATCTATCTGATATAGTACTGTGGCAGCGTCGTTTCCGGGACACCTGAGATTTTGAGTGAGATTGAGAGGTTCTATGGGCAGCTGTACACATCATCGTTGGAGCCACACGCAAGTGTGAGTAACGATCCAAGAGCGAGTCTTATCCGACACTATTTCGATGATATCCCGGACGTCAGTCTGAGCAAGATTAGAATGGCTCTCCAGCACCTTAAAAACGGCAAGGCCCCAGGCGAGGATGGAATTACAGCGGAGCTTCTGAAAGCGGGTGGAAAACCGGTACTTGAAGTCCTTCAGAAGCTCTTTAATTCCGTCCTACATGGTGGCACTACACCGGAGGCGTGGAGCAGAGTGCGGTGGTCTTGTTCTTCAAGAAGGCGACAACGCTCTCTTGAAGAACTACAGACCGATTTCCTTCTGAGCCGCGTCTACGTGCTGTTTTCGAGTCATTACGAATCGTCTCGCACGCAGACTCGACGACTTCCAGCCTCCCGAACAAGCCGGTTCCGAAAAGCTTTGCACCATAGACCACATACATACCTTCGGCAAATTGTACAGAAGTCCGAGGAGTACAATTTGCCACTATGTCTGGCGTATGTGGACTGTGAGAAAGCCTTTGATTCCGTCGAAATTTGGGCGGTGCTGCAGTCCCTTCAGCGGTGCCAAGTTGACTGTCGGTATATCGAAGTGCTGAAGTGCTTGTACAGTAGGGCCACGATGGCTATCCGAGTACAGAACCAGAGTACAAAACCTATCCAACTGCAGAGAGGTGTAAGACAGGATGATGTTATATCCCCGAAACTCTTCACCGCTGCATTGGAAGAGGTTTTCAAGCTTCTGGACTGGAAAGGATACGGCATTAACATCAATGGCGAGTACATCACTCACCTTCGATTTGCCGATGATATAGTCCTTATGGCAGAATCGCTGGAGGACCTAAGCACTATGCTCAATGACCTCAATAGTGCCTCCCAACGGATAGGTCTTAAGATGAACATGGACAAAACAAAGATCATGTTTAATGTCCATGTCACCTATGCCGGTAGTTGTTGGGAGCACTAAGCTCAAGTTGTTGACGAATATGTTTACCTGGGACAAATAGTCCGACTAGGTAAGTCCAACTGACCGAGAGGTCAATCGACGGATTCAACTCGGCTGGGCAGCGTTCGGGAAATTACGGCACATCTTCTCGTCAGGTATACCTCAAAACTTGAAAACGAGGCTGTACAACCAGTGCGTGTTGCCAGTGATGACCCACGGAACTGAGACGTGGTCCTTCACTGCTGGCTGGATGAGGAAGCTCAAGGTCGCTCAGCGAGCTATGGAGAGGCTATGCTCGGGTCTCACGGCGTGATAAACTTAGAAATGAGGATATCCGCAGTAGAACCAGAGTGACCGACATAGCCAACAGATTAGTAAGCTGAAGTGGCAATGGGCCGGCCATATAGCTCGAAGAACCGACAACCGATGGGGAAAAAAGGTTCTCGAGTGGCGGCCTCGTACCGGCGGACGAAGTGTAGGGCGTCCCCCCACTAGATGGAGTGACGACCTGGTAAGACATGCAGGAAGTCGATGGATGCGGGTGGCTCAGGACCGTGCTTTGTGGCATTCCTTGGGGGAGGCCTATGTTCAGCAGTGGACTTGTGAAGGGCTGTAATGATGATGATGATGATGATGATATAGTACTCCGGCCATACCCACACCGGAACAATCTGTTTGTAAATAATACGGTTTATTAAAGTCTGGACGATGCAATTGTATTGTATTAATAAATTGTTGTTTTACAAAATCAAATGCCTTCTGTTCCTTTTCGCTCCATTGGAACTTACGTCCTTTTATAAGTAATTTACTGAGCGGCATTATACTCTCGTTATAATTTGGTATAAATCTTCTATAAAAATTGCAAAGACCTAAAAAGGCCCTCGATTGTTTAATCTTTTTAGGTGCTGGAAACTCTTGGATTGCCCGAATCTTATCGGTATCTGTCTTTATGCCTTCTGTTGAAATTGTAAAACCCAGCATTTTAATTTCTTTATGCTCCTCACTCATTAAATACAATAGAATAATAATTAATTTGTTATATGTTACAGTAAAGTTATATGTTTCGCTTTATAATTGAATTAAACTACTTTTACGGATTATATCGCGTTTAATTAACTTATTTTATTAATTCCCGACGTTTCGGGTGCTTTACAGCACCCATGGTCACGGGGACTGAGGTGATTGACGTCCCAATGTCAAAGTTAATCCTGGATACCTTCAGCTTTTTTTAATTATTAATTTTGGTCCGATCTACGCAGAATGAACTAACTGTGTCTTGAAGTCTTGCAGTGGTATGCTTGGGTTTAGTTTTAATTTTATTAATTACAGGATCCCAAGCAGGTGGTAGTACCCAGCCTCCCTCTCAATAGAGAATTATTATTTAGCTTATTATTATTCTTATTATTCTTTAGCTTTCCTAGATGTATTAGTCATTCGAAATCCTAACAACACCATAGGTCACACCGTGAATAGAAAAAAGACCCATACAAACAGATATTTAAATGGTGAATCCCACCATCATCCTTCACAGTTGGCTACTGTGGGCAAATCTTTGTTACAGAGAGCACGAGGGATCTGTGACAGCAAACACCTGGCCGCCGAGCTTCAGCACGTCAAGCAGGTTCTGCACGACAATAAGCTTCGGGTCCCGCGCCTACGTCACAGTGACCGAGTGAAGCCGGCCACAGTCGAGCGTGTGCCTGCTGTACTACCATATGTCAGAGGTGTCACAGACAAGATTGGCTACATCTTGAAGCGAGCTTCTATAAGAACATTCTTCAAGCCGCCGAAGAAGATTAGTCAGTTCTTACCATCCGTCAAGTGCAATATTCCTCTACAAGATGCAGGAGTGTACAAGCTTGATTGTGAATGTGGTCTCTCATATATAGGGCAAACTATAAATTTTAATTTAAAATCTAAAATTAAAACCCGTCTATTATTATTATTTTGATATATATATTTGATAACACATAGCTGACGTGAAGCACCAACGTTCCGGGAAGTCTGCAGTTTGTGATCATATCCTAGACGGCCCCCGCCATTACATTAGATTTGATAAACCACAGATTCTCGCGAAAGAACATCGATTCCTGCCAATGATGATACGTGAGGCTATTGAAATTAAAACATCCTAATTTCAATAGAGGGACAGGTACTACCACCTGCTTGGGATCCTGTAATTAATAAAATTAAAACTAAACCCAAGCATACCACTGCAAGACTTCAAGACACAGTTAGTTCATTCTGCGTAGATCGGACCAAAATTAATAATTAAAAAAAGCTGAAGGTATCCCGGATTAACTTTGACATTGGGACGTCAATCACCTCAGTCCCCCGTGACCATGGGTGCTGTAAAGCACCCGAAACGTCGGGAATTAATAAAATAAGTTAATTAAACGCGATATAATCCGTACAAGTAGTTTAATTCAATGTGTAGTGTTCGCGTAAATATAAGAAATCATTTCGCTTTATAAGTTTTCATATGACTGTTTCTATACAGTGATGTATTTTTCTTGTAATAACTTTGTGTTACATTTTTGGTATTCCAATCCCTTCGAGTCAGCTGCTAAAGTACAGTCGACTTCGCAAAAGAAAAAACGGCTAAGAAATCAACTAATGTATCAAAGACAAAAACAGCAGCTCCTAAGTCCAAGAAACGAGTTTAACTATTCGGAAGCGACTCGAAATCTGAGGCTGATACATTGCCGTCTCTCGCCCCAGCTTCGACCAGCAAGAAACGAAAATTAAAAGTTTTTCCAGATTCTGAGGTAAGCAAATCTTATTTAATTTTAATAATTTGAGTTACCATTCACATGATGAAAAGTTAGGTTCTATTTGATTGGATGTCTACTTTGTACAGTATTACATTTTTATTATTGGTTGTAATAACTTGAAAGGAGCTTCGAAGCCGCCGAAGTCAATTATTGTATGTAAGATGAGTGCAAAGATTTATATCTTTTATCTTTGTATACAATATTTACTCGCAAGTAAATTATGATTATTATTATTAGTCATAGGTTTTTATAAAAACGTATTTAATTATATTCTTAGATGATTGGTGTGATTGATACAATAGTTAGTGAACCGGACTACTAAGTCAAGTCATGAGCATTGTATAAAAATATGTTTATGCAGGTAAGAGGGAATATAACTATTGTTCATTGCTTATCAGTATGCTTTTGTTGAAATAGTATTTTTATTGTTTCCAGAATGAAGATTTTGAACCAATCCGAGCGGGGATTTTAAAAAGCTACTTATCACGCCGAACACGTTTAGGATATCGCACCAGAGCGAGCCTACGAAGCAAGGAGAATATTTCGTCGAGGTCGGCATCTCTAACTTCCGTGAGCTGGAGGCTATTTCCATCAGCCGACCGCTGGCAGCATTCTATGATTAACTTTAAATCAGCTGTCTACGAGAAACCCCAACGTGGAAGGTTGTTACCCAGTTGGTATCATTAATCAAAGAAGATTATCGCAACGTTCGTCTAGTTTTGTATCCAACTAAGCGTTCGTTTTATCAGTGTTACTTATCTACTAGATTTAATTCACCATTTTCTTTCAGAAATCTGTAAATCAAAACTCAAAAACAAAGTCTAAAGCCGCAACTTAATAAAACATAAAGATGATGACTACCAAAAAATATTTGAGTTTTGGGTATTTCAGTATATTATATATATGTAGCTTATTTAATTACTGACTCTTTAGTGTAGTAATATAATGAGTATTTAATCATTTATTTTTAGATATATTTAGTACCTGGCTTAATACTTTTAATATCGTGTTGTTGCTTTCAGATAAAATCGAAAATTGAAATAAAAACTATAAACTAAAATTCTAAATCTAATAACTAAAAACTATATTTTATTATAATAAACTGATTTATATTCAAAATAAAAAAAAATTTTGCAAGCCCTCTGCGTCCATGTTAAACATTATTCCTCTTACCAAAAGTCCTGTATTCACAAGTCTAACTGCTTACTACAAACCGAGTTTGACAATGTAAGCATGTCAAACTCTAAAATTTTCTTATCTGACATTTCGCTTACATCTCTTCAACTAATTAAACAAATGTTGAAGAAACATACTGCATTAAAAAATAATTTTGAACTGTTTTTTACTAATACTTTACCACAGAACAATGAATCATCTATTAAATCTTTTAATACTAAATATGAAATTATATACCAAAACACCGATCTATTGTCTGTTTACAATAGTTTTGCAGAAAAAATTACGAACAAGTGTTCGAGTTCGGAATTCAAGCTTTGCGGATCAGGTTGGACTATTGAGTCCATAAGATACTTAGAATTAAATATTGTAAAATATAATCCGTTAAGATTTGGTTCTTATACACCATCACCCGAAAAAATACGCAACTCAAATTCATGCTTTAATTTAAAAACCAATGATAAGCACTGCTTTCTATGGAGTATTGTAGCTTATTTGTATCCAACTACAAGTAATCCTAATAGAGTGAATTCATACCCTCCTTACTCAGAAGTTTTAATAACAGAGAATATGTCATTTCCTCCAAGTTTAAATGATTTTAAATTTTTCGAGGAAAAGAATCCTAATGTGAGCGTTAATATTCACGGTTTAGATAAAAAAAATAATGTGACTGGACCGCTGTATAAAACTTTAAAAAGAAAGATCATGCATGTTAACTTACTTTACTTAAATAAAAATGATAAACATAATTTTTGTTTGATAAAAAGGTTTGATAAACTCGTACACAAGCAATTAACTAAGCATAAATCTAAAATACCTTTATGTGAAGAATGTTTTATATATTTTAACACCGCATAAAAACATTTTACCGGAAGAAAATACTAAACTTTGTTTTTCAAACTATGAAAAGACTCAAAGAATTCATAATTGTAATATATGGCGACTTTGAGAGTTTATTACATGAGTATTCAGACAAAAATAAAACTGCATATGTGAAAATATTCCAATCCATGAGCCAAGTTGTTTTGCATATTACATATTTTGTGATTCTTAGCCCGAACTCAATAAATTAGTTTCTTATAGAGGGTCAGAGTGTGCTAAAAAATTATTGAATAAATTATTAAAGATAATAAAAAGTTACATAAAGTTCTTTCAAATAATGCGCCTATGGTAATCAGTGAAACAGATCGAGACTGTTTGAATGTAAAGGAATGTCATTTGTGTAAAAAAATATTTAGTAATACAGATATCACAGTTGCAGATCATGAACACTTTACTGGAAAATACAGAGGACACGCTCATAACGAATGTAATTTAAACGCTAAGACATGGTCGTTTATACCTATAATATTTCACAACAATACAATTAGATTTACTTTCAGATATTGAAATGTACCAATTTTTAGAAAAAGGAATTCGTGGTGGTCTTGCTCAATGTTCTCTAAGATATGCAAAAGCAAACAATAAATTCATGTCCTATTATGACAACAAGGATAAAAACAATTTTTTAGTTTATCTTGATTATGCAAATTTATATGTTTTTTGTTATGATGCAAAAGTTACCAACGGGAAACTTTAAATTTCTAAGTGAAAAAGAAATAAATCAATTTGATGTAATGAGTGTTCCTGATGAAAGTGATATTGGATATATTCTTGAAGTAGACTATCTAATTGAAATACATGATGATCATTCAGATTTACCATTTGCAGCAGAAAAGTTTGCTCCACCAGGAAGCAAACATAAAAAATTAATTGCTAATTTGTACGATAAATGTAAATATGTTATTCATTATCTGCATTTAAAAGAATGTTTACGTCAAGTTTATAGGATATTGTCATTTAGTCAAAATGCATTTTTAGCATCATACATTGTATTAAATAAAACACTTAGAAAAAACGCGACTTCAGACTTTGAAATATTTTTTTTTTAAAACTAAATAATTCTATTTTTGGAAAGACAATAGAGAATAAACGAAAACAAGTCGATATAAAATTGGTTAGTGTATGGAAAGATACATCCAATAAGACTAATAAACTATGTGGAGCTGAAAAATATGTCAGCGCTCCTAATTTTAAAAAAATTGTCAATAATTTCAGATTCGTTAGTAACAATCCAGTTAGAACTAGCAAAAATTAACCTTGATCGCCCAATTTACATTGGATTTTCAATTTTGGATTTAGCTAAGAGTCATTTGTACCATTTTCATAACTCTATAATGAAATGCATGTATAAAAATTCACTGCAACTCTGTTATACTGATAGTCTGTTGTATCTAATAAATACAGATGATTTTTATGAAGACATGAAAAAAATAAAAAAATATTTTAATACAAGTAATTTCAAAAACCATCAGTACGATATGACTAAAGTAAATTGTAAAATTCCAGGATTTTTCAAAGACAAAATGGGTGGTGATATAATAACTGAATTTGTTGGGTTAAGAGCGAAATTATATTGCATTGATTCCAAAACAAACTCAATAAGAAAAGCTAAGGGTATTAAAAAATCTGTTATTAAAAACCTTAATATTGAAAAATAATCAAATCATCAAATATTTACTCAAAAAGTTTATAAACTTGTACTTAATAGAGATGATGACAAAAGACAAATTATGGCAGATGTTTCCATGGGGACACTATAAAACTGTATTTTAATAAATTTGAATGTAAAATTATGTAATCCTACTACTATGTACTGTATAAGTAAGTAATATAAGCTTTATATTTATTTTTAATAAATACATTCGTTGGAACAATAAATGCATTTTTCTTTTTTCTTTCTACAAAATTAAATAATGATGATGATACATAATAAAATAACAATAAAGTTCAATGTATAATAACTTTTACTATATTTTACAAGCTACATTACTTAAATTACTAGTTCTCACATAATTTTTCACCTATTTGTTATAAGACAATTTGTAGCATCTAAAACTTCATCATACATTGAATCCACGACATATTGAACACTTATATTAGCACTAAGATCGTTGATGAAATTTTATTTTTGCTCATTAAGTTCGTAAATATTGATTTTAATTATACGACAACCTCGTTTATCTTTATCTTGGCGGATAATGTATGATGATGATGATGATGATTCTTGAGAACGGTTTAATAATTTAGTTTAAATTTATCCACATCCTGAGCATAGTAATACGGATTAGTGATAGGATTAGAATAAATGTTTTCCTTAGTGTTCACCATGATCTGCAATTAACAAAACAAGTATGAAGTCAAAAAAAAACATAAAAGTTAATCACGACTGAATTTCTGAATAGTAAAAATGATTAAGCTCACCAATATAGATATATGACGAACATTGTAATCGACGTGCACTCGCTATGAGAATAAAACAATAATAAAACATTAGCATAAGCTCAGCTTTGCACACTTTTTAATTTGATTCCTAGACATGTTGGAATACCTGGCCATAAATAAAAGAAATTATAGAGGTGTTATATTAACATGATAGATTTTGCTAATAAGGTAATGATAATTAAACTTGTGCAAATAATAGGAGCTAGCGCTATATTAGGTACGATTATCCAAAAAAAAAACATTGTTTGATTACCACTGACCATAATGAAGTTAGTCAAAACAAGTCGTATCATTAAAAATTAATCATATAGATGCAGGAGAATACCAGCAGTATCTTACAAACGCTCTGAATACAATGCTTAATAACTCAACTGGAAGTGGAAGTACACTTGTTCCCGCGGGATAGAAAAACTGTAGACCGTGCGGGCGAAGCCACTGGCGTTCGCTAGTTACACACAGAAAAGACCTCCAACAATACACTCCAACAAACGTGTTCATGCACTAATTTTTGTACTGTGTGGGAATCGAACCGTAACCATCAGGCTTTGTAGTCCGCTCGTAGTACAAACCACTAGACCATTGCGATCGACACCATTGGTTAAATAAATTGATATAATATAGAAACTTGCGAGCATGTAGGCACTAATTTGGTTAGACTAAAAATTTGGACCTCTACTGGAGAGGATTGGGGCCTTCAGCGGCACGTAACTTGAGCGAAGCGAGAGCAAGTGACGCAGAAGCCCCAATTCTATCCTTTATATTTTCTACAAATACTCCACCGGCGGATCCCACATGGCAAATTATGAGGCGCCCACCTTTTTTCACGAGCACGTGTCATCTGTACATGTCTGCGGCACAGTGTGGTAGGCGTTTAGCCATGTTTCATCAATGAATATAAAGTTGTTCCAATGGGTTATATTTTTATTTTCTCGTAAAAATGTTATTCTTTCCGTTCTTGTCTCTAAATAATTATTTTGCGTTTGTAATATTTTTTTGTATAAGAAGCCAATTCCTTTTCGAATTGTTCTCAATGACTCTTTACTACCATTGTACAAGTCGTCATTTTCTAAACTTACTCGCAACTTTGCCGCAGTGGGATTCACAGAAATTTTACGAAATAGACTTGTTTAATTTATGATTCATATAATTATTACAAATCTAAAAATAAAAATTTAAATAAACAAATAATACATAATTTTCTGTTGGCTTTCGACAACTATCAATTACGTGCCCCAAACAACGGAATCAATAATAGGTATAAGAACAGAAGGATCACTCCCTGATATTGTTTGATTGGTTTAAACTCTCAAGTTTGTACTTGCGAGTTTAAACCTAGTTACAACGTCCCTAATGTTCATAATACTTTGCACGCCTAGGAAGCGACCTTCATAAAAATAGCCTACCGATTAAATCGTCGAAAAAAAGCGGCGCGCGTATTAAATAAAAATGCACCTTATGTCCGCATGCGAGAGTCTGTATCACTTAGCCCGTTACGCGCCTTTGTTAAGGCCGCTCCTACTATAGGGTTAGTTGTTGTAAGAAAACAAATTGAATCCTTTGATATTAGTTGGTAGTAAAATATACTGAGGTGTTACGCAATGTATTAATAATTTGCTGATAATAAGAACATTATTGTTCAATGTGAGGAAGGTTAACATGCAACATCGAGAAAAATTAAGATTATAACAACGTGAACGTCTTTGAAACTCAAATAATTTTCCTACTTTCCATGTTTAACCGACTTCAAAAAAGAAGGAGGTAATCAATTCGACTGTATTTTTTATGTGTTATCTCAGAACTTTTTTCTAGGTGAACCGATTTTGATGATTCTATTTTTATTTGAAAGCTGGTGCATATTTTAATTTATATATCTCATATAAATTTAATCAAGATCAGATAGAATCAGTAGTTTTGGAGTTATCCTTAATAAGGCGTATTATAATGCGTATTAATATTAAAGTCGGTTGTACAAAATTTTTAATTTCATTACTTGTCTCTCTTCCTCTTTTTTTAAAAAACGTTACCTTAACACTAAGATTTTCTTCTGTATCGCGGGGGCAGTTTATATACTTAGATTTCACAAGGACAAAAATCCGGATTCAGAACAATTATTTGTAAGCCATACAAATACTTGTTCCGTGCGGGATTCAAACCCGCGGCCTTTAGCACTGCAACTCATTGCCAAGCCACTGCGCCACTGAAATGTCATTTGTCTGTTTCACAATTTTTGCTATTTACAAAGATGCAACACGTGACGGCATTATTAATGAAAGAGTGGCAATCAGAAGTGCCGCTATTTTCAATCTCCTTCTTTTATCGACCAAGTGTTAAACAAATTACCAGTAAATGCTGATCTGCATTAGTAGGCAGTCACTAGTACTGGGAGGTCTACTCACACTGAACATTTTTAAGATCATTGACATTATACGCGAAAAAATTGAAAACTGCAAAGCTGTGGTCGTGTCGCTAGTCAAATAATAAATCTGTAACTCGTCAGTAACTACCTATTAATAATAATATCTTATCTTTCGGTATTCTTAGGAACAGTAAAAAATGAAAAGTCGACATTCTTTATTATTGTTATTTAAGCACCCGCATGATGATATCAAATATCGAATTTTCAAAAAAATTCTGAAAAGTGCCTAAATACTTATAAGAGAAAAATACTTTTTTGTTAACGTAAGGCGCGCGTCTGATCGAGTGCGCGCGTGACAACCTCACTAAATTAGCCTCTTGTAGGCGGCCGCGCAGGGTAGGTATATTTTCAAGCCTAAAGCGCGGAGTGAGACAGGCCTGCCCAAACTAAAAAGGAGTTCCATTAAAGTTTTTATCCCGTACAAGTATTTATTTGACTACTACCTTGTACCACTTTTACCACAAGAAGAACTTACTTGGAGCGGTTAAAAGAAGTATTAGTTATGATATTATCATCACTATTATTTTTATAAAAAAAAATTAGCGCCTACTTTTTCTACCTCGTAATAATGACAAACAAACTCCCAAAACATCAGATCTAATTGTACGTGTCGCTTAAGGATAGGTGTCTCCTTTTATAAACTATTATAAGTCAGTGCTTAACTACTATCCTATCAGATAGTAAGTAGTGGTGTAAAACGCACTGATTTAATTTAACAAAAGCCTATTCACTCTTATTAAACACCCACATTGTGGAAAGACTCCTTTACTGTACGCATGACAAATGACCTAACGAACCGTTTGTTTTTACCAAATTTCTTTCTTACAGCAGTAGTCCACTCTCACAGAATACCAGCGTAAAATAGCAGTCCAATGCTGCTGTGTTTCGTATGGTGAGTCTAGAGAAACGGAGACCATTTTACTGGAAACGAGGCATTCCATCTTAGTCCTCAGGTGTGGCGATGTCTATGGGCCATAGCATCCATTTATCATCGGGTGAACTGTGTGCGCATTTGTCACCCGTACTCTATAAAAAAAAAACATCAGGAAAGCCGGCTTTATTTTCAATTACCGTTATTTTCTTCAAGAAACACAATAATATTTTCAAGGTGTACTAACTTATAGGAGAAATTATACATACCGTATTATATAAATATACTAAAAAACTTTTCACAATCGAGATTAACAAAGAACCACACAGTCCACCTGATGGTAAATGGCTATTGCAGCCCATGAACACCTGCAGCCAACTTCAAATAAAGAAGGCTACAATTAAAAGTAATTAATATATAATAATTAATAAAGAAAAATAATTTGGCCAGTAATTATACTGGCTCTCTAAACCCTTCAGTAAAAATAGGTAAAAGGCAAACGGGCAAAAATAGGTAAGAAGAAAAGGAGCCCTACCACTACATATAAAAGATGTTAAAATTAATATTCTAAGTTTTTTTTTTATAGATTTAAGGTGATGAACGAGCACAGTGTCCACCTGTTGATAAGTAGATGCTGTGGCTCATAGACATCTATATTTATCCTGGATTAAGAATCAAAATGCAGATGCGTTGTCATCCCTGTGGACTAAGATGGAATGCCTCATTTCCAGCAAAAAGGTCTCCAGTTCTCTGCCCCACCATACAAAACTCAGAAGCATTGAGCTGTTATTTTACGCGGGTATTCTGTGAGAACGTGGTCCTTCCCCGGTCGTGCCGAGCCATTCGTGCTACAACCATAACAGCTGCAGCGTGGCTCTACAACTTATAAAATAAAATTGCGTACTTTACCTACTTTGGAAAGTGTCGCACTTCCTCCCACAATTGTGTGTACTAACGCTGCCACTAAAAAATCCAACACCACTACCCGCAACACCACTAGTCACCGTTATATTTTCACGCTGATTTTATCTAGTAAATTCTCACTTCTTTAATCTATCTAACAGCAAGGGGATGCTGTTGCCCATGGACATCTTTAAATTTCCTCGATTAATAATTAAATGCAGCTTCGTTGTTTAGCTTTATAAGGGGTAAAAATGGAACGAAAAGTGTCTGTTTGTAATATTGAAATAATTGAATTCTATTAAGCTCAGGGACTAGTTTGCATGCTATTAAGATATAAAAACCATATTTAAAATTTTTGTCTGTCTGTCCGGGTTAACACTAGCAAGACAGGAAAAACAGCTAACCTACAAAGGCGATCAAGGGTCATTTGACTCATCACTGTTACCTAGTCTCTAATTATGCATATATGTGTAGTGTAATTGTAGAAATAATAGACAATATTCATTGTTACAAAAGCAATGAAATATGTTTGGTTTTTAGTGTACATATATGTTTAATAAAAAGTTATTTACAGTTATGACCTATAAATATTTTTGATAGATTGCATCTGCACATAGTGGTTTCTTACAGAAGTCACACACTTTTTTTTATTTGTTTTATTTTTACAATGAGTTTGATAGCAATTACGCCTCTTCCTCAACTCAGCTGCTGGCATTTCTGAGGCGATAGAACGTTGCAGTGAGGTTTCACGAGTGGGTTCTTCTAAAATGTTACTCAGTTCAACCGCCAATTGCAGACTATATTCTCTTCTACGTATTTTCTTGTTGTTTATTTCTTGGTACATCACACAGGCATTTACTGCAGATAAATCTAAAATATTATAAAATACTTGTACCGGCCATCTTCTAGAAGGTGCTTTTGTGCTGTATCTTCTCGTCATTTGATTGACCACGTCAACACCATATTTAGTTGAATTGTAAAACATAACAGTTTCAGGTTTTTTCCTGACATCGCTTCTGTGTATATGAACACTATCATGTAATGTACTCAATAACAAAACATTTTTGCTTCTCTTTGTTTGGTAAACAGTCAATAAGCATTGGTCATTTTCTGTTTTTAGTGCTTTGGTGTCAAATAAATCCTATGTTAGAGTTTTTCCGTACGATGGAATTTCACTTCTCTCTTTATTTATAGCATTTTGAAAGCAAATTCTGTGCTAGAGACGCAGATGTGAAAAAGTTACCTGTAGTCACATTTCTACCTTTAATCAGAAATGGTTCCATAAGATGCATGACGACGTATTGTCCAATACTTTGATTTTCCGGTCGAGTTTCATCTTTCCCAAGATATGGGTAATCATTCAACAAGTATTTAGATTTGACATTAACGCAGATCCAAAATTTTATTCCAAATTTATCAGGTTTATTAGCCATATATTGAATAAAAGGACATCGAACTTTTGTAGCAAACAACTGTTTATCTATTGTTTTATTTCCTACCGGTTTGTATCACTAAATGCAGTTGTCAATAAAGCGAATGGAATCGACTTGAGAAATT
This sequence comes from Parnassius orleans, assembly GCA_029286625.1. Taxonomy (NCBI): domain Eukaryota; kingdom Metazoa; phylum Arthropoda; class Insecta; order Lepidoptera; family Papilionidae; genus Parnassius; species Parnassius orleans. Next base: position 542,762 of record JAGSMP010000212.1, on the reverse strand, counting down.
AACGCAAATTTATCTGTTATAATTCTCGTAGATATTTCTTATCTCACATCGAATCGTAAATATTTCATAATTTCTTTGAATCTATCCCCAGGCATAGTTTTAGAAAAATATAGAACGCCCCATATTTTGCTCCATAAATCATTTACAGATATATTTCTCGCTACAAAACAACCTTAGAATAGAATTTTTTTTAAGTTCTTCTAGGGAAATATATTATGAATGACCAAGCCGGCGATTTGCTTCGGCCTCAGCACAATTTTTTATGTGCTGTAAAATCGTATCATCTATCAAAAGTTTCCAGGCTGTCATGAATTTCTCTCCAACTTGCCTCCGTGCATAGCCGGTAGGTCCTGGCTGTTCAGTCACAACATTATGACCTCCTCGGCTACCTACCACCTCTGAGCCATTATCAAATATGGATTTCCACAATATTCCACCTCGTGACATCATATTATTATGAGAGGTATTTCCATAAAATGATCTTCGAACGCCACGTACTAGTCGTCACAGAGACGATCTTCTCCTACTTTGTTGTTGAATGGCAGTCAACGATATTTTGCTGCCATTCAACAACAGTGCTGTCTGAATCATCAATAGAACTTGACTCAGGAGCTGTAGGAATATATAAATCGCTATCTTCGATTTCTGGTGGTAATGAGACAATATTACCTTCACTATCTGATTGATCTTCTGGCAACGATTGCAATAATGTCAATATTTCTGCTTGACTGATACGCTGAGACATGTTTCACGAAATATCAACCAAAATAATGAAATGGACTCAATGAGAACGTGTAGGGTAATGAACGTATAAGCTAAAATATTTAGGTACGTGAAACAAGATCAGGCAATAAAATTAAAGTAAATATAATTATCTTACCCGCAACAACAATGCATTCATCTATTTAATAGGTCAAACGACCCTATCCGTCATTGTATGTGAATGTTATTTGTCCTATTTGTATAAACTTATTACAATGTAAATACTTTTGTTTATAAAACAATCGTAATTCATTAAAAGTCACAAAGTACAAAACTGTATAAACAAATAGTGACAAAATAATCAGCGCTGCAAGTTCAAATTCGGGTTAAAAACCCTTGCCGCCTTGCTGGTGTCTTCGGAATGGCTGAATAGATCTTGATGAAACTACAAGCAAATAGAGTGCAATACCAGGAGGGATCTGGGCTATATTTTATCGAAACAAAAATTATCTTAAATCTTAATAACGCTACATAAATAGATAGTAGCCTGAGATACCGATGAAACGCCTTAGTTCTCGCATGTATTTCTTTACAACGACTTTTTTGCGTTCGTCGCAATTTGCTTATTGCTAAAATGGCAGAACGAACCGAACAGCGAATTTGCATTAAATTTTGCTTTAATTTCGGTAAAAGTTGTGCGAAAACTATTGAAATATTGCAAAAGGCCTTTGAAGATGAGTGTATGCGCAAAACACAAATTAAAGAGTGGTATAGGCGGTTCTAAAGTGGCCGCACATCTGTTGACAACGTCGGATAATTTCGAGCGTGTGCGTGTCGCAAATGAACAAGATCGTTGTTTGACTGTGAGAGAACTGGAAGATGAACTTGGAATACCAAAAAGTACTGTTTGGCGAATTTTAACCGAGAATTTGGGAATGACTCGTGTGTGTGCAAAATTCATCCCGAAACTGCTCTCAGACCAGCAAAAAAAACCTTCGATTAGAAATCGCTCAGGACAATTTGGAATTAAACTTTCTTAAAAAGTTATTAATGGTGATGAGTCATGGGTTTATGGTTATGATCCGGAAACAAAACAACAATCTTCGCAGTGGAAGCTTCCATCTGAGCCTCGGACGAAAAAAGCCCGTCAAAGTCGAAGCAACATCAAGTCAATGTTGATTGTTTTTTTCGATTATGAGGGCGTTGTGCACCATGAATATGCCCCTACAGGCCAGAAAATCAATAAAGAGTACTACGTTGAAGTTTTGAAAAGATAACGTAAAATGCAATCAGGAGAAAAAGAACGCAACTTTGGGAAACCGGTGACTGGCTTCTTCATCACGACAATGCTCCAGCGCACGCATCAAACCTTGTGCAGCAGTATTTATCGAAACAGTACTGCGCAGCTCCGCCAGCCTCCATACAGTTCTGATATAGCTCCCTGCGACTTTTGGCTGTTTCCTCAATTGAAAATGCCGCTTAAGGGACATCGATTCGACAATAAACAGATTCTTGAAAGAAGTCTGACTTTCAAGAGTGCTTTAATAAGTGGAAACATCGATACGACCGTCTTGTTCAATCAAATGGGGACTACTTTGAAAGATGCTACCCCCGGATGACGAAGAATAAATCAAGCGCCGAGAAATCGAGGTAGATCGGATACTTTTGGGACAGACCTCGTATAGACGTAAAGTCATATTTTAAAAACCTAAACCCGATGATCGAGCTTTTAATTTTAAGCACCCGCATACTTTCTCTCCAATGGGATTTAACGAACAACGCCTTCAGTGACCTAATTAATCCCTTTAAACCTGAATGAGTTAATACCGCCATTAAGAAAAACGCTTTGCTGCGTATTCAGGGTCTAATTAGGGAATTTTCGTGAATAAAAAAGTAGTTAATTTTAATACATCTATAGATTTTTGACAACATCATGTCAACTTACATCGGTGAACAGGGTGAACATTTGTCACTCTTACGTCAGTAAATAATGGAATAAATTCAAACCAACAGGATAATTTTAATTGTTTAGTCTTAAATATTTAAGTTTTAATAAATTCTAAGTTTAACGCAAATAAAGTTACGCGCCCTTATTCTCTAAGACTTTAAAAAACAATGCGTTTTAAAATGAATAAATGGAATCATCGAAATTCAAATCAACAGTATTAGTTTAATTATTTGGTCTTCAAAGATTTAAATTTTTTATATAATATTTTAAATTTAACGCAAATAAAGTTACGCGCCCCTTCTGCTTTAAAACTTTAAAATAATGCGTTTTAAAACGAAATGTATGTTACTTGTGAAAGTTTTGTGTAATTTTGTTAGTTTTTAATTTCTAACGAATTTTAAATTAAAGTAGTACGTTTGCAGAAAACTTTGTTCAAGAAATTGAATTAAGAATGAACCATAAATACGAACTTAAGTATTTAAAATTATTATTCGAGTTTTGAATAAGATGACGAACGTGCACACAGTCACAATGGATGCTGTGGCCCATAGACACCTAAAACTATTCTCTATTAAAAACCAAAATTCATTGTCACCCTTGCGGGCTAAGATAGAATACCTCGTTACTAATAAAAAGGGTATCCAGTTCTCTACATTACCACAATACGAAACACAGCATTAGCTTTATATTTTACGCTGGTATTCTGTGAGAGAGAGATTCTGATCGAGCCGACCCATTTATGCTGCAACCATAATATAGTCGTAAATGCAGGGAGGCTCTAATACAAAAAAAAAACAACAACTGACACTTTTTTCCGTTACAATATAGTCGGAGCCCAAAAGGAATTACTGAGAATTTCTTGACAGACAAGCGCAATAACTTATTTTTTTGGGCCCGAACCGGGATTCGAACCTCATGATCAGCAGTAGCGTTTACGACCACTAGACCAACGAGGCAGTCTTAAAAATTCCTTTCGAATAGCAATCACATAAAATGAGGACTAAGTTAATTTACGGTCAATAGTTGGGCTAGTGCCGTATGCTTGTGGCCTAAGAGAATCTATCAACCCATTTCGTCCCTTTGGTGTCGTAAAAGATCCATAAGAAATGATTATTTCTGTCGCCAAGCAGCTGTGCTTATACTACTGTATTGCGATATAAAATAGTATAGAGAGCCAGTACATTCCATCTGAGTCTTAGATGTGACAAAGCATATCTAGCCTTCTTCGTTTGAAGTTTCCAGTTGTCTATGGACTGCACTGAACCAGTTTAATTACAGGCTGTGAGGTATTCCATCTGAGTCTTAGAGGTGACAACACATATCCAGCCACCTTCTTTTGAAGTTGTTCCCATCCCTGGTGACTATGAACTACACTTAGCCACTTACCTTGTGGACTGTAAGTTAGTTTGTCACTATATCTTTACTAATATTATAAAGAGAGAGTGCGAATTTTGTGAGTTTGTATATATGTGGAGGATAATACCCGGAACCAATGCGCCTATTTAAAAATTATTTAGTTTTAAAATATTTAAAAAATTTATATATTGCAAATTAAACGTAAATGAAGTAACGCGCCCTTTTCCTTCAAGAATTTAAAAAGCAATAAATGGAATAATAAAAATAAAAATCGACAAGACTGTTATAATAATTGTATAGTCTTAAAATATTTTCTGATTTTATATATTCTAAATTTAACGCAAATGAAGTTACGTGCCCTTTTTCTTCAAGACTTTGAAAAGCAATAAATGGAATAATTGAAATTAAAATCGACAGGATTATTTTAATTGTTTAGTCTTAAAATATTTTCAATTCATATACATTCCATAAAATTGCTACGTAAAATGCCTTTTCTTTTATCCGACACAAGAAATCAATCTCTTGACCTATATAAGGTCTAAGTGTAAGACATGGCGCAGAGTCACAAGTGTAAATTGTTTGGAACTGGCAATTGATAATCAGTCAGTGACATTTTGACAACAAAAAGATTTAGGTAGCAATACCGTCTAGTGCCATGTAAGAATATCCAATACCCCATATCGTTCTGTTGGTGTCGTAAGAGGCGACCGAAAGAAACTAAAACAGGAAATAGGCAGCAGCATCTTTCTGATAACAACCCAAAATTATAATTTACGAGGTAGAGCCGTGACTAACACGGTAGAGCCATGTTTTACGTGATAAAGCCATGCTGCAGCTATATTACGGTGACTCTTGGGAAGAAGTTTTCAAAATTGCACAGGATGGTTTCAATATAGTCTGCCACTGGCTTGCTCTAAATAGTCTCACTTTAAATTCCGATAAAACCAAATATGTAATGTTTTCCATCCGAAATTTTTCCTGTATTACATATAAATTTTAAATCATAGGACATTCATGTGATATGAGCTCTATTTCAAACTGTAGATGTCCTTGTATTGAAAATACAAATAATATAAAGTACCTCAGCATAATAATAGACTAGAATCTAACCTTCAAAGAACATATAAACTACTGAGTTCAAAAAATTAGAAAGCTTATCTACATATTTAAAAATTTAACACATATCGCAAATTGGAATTTAATTAAAACTGTATATGAATCGTTAGGTAAATCTATCCTGTCCTATGGCATTTCTGTACGCGAGCAACCCCGACAATTTTAAGTGCTGATGTACCACGTGCTCGGCAGTGAAGGAAAACGTCGCGAGGAAACCTGCATGTCTGAGAAATAAGAAAGAAAATATTTCGGAAATATGTGAAGTTCGCCAACTCGCATTGGAACAGCGTGGCGGACATTTCCTTGCCCTAAAACCCTCTCAGAAATGAGAGGAGGCCTTTAGGAGGTATATAGGCTGTAACTTTAAATTTTTTAATCTTAGTCTCTGGGTTTATCCTTAATATTTATAATAATAATGCCCTCCAGACCGAATATCGGCTACAGCGTCCAGTTTGAACTAAGACTGCCATATATATGATGCCATATATATGAAGATGCCATATATATGAAGTTGAAAAGGTACAAAGGATGATATTAAAAATAGCCTTGAAAAAACCTAGGATGTATCCGAATATGATGTTGTACATTGAAGCCAATGTGATAACGGTTCGAAAAATTTATATATTATCAATAATGTTAAAAACAATTAAAATATTCAATAAATCAAAACAAAACGTAGTTGTATTGATTTGTTGAATAATATATGGAATTCTGGTACGAGGAGGGATTATGAAGTTTGTGATATTATTGCGGTAAAACCATTTTTTTTTCATTAGTTTTTCAGTGTTAGAGGTAGTTGATTACGAGTATATAATAAAGTAAACAAATTACACCGTATCATTAATCTAACAAAATTACAATGTAAAAAGAAAATTACAGATTGAGTGCTTAAACTTAAACTGCAAATTGCATCCTTAACATACCACGTACGAGTTAACACACACACACACACACACACACACACACACACACACACACACACACACACACACACACACACACACACACACACACACACACACACACACACACACACACACACACACACACACACATGCACACACACACACAACACATACGATTCACCCGCTTACGCGTATTCCCTCTCGCAAACGAAAAGAAAAAAATGTCACTGCAATATTTAATATAAAAAAATGAAGTTGATCATACTAAATGGTGAGCCGGAAGCTCCATAGCACAGGGTATCCTAATTTGGACTCCCGTCTCCCACAAATTTATGTACTCTTTGTTTTATTTATAAGAAAAAATATGTTTGTAAAAGATAAATTAAGCAATGTACTAACTATTTGTGGGAGAAAATAATAAAGGTTATTATTATTATTATGGGGTATCTATATAGTTTTCTCATCTGGTTGGGCTGTATAAATATATAATTGTAAATGAAAATGATAAACGTTATACATAAATATCAATAAAATAAAATAAATACATAAAAATACATAAATAAATAAAAACCCAACCAGATGGAAGCCCTCGGCAGGGGAGACCAAACGGCCGAGGATTAGGGGGAAAGGAAACGAAACCGGCGGACGATGCGGGCGGTATCGAGGAGCACCGCCTTCTGCATTTGAGCTTGGAGCTGTCCGTCACGTAGTCCTAGTCGCCTCAGATGACCCGAGAGGCTGACTGGGATTAACCCGCTCGCAGAAACGACTACAGGTATAATTTTGGTCGGCAGTCCACCCCACATGTTATTCACCTCGTGAGCCAGGTCCAGATATTTTGTTCGCTTATCTGTTTCAGCTTTCAAGAGGGTCTCGTCATACGGAATGGTAATGTCGACCAAAAAGTCCTTTACTGTGCCCGGTCCATCAGTACAATATCAGACTTATTCGCAAAAATAATCCTGTCTGTGATGATGGCCCGGTCCCAGTAGAGCCTGGCGCGGTCATTTTCGAGCACGGCTTCCGGCAAGTACTCGTAATATGGCAATTTCCGGTCCACGAGACTAGAATTCTGGCTACTAATTTGTGCCTGTGCAAGTACTCAGAGTTAGAAAGCGCCGAACAACCGGAGATGACATGCCTAAGTGACTCACCGGGATGGCGACAAGCTCGACAGATGTCGACGGTGTCATCCCTTAGGATGTATCTCCGATAGTTGTTGGTCTTAATAACCTGATCCTGTATCGCACAGACAAAACCCTCGGTTTCCCCGAAGAGGTCACCAAAACATAGCCAGTAGAGGGAGGCAACTGTGTCTACGAAAGGCTCATGTAGAGCCTTGTAGAACCTCCCGTGGGGCTCCTTCTCCACCCATACGGTCTCCCGGTTGGAAATGCTCTGTACTGCCGGGTCTTGCCATTACTCGTTGGCTAAGGATAGAGGGGTAAGTCCTTTATCACAAGAAATGACGTCCCTATAGAATGGATCATCCGCTCTCGTCAGAAAGTAATTACGGAGACTGCACACTTCGCGAATATGCATGGTAAGCGCGCTTAAAAAGCCACGCCCACCATGTTTCCGCGGCAAGTACAGCCTCATAATCGACGATCTTGGGTGATGCATCCTATGGGACGTCATAGTAGTGCGGACTTTTTTATCCAGGGCGTTAAGTTCAGTTTGAGTCCACCTAAGTATGCCAAAGGTATATATGAGAACAGGCATGACCCAACCGTTATATGCGTGTGTCTTATTCACACCGGACAAAAGGCTGTTAAGCACTTTGGTCAAGCGTGCATAAAACACATCGCAAACTGACTGTTTCATACCTGCCTCATCGATACCGATGTTCTGTGACATACCCAGGTATCGGTATGTTTCAATCTCGGAAAGGGTCCTTATGTTGATGGGCATAGACAAGTCTATGCCCTCAGAGTTAGCAACCCTTTCCTTTTCAACATGGAAGACCGCAAACTTATCCGTCTCCAGCTCCATTCCAATAGAATTACTAAAATCACAAGTGATGTTTAGCAATTCCATAAGACGGGAGCGACTGGAGGCGAATAATTTGAGATCATCCATATAGAAAAGGTGACTTTTGTCCCTCCTTTCCGAAGCTGAAATCCCCTCCCGGAGTCCTTCAGTAAGGTACTGAGAGGGTTCAGGGGGATGCAAAACCAGATTGGACTCAAACAATCGCCTTGAAAGATACCGCTTCTTAACCTTATGCGGCTTTCCGCATCCGTCGTCCGCTCGACTAGATGACAAAAGATTGTACTCCACTGCCCCATACACTGCCCGAGGAAGTCTCTAACTGTACTGTCAACCTTGTACAGCTCGAGGACCCTTTTTAGCCATGTATGGGGCACCGAGTCGAATGCCATTCTATAGTCTATCCAGGCGGCGAAGAAGTTCCGACGGTTGCATTTAACCACTTTGCCAATGACCGCGTCAATGAGGAGTGGTTCCTTGGTTCCACGACCACCGCCCCGTTTGGTGTAGCGAATATTGGTCCGTGCTGTCACGTACAGTGAATTTCCTAAAGGAACTGTATCCGTGACTTGTCGTTACTGCTGGTGATAAGAAGGATGGTTCTTTACTCGCTCAAATGCTAAATATATCCATTCAGCTACGCACTATACCGCGTGGTGTAGGACTGTATGATAATTAAAGTTTATAGTTTTTTTAAATGTGGTAATAAATATTGTATGTTTGAATGTTAAGTAAATAATTAATACCTTACCTCATGTTACTTCATACTGAATAGTACTATTACGCATATAAAAGCATTCAAATTGAATAGGAGATGATAAGCTTAAAGATTAAATTGCTTGGACAAGAGCATTCTTAGATGTTTGTGTATATTTTATAGGGTTAAGTTGTAACTGTTTGGAGACAACTAGTCTACTCGTGAGTATCTTGCCGCTTTTTTCTCAAGGTCACCCATAGTAGAGACTTGTTGAAGCGACGACGTAGCTTTTTGTCTTTCAAAAGCACTTTATACATTGACTATGACCTTGACATCGATAAAACTAAAAAAGATACATTTTGATTACTTACATAATGTTAAGGATATTTGTGGTGTAAGTAGAAAATACCAAAGATGTTATTATTACGACAAACAGTCTTCTGAATTTTCGCATAGTCTTTGTCTTGAACTTTGTAAGGCATTTAATGATAATAGGAGGAGGTACGTTTAATGAGTCTGGGACGAGATACATTTAATGAGACTGAGTCGAGATACGTTTAATGAGACTAGGATTGTTTGTTGTCTGGATTGAGGTGTTTGACGTTCCTAATGTCATTGTTAACCTTTAGCATACCTTTAGCTCTAATTATGAAACAGCTGAATTTAAAAAGAAGGAGGACTTAATTTGAATGTAGGTTTGTTTTGTATGTTTCTTACTCGATATCTGTGTCAACCGTGAACCGAATTTAATAATTCTTTTTTTTATGAAAAAGGTTATAGTCTAGGTGTGGTTCTACACTACAATGAACAAGATTTTTTTTAAAACGTTACCCCCACACTAGGATTTGCCTCAGCGCAGCAACTCATTGCTAAGCCACTGCGCCACGGAGCCGTCAATACACGAAATAGAAAAATTTCACATAGAAGCCTCGAATTAAATCCAGAGATAATACACATAAATTGTAAGCCTATATTAAAACTACCATATATAGAAATACCAGAATTTTTTTATGATTGATACCGGGAGTTTGAGATCTTTCATAAGTCATTACAAAGCAAACGAATATTATGCGAACTTTAAACGTTACGAAACATTTGAAGTTAACTAATAGGTATACACGATGAAGTAATAATGATATCCCTATTTCCGAATTTCAATAGTGATCAGATACATAAGTTTTATTTATACGATGTAGAAGGCCGTTGTGACGGACGTATTGGTAATTGTTAATGTTGAGAAAAATATCCTCCCCTAAGGGTGACAAATATAAAGAATGAAGTTTTTAATGTAAAAAATAAACGATAATGTAATTAAAATTTACTTTCTAAAATTTAATTTAAATTCTAATTGTTACTCGTAAGTTTGTGATATTTCTTAATCCATTTAAAAGGATAAAAATTTAATCTTAAATACAATTATTTTAAAGCCGACTTCATAAGATTGAAAGGAATTAAATAATTTTTACCGTTTTGTCTTAGCACCGACTTATGAAGCTGTTGTGTGAAAATTATTTAATTCAATCATCCTTGGAAGAAATCGGTGTTCTCTTACGATGATTTGTGGTTAATAAAATCTGATGTAACAGCAGGGACGATCTTAAACATGATCGGACTGAAAACTTTACTTGTGTCAGTACTTCACATCTGGGAAGTTTCGAGTATTTTCCAGCACCAAAAAAATATTTTACTCAAAACGTCAGGAATATAAAAATAAGTTAATTAATCGCAATAAAATCCATAAAAAGACTAGTATCTTTCATATTTTTCACTTAGAAGAGAAGGCCAAATTGGCCTCTAAAAAGCTGACGTGATCAGCAGAGCGGGACAGTATTTCATGCCGGCACACCGCCTGCAACTTTACAAGGCGCAGGTTCGTCCTCACATGAGATACTGTTCCCATCTGTGGGCTGGGGCTCCCCAGTGCCAGCTCCTTCCACTTAACCGCATCAAGCGCAGAGCGGCTCGAATCGTCGACGACTGAGTCCTCTCCAATCAACTGGATTCACTGGCGCTGCGAAGAGATGTTGCATCCCTTTGTATTTTCTTTCGCATCGACCACAGGGAGTGTTCTGAGGAATTTTTCGGATTAATCCTAGCCTCGAAATTTCACAAACGCACATCGCGGCAAAATTCCCAATACCATCCACACCATCTGGTCCACCACTGTACTTTTTACTAGGAGTTTTTTTCCTCGTACAACCTCTCTATAGAATAGCTTACCACTGGCGATTTTTCCAGAGCGATACGACTTAGGGACCTTCAAGAAAAGAGGTTACTCCTTTCTAAAGGGCCGGCAACGCATCTGCAATTCCCCTGGTGTTGCAGTTGTTTATGGGCGGTGGTAGTCACTTACCATCAGGTGAGCCGTATGCTCGTTTGCCCCCTCACCTATAAAAAAAATATCGAGCTTCACACTACACTGGAATATAAATATCATTTCATGTTATAAAAGAGGCAAAAGATGAAGAAAGGATATATGTTGATATCTATGGGTCACAGCATACACTTATTTCTTGTGCGCTCGTATGTCACCCTTAAACTTTAAAAAACCCTAGCATGAGTGTTTGTTCAACTGAGAAAACACCACGTTCGCACAAAATGCCAGCGTTAAATATCTAATAGTGTGTGTGAGTAATTAGAACTGAAAACCATTTTCTACATGTAACGAGGCATTTCGTCTTAGTCTTCAGCGTTGATAACGATTAATGAGCGTAGGAGTGTAAATGTAGGTATCTATGGACCACGGCATACTCCTACCATCAGGTGGAAAGTGTGCTTGCTAGTCACCCCTAATAAAAAAAGAAGTAGTGCAGTTACATTCAGACCTGGCAGCAAATCGTTTATGAAGCTTCATCAAGATCCAAATATCGTATAATAGAAGAGAATGGTGTTCTTTGTTACTATAAACTAATTTACTATAGGTCACTGAGACGAGCAAGATGGAACCAGTGTCCAGTATAATTTGTAATTTATTTCAGCAAAGTTATTATATATCATTTAATAAAATATATTAACTTTAACATATCAGTATATTTACGAAAATTTTAATGTATGTCCACAAAAACAAAAGTAGTTTTTACAAAAAAAGTAATGTGTATTCTGTAAACATCAGGAACAAACACAAGCTACTGATATCAGTTAATCGACTCCACAGAATCAGTTACTCATTCATGGGGCAATGTATGCGATATTACAACAAAGTCCCAGAAAATAAACAAGGTCACTTTATTACCAAGTTTAAATATTTTATTAAACAAATACTGTTTAAAAAAGTTTACCGTTACCGTTACCGTTACAGCCTATAAAAATCCACTGCTGAACATAGGCCCCCCATAATTGCCTCATAGGGGGGATATTTGCCATAGTTGCCACGCTTGGCAAGCGGGTTGACAGACGGAGTTTTTAATTTTTTGTCGCTATTAGGAAGACGCTGTTGCCCATCTCTTGATTTGTTTCCCCCTAGAAAAAGTTATTATAATATATGAAATGAATACATGGTTGATAATAATCCCTGGGATTGAGGTGGTTGCTTTCAAGCTATTTCTTAAATAAGTTTTGTAAGTGGTTTGGACAACCTGTGCTTTATTGTAAAATTTTAATTTTAAAAAAATCGTCCCGCTCAGTTTCTTGCTGGTTATTCCCAGGACAGAACCAGTGGTAAATGTAAATTCTTATTGAAACTCATTTACTTTTCATAAGAATATATTTTTGAGTTACTTGTAATCTATATTGAATAAAATTTAGTCTATTCTATTCTAGCCGGGAGTCAAACTTAATGCCCTGTCTCACATAAGCTAATTACTAGGCACTGCGGTCAGCATTCGGTTACGATATAATATAGTTTCATATCGAATGGCGTAGATACGATTTTCAAATTCAATAACTAAAACGAAAACTGTAGAGCATAAAACACTTTATATTCTCTCCAAACCTTTTTTGTCATATTTCAGTCTCTACAAAAATTCAACAAAAAGGATTTCTTTGAAGGGAATAGACGGGCGCGGCAATTTGTGAGTGCTACGCCATCCAAACTACAAAGATAAAAAATCGCGCGTTTTCTCCACCGTTTCCCGCGCTTTTCTGCAACTAGGCTCCCAGGGCAGTCAGCGAATCAGTCGCTCGCGAGACGCCGCTGTGCTGTTACGCGTCACGTATATCGCGGATTATATTAAAATTTCCCCGCAAAATTCGATTGTCGTTCATCAGAACTCAGAACTATTTTTGTCACGTCAACCAATATGCTGTGAAATATGAATTGATGGTGATAGTGGATATTTGAATAAATTTTGTGGTAGTGTAATTGTGGAGCACGATATATTATGTAGCTTTTATGCGTTTTTTGACTTCGACAAAAAGGTCAGTACAAAGTTATACTTTGAAAAGAATTCGCTGCGAATGGTATCCATGTTTTCTTCTTAACAAAAAATAAAAAAATAAAAATGACTATTATAGATGACATGCGACTATTCTGTTTCGCAAATATAACTTAATATTTTATTATATTAATATTATTTACATTATAAGTTATTCTACCTATCGACTTTAACTACAGTAGTGATTATTAGTATAGCCATATAATGTGAACCACGAATACATTTGTGTTATATTACGTACGAAACGAATTAAGCGCGGACACTGCTGTGTATTTATGCAGATGTTTTGCGGTTGGACACTGTGGTCATATATTGTTCAAGTCTATTCAACGTATATGAGGATTGCGGTAGTGCATCCGATAGCTTTTTATTAGCTGGTTTAAAAAAAAAGGTTTACAGTTCGACTGTATATTCGTGGGCCGAACCGATTTTTATATTTTTAATAGGTTATAAAAAATAGGTTGCTCCATATAAATTTTGAAACAAATTCCGTCAAAAAAAATAGTCAAATTAAAATCCATCCAGATTTTAATGTTACTGTGTAGACGGCGTTAAGGTTGTAATATTCCTTAGCCCACTTAAAGAAATAAAAAAATAACTTTAAATAAAAGTAAAAGCCTACTTTAAAGAACTAAAAAGAATAAAATAATTCCACATTCTGAAGTCGGTGCTTTAATTATTCTTTACACGATTTTAGCACACCCTGAAGTCGGTGCTAAAATAGTGTAAAGATTATTCTTTACACTATTTTAGCCCCGACTTCAGAGTGTGAAACTACTTTATTCTTTTTAGTTCTTTGAATTCGACTTTACTTTTCATTAAAAGCAAATTTTAAATTATGATCTCGTTCTTGGCTACGATCCCACTTGAAAAAATTGTAATAGTGTTGGATTATACTCTCACTGCCCCATATCATACCGTGAATATCGTAAGAGGCGACAGAGGGAAATGAAACGGCAGATGGGCAGCAGCATCTTCCTAATAACAACTATAATTAATAATAAAATGTGTATACTAATCCGCCTGCCAACTATGGAAAACACCTATAAGGCAATCTGGAGGAGAGGCTTATTTTCAGCAGTGGGCTTTTCAAAAGCTGTAATGAATTCACTCTTCTTTTGATGACACCTATATTGTATTCATAGGAAAAGACATTTCGAGGCATATTATTCGAATACTTTGCGGATCCCATCATAAACTCATAATAGCCGCTGTGGAAGCCCGGGGGCTAAGCGCTCGTTGTAAATTTCACATTACGCGAGCAAATCGAGTTCGGTCCCCGCCGGCATCAATGAAATTGTTCATTGCAATTTTAAGTGATTACATACCACGTGCTTGGCAGTGTAGGAAAACATCATGATGTGTGAAACCTTCAGGTCAGAGAAATTAACAAAAATATTACTCGCATTGCGGCAGCGCGGTGGACATTTTCTTTTTCTAAAACCCTCTCAGAAATAAAAGGAGGCTTGTGCCCGGCAGTGGGAAATATATAGGCTGTAACTTTACTTTTAACTTTTTTACTGATTATAAATGATGAAGCAAAATGCTTCGTTCAAATACTGGGCTTAATCACTACGAAATTTGTCCAATTTATTATTATTATCAACTGAAATGGATTTATTTTTAAGACACCTTGCGAATTGATACTGTCGGGAATAGGAAGTCCAATTGACGCAGACGATATCTAAAGCTGCACACAGGCTACTTAGAGATTAGAATAGGAAAGAATAATAATTATTCAATATCAATTACTATTATAACTTACAGAAAGTAATTTATGCTTTTCTCACTTTCAGAAAAAGCCTAGCACTCTTTCTAATCTACCTGGATCGATAGAAAACTTATTTGATAATACCGAAGATTGGATAAAATGTAGAGTCAATGACAATCACAACACGAACAAAACTACACAGACTAGGTTGAATGACTCCTTTTTTTAGATAGGTTTTGATACCAAATAGCTGCACTGCTGTGTTCTCGTATTAAGGGTATAGAGAGCCAATATAATTACAGGCTGTATGTGAGGCATTTCATATAGACGCTCTGAGCTGACAACGCATCTGTGGTCTTCTTTGTTTGAAGTTTGTTGCAGGTGTTCAAGAGATGAAATATGCACTTTCCATCAGATGGACTGTAAGTTTGTTTGTCACTTCGGTTTTATAAAAAGAAAACTAAATCAAAAAAAATAGTATGTTTTTGTTACATGATAGTACCGACGAATTAAACTCAAGACACGCGAGTCGATTGTTAGGCACTCTAACCGCTAAGCCACGAGTGTAAATCTACTGTGTATCCAACATGAAATTTTTAATCTATAGCAAATAAACACATTTATAAAATAAAGCGAGTTTAATATAGATAGCTGATGTAATCAGCCATTTCTAACAAAAAAAAAAAAAGTACGTGGCTGTGTAAGAATATACATATGAATTATATAAGAATATATTTCTCCTAGGGTTGACTGGTAGACAATGCCATAAGGCATTAAGTCCGCCCATTGTAACCTTTAAATTAAGCTGTATTATAATAAACATTAAATAAATAAATAAATATGCATAAACTTTAAAAATTATATAATTAATCTGTACTACACTGATCCTACCTCAGACCCAACCCAACCTTCATTAAATAGCGTTACCCTCGATTAAACGTCAACGTTTATACGTTTTGGTGGCAGAAAATAGAATATAGTTGTATTACTGTTAAAACAGGAATGGGTCTGTTCGATCGGGGAAAGACCACGCTCTCACAGAACACTAGCGTAAAATATAAACATAATTTTGCGAACAATATATGAGTACATAATTTAATTAGAAAATTCTAAAATGACAAAATAATAAAATATCAAGCAACTTTAAAATTAATAAGAACACAGCAATATGAGCCAAAGTATTCAAATAAGGACTATGTAATCAATAGTTTCTCAAAGAAAAACTCTTTTGAATAACCAATGTATGGAGAAATAATAAATAATTTTATCTTGCGACACTAATTTCGTTTCCCGTAGCAATGTAACGCGTTTGCTTATATTTTACTAATATTTTAAATATGTTTGACAGCACAAATAAGATTTAAATGAGTAGTGAGCGCCAGTTAAATTTAAATTTTCATTTTTAAAATTTTTGCAAATATTTAAAAGACAACTATAATTTTGAAATCGTTAAATAACTAAATCAAAAACGAACGCGCCAGGCTCAACTATGAAAGGGCCATCATCATACGAGTATATCATCATATAGGACTGTCCTTTCCAATAAATTTGATATTGTGGTGATGGAGCTAGAAGGACAGGCAAGGATATTTTGAATTGAAATTACCATTCCATATGATGAGAATCCCGTAAAAGCTGAAATGGATGAGAAAATAAAATATCTGGACCTGAGTCACGAGGTGACCTACATGTGTGGTGTTCTGCCGACCGAATTTATTCTTGGTTTCTGCGGGTTAATCCAGGCAGCTCGGGTCATCTGAGGCGTCTGAGACTTCGTGACGGTCCACTTGGGCTCAAATGCAGAAAGGCGTTGCTCCTCGATACTACCCACATCGCCCGCCGATTTCTGTCACTTTCACCCTAACCTTCCGCCGTTTTGGTCTTCCCTGCCGAAGGCTTCCGACTGGTTGAATTTTTATAATTTTTACATGATACTACACTTACATAAATAAAAGAAATACTATATAATTAAAAATGACGCTAGCGTCATTTCTACTTTAAATACTTTTCCGTTTTTTGTTTTCCCAGCGGAAAAAGCTTTCATAAGGAATTATTATTTGCCGTAACATTTACGAAACGAATTTTATTTTTAGTGGCTTTGGATACTTATCGTAATTTTGAAGTCAACATAAATATTAATATCTCCGGAAGTCTAGAGACTCTCAGCAGTGTTTTGCTTCGATAGGCTGTCGCTAACTTTATTTAGTCCATAAATATTAAAATGTAACAAACAAATGTTGAAGTGTAAGCAGAAAAAGAGATAATGTTACTCGTAAAAAGCATCTGATATCTGATGCTGATTCGCCTTAAACATAAACCTTTTCATATTTTCCTTATATATTTAAGTCTTGGATAATTCTGAGGGCTGATTTTTAACCATCACAGTTTAAAGTTTTTTTTTATTATAAAACTCCAGTGACAAATGAACTTACAGTTCACCTGATGGTAAGTGACAGTATGTGTCTATCTTAGTGCTCAGGGGTGACAACGCATCTGCATTTTATTTCTTAATCGGGGTTCCACAGACCACACCACCACAGACATCTGTTTATGAACTACAGCATCCACTTATTACTAAAGGGGAGTGTGCTTGTTTGTCACCTTAATGCAAAAAAAAGGATTGGTTACTGCAGTCCATGGACACCTGCAGCCAACTTCAAATTCTGGTTACAGATGCATTGTCACCTCTATGGACTAGGATGGAATGCCTCACAGCCTGTAATTATACTGGATCGCTATATTGCAGGAATAGATAAGAGGGTTTTGTTATCCATCAAATAAATTAAAACATGACTGTATAAATTAATTATGTTGAACTTTATCTTATAAATATATTTTTTTCCGATAATTGACAATTAGTCTTTATTTATTGTTGTGTAAAATTATGTCATACTATTAATTCTTGTTCACATAAAACATTTTTTTATTGTTTTTGTTTAACTTAAGTTTATATAAAAGTAAAGTACAACCTATATATATCCCACTCCTGGGCTCAGGCCTGCTCTAATTTCTGAGTGGGTTTTAGGGCAAAGAAATACCCGCTGCGCTTCCCCATGAGTGGTGGTGGACTTCACATATTTTTGATTTTTTTTTAAATTACGCAAATATGCAGGTTCTCTCACGATGATTTGCTTCGCCGCCGAGCTCGTGGTAAATCAGCACTTAAAACTGCAATTAACAATTTTTTTTGGCGCCGGCCGGGATCGAACCCGGGTTGCTCGGGTACTATGATAATTACGGCGAGCGCTAAGCCTGCCTACCACCGTTCTGATTTTGTATATTTTTGTATATTTAAATTATAATTTAACCTAAGGTTTATGGTTTTTCTTATAAATGCTTCCTTTCACACCAGTAATTTTTGGCATTTTAAATGCCTACCTGTGGAGTTTTTTTTCGTCGTTTCTTCTCCTATTAGAGGAATTTCATGTCGAAACAGTAGTGTAGATTTAAAAAAAAAGACATTTATACACAATACGGTGTCCAGTTCTAGTTATTATGATACAGTAACATGACTTTACCAAGTAGATTTGGTGTTTGTTTTCGGATTCAGCGGTGATAACATAATAAGGCTATACATATTATAGTGAATATTGATTTTGTCATTGTGTTACGACTTAGAGTTAAGGTGTAGCTTAATGAACTTTTAAATAGTGCTTTGTAACGGCCAATTTTGAATGAAAATTTTCACTTAGGTAATTTGACAAAAGGTAAAGGTTACAAGCGTATACGGGTCACTTCGCACATCTACTTTTCCCGACGCCTGGAAAACAGTCACAGTTAAGCCTCTACCCAAAAAAAAAATGTGTCAGATGTTTATCTTTTTATAAGATAAGGGTGAAAAGCGAACATACAGTCCACCTGATGGTAAGTGGTTGCTGTGGCCCATTGACATCTACATCTATCCTCGTCTGCGAATCAAACCAAAATGTAAAGGACTTCCGGCCAATTAGTATTCTACCTTGTTTATCAAAAGTACTGGAGAAAATCGTGTATATGCAGCTTTCAGCTTTTTTATAGTGTAATAGTATATTACCTGTTTTTCAAGCCGGGTTCATAAAGGCACGTTGTACATCAACAGCCTTAATGGATGAAGTTGACAATATCTTGATATCGCAAGATATTGTACAAGGCACGTAACTGGTCTTGCTTGATTTTTCCCGGGCATTTGATGCCATAAACATTACCTTATTGCTATCAAAAATGGGTTACTTTGGTTTTGAATTGCCCGCTGTTCGATAGTTCGACAGCTATTTATCCAATCGGACACAGATAGTAACAGTTAACAAGAACGATGGTACTCAGCTATGATCGTCTCCATGCCCTGTAACTAGGGGAGTACCTCAAGGATTTAAGGACTTATTTTTATTTTATACACAGCTGAAGTATGTCGCCATATAAGACACTGTAAGTTCCACTAATACACTGACGATATACTGATTTACCTGCCATTTTTTTGTAATGACGTAGAATGTACAGTAGCTAAAGATAAATGAGGATTTGCATCACATCTCATTATGGTCAGAAGCAAATACACTTGAGCTTAACCCATGCAAATCCAAATTCATGCTGTTAGGGTCAAAGGGTCTGTCCCTGTCGATGGGCTGTCTCTGCTGATTGTATAATGACAACGAAATTTGTTATAAGCATTCGTGGAGAACCGGTGGAACGTGTAAGTGAGACTCGTAATCTGGGGTTGCTGATGGACCAGGGTCTTCGCTTTGAGAATTATGTACTTGAGACCACATGCAACTGTTTTTATAGGCTCAAAATACTGCACCAATTGCGTGATTATCTCAGTGAGAGTGTTCGCCTACGCCTATGTGAGTCAATCGTACTTTCAAGGCTTGGGTACACAGATACTGTGTATGGTCCTAGGTTATTTGCTAAAACAAATAGGTCAATACAAAAAGTCCAAAACGCATGTGCAACGTACATCTTTAATATTCCTCGATATCATCATGTACATCCGTATCTTAGTAAGTCGGACATAGTCATTGAGGCGAGATTTACATTTAACTACGCTTTATTTCGGATGCATAAAATCAGAAAAACCGGAATAACTCTTTCAGAAATTAAAATGGAGAAGAGCAGATGATGGTCTAAGCATCAGAACAATAACCCCAATTCTGGCATCGAACAGCCGCGTTCCGTGGTAGTTTTAGAAACATAGCTACTAAATGTTGCAACAATTTACCACCACCTATACGGGAAACTAAATCTGTAAACGGTTTTAAAGCTCAATTAAAAAAACACCTTTTAGCATTTCAAAAATCATTATTTCACGCAATACAGAATCAAGATTTATCAGGGCTCCGCTGAAAATCAGCGCTGCTGCAGTACCTGTGGTAGCATATGCTGAGACGGAATCCTCTTTGGCATCACATCACTCACTAGGTGAAATTTATTTTTATTTATGTTTTCCATCTTGTACCTTGTATGTTTTTTATGTTTTTATGTTTTTTACTTCTAAATGTATATTTTGTGAGTTTGATGCTAATAAAACATATGTCTATGTCTATGTCATAAGATGGTAGTAAGCAATGTTTATTATATTAATAAAGTTAAAAATTGCCTTCAGAATGATAAATGCGCAAAATTTTACGCGATTCGATTCCATAAAAAATGGGTGTAGTTCCGATTCTGTCTGTCCCTAATATTTTTTTTTAAAGTAAATTAAATTATAAAAATTAATCCTCCAGACCGAATTTTGGTCACAGCGGCCAGTCTTAACGGAGACTAGCCCTTTGCGCAGGACAGGATTTTACTGCACGAGTGTGTGCACAAACACAGGTGCACTCTCTGTTCGCTTACCCTTATAGTCCGATAGGACGACAATCTAACTCGACCGGACGGATATCAGGCGCAAGAATATTGGCTTTACGTTCTTCTCTAGGCACGGGTCCTAACACCGGACTGTTATTGAGAATGTCTTGAAAGAAAAACTCGATAACTAATTTTTTGGTCTGGACCCGGGATTCATCCCCGGGATCCCATGATCAGCTGTCGCACTTACTGCCGCTATACCAGTGAGGCAGTCTAAAAAAATACGGATCAACAAAAAACTACGGATATAAAATAAACAACACATCTTTCTTAATCCCGTCATTAGAATGTGTCGAGATTTTGACGATCTGCGGCATCGAAACGCTACCTGCTGATCGAAGTGCATGACTACTATCCCTCCTGATGGTAAGTGGTGATGCAGCCGAAGATGGTAAATCTCACCGACTTAGCTCAACAAAGCCTATTGACTCTTGCCTTGAAGATACCCACATTATAATCGAATGGAAAGACAGATGCTGACAGATTATTCCACTCCTTTATTGTACGCATTATGAACGACGAGGCAAAGGGTATCACTCGTGAAGAGTGTGAAAAGCAGTGGAGACAGGACGGGCTCTTGAGGGACCCCGGCCTTTAAGGAACACTTCGTGGAGCGGGTTTTCTCTACTCGATAGCAAAAATTGTGATTTGTAAGGACGGCTCGGATAATTTGCACGAGCCTTTCGGGCACGTTAAATTTATACAGCTCGTAAAGCAACCCGTCGTGCAGACCTTGTCAAACGCTATTGTGACATTGAAAAAAGGGCTCCGGTGTTTCGGGACTTTTTCTTTGTCAGGTGATGATTAGATTCGGACAGAATATATTCTGTTATGCGATGAACTTGATGGGTGTACGACGAGCAGTTTCACTTTAAAGCCAAACTGCTCGTCGGGGAGAAGTTTTTTGGTGACAGTTAAAACAAAGAGGCGCTGAGAATAATGCGTTCGTATAATTTCGCCAGTGTGTTAAGGATACTGATGCCTGTAGCTGGTAGATCGATAGTGCGGCTTCCCTGGTTTTGGAATCCGCTTCCGCTTCTTTCCAGATATTTGGGAAAGTGCAGCTCGTGAGAAGCGTGTTGAAAATTCCTACAAGAAAGTTAATTAGTGGCGCTAGAAGAGACTTGATCACCCTATTACTGATTCCGTCTGGCTTAGGGGCTGATCTATTCTTATAGCTTTTAATGATTTTGTGTGACTTCGTCTACAGTCACAGGATCGAGTAGTTGACTTAAACTTTTTTAGTCTCTGCCACAAAAAGAACTCTGTGACTGCGACCACGCGCCCTGCACTGCCGCATAGACTTAGTTCGCAGTGTCTGTTCAAGTACGTACAGTACATATAAGTTCAATATAAATAATAAGGAAATCGATTAATGTGTAAACTTTAAGATATAACCATGAAATTTGGGGATCATAAAATCTATAATCGTTCTAAAAGCAAGTTTATAGTTAAAAATACTTCATTTTAAAATAAAAATATACAAGAGCTGAAATTTTACTTGAAGTTGCGTTACACTTGAATGGTAAGGATCTACGAGTTAATTATCTCAATGCTACTTTGTGCAGCTTCTCTTCTGTCTACTTGGTAAAGATTCATTTAATTCAGCAAGGCTCAAGGGAAAATGCTATTGCGGCATTAAAGTCTCATGTTCATGCCTTTACATACTTTACATAATAACACAATATTTTTAGTATATTGTCTTTAAATTTTCCTGATACACAAGCAAACAGTTCACCTGATGGTACTTAATGATCTAGGTAATAGAGGGAAACACCAGGAGATGGGCAATTTATTAATTGACCCTTATGAATTGAGAGCTATGTTCAACAGAGCAAATTGATAGGCAGTAATTAATGAATTAATTAATAAAAATAAGAAAAATTTAATTGAGTTTCTTGTAGAATAAGGATGAAAAAAGATCATACAGTCCGCTTGTTGGTAAGTGGATGCTATGGCCCATAGATATCTACATCTAGCTTCGATTAAAAATCAAAATGCAGATGCGTAGTCACCTCTGAGGACTAAGACGGAATGCTTCGCTTCCATCAACAAGGGTCTCTGGTTCTCTACACTTATCATAGGAAACACAGCAGCATTAAGCTGTTAATTCACGCTGGTATTCTGTGAGAGCGTTATCCTTCCCTGGTCGAGCCGACCCATCAACGCTACAACCATAATATAGCTACAGCATGGCTCTACCACGTAGTGAATTATATATTTGCGTATACTAATAAAAAGAATTTCAAATGTTATTTTGCACTAGATTTATAAATATTTAAGTTAGGGGAAATGGTTAAATAAATTACACTTTTTACAATTGTGTAATCCGTACTAATCTGGAAGGGAGTAGTAAAATTCCAATCTCGTTACATTTCTCAAGGGAGCTCTTGCTCGTTTTTTTTCCTACAACTTGTTTACGAGGAAAATCTGCTTATTTCATGTATGTCAACTAAAATACAAATAAAAAATCTTACGAAGGAATTTAATTCATGCTTCGAAAATATACTCAATTTACTTATTTGCATCTTCTTCAATTTAATTGTGTATATTTTAATAGTAAATTTTCCTGATACACAAGCAAACAGTTCACCTGATGGTACTTAATGATCTAGGTAATAGAGAAACACCAAGAGATGGGCAATTTATTAACTGACCCTTATTGAGAGCTATGTTCAACAGTGCAAATTGATAGGCAGTAATTAATGAATTAATTAATAAAAATAAGAAAAATTTAATTGAGTTTCCAGAATAGGATGAAAAAGATCATACAGTCCGCTTGTTGGTAAGTGGATGCATGGCCCATAGATATCTACATCTAGCTTCGATTAAAATCAAAATGCAGATGTAGTCACCTCTGAGGACTAAGACGGAATGCTTCGCTTCCATCAACAAGGGTCTCTGGTTCTACACTTATCATAGGAAACAGCAGCATTAAGCTGTTAATTCACGCTGGTATTCTGTGAGAGCGTCCTTCCCTGGTCGAGCCGGACCCATCAGCGCTACAACCATAATATAGCACATATTTCACGTAGTGAATTATATATTTGCGTATACTAATAAAAAGAATTTCAAATTTTATTTTGCACTAGATTTATAAATATTTAAGTTAGGGAAATGGTTAAATAAATTACACTTTTACAATTGTGTAATCCACTAATCTGGAAGGAGTAGTAAAATCAACGTTACATTTCTCAAGGAGCTCCGCTCGTTTTTTTTCCCAACTTGTTTACGAGGAAAATCTGCTTATTTCATGTATGTCAACTAAAATACAAATAAAAAATCTTACGAAGGAATTTAATTCATGCTTCGAAAATATACTCAATTTACTTATTTGCATCTTCTTCAATTTAATTGTGTATATTTAATAGTAAAATTTACATATATACGGCCCACTGCTGGGCACAGGCTTCTCATTACTGAGAAATGTATAGGCAATGAGGGCATTGACGACTTTTTCTGCTACCAGGGCGGCGCCAGTAATAAATGGGGTCTAATATTTGACAGATTTCCTAGTGAGGAAGTTAATTTGTTTGAAAAATTTAAAACTAAATGTTTCTTTCTGTCCTATTAGTTATATTTTATATTAATTAGATTAAAAATAAAGGAACTAAATCATAGATATTCAGAAAAGTAGAAAAGTAAACAAGTGATAAATTTAAAAGTTTGCACAAACGACTTGAATATGAATATAATTTATTGTTGAATTTTTTAAAACCCCTCAACCGATTTCGATAAAATTTAAATGGGACCACCGGGGAAGTATACCCTTTGAAACAAAAAAGAATTTTCCAAATTGGTTCAGACGCCTTTGAGTTATTGGTGAACATAGATAAAAAAAAAGATTCGACGAATTGAGAACCTCCTCCTTTTTTGAAGTCGTTTGAAAAATAGTTAGAAGTTTACTATAAACTAAAGAGTAAACCACTGAGGCATCGTTTTGTATATTAATATAATACTTTAGAAACATAAACTTTTATTTAAAACTAACTTCTCAGTAAAATGACATTGTGTAACAAATAACTTCACCTTAATGTTAACTAGCGACATCTGGTGAGCGGAAAATTATAAGCCCTCATTAACTCCTCAAAGTTTCGATCGTTTTAATCCTTAAACGTGCAGGTTTACTCACCATGTTTTTCTTCACCGGTGACCACGTAGCAAATCTACACTAGTAAATGATGACGACCCCGTGGCGCAGTGGCTTAGCAATGACTTGTGGGTCTGAAGGCCGCGGGTTTGTATCCCGCACGGAACATGGGTCTGGATGTTTGTCCGTGTGTAATGTATATAAGTAAACTGCTTCCACGATACAGGAGAAAATCCTAGTTTAGGTGTAGGAGTAACGTCTTTAAAAAATTGCAATTAACAATTTTATTGGGGCCGGCGGCGATCAAACGTGGTTTTGTTATGTACTGTGATATTTTCGGCGAGCGTTTTACACCTAAGATACCACACGGTTATAATAGTCAAAAACACCTTTATATTATAATGTTTTTAAAAATATTTTTTTTAATAGAAATAAGGGTGAGAAACGACTGTACATTCCACATGATGGTAAGTGGATACTGTGGCCCATAGACACATTTTTTTCCGTGGGGATATCCTCATGGATAGCTTTTGTTGCGAAGACAACGAGAAAGTTATGCCGGACTCCTACCGGATAAAAAGGGGTCCCGGGATCTCTGTTTGGAAAGCAACCGGGGCCCCTCCATCGCTTTGCTACACTAATAGCACGACCCGGGGGCAGTACTTGCTGCCCCCAGCACCCTCGCAGTGCAACCACGATGTCTTGAGACAACTTCCGAGTCATATTCCTCCTCGGGGGTTATATAACTAGGCGTTCGAGGCCCCCGCCACAAGCGTCTACAACCCCAGGGGCTCCGTTTCTGGCAGGGGAACACTGTTTCCAAGAGGAGAGCCGTGACGAATGCTTTGGCGACGTCGTCTCCGAGCGGGTTACGCCCTTTCCCAATTCCGCTTAGAAACCTCCTTCTGAATCATAACGGATTCACAGAAGATGGCTATGGCCCTCCATGTCGAATCCCCGCTCAGCACCGCCGACACCAGGATAGTCCGCTCCCGTTCATATCGCGGACATACCGCGAGCGTATGGGAAGCGGAGTCGTGGTCCCATCCACAACAGTGGAAGCAGTTCGCCGTTGCCTCGCGTCCGATCTGAAAGAGCCGTGTTAGCTCAGATGGTTAGCGCTCGCTGTAAATTACACAGTACGCGAGCAACCCGGGTTCGATCCCCGCCGGTACCAATGAAATTGTTAGTTGCAATTTTAATTGCTGATTTACCACGTGCTCGGCGGTGAGGGAAAACATCGTGAGAAAACCTGCATGTCTGAGAAATAAGAAAAAAATATTTCGAAGACATGTGAAGTTCACCAACACGCATTGGGGCAGCGCGGCGGACACTTCCTTGCCCTAAACCCTCTCAGAAATGAGAGGAGGCCTGTGCTCACCAGTGGGAAGTATATAAGCTGTAACTTTCGCATCCGATCTTACACAGATAATCATCGAAGCACCCGTGCCCGGTAATTATCTGTGTAAGTCTGTAGGCGAGTCTTTCTACTCGTCGCTGCATCCAGGCTTTGAAGACCGGCAGGATTGCTCCAATAACGCGTTTGCTTTCATAACGCTCCTCGAGTCGAGTGCGCCTGACGCCAAAGGGTTTTGTCGTTCCTACCATTTAATTGATTTGAGTGCCTCTTCTGGCTCACTACCACCGCTCTGGCAGCAGGCACGGATCCGGTCGTACATCCTCGCGTTCATGTCGGCCAGTATGTCTAGTGGTGGAAAGCGAGGCAGGATTGTCGCCGCCTCAAAGGATATAGTGCGGTATCCTCGTACGATCTACATCTATTCTCATTCTAAGAATTAAAACGCAGAAGCGCTGTACCCTCTGCGGACTAAAATGGAATGCCTCGATTCCATTTAAAAGGGTATCCGGTTTTCAACACTCACCATACGACACACAGCTGCATTAAGCAGCTATTTAACGCAGGTATTCTGTGAGAGCGTGATGCTCCCCGGTCGAGCCGACACATTCGTGCTACAACTATACTACTAATATAGCTGCAGCATGACTCTACCACGTATAAATAATTTTAAATAGAGACCATTTTGCACTATTCTACACTCATATCTTAATATTTATGTTTTTTGAACGTTTTGTACTTTATCTTTATAGGTTTTCTTTTTTAACATTCTATCTTAAGAAATAATCATAGAAGAAGGCCAGGAGATGATCTCTAAAAAATCTAACTTTCTATAATCTCAAACCAGTATTCAATAGTTTCAATTCTCACTTAAAGGACCATAATATATAGCTTACACTGAACAAAATATTTTTTATTTTTATTGTAACTATTTACATACATTAATTTATATATTTTTTCCACATATACGATTATTGTTTAACTTGAAAGATACAAACAGGACATAAAGAAATTATTAAAGTAATACTTCTAAGAATTGATACCAGAAGATGGTAATAGTACGTAACTGACAATAAGAAGCTAATATTCTATGGGTATATCTAAAATGTGGCGAAAGTCGCAATAAATACAGAACTCACTGCACCAGTGAGTTCTGCCTCATACGCCATTCCGCTCACTTATACATGGAGTCACAATCAAAGTAAATTCAAAAAAATCTTCTAAATGAAATTTATTGTGGGTGGCCTATGTTCAACGATGATAATAATCTATAATGATAAATGAAACAACTAATAATCGTAGACATGTACAGGTTGATACGTACATTCGCAATGATATTATGATATTGTATAAAACGGGCTTTGAAGGAAGGAAATGACACTTTGTGCAGAGTGAGCGCTGATAGTTATTTGTGTTATCTTAAAAAGAACCAATGTTAAGAGACACCTTACACTCAACACTGGTTTTATTCGTCAGTCATCCATCATTTATATCTGTCCATTCATTACTAACAGTCCAATGTATTATTAATTTGGAGTCGCGTAAGGGTTAGGTCACACCGAGACGTGAAGCGATGCGCGGATGCTTGAAGAGGCCAGCTGTGTTCGCCGCTGGAAATCCAACATGCAGCAGGAAAGTCACGCTTTAATCTGTAATCTGACGGAAATAAGTCGGTATTCATTTGCTTATTTAAAAGAGCTATGAGGTTACGGTGAAAAAGTTAGAAAAACTAAGAACTTACAATAATTGACGGTATTACATCTCATGCGGCAATGGAAAGCTGCGTCAAAGGTCTGAAACGTCTACGTCAGGTATTTCGATCGTCAATCCGCCTGCCATGCGTGACGACAAATGCTCCCTAAAACGGGAATGGTGCATATCTAACAATGGACTTTTAAGGACTGATGAAGACGAAGAAGAAAAACTTAATAAGTGCGCGCTCCATCGCTTGCCGTCTGATTTCGGTGTGGGCTGGTCCTAACTCGTAAGCGTGTCCTTTGTTCATTCATCAGGTTACGTATTTATATTTGTGTTTTATCGCTCGAGCTTGTCACGTTTTAACTGCAATGCACTTAAAATATCCATTACTAACTGTGCATTTCTCACGTTCTAAAGTTTTAAAGCTATATTTGTAAAACGTTTCATTTATACCATCTAGACATCGTAATCAGTTTTTTCCTAAATAAGATTAAAAGTCTGATGTTATAAGTAACAAAATCAAAGGTCCTTGAGGTTCAAATTAGCATTAAGAAATACCCATTCAATTTGTTGCTTATTACAAGTTTTCTACGTAGTAGGGCCATGCTAAAGCTAAATATGTATTATGATTATAGCACGAATGGTTAAGCTCGACTGAAGAAGGACCACGCTCTCACAGAAAATCAGTGTAATGAGACTCTTTTTACAGAAAACAAGACATCTTAGTCCTCAGGAGTGGCAACGAATCTCCAAGTTACTGTCACTATCCTCAGTAATGATAGCAATCTGATTTCTTAACATTTTATTTTTTAGCACGCTTTGAATATATTTTCTTTCTTCATTAGTGAAACGTTAACAAAAGAACAGTTATACGTTTCTTCATAACTCCGTACTTCTCTGCATGCCTCTTCTATTTCTAGAAAATTTTTCAATGTTACAGCTGTGTCGATCTGCTAAATACCTTTTTTATTCAAAGGCTCATTACTTGAAATTCTAACTTCTATTACCCCTCGTCCCTTTTTCTCTATTCTATCTATTGTAATAAAGAATGTACCTATATATTGAACTGAATTTTTAAGCTAATATTTTTAGCTCCAATGAAAGGACTTTTAGTTATATAACATAGAAGTAATAATCTAAAATAATAACAAGTAATAATAATTCCATGACAATAGTTATCACCGTTGTCTGTAAGCATCAACTACCGTCTTTAAAAGTGGTCAAAGTTTAAACGCTTTATTACTGCTGAGAAATAAGATGGATAGATCCTTTGTCCGAATCGGGTTTTAGATTCTGATCATTACTAGTTTTACTTATGGCACTACAATATTGTCAGTAATTTTCTTTCTTTTTGTATTATGAGCAACAATATAACTTTTCTAGAATTTGTCAACAGACAGGCATTAATTTTAACCAATAGTGGTTTAGTATATTTTTTTAGGCTAGTGCTCGACTACTATTCCACCAAATGATAAGTGGTGATGCGGTGTGTTTCATATTATATCATTATAGACACAGTCCATCATCACAAATCTGTGTTCTGCGTTCTGAACATGGCCTACCCCATAGATTTCCATAAAACACGGTTCCGCCACTCGCATTCATCAATCTTTACATGTTTATCAGGTCAGGTGTTTCCTTAGATTTATAATAGCTACCCGGCCCGGCTTCGCCTGGATAGGATCTATTATATAAAAATCTCCAGGTTTTTGGGGTCAAATATAGCCTAGATCACTCTTGGAATTACGCTCGTGAAGTTTTATTACAATCGGTTTAGCCATTTTGAAGATTTGCTCGGACAGACAGATACAAATATAGACAAAAAATTTAAAAATAGTTTCATACCTTAATGCCATGCAAATAACGCCCTTAGCTCAATAAAAGGCAGTTATTTCAACATTACAGACAGACAATTCAATTTTATTTATATGTGTATAGATTAATAACGTTATAAGAGTAATCTGTAATATAATATATTAAAATAATATAATTTGTGTAGTAAATAACCAATATACGTTTTATATATTTAACATTAAAGTGGTCAAACAATGTTAATAACCTATTTAGATATCATTAAGGAATTCCAATAAAGATATTTCAAACAACGAATTTAAGTAAACATCGAGGGGCCCATTATTTTAATACAACACTTTAAACTTCATCATAATTTAAAGGGATCGGGCTTCATTCCTAAAACTTTGCTAATAAAGATAAAATAGCGAAAGTTATTAAATATGTACTTTGCTCCGGTTTAAGTGTAGGTATAATCTTGATATTTTATCTTTAATTGAATCCCGGATAAGCCCGCTCGGTTTATCCGTTAATATATTTTCCAGCGTCTGGTTCTACGAACGCCACTCCATCTGCAAAGCGGGGCAATGAGGGCTTCCAAAACTTTTTTTGCCACTAGGGCGGTGGTTGCCACTTTGGAATAAGGTGAAATATACGTATTTGACAAATCTCATGGTAGGAAAGTTGAATTGTCCCAAAAGTGTAAAGATTAATATTCTTATTGAAATGTTAGTTATTAGTTAGGTATTAGTTAGATACGAAATTGACAAACCAAACTTCTTATTTATCAAAGTAGGAGAATAAGTATTTAAGTAATTTTATTTATTAAACTACGTTTTAAAAAAAATCTACTTATTTTTAAATTTTCTTACATTATCATCCGATTCTGAGATATGTTCAAAATAAAATATTATGTTCAAGTCTCTAGTTCATCGGGAAGTTACGAGTAGTTTAAAATCAATAACTCAATTCGACCCTGACAGACATACACGAAAGTGAGTTAATACAAGTGGTAAAAATAAAAGTTTGTACAACCGACTTCAATATAAATTATTAGGATAACTCAAAAACTACTGATCACACCTTGATTTATATGGGACCACATGAGAAGCACTTGCTTTCAAATAAAAAAAATCATCGAAATCAGTTCACCGAGAAAAAAGTTATGTGGTAACACATATAAAAAAAACATACAGTCAAATTGAGTACCTCCTCCATTTTTAAAGTCGGTTGGAAAATGATAAAAATAATTCAATGTGTAAAAAATTTAAGAGCTCACTACTGAGGATTTGCTTGTGTATATAAATATAAACTAGTAACAGAAAATATTTTATTTAAAACGCAACATTTCAATGTTTTTGACACTGTGTGACAACTGTCTGGCAGATCACCTTAGTCCCAACTAGCGACATCTGGTGAGTGAAAGATTATTAGCCCGCATTAAGGCAAATCCTTGATGTAATTGGAGAAGCCCATAATCCAGCAACGGACGTATACGTTCTGATATTAGTAATAAACGAATAATGAATTCTATTGTTGAACTTTGCCCTTAGATAAGTTCAAAAATTTAAGGAAGATAACAAACTGGAGATCGTCTAATTATAAACTGCTTGGGCCACTCTTAAAACTTTGGGATATTTTGTCACATTTATCGTATTAATTATCACAAAATCTAAATCTTAGTAGATTTTAGCATTTTTCTGTATTTGACATGATAGAATTAACAAACCTCAAAAATAAATGGAAGCCGCGTGAAGTTTTAAATTAGACGATCTGTACATACATATATATCTTCGCCTAAGATACCCTAAAAATAATATAGCACACATTTGAATAAATAAATGATTTTTGACGGCTCTGTCGCATACTAGGAGTAAAAGTATTGTGTTCGCATAGTTGCTAAGCGTGATATGAAATGAAAACTCTTTATTTTTAGACATAAGAAATGAAAGTTTTGTTTGTCAACGTGTCAAACATGTTATATAATCCACTATTTGATTGCAACGCTGCGGGTCACGGGTTTGTTTTGTGTTTAGAAAGAGTATTTGTTCTGTCAACAAATATCTGTCTAGATCTAGCCGTGTATCTGTATAGCAATTTATGTATTGAAAACCACTCTTTAGAAAGGTTTATTTTGCAATATATGCTCAAATTTGCAGAGAGGGTTCAGAATAAATAATACAGACAAATAGTAAAGAAAAATTAATCAAAAAATCTAAAACATTCTGTCTTTTTACCTTTTAAATTCAGAATGCGTACGTTTTAATTTAATTTTTAATTTTACTACGCACGCACACTTTCGTAAGGGTCGCTCGGTCGGTAAAAATGTTGTGAATTGAATCGCACACAGTGGAGCGCGCGTACATGTAGATGTTGTCCATAAATCACATTCAATTTGGGATAGTTTCAAATAAAATTAGAAGCCTAATTTACTCGTATTTTCAAAAACTGCAGTAACGATATATCATTATTTATATTTTTAAACATAAATATAAAATTTGGATACTCTTTGAAAAATAAAGCTGTATTATGAGAACTTATGCTGTATGGTGACGGCGTAATAAAATATATCAACCCTTTTGAGCCCTTGGGTATTGTAAGAGGCAACTATGGGAAATACTAGAAAACTCTTATGGCTTCAAATAGTTAACGGTATAGGTACTATCTTGTTTAATCTCAACAAAACATATCTAAACCATCCGCGTTCAATAAATAAATATTTTTAACAAACTATCTCAAAGCATATTGCTAGGGTTTTATAATTCTAATATCATTAGTGCATTATTTGATAACGCCAATTATTATAGTCCACACTTTCTTTCTCATCATTTATTTATTAAAAAAGTGGCGGGTTGTCAATTCATGTGAATATTTAACGATTTCTTATATTTACACGAACTCTACACATTGAATAAAACCCGAAACGTTTTTACGGACCCGAAACGTCGGGAATAAAATAAAATTTGGATACTTTCCAGCACACATAGAGTGCTCTCCGTGACATGGGTGCTTTTGGGTGCTTTGCAGGACCCATGGAGTCCCCACTTGACCATGGGTAGGACTCCATGGGTGCTGCTGGACCAAAATAAAACGCGATAAAATCTGAAAAATAGTTTTATTGAATCGAATGAATATTTTTTATATATGTTCAGCGGTAATTTTTTACCACTTCGTTAGATTTCAATAATTAGTATCTTTGTTTTTGATAGAAAGAAAGTTAACTCAGTGGTTGTGCCATATACATTTTATCAAGATCTGTCAAATGATTGGATTTTTGAGAAAATCATCAAATTATTCAATTTGCGCAAGCAAAAATTTTCGAACAATTCTTTACAACGTCAACCAATTTTGATGATTATATACTTTTTAGTTCTTTGAAGTTGATTTTTACTTTGATAAAAGTTTGATTATGTGTGGTCTGAAAATTGCTGTGTAGAAATAACCGCCTTTTGTTTTGGAAATAATTTAGTATATTTTTGTTATCATAGTCTTTCTTTAGTGTACGATCAAAAATATTTTATTGAATTGTTAGTTCTACAAGGGTTTTAGGACGAGGAAGTAAATTAAAAGAATTGCAGAGATGTCTCCTCTTCTTTTGGACGCTTGCATTAATATTCATGGAAAGTCAGTAAATCGAGACCGATCCTCGGTGCTGTCACTGCTTACATTATTAATTGCATTTTCAAGTGCTAATTTATCGGAAACTATGTGATAGGAATACCTATAGCAATTTAATATTATCCGGGCAGTGGCACGTGTAGTTTACTATGAATAAATGATTTTGTTTTAGCGCATACACTTAAGGTTCTATTTAGGTGACGTAGTTTTCTGCTCCAGCTTAGAAATAAATAATACAAATATCTTTGAACTTATAACATACATCATAAGAACCGATCAAGTAGACAGATAAATGTCTCCAATACTAAGGGTTCCGCTCAATAATATATTGAAAAATTGTCTCGTTGGTCTAGTGGTCTGCTAAACGCGATTGCTGATCATTAGGTCCCGGATTCGAATCCCGGTGCGAGCCAAAAGCATTTATTGGGTTTTCTGTCAAAAAATTCTCAGTAGCAGCCCGGAGTCTAGAAGTTGACAGTGTTTCACTCCTGTGCCTCGGAGAGGACGTAAAGCCGTTGGTCCTGTGTCTGCTCTCTCTCCTGTCGTGACGGATTACCGTCCCAGTGAACTATGAGAGTGAAGGAATAGAGAGTGCACCTTTGCTTTTGCCCTCGGGCACTACAATTTTGTCCTGCACAGATGGCTAATCCCCGTTGAGACTGGCCGCCGTGACCATAATTCGGTTTGGAGGATATATCAGAATACATAGTGACGTCGATATGTACTAAGAAAATACAAAAAAATATTATTCTGCATTTAGTATTCGACATTGAAAAGCTGTCATCTCGGCTGAAATCGGTCAGGTGGAAATCATTATCATCATTAGAACCTTAATCTTAGTTTAATAGACGTCTTTTTTGCTGAAGTGACTGAAGAGATGACAGTCTATCTGATAATAAATGACTATTACAGTACACCTGCAAATAACTTTAAACACGTAAGTCTACAGATGCGTTGTCACCTCTGAGGAATAATGCCCGATTCGTATATTCATGAAACACTGCGTTCTCCGTAACGATTAGCTTTATTACATACGAGGTGCGTGTAAAAATAATTCATACCGTTACAGCCGCTTAAAGTCCACTGCTGAACATAGGTCTCCCCCATAAATTGTCTCATAAGGGACTATTTGCCATAGTTGCCACGCTTGGCAAGCGGGTTATTAGGAAGACCGCTGCTGCCCATCTCCTAATTTGTTTTCTTCTGCCGCCTCTTACGACACCCACGGGATGATATGGGATAGTGGATATCCTTACACCGCCAATACATGGTCCAAAAACAATTTATAATACAAACTAATTCGTTCGGCAACTTAAGATTTCTTTAAATAAAACAACTTTAAGCAATCCGTGGGTAGTAAAAACATACACAAAAAAACAACAAAGAAAACATACAGTCAAATTTCTGCCCATGGTGTTGTTGAAAAATAGGTTTTTCATGTATTTTATGTGCTGTAAAACGACTCGTAAGGAAAAACAAAGCGTTTTTTTTTTTTTGAAAACCCGGCACTTAATGGAATGCCTGTAGGTGTACTTATATTATAATTTCAAGATTTATGAGCAACAGGCTTTTAATACGCCACTAATTAAACATCACTTTAGAAACCCTTTTCATTGAGATACATTCCTAAGGGAAACATGTCAAAATGTTTACGATGCTATCAAGTAATTCATTCCATTGTTAAGGTGTATATAATTGGTGGTATATTTGTGACGTTATGTTTTCGGAAACACATCCCTACAAAATTATTTAATGTTACCGTTACTGTCTCAGCCTTTTAAAGTCCACAGCTGAACATAGGCCTCCTCCATAGATTGCCTCATAGAGGGGATGTTTGCCATTGTTGCCACGCTTGGCAAGCGGGTTGGCAACCGCTTTTTTATTTTTAGTCGTTATTAGGAAGACGCTACTGCCCATCTCCTGAATTGTTTCCCTCTGTCGCCTCTTACGACACCCAAACGAGGTAAACATAATTATTTACTGAAATAAAAAATCAAATAATTCATATTTATTAGAATATGGCATACTGCATTTGCTTTTTAAGAGCTGTCGTTTTTGTGTTTTTTTTTAATTAAAACTAAGTGACTAATGAGCTTACACTATATTCAATAGCAAGTAGCTACTGCAGCCTATGGACACCAGAAACCAACATCAAACAAAAAATTGTTGATGGGTGGCGGTTGACACTTATCATCATCAGGTGAGCCGCATACTTGATTGCCCCATTTTCTATAAAAAAGGCTACAGATGCCTTTGTTATTTAAGTAAATTACTGTATATTTTGAATCATCTTTTAGATTTGAGATTATAATATTATGTATAGTGCTTAATTAACTTTTCACTGTTTTTTTTCGTAGGTTGTCTGGAACCAATTGATATATTATAGCAATAAGACCGTCTTTTGTTTTTCTCTCTATGTTCGTTTCTTGTAATATTATTTGTTTAAAATAAAGGGTATTGTATTGTATGCGTTGTCACCTCCAATGACCAAGACGGAATGTCTCACAACCTGCAACTATACTGACACACTATAGCCTTCAGACACAGTTCAGTATCTTCGGAACACAGTACAGTACTGCTTCTTATCGGCAGAAATAGGTAAGAAGTTGTTACCCACCTGTATGGACTCCTATTCTTCGATTATTCTATATTAATATATTTCTACTTGTTTTCCGTCTACCAATATTATCGATTTCTCTTCAATGAATGCCTCAACGCCTCCATATTTCATTTTATTTATCATTGTATAACCTAATATTAAACAAGTTTCATGATAGATGCATATTGACACGGCGGATACGAGTGTCTATTTGATAGCGCTCGTCGATATATATTATGTCAGTTCATTATTATACTAAATTTGAAATAGTAATAAAATATAAACATAAACTGGTTGTGAAGGAATAGCGCAAACACAATCACTGACATTTTTTGTTTTCGTCTTGTGTCAGTTATGCCCATCAGCAGTTGTAATATTTAAGTACAGTAATGGCTTTTTGACCATCGAATAATTGCAATTAACTAGTAAGTAGTTAGTGGTATGCAGCGAGTTGAAACGTTTTGGGGAACACTGCGTATCTAAGAAATAAAATAATGACGTCATTGTAGTTCATGAACATGCATTTGGTCATCGCGGCGGACTATTTCTAGCTCCATAACCTCCGTGTAAGGAAAGGAGACCTATACCCAGAAGTAACATACCTAACTTTACTTTTTTATGTTTTTAGAATTGATTTTAATAGAAACCGAAGATGTAATAAATATTTATAGTAGACTGATGAAATCTTAATGAAACCATCAAATTTATTTGAACATCTTAAATATACATTTAAATTTAAAAATAATATTCTTCATTCCAATTTATTTCTGTTTTCTATTAAATGTTATCAGAAATATTTCACAAAGCTTGTTTGCTTTTGCGTTCAATCATTTCAACCTCTATTGTGTACATATAATTTTCAAACAGATACTCACAGATAACTTTTACAGATGAAATGGCAATGGTCTTTGACGTCTTAAGGATTATATCTTTATTTTCTTCTTCATTCCCATGATCTCTTTGATCAGGGAAGTATTTATGTGCTGATGAAATACAAATAAAAAAAATTATTTATTTTCATCAGTACATAAAATCCAATACAGATATCAATTACTTTGCGATATACTAGAACAGACACGAGGGCACTTCTTGACAATTATCATCATCATTATCATCATTACAGCCCTTCACAAGTTCACTGTTGAACATAGGCCTCACCCAAGGAATGCCACAAAGCACGGTCCTGAGCCACCTGCATCCATTCGATGGAGAAGAAAGCTTCTCGAGTGGCAGCCTCGTACCGGTAGGCTAAGTGTGGGGCGGCTCCCCACCAGATGGAGTGAAGACCTTGTAAGACTTGCAGAAAGTTGACAATTATTAAAACCATTAATTGAACAGAGTTTATTGAAAGTACACAACGAATGAACCTCGTAGCGTTTCTTGGTAACATGAGCGGACTCATTTGATTTCGGGAAGCAGATGATGTTTGTCTTTAATTTAACTATTAATCTTCATTTAAATTTTATTGCATTTAATACGGTCTGCTAAAATCTACTGCTAAATATAAGCCTCACCTATATATAAATTATCTCATAAGGGAGATATTTGCCATAGTTGCCAATCTTGGAAGGCAGGTTGGCCACCGCAGTTTTTTTTTGTAGTTGTTATAAGGTAGACACTGCTTCTCTTATTCTGGTTTATTTTCAACTGTTTCTTCTTACGACAACCACGAGAAGATATATGATATTGTATTTTTTTTATAGGATAGGGGTGACAAACGAGCACACAGTCCACCTGATGGTAAGTGGTTGCTGAGGCCCATGGACATCTACATCTATCCTCGATTACGAATAAAAATGCAGATACGTTGTCACCCGTGAGGACTAAGATAGAATGCCTCGTTTCCAGTAAAAAGGGTGTCCGGTTCTCTACACTCACCATACGAAACACAGCAACGTTAAGCTGCTATTTTACGTTGGTATTCTGTGAGATCTTGGTCCTTCCCCGGTCGAA
The DNA here is from genome assembly GCA_029286625.1 of Parnassius orleans. Lineage (NCBI taxonomy): Eukaryota > Metazoa > Arthropoda > Insecta > Lepidoptera > Papilionidae > Parnassius > Parnassius orleans. Next base: position 505,036 of record JAGSMP010000212.1, on the reverse strand, counting down.
CCGACCCATTCGTGCTTCAACTATACCAATAATATATCTGCAGCATGGCTCTCCACGTATAATTGTATATTCTTACGCCACCAATACACGTGGCGTAAGAATATACAATTAAGAATATACAAGCTGAAAGTAGGGAAATTCGGATTAGGGCAACGGAACCCAAGGGGCCAGCAGCTGGCCGACTTCATGGAGAAAGAGGGACTCTTTATGATGAACTCTTTCTTCCAGAAGCGGCCCCACAGGAAGTGGACCTGGTCGAGCCCCGACGGTTCGAAAAAATGAGATTGACTTCATTATGACGACTAGACGCCAACTGTTCAGTGATGTCTCAGTGATCGCGAGGGTGAAAACTGGTAGCGATCACCGAATGGTTAGAGGCACACTGAACCTAAACGTTAAGTTGGAGGTGTCGTCTAATGAAGTCAACGCCCGTCCCCTCGTGCTCTAATCCAAAGTGCAGAAACCTTTCAGCTCGAGTTACAAAATCGTTTTCAGTGCCTAGAAGATTGCAATGCAGTGGACGATATGAATGACAAGCTCGTAGAAACTGTCCATGCGGTCGGAGCTAAGTTTTGCAAGACCTGTTGCAGAAGAACACAAAAACTCTCTGATCACACTCTTAGTCTCATGGCTGTTAGACGGGAAATGAAGCTGCAGTCTTCAGTAGATTTGACAGCATACAGGCAACTGAACAGACAGATCTCCAAATGCCTGCGGAGGGACTTACGCAACTTCAATACAGCTCGTATTGAAGAAGCGATCGAGCGGAACTATGGCTCCAAAGTCTTTGCCAGAGATCTGTCTGCCAGAAAGAGCCAACTGTCGAAGCTGAAGACCGAGTGTGGCAGCATCTTTTCCGGGCACCTGAGAATTTGAGTGAGATTGAGAGCTCCTATGGGCAGCTGTACACATCATCGTTGAGCCACACGCAAGTGTGAGTAACGATCCAAGAGCGAGTCTTATCCGACACTATTCCGATGATATCCCGGACGTCAGTCTGAGCGAGATTAGAATGGCTCTCCAGCACCTTAAAAACGGCAATGCCCCACGCGAGGATGGCATTACAGCGGAGCTTCTGAAAGCGGGTGGAAAACCGGTCCTCCATGGTGGCACTACACTGGAGGCGTGGAGCAGAAGTGCGGTGGTCTTGTTCTTCAAGAAAGGCGACAACGCTCTCTTGAAGTACTACAGACCGATTTCCTTTCTGAGCCGCGTCTACGTGCTATTTTCGAGAGTCATTACGAATCGTCTCGCATGCAGTCTCGACGACTTCCAGCCTCCCGAACAAGCCGGTTTCGAAAAGGCTTTAGCACCATAGACCACATACATACCCTTCGGCAAATTGCAGAAGTCCGAGGAGTACAATTTGCCACTATGTCTGGCGTATGTGGACTATGAGAAAGCCTTTGATTCCGTCGAAATTTGGCGGTGCTGCAGTCCCTTCAGCGGTGCCAAGTTGACTGTCGGTATATCGAAGTGCTGAAGTGCTTGTACAGTAGGGCCACGATGGCTATCCGAGTACAGAACCAGAGTACAAAACCTATCCAACTGCAGAGAGGTGTAAGACAGGGTGACGTTATATCCCCGAAACTCTTCACCGCTGCATTGGAAGACGTTTTCAAGCTTCTGGACTGGAAAGGATACGGCATTAACAACAATGGCGAGTACATCACTCACCTTCGATTTGCCGATGATATAGTCCTTATGGCAGAATCGCTGGAGGACCTAAGCACTATGCTCAATGACCTCAATAGTGCCTCCCAACGGATAGGTCTTAAGATGAACATGGACAAAACAAAGATCATGTTTAATGTCCATGTCACACCTATGCCGGTAGTTGTTGGGAGCACTAAGCTCGAAGTTGTTGACGAATATGTTTACCTGGGACAAATAGTCCGACTAGGTAAGTCCAACTTCGACCGAGAGGTCAATCGACGGATTCAACTCTGCTGGGCAGCGTTCGGGAAATTACGGCACATCTTCTCGTCAGGTATACCTCAAAACTTGAAAACGAGGCTGTACAACCAGTGCGTGTTGCCAGTGATGACCTACGGAACTGAGACGTGGTCCTTCACTGCTGGCCGGATGAGGAAGCTCAAGGTCGCTCAGCGAGCTATGGAGATGGCTATGCTCGGGGTCTCACTGCGTGATAAACTTAGAAATGAGGATATCCGCAGTAGAACCAGAGTGACCGACATAGCCCAACAGATTAGTAAGCTGAAGTGGCAATGGGCCGGCCATATAGCTCGAAGAACCGACAACCGATGGGGAAAAAAGGTTCTCGAGTGGCGGCCTCGTACCGGCGGACGAAGTGTAGGGCGTCCCCCCACTAGATGGAGTGACGACCTGGTAAGACATGCAGGAAGTCGATGGATGCGGGTGGCTCAGGACCGTGCTTTGTGGCATTCCTTGGGGGAGGCCTATGTTCAGCAGTGGACTTGTGAAGGGCTGTAATGATGATGATGATGATGAATACACGTGGCCATAGTTGTATTAAAATGTGTAATTTTAAGAATGTTAGGGGGAATTATTTCTTATATTTTGAACACTACACATTGAATAAAACTATGATTTTATCGCGTTTAATTTACTTATTTTAATTCTCGACGTTTCAAGTGCTTTACAGCAACCCATGGTCACGGGGGAACTGAGATGTTTGTTGACCCATAGTTAGCCTGGCTACCTTCAATTTTTGAATATTAATTTTTGGTTCGATCTACGCAGAATGAGATTACGTTGGGATTTAATTTTGTTGATTATCGAGCTATGCTTAGGTTTAGATTTAATTTTGTTGATTTTCAAGCAGATGGCAGCACCCATCCATCTCCTATATTGAAATTAGAATGTTTTTAGGGTTCCGTAGTTACACAACAAGGAACCCTTATAGTTTCGCCATGTCTGTCCGTTCATCCGTCCGTCCGTCCGCGGTTTTGATCAGAGACCCTAGGTGCTACAAATCTGTAATTTGGCATAGTTATAGATATTAAACACGCCTAGGAAACTGTGAAATAAAATCTTAAAAATATTTTTATTTTGGGTACTTCCCATACAAGTAAATGGAGGATGATTTTTTTTTACCTGTCTATTCCATAATGTGGGGTACGCTGTTTTTGGAAATGTGAAAAGTTTACACAATAGTAGTATATATAATGAAGTTAAAAGGAAAACTATCACAGCTAAGTAGAATTAATAAGTTAACGAGTAATATTTGACCAACTTATAAAATGCACTTGGATTAATAAAAATTTCGTTACAATACATAGAAAATGATCTAAGACTAGCTAGCTGCATTTGCAACTTTGTAATGTTATTGTAAACTGTAAAAAATAAACATTTTATGAAGAAAAGACTTATATGCATTACTAATCTTAGCTTTACTTTTTCATTTGCGGGATCGATAGGTTTCGATATTTCGATTTCGATAATAATAACATCGAAATCGAAAATTTTTAATCTTTTTTGAATAACTCAACACTCCCTATAAGGCTGATTTGAAAATAAGTCCTTCAGTTAAGATCTTCCTATTTGGGCCCATTTTAGTCGTTATAGCGGTCAAACCGCGAACTCACTTATTATGCTCATTATCAAGGAAGCCCACGTATTGTGACGGGCAACTATGGAACCCTCTCTTCATTGTGCGTGGCCCGACACACACTTGGCCAGTTTTTTTTAATTTCAATAGCCTCGCGTAAAATCCTTGGTAGGAATCGGTGTTCTTTTGCGAGGATTTGTGGTCTATCAAATCTGATGTAATGGCGGGAGGATGTTCACAGACTGCAGACTTCCCAGAGCGTTGGTGCCTCACGTCAGCTATATGTTCTTTCACGCGGGTTTTAATATAACTTTCTGTTTGTCCTATGTAAGAGAGACCACATTCGCAACCAAACTTGTACACTCCTGCATCTTTTAAAGGGATATTACACTTGGCGGATGGTAAAAATTGACTAATCTTCTTCGGCGGCTTGAAGTATGTTATTAGTATAGTATTATATTTTAAAGGAAGCTCGCTTCAAGATGTAGCCAACCTTGTCTGTGACTCCGCTGACATAGGGTAGTCACAGTACAGTTATAGTACAGTAGGCACACGCTCGACTGTGGCCGGCTTCACTCGGCCACTGTGACGTAGACGTAGGACCCGAAGCTTGTTGTCGTGCAGAACCTGCTTGACGTGCTGGAGCTCGGCGGCCAGGTGTATGCTGTCACTTATCTCTCGTGCTCTCTGTAACAAAGATTTGCCCACGGTAACTAACTGTGATGGATGATGGCGAGATTCACCATTTAAATATCGATTGGTATGAGTATTTTTCCTATACACAGTGTGACCAATAGTATTATCAGGATTTCTCTATATATATAATCTAGGAAAGCCAAAGAATTGTTTGCCTCTAACTCCATTTTGAGTTAATGGAGAAATTTTATTTTAGAGTTTAGGGAATTAAGGTGGTCTAAAAATGCAGTTACTTTGTCAAATGGTAAAATTTGGAAAGTGTCATCTACGTACCGCTTGTAGAATCTCGGGGTTACAGCAGCAGTAAGAAGGGCTTTCTCCTCAAAGTCCTCCATGAATATGTCAGTGACTATGGGAGAAACAAGTGAGCCCGTCGCCACACCGTCTATTTGCTTGTAGAACTCCTCCTTCCACAATAGATAGCCAGATGTGAGGCAGTGTTTGAGTAATACTGTATATTCTGTAGGCAAGTTGTTTCCTTCTAGCTTCCTGGTTACAATTGAGATGCAGTCTTCAATAGGTAAGCATGTTAATAGTGACTGAACATCAAAACTGACCATAGTTTCATTGTCAGCGAGATGTAGGTAAAAACTAACTATGACATCGGGACGTCAAACATATCAGTCCTCCCCGTGACCATGGGCTGATGTAAAGCACCCGAAACGTCGGGAATTAAAGTAAGTAAATAAAACGCGATAAAATCCGCAATCATAGCTTTATTCAGTGTAAGGGGGAATATAAATGTAAAGTAAAGTAGAAATCATATATTTGCAACAACAAATACAAGGTTTAAATATAAATAGCGTGACTTAAACAGAAACAACTTAATAATTAATTGTGGCAAAACAGTATGTGACTCAGTTATAACGGAAAAGCCATTACTCCATGAAGCACACGTATCTTAAAATAAAACTAACAATATCTAAAACTACAAAAAAAAAACAATAACTTGAGGGGGTATTGGAGCCACACAGAGCCAGAGACTGTTGTTGAGTTAGCCTGTTGCGGCATCTTTGCCGGAATATGGCATCTTTTTCGCAAATCACCTACAATCGGTACACTATTGATTACTATACGGTACTCTCTCGATCAATAGTTCGTGTACAATCCAGCCTAGTAAAAAAAATGATGGGCAATAGCGTCTTCTTAATAACGACTAAAAATTAAAAAAAACGTGCTCAGCGGTGAAGGAAAACATCGTGAAGAGACGTGCATTTCTAAGCAAAGAAATATTTCAAGGACATGTGAACCGTGTCGTGGCGGGTACCGTATAATGGCGGCGTAAAAATATACACTACCCCATATTATCCCGTGGGTGCCGTAAGAGGCGACAGGGGTAAACAAATCAGAAGATGGGCAGTAGCATCTTCCCAATAAAGACAAAAAAACTGCAATTGCCAACCCGCTTGACAAGCGTGGCAACTATGGTAAATGACCTCCTATGAGAAAATTTATGGGAGAGGCCTATGCTATATGGTACGTACTCACGTTCCGCCAGCCGAGATTTGTACGGGAAATTCTTCTAAGTAATTTTTAGAATTTTCGGAACAGCCTTTGTGCCAGTGGACTTAAAACTTTTTTTTAATTTGAGAAGTTCAGATTTTAGCGGTCAGCCGCCGCAGAGTTTACTTCACCTGAGGATGCCTCTTGTAGAAGCGAAACACGTGTTGTACTATCGTCGGTGGTGTGTCTTTTCTAGTGTTGTGATGTTCGGAATAGTGGTGCTGGGATTAGTGATGACGGGGATAGTATACACAATTAAGGGAGGGCAGCAGGTGCTCTTCAAAGTAGGTAAGATACATCATTTTATTTCATTAAGCGGATATAGGCAAAGTAAGTTTTACTAATTTTAATATAATAGATCAGTGGCCAAGACATGCTTTGGGTTGTTGAAACAGCAAATGTTGAATAAACAAAAAATATTTTATAGGTTACACATTCATAGACCAATGTTACTTGTTTCGTGGGTTAATTTATGTTTATAAAAAATCCCTCCCGATAAGTTATTTTAAATACAAATATGGTAAAAAAAACATAAACGAAGTGTAAAATATGTATTTAATGTTGTAATTTATTTTGTTCCTTCGTTTTTGTTTTCGTGAGAGTAGTCGTAAAAGCAACACATATTTTATATCGTTCTATTTATTTTCAATTAAAATTATAGTATTTATTGGATTTATTTTAATTTTTATTGTAAATTATGTACATGTGAGTGACACTACCTACCAGCAAAAGAAATCCTTGTGATAATTTCACTTTATTTCATTATCCACTTAAAAGTAACATAATATAGACTCATTGAAGCAATCATTTTCTGCAATGTCTAAGATGTTTTACACGAAAATGGACGAATTTCAGCACGTCACTTTATTGTTTGCAGTTATTGTCAGTCAGTTATTATCGGTCAGTTATTGCCTGGGCCATCTTGCCGACAACAGACCCAGGCCTGTTGTTGTGAAGTTCGCTGAACTGGCAGTCCGTAACAAAGTGTGGTTTGCGAAAACTAAATTCAAAGGCACTTGCATTACTCAGTCTGAGTTTTTGACAAAGTAAGCTCGGAAGCGGTTTGAAATCACTAAGTGTTGGACACACGATGGATACATTTGCATCATTGGCTCGGATGAGACCCATCACCAAGTGGAATGTTTGCGCGAGCTTGAGAGCATTCCCGGAGGGTCAAAGTCGGCACATACAGCAACATTGCAGGTTCAAAGTTCTGTACAGTCGGCTAAAAGCCCGGTGAATGGATTACCTCTTCCCCGTTCAAGGCGAGTGGTTAAGAAATAAGATAATGTTTAAATGAAATTTTAGTTTGTTGTTCAAATGTAGTGTTCGTTGTGTTCAAGCAATTTTTCACAATACATTCACGTAGTGATTTAATAAATTTATAATAATTAAGTAGTGATAACATTTTGCTCATAGATTACAGAATATTTTTATAATTTCTTGCTTCATTATTCTTGCCTTACCAGATTATTCATATCATGCATTTCTTTACATTATAAAATTATAAGCACAGAACACAATTACTCTCTACCAAGAGAAGAACGCCAACTTCATACTAAAAAACGGAAACACGTGTTTACATTACACTACAAGCGCTACGGTGGGCGCCCATATAAAACTTTTTTAGCGAGAATTTCAAACCTTTGTATTCTGTAACTTTGAAAATATTGAAAATATTTTCAATATGAAAGACGTTGACAAACAAATGTCATTTTTTATTCTTCTATTAATTCATGGCTTCTTTTGATAGAATTCTGCTAATATTTAATAATTTTATTTTAATCAATTAATAGGTAAATTAATTGTGCAAATCTCAGAGTAATTATACTTTTTTACGTGGTAGAGCCATGCTGCAGCTATATTACTGGTATAGTTGTAGCACGAATGGGTCGGCTCGACCGGGGAAGGACCACGCTCTCACAGAATACCAGCGTAAAATAGCAGCTTAACGCTGCTGTGTTTCGTATGGTGAGTGTAGAGAACCGGAGACCCTTTTTACTGGAAAAGAGGTATTCCATCTTAGTCCTCACGGGTGACAACGCATCTGCATTTTGATTCTTTACTGAAGATAGATGTAGATGTCTATGGGTCACAGCAACCACTTACCATCAGGTAGACTGTGTGCTCGTTTGTCACCCTATCCTATATAAAAAAAAGCAAACCAAAAAAAGTTTAACACAGAATAAACATTTTTGGTTTCTTCCGGTATAATATGAATTTTGTATCTAATTTTTAAAATGGCAATCTAAAACAGCATGAAGGATGAAATAGCGATATTTTTTTGTCGCTTTATTTTAACAAGCACAACACGAACATTGACAAAACCATGATTGTGTGCAGATTTTTCAGCTTTCATACAAAGTTGCATCACCCTGATTATAAGTCATACTGAAAACTAACAGTGTGGCGGTTGTAAAATACTATATAACAATGTCATTTTAATCGTTAACCATAGACTAACCTTAATTTTAAATTACTCATTTTTGCTATAGATTCCTGTATATTGGTAATACTTTCTGAGTACTTTGATTTTTTTTTGTGTGTTTATGTTTTGTAAGTTTACTTTTATTTTTTGATTTTTTTGATTTGTGTTTATGTTTGTAGTATGCTTTAAAACAATATTAAAATTTTACATGTCATCTTCCCCTGTCTCATGTGGACTCATGTTACAATATTTTTTTTTAGTTTTTCTGTTATATTGATACGAGTGGTGACGACGCTCTGTTGTGGCTGGTGGGTATTATTACCTGTCTTTTTTTATTATTTATATCCCATTTTATTTATTTAAGTGATTTATATTTAGTATTAATATTTAAAATACAATATGTCTTTTCAAGATATAAGCCTAGACGACTCATTTTTTTCACCTTCACCATCTGATGGATTGAATAGTAATAATAGTTTCTACAGTCTCCCTTCTCTTAATCAAACATTAGATTTGCACTTCTCAGATCTACTGAAAATTTTCGACATTATCCATATTAATGCCCAGAGTACTCCAGCACATTATCCAGACATGCTCTCCTCATTTCATAACAAAAACATAATACATGCTATTTTGATATCCGAATCTTGGCTTAAGCCTTGTTTGTCCTCCACGTCATATGCTCTTCCAGGCTTTCAACTAATAAGGAATGATCGTATTACTCGGGTTGGTGGAGGTATTGCTATCTACCTTCGCTCACACTTACTTTTTACAAATATATGTATGTCAACTGACCAGGGCACTACAGGAGCTGAACATTTAATTATTGAAGTTTTTCTTCTGGTTCCAAGCCACTACTTGGCGTGTTTTACAATCCTAGCCTTATAGTTGACTACTTTTCTACGTTTGAAAGCCTCCTAGACAAATATATTCCACTGTATCAGCACTCTTTCATCATGGGTGATTTTAACACGTGCCTTCTAAAAAGTGACTCGCGCTCCTTTCGATTGAAATCTATAGCTCAAGCAGCTAACTTACATATTCTCCCTCTTTCTACTACTAACTTTTTTCCAAACTGTTCCCCATCTCTTATGGACATTATTCTTGTTTATTCGATTGATAATTTTGATAAACATAGTCAATGTCCTGCTGATGCATTTTCATATCACGACTTGGTTTACTTATCATACAAATTACGACCACCTAAACCTAAATCGAGAATGCTTCTGCTGCGTAATTTTGATGGTATGGATTTAGATCGTCTGAGAGATGATGCTGCGATAATCGACTGGCATGGTGTTCTTACTCGAACTAACATTGACGAAAGGGTTGATAGCTTTCATTCTCTTTTAACACAATTCTACGATGTTCGTGCTCCAATTGGGCCGGTCCGGATTAAGCATTTGCCTGCTCCCTGGCTTACTAAAGACATCAAAAATTTGCAGCGTAAGAAAAATTTTGCTAAAGCTACGTATAAATTTGATAAATTTGATATCAATAGAGATAAATATAAAAAATATTTGGAATCACTGCAACAGGCTGTGTAGAGATAAACAACAACGCTATATTCATAAATCTATACTCGATGACGATGATTCCGGCAGAGTATGGAAATTTCTTAAGTCTCTTGGAGTTGGGAAAGCGAGTCAAAATAGTAGCCCTAAAAATATTGACTCAAATCAGCTAAATCAGCATTTCTCTTCTTCTTGTGCCATAGATGATGTCACAAAAATACAAACTAGAACTCAAATTTCAGCTTTACCCAAATCTGACAATCTTGCATTTATTTTTAGTCAAATCACTGATAGTGATGTTAAGAATTGTTGAGGTCAATTCTGATGCCATTGGTACAGACTGCATTAGTCGTAAAATGATTATTCCTGTTATCGATATCTTGATTCTTGTTATAAAATCCATCTTTAATTGTTCCATTTCGTCTGGGAATTTTCCCTCTTCCTGGAAAGAAGCCCAGATTACTCCCATACCCAAAAAAGCAAATCCCTCCAGTTTCTATGACTACCGTCCCATATCCATAATTCCATTCCTTTCAAAAGTTTTTGAGAGTATAGTTCATCGACAATTGAGCCTCTACTTATCTAGGTGGAGTCTTTTCAATTCCTTCCAATCCGGTTTCCGTGCTGGTCATAGTACGACTACTGCCTTAGTCAAGATTACAGAGGATAATCGTCTAAGTATGGATAAACAGCACGTAACAGTGTTGACCTTACTTGACTTTAGCAATGCATTTAACAATGTGGATTTTGATCTACTATTAGCTATCTTAGCTTCTCTTAACATATCTCCTGAAGTGATTGACTGGTTTCATAGTTACTTGTTTGGTCGCCGGCAACGGACACGTGTATATGACTCGTTCTCCAACTGGTGTACGATTAATGCCGGTGTACCGCAAGGTGGCGTATTGTCTCCTCTTCTCTTTTCAATCTTCATTAGTTCGATCACGCTCCATTTATCTTCTCGCTACCACCTGTATGCAGATGATCTCCAAGTATATGTGCATGCCAAATTGATGGATTTACCCAATACTATAGGCTTATTAAACATAGATCTTGACTTAATTGTGGATTGGAGTAAGTCATACGGTCTTATAGTAAATCCATCAAAAACAAAAGCAATAATTATAGGCAATCAAAAATTGGTTGATCTTATAGATTTTTCTTCCCTACCTGGTATTGTTTTTGATGGGACACCTGTGCCATATAGTGACACCGTTAAAAATCTAGTTGTTACTTTTGACAAATTTTTATCTTGGGTTCCGCAGGTAAGCGAGGTGAGTAGGAGGGTATTTGTATTGGTCGGATCTCTCCTTAGATTAAGCAAATTTCTACCCATACCTACCAAAATTGCGCTTGCACAATCACTTGTTTCACCAATTCTCGATTATGCTGACACGTGTTTTCTCAATTTAAATGAGGAGTTGCTTAATAAACTTGAGCGTATTCAGAATCTTTGCATACGGTTCATATTTGGATATATGTCTCCGAATATCGCGAAAAACTCAAGTGGCTTCCGATCCATCTTCGCAGGAATACTCACATTCTTTCTCTTTTATACTGTATTCTATTCAATCTCACTTCCCCTACTTACCTTAAAGAGCAGTTTGATTTTCTTGGTGACACTCACTGTCGCTCTCTTCGCTCTGATAAAAACCTCACCCTAAAAATTCCATCCCATAACACTTCCTTCTATTCTAAATCCTTTTTCATTGAAGCTGTTAGGCTCTGGAACTCCTTACCGCTGCACATTAGAAGTGCGCAGTCTATTGAAAAGTTTAAAAAACTTATCAAAGCGCACTTCTTTCCTCCTTAAATAGTAATTTCTCTAAAAAATTACTACCTACTCATTTTTCCTTACGTTAAGGCTTTGACTTCACTTACTTGTTTAATCTTTTCTGCTCTCGTATATGTATGTATATATTTTGTATTTGAAATGTATTTATTTATTATAGTATGTATGTATTTATCGATTATATAATTATATGTGTCGTGTATTTTCCAACAACCTACCTACACCCTTACCATTTCTCACAGGTAACTTTATCCTCTGCAATGGTTGCCTGATAGAGATCGCTTCTAAGCGATCAGGACGCCAATTGTACCTTTAAATAATTTATGTTTTTTTTTCTCTCTCATATGTATTTCTGGTGTACAATAAAGTATATTTCATTCATTCATTTATTATTTTGTTTTAATCATCGAAGTGTTGCTAGCTTGTTTTGAAATTGTTTTTATTTCATTTCGTTTCTCGACACGTCTTCCTCAACCCTCCTTAATGTTCTAAAATTGCGGGATCAAAGCGGTTCTAAAGCGAACGTTCCGATATTTTTTCGCCACATTAGAGCGAAGTTAGCAGTAAACATTTTGTTTATATTCTTTTTGTTTTTATTCGTTTCTGGAATTGAGATTAAATTTTATATACATACTTACATTCTTACCATATCCTTAAAATGTTTAAAATTAATTACCTAAGGTCCACGTAATAACAAAATAAAAAACGATCGATATTATGTCTTACCTTTGTCTATCAAAAGTTCAGTGCTGAACATAGGCCTCCCAATATATTACCTCATAGAGGGGATGTTTTGCATAGTTGCCACGCTGGGCCTGCCCAGTAATTACTATATAATTTCTTATATTAAAATAATGTTATACAAAACTGTCCTTGGGAAAACTATTTTTTTTCCTTTTTACTTAAATAAGTTCCATTTTATCGTTCATAAAAAAGGTTTCCTATTAAGTTAGCCCTTTGTAACGACAGTCTCACTCCTATAAAAGAAAGGAAAGAAACATTTAATTAAATCTAAGTTAAGCGGTTCTCTAGACGACGTCATCCGAAGGGATTTTGTCTATATAATGTTGCTTTGGTTTTAGAGCCTTGTGATAAGCGACGATGAAAAGAGGCAAAACCCTAGTGTGGGATGTTTCGTTTCGTCTGAGGAGTACCTTATTTAAAGCCGGGGTGGTATCAGTGGAAGCTGAACTGGGAAGCTGGTCTAAATATGTATGAGTATCTGTGACATGCCTATATTATATTGTGCCATTTGCTGTAGCAACAATCGTTTAGTTATTTTTATTTTTTTATTTTATAGGATGGGGTGACAAACGAGCGCACAGTCCACCTGATAGTAAGTGGTTCCTGTGACCCATAGACATCTACATCTATCTTCAATAAAGAATCAAAATGCAGATGCGTTTTCACCCGTGAGGGCTAAGATGGAATGCCTTTTTTCCAGTGAAGAAGGTCTCCGGGACTCTACAACCACCATACGAAACACAGCAGTGTTAAGCTGCTATTTTACGCTGGTATTCTGTGAGAGCGTGGTCCTTCCCCAGTCGATCCAACCCATTCGTGCTACAACTTTATTACTAATATAGCAGCAGCATGGCTCTACCACGTAAAATGTTCACACGCGTGGTGAAATTTTTAAAGAACTCGAGACTGGTTTTCGCCGCTGGTGACAAATTGCTAGTTGTTTTCTCCCCCAAAGGCAACTAGTGTTTACGTCAAAATCTGCACCGGTTTAGAAAACAGGACTTTTCCAGATACAAACCGGCAAGAAACTCTGTCTTTAATTTTTTCCACGCTTATAATGTAATGTAATTTTGTAACTCAGTTTTCACCCACTTCCAGAAGTCTGAATAATCTGATTTTTAAAACGTATTAAGAAGCGATGACGTTACAATAACTTCATAAATATTATCTTGTATTTCCATAGTGACGGATTCTCTTGCGCTGCCATCATATGATAAGTACACACCTTAAGGCGCGATTCCACCAGTGTGCGGCACTGCACAGTGTGCAGCAAAAACGGTTATTTTGTTGGACTCACTCAATTAAACATTTACAAAAAGTGCGCGAGCCTTGTCACAATGTTCGCGCTTAACTGCGAATTCGTTTGCGCGCTCGTACAAGAGGTGGAAACGCGTAAGCGCGCACGCACTTATTGATTACGTGCCCACTGATCACGCATCTATCTGTTCACGCACCCACTGGTCACCCACCCACTGTTCACACACGTACTGTTCACGCATCCTCTGTTCAGGCACGCAATCAGTTCAGTTCGGGCTTCACCGAGCAATGCGGTTATTCTCTCAGTTTCTTTTTAAGCAGACTGCATAATATGACGCAAGCTGCAGCATAAAGCAGTAGGTTTTGCTGCCCGTCCATGTTAACGACGACGTATAGCGCTCTCAAGGTGAACATGTTGGTTTACAAATGTTATTTTAAGTTTTTTAATTTATATTTTTTTAAGCCGTTAGCCTCCCTTAGATTTTTTCCTGTATCTTAGAGGCATTTTACATACAAAAATTGCACCAGGATAAAATTCCAGATCCCAGACGATTATTTGTAGCCCATACAAATACTTGTGCCGTGCGGGATTCAAGCCCGCGACCCCCAGCGCCGCAACTCAATGCTAAGCCACTGAGTCGACAGAAATGTTTACAAATGTGCTGCACTGCTTCACTTTTTCATATAATAAGAGTTACAAACGCGCACACAGTCCACCTGATGGTAAGTGGATGCTGGGGCCCATAGACATCTACCTCTATCCTCAATTAAGAATCAAAATGCAGATGCGTTGTCAACCCTGAGGACTAAGATGGAATGCTGTGTTTATAGTAAAAAGGATCTCCGGTTCCCTACACTCACCATATGAAACCGTAGCATTGAGCTGCTACTTCACGCTGGTATTCTGTGAGATCGTGGTCCTTCCCCGGTCGAGCCGACCCATTCGTGTTACAACCATAATATAGCTGCAGCATGGTTTTACCACGTTAAACATTTGGCTAGTGGAAACAGAGACTAAGGTATCTAAAGCTCAGTATGTGCGCTAAAGGAGCAGTTCTGCACAAAATGTTTGTGCAAAAGTGTGCTGTAAACAATATGGTTTGATATAATGCTGTTTAATCAAATTCTTAATATGGTCAAATGTTTGATCATCACATCATCTATGTAATTGATAAAGCCAATGAGGTGTTTAACTTAGGTGTTACGTGTTACTATCTTAACTACCTGCATGAATTTCTCTTCTCTATCTGACGTATACCTAATTTTATAAGAGTATAAATACAATATAAGGCAATAGAATCAGTTTCAATAATTTTTGTTAAACCTACACGAGTCAGAACGACTCAAGCCTGAAGTAATTTGCATTAAGTAACATTTGAAGCATTACTTTTTATCTCGAATACAGAGGAAGGCCAAAATCGGCTGCTTGCCTCTTTCGACACGCTACAGAGACTGGAATTGCCTTATTTACATAACTATTGCTACGCTGCGATATGTTGGCCACATGATTGATAAGATTTCTTAAAAAATCCAACTTTTATTAAAAATTAAAAGCCAATTTAAAAAATCTTAAATACTAATATAATAAATTCAAGATATATAATATTAAATATAATATTTATATATATATAACATCTTTGGAATTCGGTTCAAAGACACGGAGTATACAAGGATTAAGGCCCCGACTTAAGAAGCTAATATGTGGAAATTATATCATTATTAATTTTTAATTCTTTGAAGTAAGCTTTAACTTTTTTGAAAGATTAATCTTTTGACCCTTTTTAGTGGACTACAGAAATATACGATCTGTAAGTAACAACTAGAATATTGCCTTAATAGTTACATTAAAATAAAAAAAATCATCTCATATTTTTAGTGGACATTTTTTTGCAATATTTAAATAGGATTATCCCTGAAGTATTTTACCTATTTAATAAAAATTATTAATTAAAATTGGGTCACAATTTACGAAGGTATTGCGTAATACACACAAAAAAACACCACTTACCACCAGGTGGGATTGTGGTTAAGCACTGGCTCAAAATTGGACCTTATTAAAACATTTTTATAGATACTTGGCAGATGATTGCAATATCCGCAATACCTCGCACTTAAGTTTTAAGTAAAGTTAAGTTTCTGCATTTTTAATATTATTTTTTGCACAGACGTAGACTTTTTTGTACTATAAATCGTTAACAAATTTAGCAAAAAATTGAGACCGCTTAAATATTGAAATAGATTCAAATTGATTACATCGCGTCCTGAAAACGCTGACTGAAGAATATTATCCCATGTATTAAATAAAATGCTGAATGCGGTTTTTTCGCATATTTGCTTTTAAAAGAAAGAAACGTTTAGACTCTAGACACAAAAGAACTTTAATAAAATCGAGCATATACTTTGCAGCAAATAGAAATGGTTTTATTATATTGTATAATTTACTCCTATATCGAGAGGGTATTTCATATATGTCATCCGAAGGGCTCTTGTCTCTATAAATGTTCCCTCGATTTTAGAGCCTTGTGGAATATTTAGAGACGATGGCAGGAGACCCGACGGTATGACATTGGTCCCTTGGGAGATAGGTACAGCCTTAGTATGGGATGCTACTTGCGTAGACACTTTGGCGGCCTCTCATCTCAGGGGTACCTCGTTTAGAGCCGGGGCGGCATCAGAGGCAGCTGAACTGAGTAAGTGGCGCAAATATGAGTCTCTGAGAGATGACTACATATTTGTGCCATTTGCTGTAGAGACTATCGGTCCGTGGGGTCCACGTGCGGTGAAGTTCTTAAAGGAACTCCATCCGCGGCTGGTCGTTGCTGCTGGTGATAAGAGGGCTGGCTCTTTTCTCGCGCAAAGGCTAAGTATAGCCATTCAGCGGGGAAACGCAGCCAGCGTTCTTGGCACGATACCGCGTGGAGTAGGACTGTTTGATAATTAAATTACTAGTTTTAGTTTTTTATTATTATAGTTTTAATATTGTATATAATAAAAATAATTTCACATACATAAATTGCATATGAATAAACACCCGAACCCGAAATAATGATGTGTAAGCTTACTTAGCGGTTATATATAGAAAGAGAAAGAACTGTACGTGCAAACATAGGCATGTACATAATATTTTCTCAATTCATCGAAATATTTTCATGTATATTCAACGACAATTTTTTACCACGTTGTTTGATTTCAATGAAAAAAGGATATCTCAGGTTGATCCCAAATAAATTTGGATTTGATGATGGGATCTATGAGAAAATCACCAAAACCTTCAATTTGCTATGGCACCTGCACGACATATGAGTGAACAATGCTTTACAATGTCTACAAATTTTGATCATTATATTCTTTTTAGTTCTTGGAAGTCGGTTTCTACTTCTTAAACGT
Organism: Parnassius orleans; assembly: GCA_029286625.1. NCBI lineage: Eukaryota > Metazoa > Arthropoda > Insecta > Lepidoptera > Papilionidae > Parnassius > Parnassius orleans. The sequence goes on along the minus strand of JAGSMP010000212.1, from coordinate 488,183 downwards.
TTAATAATCAATGTTAACGGGTCATTCCATCTTAGTCACCAGGAGTTATAACCCCTTTGCATTCTTATTCTAGAGGATAGATGCCACAATAGTCTCTTATAAATTTAATTTCTACTATATCCAAAGTTATAAGTAGTTTTGCACTTTTTGAAATAATCCAATTATGTTGTTTCTAAAGGAGTGTAACGAAGTATTCCCGCTGCAACCGATACGGTACCTAATTAAGAATGAAGCATGCTAGTTAGTCGCAGTGCTTGAAATTGCGATGGCTATATTAATAGTGTATACTTACGTATATAAAAGGCGTAGCAATTTTTAACGACAGGACTTTATTATTACGATTTTTTTTAACTTACGTCAAAATCTTCATAATAAAAGTTGGCCGTCACATAACGCCCGGCAGATGGTAAATATACATACTTGATGGTAGCATTTATAAGTAATGAAAATCAATAAAGAAATGTGGAGTAAAGTAAATAAAATACAGAGTTTCGTTAATAAAATCTATATATTGTCACTGATTCGAAATCTTTTAAGCATATTATGATGATACTCCAAAACAATCAGAATAAGACGGTATCCGAGTTTAATAATCATATAAGTTTCTAAACCTAGAATTTAGAGAGCATAATAACATCATCAACCCAGCATATTATTATAGTGGTAGGCAAATAGTATTCTTATTTGAATTTCCAATAATTATCAAAGAAAACTTCGACTTATAGCTATAGTACCCAATATAAATGGGAATGGTAGAAGGTACTCCACCTTATACCATTCCCATTCATTGCAACCACACAGAACTCATTCTTATATATAGAGACAGAATGCTGGAAGATAATCAACTCCGTATCAAACCCGACTACGATACATACCAAGAAAAAAAACCAAAGAAAATCCAAGAAAATCCTTAAAATATTATACGAGTGGGAACCTCCAAAGAAGAAACGTTGACACTTTCTGTGCTGCAATAGTCGCTACTCTGAGGGTGGATGAGTTACATATGACTACCAAGCCATCAAGAAGACGTCCCGGTGACATTTTCGCTGAATGTGCTGCAATAGTCGCCGCGCTGAGGGTGGAGGAGTTATATATGTCTACCGATATCTTACATGGCACCAGGAAGTCACCTACCATACAGCACCGTCTGCTAATCAAATAACAGCACGACTTGACTTAATTCACTTACGTGACTTAAGAATATTCAACATAGTGCCATCAGGAAGTCACCTACTACCTTATAGCACCGCCTGCTAAGCAAATAACAACACGTCTTTACGTGACTTAAGAATACTCAACATAGTATAAAACCCAGTGTCTAATTGTTAAGACAGCCCCGTGGAGTTAAGTTACTTTGTAAGTTAGGTAGTCCAGTATTCCTGTGTACTCACATTGTCACAGTAATTAAGTTAACTTGTAAGTTAGAAAATAAAAGTAATGTAGGAAAAAGTCTTCGTCTCCTTCCACTTCAACCCTCCCTAAGCAGCTGCAAATGTAAGTAGCACTTAATAATGTCCTTTCAAAACAATAATGTTAAAAATAAAAACAAAGTGTATATACAAGCGGTGAAAGCGTCATGATATAGTCAAATAGAAGGCACACCCAGTACACAACTCACACAGAGAAGCAACAAATAGTATAGCATACGCGCACGCGCACACAAGGTAGTCGAGAGCGGTGGTGTAGAGTGGACAGGACGGAATAATAGAGCGTCATGCCGTTTGCCATCACGGGACACGAGTTGGTTTTACTGCCAAGGCGCGCCAATAGATGTTCCACGTTAAAAATCTTTAGTATCTTCGATAAAAAACATGAACACGCTTGTATAAAGAATTAGCGTTATAGATATTCTAAACCCATTCAGAAAATCACACCGAAATGTTCTTCAAAATCCTTACCGTTTCAGCCTATCAAAAATCCACTGCTGTACATATTATATTAAACATAATTTATGGGGGTCACCCTATACATTGTCTCATAGAAATATTTGCTATATGTGTATTGGCGATATATATTTAGAGTTACGCTGCAAGCATATTATGATTGTAGCACGAAGGGGTCGGTTCGACTGGTGAAGAGGGTTGTCACCCTTTTTCTATAATATAAATAGAACGACGCTGCGGCCCTACTCCTGTTTTGTTTCCCTTTGTCGCATATTACGACACCCACTGGACGACCAGGGGTAATAGGTATTCTTATAGTGTAAGAACGTGTTACTGGAACTAAGAATTTTTGGAGGATTTCTTTTTTTTATATTTATTATTTTCAGCCGGGTAATACGAACAATAAATAAAATAAAAAAATCTCACTAAATTTATGGTGTCAACACAACTCATTACTCAGTGAAGAGCCGGCAACCTCCGTATTGGTACCCATGACAATGATTTCAGACAAAACAGTCTGTGAAATGTGTCACTAGTCTGACACTCGCAGTTGACAACCGTACTTATGTTGACAAGTCCGGCCGGTGAATATTTGTATTAGAATTCAGTTTAACTAAAGCGATTCAAGACTTAGTGACAAAAACGCTAAATAATTAATATTTCTTCTAATATGTAGGTACCTAAAAAGTGTGATGAATAAAACGCAAAATTAAAAAATTTCAAAAACTCACGATGGATGTAAAAGTTGTAGTCAAAAAAGGATTAAATATAATTTTTCGAAAAACCCTCTACGAAAGGAAAGTAAGGAAAGAAAGATAAATAAAAAGCGTTTAAAAAAGGGTTGATTTGTCGCGAGGTCTGTCATAATAAACAACTAATTATGACTTTCCTTAGTTCTTCCTACATTTGTGTACCTATTTGTTTGTCGTAGCGACAGACACAGCGGTCACTTTAAATATAGTTACTATACATATTTACCTACCTACTAGGTAATATAATTACAAACCCAAGTAAATCCGTCGCGGCTGCTATTGCCATATTCCCAATTTCAATAGAGAAAATCTAAGACATGCAGCAACTATTATCAATTAAAGACGACATTTATTTACGTATACAACGTAATTTCAATTAGTCACAAACTTATAAATATGCAAAATTTTAGTTCATTTCAAGGCAGGAAATGGCAGCTCCGACGGATTTACTTGAGTTTGTAATCATATTTCCTAATAGGTAAGTGAATATGTGTAGTACCTACATTTGATGTTATTTCTTTGTCTATCGCTACGACAAACAAATATTTACAAAAAGTTGGGAAGAACTAAGGACAGTCATAATCAGTTGTTTATTATGACAGACCATGCGACAAATCAACCCTTTTTAAAACGCTTTTTATTTTTATCTTTCGTGACCTATTTCGTTTTATTCTAGGGTTTTTAAAAAATTAATCCTTTTCGATTACAACTTTTACATCCGTAGTGGGTTTTTAAATTTTTTTAATTTTGCTTTTTGTTTTAGATTTTTTAGGGTAGTTCTTCGTTACTGTCTAAATATTATCTGTATATCTCTCTATCTACTCAACAATTTATGAGCATGGATCGTTATCAGCTACTTCTGGAGAGGACTCGTGTTTTTATAGAGGGGAATTTTGCCGATGAAGAAGCTGTTCGTATATATCCCAACTTACAACTCGTCAATGATAACCACGTTAATAATCAGACAATGTTAACTAAACTAACAACGAAATTGTACGCCATAAATGCTAGAGATGAGTCCATGTAACCTAACAACTATGAACAGAAATCTCCACCTACTGCTATTTCAGTAGATCCAAATAACAGAGGAGCTTACATAAAGTGGGGTGTGGGTACACGAGTGATGTTAAGAATGAACATCAAGGTCAGTGAAGGATTGGTCAATGGCAGCATGGAAGTAGTTCGGGATTTTCAGTGGGAATGGTTAAGAAGAGACCAGTTGATGAGAGAAGAGATCATGAAGAGAAGATGGAGAGCTGGCCAAAAAAGTCCTAATCTAATTTGATGACCACTTTATCGGCAGAAGTTACCACGATGAAAATGGTTGCGTAGGCATAACTCCAATGAAGGTATCATTTCAAGACAGCAAAGGTGCTGGCAAACTAGCAACTACCCAAGAACCTTTGCTGATTAATTAAAAACCCTTTACGGAAAACCGTATCTAAATCGGTCAAACAGTTGGGAGATAAATGGGAATATTGATTTGTACAAATAAGTTTATTGCAGCGCCCCCTGGTAAGTTAACATTATAACAATTATCAAAAAATCATCGACTATGACTTACAAACCCTTTACAGAAAACCGTATCTAAATCGGTCAAACCGTTTTGGAGATAAATGGGAACATTCGTGTGCACAAATATGTTTATTGCATCGCCCCCTGGTGATTTAACACCATAACACCTATCTAAGAACCATTGCCGATAAATCACAAACCCTTTACTGAACCGCAACTAAATCGGTCACACCGTTTTGGAGATAAATGACAACACACAGCACAGCACATACAAGCAAACAAACAAACAAACAAACAAACAACCTCTCACCCTAAACGCATACACCTTCTCCGTTCCGTTGTGAACTGTGGAAAAGTGAAGTTACAGCCTATATACATCAAATTGATATGCACAGGTCACCAATTGTAAGAGGTTTTTATTGCTAGGAAGTATCCGCCGCGCTGTCCTGGTGCGTGTTGGCGGACTTCACATGTCTCCAAATTATCTTTTATTTGTCAGACACGTAGGATTCCGCACCATGCTTTCCTTCACCGCCAAGCACGTGGCAGGATTCAAATCCGGGTTGTTGGCGTACTGTGAAATTTATGCTACGGTGAAAATTTTGCGCTCAAAAAATTGCAGCGAATTACATTTTTCAATGTGAAGTATTTTCTTACCAGAGCAATTTTATTTATCTTAAGTAGAAAATTTATTGTTAAAATAAAAAATAAATATTGAAAGTTGCCTGGCATTTAGTGCTGTTACCAGATTTGAATTATTTTTCTCTACTCACCGAACCCTGACAAATAAGTTGTCTAAAAAATTGGACAAATTGTTAGCCACCAGTCCAACGGTTCATTATATAACTTTTATCGAAGCATTAGTACAATATCACATCTTTGTTCTTATACCTCATGACCAACTCATGGGAGCAGACAACGCTTGGACTCTTCGGGGTGTATAAAATACACACCCATGTATTCAAAATGGGAGTGGAAGTTGTTCAAAATGTACTCAGATTGCGTTGCTACGTTACACAAATGCTCACAGAGAAAACGTAGATACATTCCATCTTAGTTCTCAGGAAGAACAATGCATCTGTTATTGTCGTGATTCTTAGTCGAGGACGGACGTAGGGTTTTGTACATCACGGTGACTGCTACTAAATTTGTAGCTACACAGCGTCGCACCTGTTATCCCTGAGGAGGTAGGCAAATATCGAAAACAGCGAGCTGCTGAACCATGTTTAACAAAAGAAAAGGTGGGTTTAAATGGAGAATTTGAAAGAAGTAATAGGCGACTAGCCCACTGCTTACACAATCACAAATCCGACATCTTATTAGTCGCCTTTTACGACATGCAATAAACATAGATAGCATATTCATTTTGTTATACGAGTCACATGAATACGGGATCTATAAGTCTCAGTCCAACATGAGAATTTATGACACAGACCAATATGGAAAGGAATTTGTTCTTACAAACATTAAATAACATTTATTTGATAACGGAGCTAGTAATGTACACGATGAGAAGTGACTGCTAAGGCTCATCTGCATCTGCAATCAACTTCAATTTTATTTTTATTTAGAAGTAAGAATACACAGTCCACCTGGTAAGTTGATGCTGTGTCCTTCAGCCAGCTACATCTATCCTCGATTTGGAATCAAAATTATGATGCGTTGTCACCCCAAGACTAAGATGGGATGCCTCTTCACAAGTAGGAAGAGTTTTTATCCTAGTTAACGTGAGGATACACAAGAGTATTATACTGCTATTTTACTCGGTTGAGCTTAGAGCTATAATATTTAGCAGCGTAATTCTGGAATAAAATTGAAATAGATAAAAATAGAAATATAATTTTTTGTTCAATAAATATTACTAATATTACATAATGAAAGTTATTTCTACGATTAATTTACCGCTGGTTCGGAAACGGAAACGTATGACCTGGAAAAACCAGCAAGAAATCCGCTAAATCTATTAAAAAAAGAACACTTTAGTTTTACAATTAATTCTGTGTTGTGGCGGTGAAATAATTATCCACTACTCCATATCGTCCCGTGGGTGTGGTAAGAGACGACAGAGGGAAACAAACCAGGAGATAAGCAGCAGCGTCTTCTCAATAACAATTAAAAATAAAAACTGCGGTTGCCAACACTGCCAAGCGTGGCAAATATCTACGTAATCTACGGGGGTTTTCTATTTTCAGCCAATGCACTTTGATTTGCTGTAACTATAAATAAGGACGACACAGATGCTTTTGAAAACTAAAAGGGACTACCTAACAACTATAAATGCTCTGCATACCCACTCTAGAAATATAATACAGCAGTGGATGCACTACAGTTTGAGGCAAACATAGGTTAGAGACGAATTTCTAGGCAGAACAGGAGTCTTACCAACTAGAAATATACCGTACACAAATAATAGTATCTTGTTTAATACAGCGAAAACTGTGCAAGAGTAAATAAAATAAAATCTGAAATGAATGAATAATTTTAAAAGGATGATCACGTTCCTATCAGCAAACTATAATGAAACATAGAAGTATTACTCGTAGGGAAATAAGCGCGGAAATTGATCTAAAATGTCAAGCAAACTCACACATTGAAACTCCTTTATGTTTTATTTGCGCTCACTGGTTTCTATTACGTTTTAAAAAAAAACTGAAGTTCGAGATGTCAAATTGTCAATTACGTGGTAGGGGACTGCCCCTAGCGCGTAATTGACAATTTGACATTTTTAATGTGGCGGTACTCCTACTGAGGAGACCGCCACATTAATATTTTGGTCTAGCATATTTGGTGTAGTTATTTCGCCATAAATATTTACGACTCGATATTTAGTTGACGATCTTTTTCGTTGAGTTTTACGACATATTGGAATGAATTGACTTACTTTGATTTTAATTCAAAACTCATATTTTAAATTTTACAAATCTCCTGTCCGCAAATAAAACACAATAGTTAAACAATTGAAATATTCATAATTATGTATATAGTATAACTCACGGGACAGTGAAATGGTTAAATATACTGTAGAATATTTAAAGTGCATTACAATAATTCCAAGGTCGGTTTCCTTTATTTATTATATGCCAGTGATTTACTACAATTTACTTATGTCATTTTACATTTTGTCTGCTAACAACATACATAGTCGCGATGTGTTGATTGCCAACAATGTTTAAGTTTTGTTGATTCTCGTCATGGTTATTTTATGATAAGGTCATGTTTTTGTGAATCATTGGTGTTGTCATTACAATCCTCCCTATTATAACCTGATGTAAACGCATGTGATCAGTTAATATTTATGTACGCCAGAGTGTCCTATTGGTTTTAGTCTGAAATTCTCTATTTATTTGCATCAAAAGTAGACTTCGACATATAAAAGAAAGAGAGACTGTTTTGAATTTTTTTTTTATTGGGACGAAAACAGTTACATATTAATGTAATACAAAACAATTAATTAATACTAGGAGTACTAAACGTGTAACCCACACCAATAGCCACAAAGTAATACTATATGCCTAGCCATACGTTTTTACACAATTGCCCTATTTGTGAAAATGTAGGAAATTATGTTAATTAATTGAAAATAAAATAAAATGTCTAAATTGAAGAATGAATATACTAGACGGTAATGGAATGAATATACCTTTTCTGCATACGAGCCCGTTTGGAATCGACCCTCTTACCTATTTCTGCTGCCAAGCAGAACAGTACAGTGGAGCCACTTCTATGTTATGGTCTGAAGGGAATGTAGAACAAGTATAATAATGACCTGTAAGGCAATCTATTTTAGTCCTCAGTTACCGGTACCGTTACAGCCTATTAAAGTCCCCTGCTGAACATAGGGCTCTTCCATAGATTGCCTCATATTGGCCATAGTTGCAGTTTATTTTTATTTTAAGGCGTTATTAGGAAGACGCTGCTGCCCATCTCCTGATTTGTGTTGTTTATATAAGTCGAAACACTGAAAGTCGCGGGTTTGAATCCCACACGGAATAAATATTTTAATGGCCTATAAATAATTTTACTGAGTTTGTATGTTTGTCTATATACATTTATGTATTACAACAACGCCTAGTGTGATCTGTTTGGAAAATCTTAATCTGATAAAGGTAACATTAAAATAACTATCACAGAAGAATATTAAAACATTTTATATCTCAGAGTAGACACGCTTTTGTATCTACGGAAAACATGGGATCATCATAATTATTAGGTATTATCCAATCATTTATTGAAAATCCGATATGGACTACATTGAATAAAAAATAATATAATATTACTATTATCAAAAAATTATTTTCTTTTTTTTTATAGAATAAGGGTGACAAACGAGCACACAGTCCACCTGATGGTAAATGGTTACTGTGGCACATAGACATCTACATTTATCTTCGTTTGCGAATTTAATTGCAGATGCGTTGTCAGCCGTGAGGAATAAGATAGAATGTCTCTTTTCCAGTAAAAAGGGTCTCCGGTTCTCTACACACACCATACGAAACACAGCAGCATTAAGCTGCTATTTTACGCTGGTATTCTGTGAGAGCGTGGTCCTTCCCCGGTCGAGTCGACCCATTAGTGCTACAACTATACTATTAATATAGCTGCAGCATGGCTCTACCACGTAAATAATCGTATGCATATTATCTGTATCCACTTAAAATACATCGAGTTTAAAACGAATGCCGTCTAATAAATAAACATTCTATTGAACTGTACTTCGCATGTTAGCAGTATTAACACTGTTATTCCAGTAGGTAACTACACTTGTTAGCATCATCCCAATCATTGTTGCTTCCGTTCAGTCCGGATTAACAATGGCATCTGCCAATTGGACTTCATCTGTTTATCTAAGCTAGTTCCCGACGAGAATTGTATTGGGAAAATAAAACGGCAAAATTAAACTTAAAATACGAGCTACAAAATCTGAAAAAAAATTGTAAACAACTGAAATTATCGCTCACCGAAAAAAATCGGAACTGTCAAACACCTGATATATTAACAACTGAAGTTACATTTGTGATGATCAATAACAGCATGTTTAGGCAAGATATATGATTTTTTACTTTGATATAACTAAATCTGATTTGTGCAATAAATATCAGTATTTTATTTTAATATTTTTAATCTCTATCCAGCCAAAAAAAATGTGAAAAAGGAAATTAAATGTCGACGTAATTATTTGTGCGCTGTGTTTTAAGTACAGTAGTTGAAACTAACCGCACCAATAACTTTTATTTATTTATTAACCTCCGTCAAAACCAAATTTCGATAATTTGGCACGCCTAATGATTTATCTTAATGCCAAATTTCAAGTTTCAAAGTTACCTAGATACGGCTTAGGTTTTTGATGAATGGGTCAGTGAGTGATACAAATGACACTTTTCAGACCTTAATAGCTCAAGAACTATAACAGGTTTATTCATAAAGTTTGAGATTTTATGTATTCAAGGAGACTTAATTGGGTATTCAAAATTACAAGTGTCAAATAGTTTTTGAGTTACGGGGAGTTCAAAAGTGGATCGAAATCCATCCAACACAGCCTATCAAAGTGTACTGCTGAACATAGGCCCGTAAATTGCTTCACATAAGAGAGATTTTGCCACGTTTGGTAGGCGGCTTGGCAACCGCAGTATTTTATAATTTTGGGTTGTTATTAGGAAGTTGCTGCTGTATATCTCCTGTTTCCGTTTCCATTTGTACGCCTATTATGGCTCCCACGGGGCGATATGGGGTACACCGTGTAGTGGCGATGTAATAATATCCACTACCACATATCGGCTCTAAAGGATTCGTGTAAATATAGACATCGCCGGCGCGTCACCATATACACTCCGTGAGTCTAGTTAAAGTCTAGTAACGTAAATAAAACTCACAGCAATAAACTACTTTGTGATTTTATGAGAAGTGTATCTAGTACGGAAGAATATGTCCCTGAGGAATGTGACTTTTTCTACTCGACAACGTCAACTTTGTCTATACGATAGCGGTAAGGCTATCTATACCTACAAATATACGAACGAAATTTTTAGCCACCGCAGCTAGAAAATGCATGCTAAAACGCTGATTCCAAATTTTACAGGCAATTGCTCTCAGCAAATAAAAGTAGACTCGCCTGATCGCTTTCTTATCGTGTCGAAGTGCCGTTCTATTGGACTATGAGAGTGAGGGTATAGAGAGGGCAGGTACACGTACAGGTGTGTGCGCACACTTGTGCATCATAATCCTATCCTGCGCAGGTGACTAGTATACGTTCAGTCTACGTTGCCGTAACCGAAATTCGATCTAAACGACATTATAATAATATTATTACTCGACTGGTGGATCCCAATAGTATAATAATTTCGGCCGGTATTAACGTACTCTTATATCCGTGTTTATGCATGACCATAATTACTAAACTGGCTGTCGGATTTTAACAAATTATATTTCAATCGATTCGTGTTAAATGCGCATGTTATATAAACATATCGTTAATCACATCAATTAAATATGGCGGTTAGAAACTGTCAAAACCTGATACCTAAAATAATAATCAATACTAACATATAAATGAAATTAAAGTATCCGTCTGTAATAACGAAATGTCTTCTATTAAGCTCAATATTTATTTTGTTGCTATAATTATTTCAAAAATCTGCCTGTTAGTCTGTCCGAGCTAATTTTCGGAACGGCTGAACCAAATGTGATGAAATTTCACGAACATATTGAGAGAAACGCCAGAAGTGTTTTAGGCTATGTTAGGTCTTTACCTATGAAATTGCCGTTTGTTATGAAATACGTTAAAGTACATAATTTTTTTCTATATTTTTATTTCTATTAATCAAACTAATCACCCATGTAATTGATGTATCTTTGCCAACGCAGTGGCAGTTTATTGATGCCCTTCATGAAGAAATCAGCTGGACGGGAGGCAACAAATTCTTCAAAGCCATTTTGTACTGCCTGTACTGGGTACTGAATTTTTTTACCGCCAAAAAGTTATCCAAATTCTGGAAAAAGTAGAAGTCTGTAGGCGCAAGGTCTGGTGATTACGGCGGATGAAAGAGAGTTTTCAACCCCAGCTCTCGTAACTTGGAGACCGTCTGTTGTGCAGTATGAGGTGGCGCGTTGACACGCAGGAGCAGCGGGGACGAGTGATTGTCCAAAGCTGGTTGGAGACGTGCGAGCTTCTCCATCATTGTGTTCAGTTCTTCACAGTACACATCTACAGTAATGCTCATCCCGTTTGGTAAGAAGCTGTGATGAATCACACCGGCGCTAGACAACCAAACAGTGACCATCACTTTTCTTCTATGAGTAAGTTTTCGTTTAGGGCATTGTTTAGGTGCTGAACCAGGATCCAAATAACTTGCTGAACGCTTGCGATTGTTAAACAGAATCCATTTTTCGTCGCAGGTAACAATGCTGTTCTAAATTCCTTCGTTTGTGTGCGTGTTGAGCAGTGCAAGTCACGTCTCGACGCGTACTTCGCGCTGACGTTCATTAAGTTCGTGGGGCACCCATTCGTCAAGGTTTTTTACCTTGCCAATTTAACGAAAATGCACCAATATTGTTTTGATGCTAACGTTGAACGCTGCTGCTAATTCAACCGTAGATTGAGTATCATCAGCTTCCACAATCGTTTTAATTCGTCATTGTCGACCAAAGTTTTTGGGCGAACACGGGGTTCATTTTTCAGGTCAAAATTTCCAGAACGGAAGCGGGCAAACCCAAAAAAGGTGGTGCGTTCGTTTATAGTATTCGCTCCGTAAACATCGTTGATATCGCGTGCCGCTTGTGCCGTGTTGCTGCCACGACGGTACTCATATTCCATAATTACTCGAATTTTTAACGTATCCATGATGACGAAAAAGATTCAAATGTTATGAAAACATAACGCTAATAAACAAGTGACTAATTTTGAAAAAATAATTCCATGTTTTTAAAATAAAATTAATTTGAAATTAGAATCCTTAGCCTAACAAAAATTATTTTGATTTGAAATGGCCAGTACTGCAGAACGCCCATTTCATAGGTAAAGACCTATTATTTTATACCAAAAATGTGCAGGATTTTTCGGATAATCGAAAAGCTAATAAAATAAATGGTTTCTATTATTATCTCATAAACTCTCTCATCTATCTCTTAAACATCGACTTTAACATATTTTTTACTTCAGCACCATTTTACAAAAAAAAAACTATGAAAATTAAAGGATAAGTATCATAAGACTTTTACATGAGGATATATTTTCCACATAGTTTTAGAGCTAATAGGAAATAACTGAGTTTAAATTTTTTTTTGGATAAATTAATTTTCCCTAAAACCATTATCAGAGATCTGCAGGTAGTAAGTAAGCAAATATAACGCGTAAGTTACATAAAAAGCATTATTGGGTACATTCCACGTAATATGTTACGTAATTTGTCATAATTATCATCATCATTGAAGCCCATCAGAAGTCTACTGCTGAACATAGGCCTCACACGAGGATTTCCACAAAGGAAGGTCCTGAGCCACCTTCATCCATCGACTTTCTGAATCTCTTACCAGGTTGTCAGTACTAGGACTCTTACTAGGACGTAGGCAATCTATCTAGTAGGGGGACACTATACTTCGGTACGAGGTATTAACTCGAGAATCTTTCTCACATATTGGTTGTCGGTTCTTCTAGCTATATGACCAGCCCATAGCCATTTCTGCTTTTTTTTATTTAGAAATAGGGTTACAAACGAGCACACAGTCCACCTGATGGTAAGTGGTTGCTGTGGCCCATAGACATCTACATCTATCCTCGTTTGCGAATCAAAATGCAGATACGTTGTCAGCCTTGAGGACTAAGATGGAATGCCTCTTTTCCAGTAAAAGGGTCTCCGATTCTTTACACTCACCATACGAAACACAGCAGCGTTAAGCTTCTATTTTACGCTGGTATTCTGTGAGCGTGGTCCTTCCCCGGTCGAGCCGACCCATTCCTGTTACAACTATATTATAAATGTAGCTGCAGCTTGGCTCTACCACGTAAGCTTACTGATGATCCGTTGGTCTATGTTGGTAATCTATACATCTATTTAAGTGCCTGTGCCAATTAAAATTGATCTTATATTGATCTGAGGGCGTTATTTGCATGCCATTAGGATTGTCTGTCCGTTAGAGCTAATGTTAATGGTAAGGAAGTGGCTGAACCCATTTTAATTAAACTTCAAGAACAGACAAAAACAATGCCAGGAGTTATCTAGGTTATATTTTTATCTGAAAAATTTGGAGTTTTTATACGTTTTTATAGAGCCATACTGCAGCTATATTAGTAGTATAGTTGTAGCACGAATGGGTCGGCTCAACCGGGAAGGACCACGCTCACAGAATACCAGCGTAAAATAGCAGCTTAACACTGCTGTGTTTCGTATGGTGAGTGAGAACCTGAGACCCTTTTACTGGAAAAGAGGCATTCCATCTTAGTCCTCACGGGTGACAAAGCATCTGCATTTTGATTCTTTACTGAAGATAGATGTAGATGTCTATGGGTCACAGCAACCACTTACCATCAGGTGGACTGTGTGCTCGTTTGTCACCCTATCCTATATAAAAAAAAGCAAACCAAAAAAAGTTTAACATTACATTGTCTTTCATTATCTTAAATCTAAATAACGCCATATTAATAGACGTTATTTAGATTTATAACGCGAAAAACCACGCGAAGCCCGGGCTGGTCGCTAGTATATTATAAATATATACTTTCACACATTCGTTCACTCTGTCAAAACAGTCAGATTATTTAATGATAAAATCAATTGTTTTGTAACAAAAAATTGATAAATCGGCAAGTTTAGAAACAGTGAGATTTTGTTAATCAATGCTTAGTAAAATCGAGGTAGCTCCTTTGCCGGCCTTTGCCTAGTAGTGGAACGTACAGATTTTTTTACTTTTCAATGCATAATAATTAATAACAAATGGTTAAGTAGACTTTTACGAAGCATAATTTAAATAATACCTATTATTAAACTATAACAAATTATTATTATTATTTTGGGGTATTTATAGAGTATTCTCGTCTAGTTGGGCTGAATAAATATATTAAAGGAAATAATAAATAAACATAAATATATATTTAATATAAATAATTAATAAATAATACATAAATAAATAAAAATTCCAAGCAGATGGAAGCCCTCGGCAGGGGAGACCAAACGGCCGAGGGTTAGGGGGAAAGGGAAAGAAACCGGCGGACGATGCGGGTGGTATCGAGTAGCAATGCCTTCTGCATTTGAGCCTGGAGCGGTCCGTCACGGAGACCCAGTCGCCTCAGATGACCCGAAGGCTGACCGGGATTAACCCGTTCGCAGAGACGTCTACAGGAATAATTTCGGTTATTATTATTATTATTATGTTCAGCAGTGGACTTGTGAAGGGCTGTAATGAGGATGATGAATGATGATGAAACAATAACTATCTTGAACTAAACTATTTTAGTTCATCGCGTATTTAAAAAAAAGTATGAAATATTTGCACGTTTTAAGTGCAGATAAGCAAAATTCAATATAGCGTTATGAGTTATTCAAACCGCTAAATGGGACGTGCTATATACGCACCGCATAATAATGTTGCTCGCGTTCCCAGACGACCTATTATATCCGATATTCTGGTTTAGATAACGCACGATAAGCGCAGTAGAAGATTCGGTTCTTTTATTTTCATTTATTTGCGACAAACAGGAATGTAAGGGAGATATATCGATTTTTTGTCCAAACGCAAACCTCGCCTGCGAGGTTAATTTGTTTAACTAACAAACGTGGCTCTAGAGACAGATAAATAATTTGACGTTTTAAAAAAAGGAGATACCCCCGTTCGCAATTCGACTCTTTGTTTTTTTCTTCCTTCATGTATATTTCGCGATATCTTTGTCAATGAGGGCTAATAATTTACTGCTCACCAGATGTCGCTTGCTGGGACTGAGGTGAAGTTATTTGTTACACACTGTCGTTATAATTGAAATAATGCGTTTTAAATAAAAATGTTTGGGGTTCTCTAGTACGTAAATACACAAAACAATCATTGTTTTGCTCTTATAACAGTGTTTTATATCATAAGTGGCTTGCTCTTATATATTTGCACATTTTAACTCCCTTTTTTAATTTTTCTCTTTTTCTGTTTTTAGTTAATTTTTTGTTAATTTTTCTATTTTTAGGAATATCCTTACATTGGTTTATTCATTTCTAATGTAATTAATAAAAAATTAAACAAATATTTCTAAGAAAGAAACATTAACTTTTATCATATTTTTAAGAAGGAAACATTAACTTTTATATTTTCCTATGTCTAAAGGTTGGTGGTCCGTGGCAAGAGAAAAATTGCTTAAATGGCCCCTTGTCACTAAAACGTTAAGAATCACTGGTTTAGACGACATTCTAGTTGTTATCTTGAGCATGTGATATATTTTTTCTAAGAATAAGGGTGGCAAGCGATCACACAGACCACCGATGGTAAGTGGGTGCTGTGGCCCATAGACATCTTTCATTCATCTTCTAATAAGAATCAAAATACAGTACAGTCAGTGAGTCGCCACCCCAGAGGACTAAGATGGAGTGCTTAGAATCCTTACTGAATTCTAGGCATTCCAAGGTCTCCGGTACTCTCCACTCACCATATGAAACACAGCAGCATTTGGTTGTTATTTTACGCTGGTATTCGGTGAGATCCCACGTGTAATGTCAGTTAAGAATATCCAATACCCAAATCTTCCCGTGGGTGTCACAAGAGGCGAATGAGGGAAACTGAGGCAGAAAATGGGTAGCAGCATCTTTCTGATTACACCAAAATAACATTAAAAAAGCTGCAGTTGCCAACCCGCTCGCCAAGCGTGTACACTATGGA
This sequence comes from Parnassius orleans, assembly GCA_029286625.1. Taxonomy (NCBI): domain Eukaryota; kingdom Metazoa; phylum Arthropoda; class Insecta; order Lepidoptera; family Papilionidae; genus Parnassius; species Parnassius orleans. The sequence continues at coordinate 472,186 of JAGSMP010000212.1, read as the reverse complement.
AATATACCTCCCATGGTGTGAGTTAAAAAGAGACGGTTACACGACTATTCCTGACTACAGTAGCGACCATGGTAACGGCGGGGCAGGTGGAGATAAGAATCTCTAGTGGAGGTTCGTTTGCCACCTAAGGAGCCTCGACCTGGCAACATATAAAGCAATCACCCGGAGGACTGACGAGAAGATCCAGGAGCTGGAAGAAGAGATAGACAAGTTGCGCTGGGATATTATAGGATTGTCAGAGGTCCGAAGAGAGGGGTAGGACACGGTAATCCTCGAATCCGGCAACTTGTTCTATCACTTGGGCGACCATCTGTCCCAAGGGGGTTTCAGATTTATCGTAAGCAAGTATCTCGTTAACAACGTTGTAAAGATTGGAAGCGTGTAAACGAGGGTTGCGTACCTTATACACAGAATCATCAAAGAGTATCCGCTGAAATTTATACAGGTTTACCCACCAACCTCGGCACATTCCAATGAGGATACATCTTCCACCTGGCTCTAGAGTTCTGATGGCTCTAGAGTCATGCATTCCTCCAAAATCCACCCAACATACCTTGTCAATGGGAGACTTCAACGCAAAACGAAGCGTAGGAGAGAACGGTGAGCTGAAGGTAGGGAAATTCGGGATAGGAAAACGAAACACAAGGGGCCAGCAGCTGGCTGATTTCATGGAGAAAGAAGGATTCTTTATGATGAACTCTTTTTTCCAGAAGCGGCCCCACAGATATTGGACCTGTTCGACCTGTTTATAACGACTAGACGCAACTGTTCAGTGATTTCTCAGTGATCGCTAGGGTGAAAACTGGCAGCGATAACCGAATGGTGAAAGGCATACGTTTAGCTTGCTTCTCACTATTCGGCGTGTGATCTCTCACTAAACGTTAAGTTGGAGAGGTCACGTTTAATGAAGTCAACGCTCCGTCCCCCTCGTGTTCTAACCCATAGCCCCGAAAATTTTCAACTCGAGTTACAAAATCGTTTTCAGAGTCTTGTAGACCACAATGAAGTGGACAATATGAATGACAAGCTCATGGAAACTGTGCATGAGATCAGAGCTAAGTTTTGCAGGACCCGTCACATAAGAACGCAAAAACTCTGCGATCATACACTTAATATCATGGCTGTTAGATAGGTGCAGTCTTCAGCAGATTTGAAAGCATACAGGCAACTGAACAGACATATCTCCAAATGCATGCGGCGGGATTTACGCAACTTCAATACATCTCCTATTGAAGAAGCCATCTATCAGAACCAGGGCACTAAAGTCTTTGCCAGAGTTGTCTGCCAGAAAGTCAACTGTTGAAGCTGAAGACCGAATGCGGCACCATCGTTTTCGGCACAACTGAGACTGATTGAGATTGAAAGGTTCTCTTCGAAGCTGTACTTATTATCGTTGGATCCACACGCAAGTGTAAGTAACAATCCGAGAGCGTCTTTTCCGACACTATTCCGATGATATTCCGGACGTCAGTCTGAGCGAGATAAGAGTGGCTCTCCAGAACCTTAAGAACGCCAAGACCCCGCGAGGATAGAATTTCAGCGGGGCTTCAGAAAGCCGATGGAAAACCGGTACATAAAGTTTTTCAAAAGCTCTTTAATTCCGCCTTCATGGTAGTTCTACGTACTACTCCGGAGGCGTGGAGCAGAAGTACGGAGGTCTTGTTCTCAAGAAAGGCGACAACGCTCTCTTAAAGAACACAGACCGATTTACCTTTGAGTCCCTTCAGTGGTGCCAAGTTGACTGTCGGTATATCGAAGTGTTGAAGTGTTTGTACAGTAGGGCTACGATGGCTATCCGAGTACAGTTTCAGAGTACGAAACCTATCCAGCTGCAGAGAGGTGTAAGACAGGGTGATGTTATATCTCCAAAGTTCTTCACCGCCGCATTAGAAGACGTTTTCAAGCTACTGGACTGAAGAAGATACGGTATTAACATTAATGGCGAGTACATTGCAGATTATTGCAGAATCGCTGGAGGACCTAAGCACTATACTTAATGACCTCAATAGTGTCTCCAAACGGATAGGTCTTAAGACAAAACAAAAGTCATGTGTAACGTTCATGTCACACCTATGCCGGTAGTTTTGGGAGCACTAAGCTCGAAGTTATTGACGAGTATGTTTACCTGGGACAAATAGTCCAGCTAGGTAAGTTTAACTTCGACCGTGAGGTCAATCGACGGATTCAACTCGGCTGAGTAGCGTTCGGGAGATTACGACACATCTTCTCGTCAGGTAGAAACTTCCTGACGAGAAGATGTGTCGTAATCTCCTCAAAACTTGAAAATCAGTGCGTGATGTAAGTGATTACTTATGGATCTGATATGTGGTCCTTCATTGCTGGCCGTATGAGGAAGCTCAAAGTCGCTCAGCGAGATTTTGCGTGATAAACTTAGAAATGAGGATATTCGCTGAGGATATTCTCAGTAGGACCAGAGTAACCGACATAGCCAAACGGATTAGAAAGCTGAAGTGGCAATGTGCCGGCCATATAACTCGAAGAAGAACCGACGACCGATGGGGAAGCAAGGTTCTCAAGTGGCAGCTTCGTACCAGTAAGCGAAGTGTGGGCCGACCCCCCACTAGATGGAGTGACGACCTGGTAAGGACATGTAGGAAGTAGATGCATGCTCTCGGAACCGTGCTTTATGGGGTATTTTTTGGGGTAGGTTTTAGTTCAGCTGTGGACTCGTGAAGGGCTGTAATGATGATGATGATGACGATAATAATCTACTAAATAACTTCTAGTAGCTGTAAGTAACGATACATGGATCATTATGAATATTGCATTAACGCATATTCAACAATGTGAATCCATTGTTATGTGAATTTATATTTAATTCCCTCTGCAGTGCGTAATTGAATTTACAACAATGTATGAATTAATTTTTTTTCTTTAAAAAAACGTTACACCCACACTAGGATTTACTCCTGTATCGGGGAGGCAGTTTGCAATTTACAAAAATAAATTGCAAAATGACAAACATCCAGACCCGGAACAATTATTTGCAGGCCATACAAATACTTGTTCCGTGCGGGATTCGAACCCGCGGCCCTCAGCGCAGCAACTCCATGCTAAGCCACTGCGCCACGGAGTCGTCTCTCGGAATCCGTAAAAAAAAGCGTTTATGAAAAATTGTATAAAGTATGATTTACTTAAATTAATCAAAAAATCTTTAAAAATTATGATGAAATTATTTAGGTAAAGCTACATATATGTAAAATTTAAGTCTGATATTAAGACATGAATAACCATTTAAAAATTCTTGTCTTTCTGACTATCTTGTCTGTCCGTCTGTCCAGACTAATATTCGGAATGGCTGTACAGCTGTATACTTATGATAGACTGCAATGATTATTATGATGTTGAATAAAAAAAAAGGAAAGCTAGGTGAGAGGGTCTGTGATCAGCAGTCGAACGTCCTCGTCATTATCATCATCGTAACTACAATCACTACAGCCTACCAAAGTCAACTATTCAACATTAGCCTTTCCTTTAAACTGTTGAACGTATGACATAGGTTACTACTTTACTAATATAATTAAAATCGGGAATGAAATATAGTCTGTATATATAGAAATTTTAAAAGTTTCGTGGAGTTCTAATGAATTGAAAAGCAAGGGAGTGTAAATGGCGTTAAATTTTGCTTTAAAAGTGCCGCACTACTATTGTTACTCGAATAAGGCTTCCGAGAGCGAGTTTCTGCTGTAAATATGGAAACAGTATGGAGATAGCAAAGTGAAAAAAATGAGGACATTGCTTTGAAATGTTATCATTTAACGTACACGTGTTCACTTGGGTTCCTTACGAGGTTTCGAAAATCACTATTTTAATTGTAGCGTTCTAATATGATAGAAAGAAAAATAGATTTATGTTTGTTTGCAGCACAACACGTAAGAAGCTTTACGTTTCTTTATAGAATAAGTGTGACAAACGAGCACATACGACACTACATTTTTCCTCGATAAAGAGACAAAATGCAGATGCGTTGTTACTCCTGAGGATTAAGATTGAATGCCCTTTCCAGTAAAAATGGCCTCCGGTTCTCTCCACTCAACCTTCAAAACACAGCAGCTTTAAGCCGCTATTTTAAGTTTCTGTAAGATTCTGTTAGAGCGTGGTCATTGGCCGATCAAGCCGATCTATACGTGCTATAACTGTAATATAGCTGCAGCTTTACTCTGTTATTATATTTCATAACATAATTATAACAGCAACAAATAGGCATCCAACACAGCGTTTATGTTGCAATGGGATAACAACAGCTGGGATATTTTGCCGGTGACCTTACCTAAAACTCACGAGCAATTGCCAAACATAAGTTTTGTCTATGACATGCAACATAGAACAATAAAAATTAAAATCAATTAAAAAGAATCGCCGCATCATTGCAGCTGTTTTCGTTCATTTTCCTCTGTCGCCTCGACACCCGCGTAATGTTATGGAATTGTGGATTCTCGTTTGCCATCACCACACTGCAAGCAGCGCATAAACATTGTACGCGCACGTATCGATGTAAATTAGATAAATTCGGTGTGTATTCATTATGGATTTTAATAACGATATAATTTTACAATTTATTGGTGAAACCCGATTATTTAACGCCATAAAATATGTAACGAGTACCGAAAACTGGACGACACAGTCGTCCTTTTTTTTTTTGGTGTTTGTTGATACGAAAGGCCATCGCCAAGGCGCTATTTCAATGTTATGTGGCCAGGCCGAAGACAAAAATGTATTCCAGGAACGTCTTCGCGATGACTGAGGTCCCAAAATACAATAAATAAAAGACATAATAATAAACTATTGAAATTAAGCAGAACCCTCCAAAGATGATAGGCGCTATTTTACACTTAACCGGCTTTTGTTAGAAGCGTCAGCATTTCATCCCGCGGTACAATGAGATGCGGTGGAATACCGGCCTCGCTCTATATTGTCTTCCCTATCTACTGCATTTTGTCGCTTGAAATTTTCTAGTCGTCAGCAAAAACTCAACTTCAATTATTCTACTACACACAACGTGTTTTATGAATTAAAATAAAACAAATTATTTCATCTAGCTCTTTTTAGGGTACGCAGCGATGAATTTACAACGGGTATTATATAAAGAAAATGGTGACAAACAAGCACATATTCCACTTAACGGTAAGTGGATGCTGTGATCTCTAAAGTAAAATGTAAAATTATAGCCAATATATGTCACATGGCCCAGCACTCCTCTCATATCTGAGAAGGTTTTTGGGACAAGAAAATATGCCATAAATTCAAATGCCAATAGTTGTTAGGAGCACTACGATCGAAGTTGTTGATTAGTATGTTTCCTTAGGACTTATTGTCAGACTAGGTAAGTCCAACTTCGGACTATTTGTCCCAGATAAACATACTCGTCAACAACTTCGAGCTTAGTGCTCCCAACAACTACCGACATTGGTGTGACATGGACGTTACACATGACTTTTGTTTTGTCCATGTTCATCTTAAGACCTATCCGTTTGGGGACACCAGTGAGCTCATTGAGCATAGTGCTTAGGTTCTCCAGCGATTCTGTAATAATCTGCAATGTACTTGTTATTGACGTTAATACCGTATCTTTTCCAGTCCAATAGCTTGAAAACGTCTTCCAATGCTGCGGCAAAGAGTTTCGGGGATATTACGTCACCCTGTCTTACACCTCTCTGCAGTTGGATACGTTTCGTACTCTGTAGTTCTTCAAGAGAGCATTGTCTCCTTTCTTGAAGAACAAGACCACCACACTTCTACTCTACGCCTATACGCCTGGTGTAATGCCACTATGGAGGACGGAATTAAAGAGCTTCTGAAGGACTTCAAGTACCAGTTTTCCGCCCGCTTTCAGAAGCTCCGGACTCTTTTTGAAAAGCCCGGGGCCTTGCCGTTTTTAAGGTGCTGGAGAGCGATTCTTATCTCGCTCAGACTGGTGTCCAGGATATCATCGTATAGTGGCGGGCAAGAACACCCACTACGCTATATCTTCCCGTGGGTTTCATAAGAGGTGACAGAGAAACTGAGGCAGAAGATGGGCAGCAGCATCTTTCTGGTAACAGCAAAATAACAATAAAAAACTGCGGTTGCCAACCCGCTCGCCAAGCGTGTTAATTATGGCAAAAGGTGCAAAGCCTGAAGGGGATAATACCTTTAACTATCTAGAATATATTAAGCTAAACTTGTCTTAGACGAAGTCTGCTCTTTTTTAAATTGAATTTCTAAGTTTTTTAACAATAAAATCCTTTTTTTTTTTCAATTAATTGCTAATAGTGTCCAGTAACAGTTGTAATGTTATTATTTGTTTATTTATGTAATTATTTAAAATTATAACCCATTACCGTCAGCTCTGCCATACATGAAGAAGATATCAGCATATTCTTCATTAGAAAAAGCAGCAAAAGATTGATCACACAAATTGTCGAAGAACAGTAAAGGAGCACACAGCTAGGCTCAATTCAATAAAAAAATATCCGAAATAAACACGAACTCGCAATTAAAACGTCTAGTCACAAGGGCAGTCGTTACTTGACTAACTCAGGGTCCGAAGAAGTGAAAAACCCGCCCTACTACTCCAGTACTGATCCTTATTAGTGTGAATTCTAAAAACTAATCAGTCCTAACGAAATAATAGTGCATTAGCAATAACGGTGCATATTTTTGGTCCGTATAAAACTAAAAATATTCATCCGCAATTTGCTTTGTACACCCTAATTTCAAGAGTTGATGAGACATCTGCATAAATAATACCTCAAAAGAAAGGGGAATAACTAAAAATGTTTTTTAAAAGGTTTGAACAACAAAGGCTATTTTTTTATAATGGCACTAGCTGTTACCCGCGGCTTCGCCCGCATGGTCACTGGGAAATGAACTATCCATTGCTTTTTGAATTGAAAGAACACTGAGTTTTATAGATTTGTTAGAGATGCAGCCATTAAAAGGAAACTGAGAAAAATTGATTCGTCAGCCTATTTAAATGTTTTGAAACGCAGCGTATAGGAAAGCATGAAAATACGAGTAGCCTGTTTATTCCAAATGGAAATGGGATATTTTTTTAATTAAAGGAAACTGAGCATAATTATCCGTCAGGGATGCACACTTTTGAAAAGAAACTGAGCTAAATTGATTCGTCAGAGATGCAGTTTTCTGAATTGAAAGGAAACTGTGCCAAATAAAGATCCGTCAGAGATGCAGCCTTTTGAGTTGAAAACTGAGCTTAATAGGTCCGTCAGAGTGCAGCATTTGCAATTTTAAAGTCTTTATATCCTGTGGGACCCCGAACATAGTACTGCAGCAATCGTAAACAGAAACATTCAAAATTATTACATGGACGGTACAGCGAAACTTTTGACTAGGCAGAAAGAACACCCACTATTTCTGAATTGTTTGGCTTTGGAGACATTGATGGTGATTCTTGGTGAGCACTCTTGTTTGGTGCATGGGTAAGTAACTGTTGGGCGCCTTTCGTGTAAAACAAGCCAAGGAGACGCCACGCTGCCTCGTTACTGCTGACATAACGCCCTGCTTGAAAGGTCTGTACTTCATTAGGTTGCCTCACCTTCACTCCTGAGATTAAATATTGCTTGGTCGCTTCCTTTATTTATGTACTTACAGATATACTTGATTGCGCGAACAGAGCTACATGCTTCATTAATGTGGGCATTAAACATTTTATAGAATGGGCGAATACGGGACAATCCAGCTGTTATCTAAGGTTTCTAACGCTCCAGGCGAGATTTGATTGTAACTTTCCTCACCATCTTCAGAGCTCTGCGTCTGTATAAAGGTAGCATTGTCATTGTGCACTGTTTCTTTTAATAGCTGTTTAGGAATTTCTTTGTACATTTCCTTCTTTCATACATAATGATATGTTAATTTCGTGCTCCACATGGACCGTGAATCATATTTCGGACGATGGTATCATACAATTCTTTATCTTGCTCAGGATCCGGAATCTCGGCGCTTATTATGGCGTCTATTTGGCTGGCCGCAACTTCTCTTTAAGTCATATTAGAATGTGGGCATGCGGTAATCCTCTTTTGCCATTCAATTGAATACATGAAGCACTGCACCTCTCAATTTTGCCTTTTTATTACATACATTAATTTTTGTACTTTTAATCTAAATACTCTAACAACTAAATCGTGTCTGTCAGTAATTTTTGGCCGGCATTAGCTCTCTCAGTTATTTCTTTCCATGTGGGATTGCAAGTAAAAGTAACAAAAGATCAGGTCTTCCGTAAGTTCGTACATAGGCGAATGCGTCTTGTGTGTACTCATGTGGTAGCGGGGACTGTTAACGAATGATGAGGGCAGAATTACCATTTTACCTAAATCTCTGGGGTTTACATTGGCGTCGCTAGAAACTGCATCTTGTAAATGTATATAATTCTCAGCGCGCAGCTTTTTTGATTTAAAGATATATAACGGAGACGTTCACTTTCTACCTTCACATACATGTCTACCAAAAATTGATGAAATAATTGTCTAAACCGGGCTAAGAGGTTAGAATCATTTTCTCGCAACATCATATGATACGCATAAAATCCATACATGATACTTTTTGTTCGAGTAGGCTCCTTTGTGACCGGGTTAATGAGTGGAATTTGAAAATGATAACCCTCTTGTCCTTTGCAATAAATCAATGGGTATTGCAGAGCGTCATAAAACTTGTGTGTATCGGCTAACCGTTGCAACGTATCATCACGTGCTCGCAAGACAATGTCTCGTGAAGAAAATTGATCACCACTAATTACGGCTGCTATTTCGTTTATCAAAGGTGCATTGTAGCGCCTTTCATGCTCTCCTCGAGGGGTCCGATCTGCGTGAATGACGACTTTATATTTTCCCGGTCAACTCCGAAGGACGTCATTTGAAAGCATGAGTTATATTTCCGGATCCTGTTTAAAAGCGCCGTGACTCATTAGCATCATATAAAAGAGTTTTTTCAAAGTTCTTCTGGTTCCCCAAGTAACGGAAGAGACACTTTGCCATTGGAACGCACATGCCTGCGGTCTCATCTTTCCATTTTAAAGCGCTGCAAAATCGACACGCCTTGTCATCAGTCCGATAACAACTAACCTGTGTTTTATAATCAATCAACGGATCATAATTGAATGCTGCATCATTAAAACCCGACCAATTGTTTCTTTGAAAATTTTGTCGACTTTCAGCTTGGGCTGTGCATTTTATCTCTTCGCGCCTGTGTCTGTTCTGGTGTTTCAGATGCCCTAATAGTAGATTGACGTTCAGCTTGCTCAATGAGTCTGTGTTGAGTTTCATCAGGTGTTCCGCGGCTCTTAAGGCGGCCTGACGTTCCGCTTGTTCGAATAGCCTTTGCTGACTTTGATCAGGTGTTTCCAGTAGCTCTTAAAGTAGCTTGACGCTCTGCCTTTCAAGACGCCTTTGCTGACTTTGAGCAGGTGTTTCAGTAATGGTTTCTTATATTTACGCGAACACTACATTGAATAAAACTATTTTACGGATTTTATCGCGTTTATTTTTACTAATTTTGATTCCCGACGTTTCGGGTGCTTTAGCACCCATGGTCACAGGGGGACTGGTGTTTGACGTCTAATGTCATAGTTAGCCAGGCTACCTTCAGTTTTTGAATATTAATTTTTGAATATTAATTTTTAATTTTTTTTAATTTTGGTCCGATCTACGCAGAATGAGCTTTGCGTAGATCGGACCAAAATAATATTCAAACTGAAGGTAGCCGGCTGGCCGATGGGACGTCAATCCCCATGTTTCATGGTGCACCAGCGTCGAAATTAATAAAAATTAAACGATAAAATCCGTAATATTTTATTAGTGTTTCAGTAACTCTTAAAAGCTAATGACGCTCTGCCTGTTCAAGACGCCTTTGCTGACTTTGAGCAGGTGTTTCAGTAGCTCTTAAGTAGCGACGCTCTGCCTGTTCAAGACGCGCTGACTTTGAGAAGGTGTTTGAGAAGCTCTTAAAGTAGCTTGACGCTCTGTCTGTTCAAGACACCTTTGCTGACGTTGAGAAGGTGTCTCAGATGTTCTAAAAAGCAGCCTGACGCTCTGCTTGTTCTTGCCTTCTCAGTTCAGCATCTTCTAAAGATTCTAGCATCGAGCTAATCTTTCGGTTGTCTTTGAAGAAGATACTCTTGAAGGCTGGACTTACGTTTGCGAGCATTATGAAGTAAGAAAAACCTATTTATAAAAAACGTTAAAATACCTAAAGTAATTAAATTTCCTTTTAATTTTTTTAAAGCAAATCAAATTATCTAAAAGGAATAAATATTCCTTTTAAATATTTTTAAAATCAAAACAACAAAACCAATTCAAGACACAACAACGAAATCCGAAACGATAGCCAAAAATCGAATAAACTTAAACCAAATCACAAAACAAATCGCATAAAACCGAAATCGAAAGCAGTAGTTAATATAAATATAACCAACGAAAAAGAAGGGTGTATAGGTACCATATACACTATCTATACTATTAATATTCCTTTGAAATATTGTTAAACAACCTAAAACAACGAAACCAATTCACGATTCTAAATAAACAAAATCCAAAATCAAAGCCAGAGTCTAAATGTATAAAGGAATACCAACCAAATCAACAAAACCGATCCAAGAAAATACACAAATCCGAAAATGAAAGCCAATATAAATCCATTCAACCTTAACAAATCACAAAGCAAATAACAAACAACCGAAATCGAAAGCAGTCGTGAATAAGCTACGAAATAGAAACAATTTAAGCGTATAGGTACCGTATGCACTATAAGTTGACGCGGCTCAACGGCGGGAGTTAAGTACATGTCAGGAAACATTTCGTTACCGCGTTTTAAAACCTAGTAATGACATCTAGCGGAATCAATTTAAACTATGTACGTTGGTTAATAAGAACTCTCAAAAATATTTTTCTTATAATTTTGCACAATTTTCTTATTGTAATACCGATTTATTCATAAACATATAAGAACTCTATTCATTTCCGTTCAATAAATATTACTAAGGGGCTTATTAATAAGGCTTACTAAGAACTATTTCTACCATTGTTAAGTAATAGTTAAGGGTGAAAAGTGACAGGTGGTGATAGTATTTCTGATCCATACTTATAATTACGCCTGTAACCCTTGCGGGTAGGCAGAGCATCAACGGATTACTTAATATCGTCTGCGAGGTTATCGCCTATTCTGTGAATTACGATGCACCAAAACGTTTAAAGAAAATCAGCTGGTGAATTTTATGTTTTTATCGCTTTCCCGGTCCTGCGTGGAAAAATACAGATCCATACATTTTTATCTTAATTTTGTAAAAGACATAATAATCCAGATATTCTGACCTTCTGTGTTCGTCCATCGTACCGTCGTCCGTCTTGTAGAATCACGGTGGCGCCACCTAGCTGAATTTAATTTTGCAACATATCTGATTTTCCCACGGAATGATATTTTTTCCGCTGAAAAGTAGCCAATGTCACTCTACAGCCACCGAACTATCCCCATACAATCATGCCATGCCGACGCTCTGTTGCGACGTGAAAGAAGGACAACCTTGCAAATATATTCGATTTTCACACGGAATGAGATGTTTTCCGCGGAAAGTAGCCTATGTCACTCTACAGCCATCGAACTATCCCCATACAAAAATCATGCCATGCCGACGCTCTGTTGCGACGTGAAAGAAGGACAAATAAACAAACAAACAAACACCCTTTCGCATTTATAATATTAGTAAGTATGGATAAACACAACATTTCCTTAATTTTTTTTGGTTTCTTAAACTTAAATATGTGTAGAATGTTTTTCTGATGATGAAGAAGCTTGGTAATTGTTTTGTTTGAGTAATCACATATTACATAAATAAAAATAAATAAATAAATAATAACATAACAACTGTTACTGGACACTATTATCAATTAATTTAAAAAAATTGGGTTTATTGTTAAAAACCTTAGAAATTGAATTTAAAAAAAGGAGCAGAGGTCGCCTAAGACAAGTTTAGCTTAATATGTTATAAATGGCTTAAGGTATCGTCCCCTTTAGGCTTTGCACCCATCTTCCAAACAACCTGTATATGATGGTATATACTATTGTATATATCATGTGAGTTACGAAGTAATCCAGTAACTTTGTCGCCTGAAAGTATGGAGTAATATGCGTCAAATCCAGTAGTTCTGATTTTTTGCAGACTTGTTTATGATGTTGGCCTAATGAATAATCCAAGTTTGTGACCTCGAACGCCGAAAGCAACTTTGTCAAAAATCGAAAAAACCGCGAAAAAACTGTTTTTTTTTTCAAATTTTGGCGATTATTACCCTAAAGGACTAGTTTTTGAAAAAACTTTCTTGTGACGTTTTTAAAGTAAACTAAATTTGCTACAAAATGATACTAAAATTGTCTCTGTAGACCCAATAGTTTCCGAAATTAAGCCTTTCAAAGTTCTTTGATGAGAAAACCATGGCACAGGTTCCTCAACAGAAATTCTTGTCAAATGACAAAAACAATATTCGTTTCATAAAGCTGCTGACAACAAAAATGGGAAATCACAACATTCAAGTAATCCAAGCAGAGGAAGATGCTGATAGGCTCATCATCACTACAGCTGTAACTGCTGCCTCTACCTATGATATAGTGGTAGTCGTTGGTGAGGACATTGACTTGCTGATCATCCTTACTGCGATCTCAAACCAACGTGAAATTGTTTACAATAAATGTGGAAGAGGCAAAGCATCAGATGTCATGTATTCCAGCATCGCTTCTTCAAAATCCTCTTTGAAACCAGAGCTTTTCCTCTTCATCCATGCCTTTAGTGGTTGTGACTCGACATCCTGCTTCTTTGGCTTAGGGAAGAAGCAAATGATGTCCATAGTCGAAAAAAATCCGGACGTTGAAAAGCAAGCTGCGATTTTTCTCGACACCAACTCTACACCTGACGAGATAGCAGCAGCAGGAGAGCGAGTCATAATTGCTCTATACGGAGGCAACCCCAACACCCATAACCTTGACGAGCTGCGGTACCAACTATTCGCCAGGGCTGCGACGAAAACCAGCTTCAATCTAGCCAGGTTACCTCCTACACGAGACTCTGCTCGATTTCACTCCTTGCGGACATACCATCAGGTAAAAATTTGTCCTTACATCAATAATACACATTATATATCATTCATCATTTTCTATTCTCATGTACAATCTTCTTACAGGTACAGGCGTGGTTGGTAGTCACACTGAACCCTCTCTCCTGGGGGTGGATATCCACGCCACAATGCCTCAACCCCAAAATGATGACCAGAGATGCAGTCCCACAACACCTCTTGCGGATGATTTCTTGCGGCTGCACGAAGGGTTGTGGGAACGCGTGCAGCTGCAGAGAGGCAGGATAAAAATGTTCATTAGTCTGCAGGCACTGCAGCGGGGCCTCTTGTGACTATATACCTGATGTTTCAGTAGTAGATATCCCAGAAGGCGACGATCTGTCCGATGTCGAAATAGAGGATGACTTGTGGGCATAAGACCTCGACGATTCATCACCATCCCCTGATGGGGATATGCCATCCCAATACGTCGATCCAGATACGGACGATCCTCAACCGGGACCTTCCAAGAGGGCTAAATTAATTTAATTTTTTGATTTTGAATATTACTCAATTTCCTAACAAATAAATTTATTAACTTTTATTGTACTTATCTTTTCTACTTCATTATTCGTAGCTAAGCTTAAATATCATCGTTCACATTTCTCATTTTATTTTTTAACATCCCATTATAAAAGTACAGGGCTTCGATAGTATAATCAGGGTCAAAATTCATTCAGAACGACAGAATTGCAAAAAATTGCGAAATTCGAAAAAAATTATAAAGTTTGAAAGGCTTAATCTCGGAAACTATTGAGTCTACAGAGACAGTTCTAGTATCATATTGTAGCAAATTTAATCTACTTTAAAAACGTTAAAAGAAATTTTTTTTCAAAAACTAGTCCTTTACGGTTATAATCGCCAAAATTTGAAAAACAAAACCGATTTTTTCACAGTTTATTCGATTTTTGACAAAGTTGCGTTCGGCGCCCGAGGTCACAAACTTGGATTATTAATTGGTAAAAACTATATATAAAACTACTGGATCAAAGATACATCCCCCAGTCCCCGACGGTTCCGCTATTCCTGGCTACAGTGGCGACCATGGTAACGGCAGGGCAGGGGGTGCTAATAATCTCCGGTGGAGGTTCTGTTACCACCTAAGAGGACTCTTTATATTCTAAGATTAAAAAAATTACTTTAAGCATGTACCCCAGTGAACATTTTTGATACCTACGAGGCCAAATTGACACAAATTACGACCAAAATTACCGAATAAAAAGTATACCTTGAGATTATTGGATTAAAATGAAAATTTCAATTTAAATAACTTAGTGGCTTTTGAATTCTCAATAATCAGATCGTTAAATAAGTTGGAGCTTAACAATGCCTAAACAATATGAATTTTAATCCGTCTACCCAAAACCAGGCCAAGAATGTATTTTCTATCAATTTGTTACAAAATGGCGGCTGAATATTACTTAGTATCACAAAGATTTATATTAGAATTGAAACCGCGATCGTCGTTAACTTTGCCAATTAAAGCAAAAACCTTTCGATATTTAAATGTCTATTTTGAGCCTTTGGAAAATTCATGAGTATAAATTTGAAATCAATATTTTATTTATATTCTTTTTTTAACTAAAATCAAGCTCTGCTAGGATTTTTTTTCTGTGCCGAAGCGAAATAATGCCAAGATTTAGTGCTCGTGGACAAATAGGATATACTAAACTAATTGTAACAGGATTTGAACTACCCGCAGGGCCTGATGAAAAAAAATATATAAAAAAAATGAAAATGGTAAAATATAAAAATAGTAAAATAAATACGTATTAGCTGTATTATTCGATTTTTAATGTAATTCTTAAATATGGCATTCGTAAATTGACTATAACGTCCAATTTTTACATTATTTACGAGTAAAATATTTACTGTATTAATACCTAAATTGATTACTCATTTATAAAATCTTTTAGTAGGCTTACTTTGTGACTTTCAGAACGATATGTTGTTAATCGATAGCTCCTTTTAGGCTCTAGTAATGAATAAATAAAAAAGTAAATAAATACATAAAAAACAAAAGTTACAGCCCATATACGTCCCACTCCTGGGCTCAAGCGTCCCGCCATATCTGAAAGGGTTTGAGGGCAAGAAGTGTCCACGGTCCTGTCCCATTACGTGTTGGCGGACTTCAAATGCCTTCGAAATATTTTTTATAACTCAGATGTGCAGGTTTCCTTACGATGTTTTTCTTTAACGCCGAACCCGTAGTAAAACAGCACATAAAATTGCATTCAACAATTTCATTGGTGCCAAAAATTGGTGGTAAAAAAGAGAGATGGTGTGCGTTTTAAATATGTACATAAATATACTAGTCACAAAAATTAAGTGATATAAAAAAAATCTAAATTTTTGGGTGATTTTTAACAAGCTGTAACTCCGAAGACTCGTACAGCAAAATCAAACAAAGCAGATTGTAGCTTCAAGTGTCTTGTTTTTAGATTTGGTCATGAAAATTTAATTTTTTATCATGTTTGGTTCTGGAGTGATCCTGAGGAAACTACCGAAAAAAATTTCCAAGTTTTGCTCGTCTTAAATAAGGTCTACGGGCTTCAAATTTTTTTTTTCATGATTTCACTAAAAGCCTTTTTAGGAAATTTAATTCCCTTTAATTTGACGTAAACAAAAAGCCTGTACATTGATTTACCGCGGAATTATCGTCAATTAAAGCAAAAAAGTTATTTTTAACTTTGATGCGAGTAATAATCAATAGGTTTTGAAAACTGCATGACATTCCCCATGAGGTATCAATTCTTCGAAGCGATAATTTTGACTGAAAAAAAAAAGATAAAAATTCGCATATTTAAGGATATTTGGATAACTTGGTATAACTTTGGATAAAATGGATGAACGAAGGATATCGTCAGTAATTTTTCAACATTAAAGTGTTCCGGAAAATCCGTGAGAAATTTAAAACGCTGTGATTTTTTTCCTTAGTGCCCCGAAGCTTCAAATTTATTGTTTTCGCTAAAAATCACCGTTATGAGCAATTCTTCGATTCTTATTCATTTTTCAAATTCAATTTTAAGACGAGCAAAAATTTTGAAAAACTTTTTTTCGGTAGTTTAGTTTTCAGATCTGGCCATGAAAACAATTCATGGCCAGATCTGAAAACCCGACACTTGGAGCTACAATTTCCTTTGTTTGTTTTTGCTGTACGACCATTTTTCTCGGAGTTACAGCTTGTTGAAAATCACCCTAAAATTTGGATATTTTTTTTATATCCCTTAATTTTTGTGACGAGTGCTTGTACAGAGGAGCACACTATAGCTGTTCAACTAGACCTTTAATTAGCTAATATCAATCTTAATACCAGACAATAGAGTTCGAGGATATTGTTATACTTGATTCGACGGCTGAATAATGTTCACAATAAATTTCGATTTTCAGCACCACTCTGATACTGATTCCCGTTTATTTGAGTTCATATCTCAGCTTTGTTAGTTTTCCGTTGTATTGACATTGAGTTATAGTCGAAATTTATTATCTCGGTACGTCTGTCAAGTCTATTGTAATCCGGATCCTATATTTTATATAAAACCTTAAATGTTGCTTGGTTAAAAATCACTTTTCAAATCTTTAATATCATTTTTAAATACTATTTATAAAACTTCATTTCAAATGAAATAAATTTTAATGAGGTCTTTCTATATTTTGATATCTGTCTGTTAATTGAGCCTTCAAGGGACATTTAATGAGGTTGTCCAATTAGGAAAAAAGCTCTGTAATATATAAAATATTTAAAAATAGCTTTAGCAATTTATCTGACATAAATATTTTTTTTAATATGTTTATGTTCAAATAATACTTTGTCCAACTGTTTTGTAAGCCTAAATGAATAGTTTTCAAAGTCCTATTTACAATTGTTAGGTATTATAAGTATGGTTAGTTTTAGACGTGGTAGAGCACTATTATAGTTAACACGAATAACACGAATGGGTCGGCTCGACTGGGAGCAGAATTTGGCTTAGTTTCGTATGGTGAGTATAGAGAACCGGACACCTTTTTTTACTGGAGACGAGGGATACCATCTTAGTCCTCAAGGATGACAAATCCTGCATTTTCATTATTAATCGAGGATAGCTGTAGATGTATATGGGCTACAATAGACTATGTGCTCGTTTGTCGTTCCTATTCTATAAATAAAAAATACTGTAGTACTTAGTGGCACTAAGTAACCTATGAATTTTGATAATTAATGTTTGCGTCAGTCAACACAATATTGCTGATTTATAGCGTGTTTCAGAAAAGCCGTCTGTTCTACAGTATGGCATTATTCGCCTCATTTTATGTTAGTAAGTCTCCCCTAGGAGGAATTTTGTGTGGAATTTGTCTCATTATTACGGAATAGAGGCTGGCTTTATTTCCACATAAGTTGTTCCATGGAATAAATTAAAGATTATAACATGTAATTCAATTTATGTTTTCTTTAAAAAACGTTACCCCCACATTAGGATTTTCTCCTGCATCGTGGAGGCTGTTTACAAACATAAATTGCACAAGGATAAACAATCTGACCCGGTACAATTATTTGTAGGCCATACAAATACTTGTTCCGTGCGGGATTCGAACCCGCGGTCCCCAGCGCTGGAACTCATTGCTAAGCCACTGCGCCACGGAGCCGTCAAAAATTGACTTCATCATGTTGCAAAAGTATGTAATATAGTATATTATATATTAGTATAGTATGTTATGGGGTTTCATTACCACTTACCATCACGAGAAATGTAGTCAAGCATTCATTCATTCATTATAGCCTATTAACGCCCACAGCTTCCCCATAAATTGCTTTATAAGGGCATTTTTGCAATAGTTGCCACAATTGACCGGCGGGTTGGCAACCGCAGATTTCTTTACGGTAATCAACCCGCCTTTAAGTCAAGCATTGGCTAATAAGTAAAAAAATAGTGTTTTCTTTTTGACATAATAATATAGAGTTGTTATCAATATTGCAGTTATATTATTTTTATTCTGTTTTGTTTTGTGTGTCTATTTAAATCTAATATCATGGATACATATTCCATCCACCCATCGATTACAGCTTACAAAAGTTCACTGCTGAACATAGGCCTCCCCCATATATTGCCTCTTAGGGGGGATTTTGCCATAGTTGCCACTCTTGGCAGGCAGGTTGGCACCCGCAGTTGTTTTTTTATTACTATGAGTTGTTACCAGAATAATGCTGCTGCCTATCACCTGTTTTAATTTCCCTCTGTCGCCTCTTATAGGGGACAGTATGGTGTACACCGCCACTACACGGTAAACGTACATATTATTTAGAAATAATATTAAAAATGTACCGAAATTAGAGATGTTATTATATGTTCGCTATTGCCTTCATTGCTTTTATTACGATCTTGAAAAATATGTAACGGATTCAATTGGCCATTACTTCTTGGTTGGTGTGTACGCCCGGTGTAAGGTGTAATATTTTAAATCTGAGTTCATCAGTAAAATCGATTTCTGATGGTAGCTTACAATGGAATCGTTTTTAGTACTTTTTTTTGTTTAACAGGTGCGATTATATTTAAGTATATACAAAAAATACATTATTCTGAGAGTACAACGCATTTCGCATTTCGCATTTGAGTGCATTTATTCGTAGACAATTTAGGCGACGCAGCAACTTTCGAATCACTGTTAGAAACTATCAACTGTGCAGGAAATATTAAAGCGCCACGATTAATGGCTGCACAACAAATTAAGTGAAGTAAGGCTAGAAGTTTCAACGACACGTTTAATGATAATCAAAATAAATTTTGTGATTACCACATAATTCAACTCTCATAATTATATGTGATGTACTAGGCAGTAATTCGAATCTCTGCCGGACTTCTTGACTTCTTATTTAATTCATCATTAATTTTTTACAGCCCATCAAAATCCCACTACAGTGGAGCTTCCACATAGGTTACCTAATCTGCCTTAGTTGCCACGCTTGGCAGGCGGGTTGCAACCACAGTTTTGTATTATTTTAATTTTTGTCAGGAAGATGCCGACGTATTGAATAAGATAAACTGAATAGTTTCTCTATTTTTTATTAATTACAGATTCTGTTTTAAGAATTACCTCTTTAGCTTAGTATTTGGTTTCACAGTAATTCTCAAGAGGTAACCTGGGATATCTAAGGCTAATCAGAAGATCATAAAGGAACAAATGCATGAAATATATAATATTAAGAAGTAATATGCAATTACATTCGAAACCATGTCTATGAAATTACTTTTAAACATAATTCATATAGTATTAATTCTTCTAACTTCATTACATCAACAATGTATCATCAATAATCAACAATGTTTCAACTTAGGTTGACGATTCCGTGGCGCAGTAGCGAAGCATTGACTTTGGGGCACTAAAGGCCACGGGATCTGAATATAAGTCCTTGTGAAATTTATGTATATAAACTGCCTTCACAAAATAGGAAAAAGTCCTTGCCGTGTAACATATTAATAAAAATAAAACTTTATTCTTAAAACGCTTTAATGTTAATATTATACAATATAGTTAACGGAATACTGGAATTTAATAATACTCAGCAACGACAAAAAAGAACAGAATTCTAATGAGCTCATTCAAATATAGGATACTCATTAAGCAGCTGCTCCGAATTTAATATTTCTGTTCCAAAGAATTGCCGTCTGCATTTTATTACTAAAATATTTGGTACAAGATGTTCTCCTCTTCTTCTTCGCTGGAAGTAGATTCAAATGTTTATTCCGTAATACATTTTGTCATTATTAACGACGCTTATTAAACGAGTTATAAATTTTAATCATAAATTAATTCATTAAAGATTAATCTTGCAATCGTTAAGAAGTGTTAAATCGATAGACATTATTAATAAATAAATTAAACAAAATTAAAATATACGTGCTCCAATTATTATTCAGCGACGAGGTTCGCCATCCATCACGTTCTGTCTCCCGGAGGGGCGAAAAGTGGATTGCGGAGGCCCTTCTGGCTAAGCTGAATGTATGTGGAGCAATGAATGATAAGATGGACGAAGTATGCGAAATGATAAATGATAGAGGAATGGATGTGTTATGTCTAAATGAGACGAAACGAAAGGGAAAGGATGCCACTGCACATGGCATGTATACCGCTTACTGGTCTGGTGTAGACGAGACCGAACGGGAATGCCAGGGAGTCGGTGTCATCCTATCAGAAAGAATGGGTCAATGTGTGAAAGAGTATGAATGTATAAGCCCAAGGCTGCTATGGATACGAAAGAAAGTGGGCTTAAAGAAGTTGTTTGTGCTAGGGGTGTACGCCCCAGACATGTCTAAGCCCACTTATATCCGAGAGCAGTTTTGGGACATGGTATGGATGGTGTTGATGAAATGTAAGGGAAATGAAAATATTATTATGTTAGGAGATTTTAATGGAACGGTTGGGGTGAAGAGGTCTGGATATGATAGAATATTAGTAACGTTTGGCGATGAAAGTGTAAATGAGAATGGTGAAGACCTCCACGCCGTATGTGTGGAAAATAATATTTTTGTGACGAACACTTTCTTTCGCCATAAGAGGATTCACATGTATACATGGGAAATAGGTGATGATGGAAGAATGATAGATTTCATAATTGTGGATGAAAGAATGAGGAGCGCAGTGGTAGATACAAGGGTTTACCGGGAGTCCAACGTAGGGACGGATCATTACTTGGTCTTATGCCAAATTCATGGTCTATTCAGGCATTGACGGCATCGGACATCTGTGTCTGGACCACTGCGTTACAGCGTATAATAATAGAGAGTTTACAGGATGAAGGTGTGAAAGAGAAGTATAAATGTAGAAATATGTATGAATGATTTAGACCTGAAGACTGTATGGAATAATGTTAAGAAAGTTTTGGAGGATGCAGCCACCGAAGTATGTGGTGTAAGTAAGAGAACGAATGAAAGGAAAAATAATACGTTGTGGTGGGATGATGAGTTACGGATCGAAGTTGAGGCAAAGAAGAGAGCATGGCTAGATTTACTGGCAACCAAAGCTGGTAATTATGGCGGTATGAATGATGAGATTACAAGAAAAAAGGCAGACTTTAGACTTATAAATAAGAGAGTAAAAGAAGTTGTTGAAAGGAAAAAGCAAGAAAGAACGGATAAGAATGATAGAAAGATATCTGATAACTTCCAGGCAAATAATAAATGTTCTGAAAACTCGTAAGAACTGCTAGGGGAAATTCAAAACAGCCTAGAATGAATACTATACGAGAAGAGAAGGGCTGTATGCTGTTTGCTTAGCATTGTGGGTAAACTGTATGCTAAGGTGTTAATTGAAAGAGTTGTGGAAGAAACTGATGGAGAAATTTGGGATGTGCAAGCTGGATTTAGAAAGGGAATGGGGTGTACGGATCAAGTATTTTCCATGCGCATGATTGCGGAGAAGTTTTGACCAAAAATCAGAAAGTTTTTTGTGCGTTCGTGGACTTGGAAAAGGCTTATGATAGAGTGGACAGGAATGTGTTATGGCAAACACTGAACTTAATTGGTTTGAGCGCTGGTTTGATACAGGCATTGAGGTCTCTTTATAAGGACTCTAGTGCTTGTGTCAGGATCAACGGGGTCTACTCGGACTGGTTTAGCATCCAAAAAGGTGTCAGACAGGGCTGTGTAGCTTCCCCGTGGCTGTTTAACCTATTTATGGACAGTTGTTTGTAAACTTTGAAAGTTGAAGAATGTGGGTTGGGAATGGGTGAGTTAACCGTCAAATGCCTTTTGTACGCCGATGATCAAGTCATATTTGCATCGTTGGCGGCCGATTTGCAAATGATGGTTACTTTATTGAACTGGTCATTAAAAGAAAGGGGTATGATAGTGAACGCAACTAAGACGAAAGTGATGGTTTTTGAAAGAGAAGAAAGTAAAACGTAATGTGAAATAAGAATAGAAGGGGAGTTGATTGAACAAGTGGATGAGTTTGTATATTTGGGATGTTTATTTAGCAGGGATGGTAGATATGATAAGGATATAGAACGACGAGTGAACGCAGGAAATAGAGTGAATGGGGCTCTACACGCTATTGTGAAGAGTCAGAATGTGTCAAAAAAGGCACGTTTGGCAATTCATAATGCTGTGTTAGTCCCTACTTTAATGTATGGTAGTGAAAGTTGGGTCTGGCAGAAGAAGCATGAGATAAGAATAAATGCTGTAGAAATGTGGTCATTAAGGAGTATGCTAGGGCTGAATCTGAATGACAGGGTGAGAAATAGTGTGATGAGAGAAAAGTGTGATTTGCAAGATGACGTTGTGACCAGGATTAAGAAAGGAATGCTTCGGTGGTTTGGTCATGTAGAAAAAATGAACGAAGAAAGAGTGACAAAGCAAATTTATGCTGCAGAAGTGAACGACAGAGTCGGAAAGTGACGCCCTGGATGAAGGTTTATCGACGAAATTGGCGATATATTGAAAATGTGCCAGATTAGGAGTACCCTTAACCGACGAGCGTGTGTGCGTAGATATATGGATGTAAAGGAAGCGAGAGAGGTGTGCCAGGATCGTGCCAAATGGAAGTCCGTAGTCTCTGCCTTCCCCTCTTGGTGACAGGCGTGAGTGTTTATGTTGTGCTCCAATTATATTAAAATCACTACACAAACACCAATGCATTAATTCAATGCAAAGAAATAGAATGTCTTTTAAAACGAATTCTTTTATATATTTTAAATAATATTTTAAAGATCTTTTCTTTACTTATGAAATTGCCGTTCTGCAGTAATGGCCATTTCAAATCAAAAAAAAATTTGTGTGGGTAAGAATTCCTATTTGAAATTAATTTTATTTTAAAACCATGGAATTATTTTTCAAAATTAGTTATTTGTTTATTATTGACCATTTTCATCGCATTTGAATCTTTTTCGTCATCATGGATACGGTACAAATTCGAGTAGTTATGGAATATGAGAACCGTCGTGGCAGCAACGCGGCACAAGCGGCACGCAACATCAACGACGTTTACGGAGCGAATACTACAAACGGACGCACCACCTGTTATTGGTTTGCTCGCTTCCCTTCTTGAAATTTCGACCTGAAAATTGAACCCCGTGGTCGTCCGAAAACTTTGGTCGATAATGACGAATTAATGGCGATTGAGGAAGCTGATGATACTCATTCTACGGCTGAATAAAACAATATAGGCCCATTTGCGTCAAATTGGCAAGGTAAAAAAGCTTGACAAATGGGTGCCCCACGAACTCAATGATCGCCGGCGCGAAGTACGCGTCGAGACGTGCCTTGCACTACTCAACATGCACACAAACGAAGGAATTTTGAACCGCATTGTTACCTGCGAAGAAAAATGGATTCTGTTTTACAATCGCAAGCGCTCAGCAAGTTGGTTGGATCCTGGTTCAGCTAAATGCTTCTACTTTTTATAGAATTTTGGCGGGAAAAAAATTCAATACCCAGTACAGTCAGTCTAAAATGCCTTTGAAGAATTTTTTGCCTCCCGTCCAGCTGATTTCTTCAAGAAGGGCATCAATAAACTACCACTGCGTTGGTAAAGATGCATCGATTGCATGGGCGACTTTGATTAATAGAACTAAAAAATGTAGAAAAGAAAATACGTTAACGTATTTCATAAACAGCGGCAATTTCGTAAGTAAAGACCTATTATTAAAATAAGTAAACTGTCTAATTAATTATGGAAATACAAGAATGAAATAAACAAAAAAATAAAATTTAATATTTTATGAAGATTATAATAACAAGACAAAATATTGGTGTTAATGGTAAAAATAAATCATATTCTGATAAAACTAACAATATTATTGTAAGATTATATTCTATTTTTAAATTAAACACAAAAAAAGTAGTAATAATAGTGGTTTTAAAATCCACCTTAAATTGTACTATCCAGTCAAAACATGTAACACATTAGAAAGGAATTTATTTATTATTCTTTTTCGATTACACAATAATAGAAACAATTAAAGAATATTACTTTTTTCGTTTAAAATACTACTAATAAAAATATCATGCAAGTTCCTCGTAGCAAAATTCAAGTTTTTACGATATCACACACAAATATAACTTAAACACCTTTTGCATTTATTTCAACAAAACAAGGTATTGTGTGAAACAGATTGAATTATTTATATAATATTGCCAATATATTTATTTTCAAATGTTGCAGAATATCGAATTTGTATCGCGTTCCTAAAAGTAATTCATTTTTTTCCATAAATTAGGAGAACTTTTAAATGCTTTATACCTAAACAATAGACTTAAAAATTATACTATACTATACTATACTACCGGAATGTTGAAATTTTAATGAGTGATAATATATCAAGAGAACAGAGAACTCTATTTAAAAACTACAATACGACCTTACATATAAAAACGACCATAAGAATGTCTTCCTGCATACTCAATAATAGCGAGTAATGTATTCGGCGAATAATAGTCGGCGCATGCTGATGTATATCACTTGCGTCTATCAGATCATAAAACGGCTCAAACATTATCTATTACTGTAAAAGAAATTCGAATACCATCATTTTATTTTGAATATAGACGAGACTATAATTCAGACAAAGTTTAAGTTTTTACCATATCACACCAAAATATAGCTCAAATATTATTTGTATATGTGTTTATTTGTAACAAAAGGTACATTAAAAATAAAAATAAATAAATGTAAAGCAGTATAGGTATTATTACGTAATATATAAAAAAAACATAGGCATTAACACATTTTTCTTTAATATAATGGTACATAATGATCCATTGACAATTGCAGAATTATCTATTAAATACTACATATTTATTCTCTTTTATATCTTCTAATATATAAAACTTAATGTTTGTTTGTTCGTGTTTTATGCCCTGCCATACCGTTCAACAGACTGCGGTAAAACTTTGTCAACTTATTGCTTGCACTTGCGCGAAGGTTATAGGCGTAGTACAATTAACTTACAGCAGGTGGCGCGCGTGTCGTAGTAACATATTTATTTGAAAGTTATTTATTATTGAACTTCAATGAATTTATTTATTTATTTTATATAGTATTAATAGTCCTAATTAAACTATATAATCAAACTCTTCCAAATTTAAAACAATATTTCCACAATTATTTCGTCTTTTGCGGCAGCAACTCGTTGGGTACCCGCTATTATATTTAAAAATTATTTGTCAAATTGTTTGTCCGCGATCCTGCGACTAAACCACTGAACTGATTTCAATGAAATTTTGCACGCTGTGTGCAGTTTAGTCCCGATAAGTGACCCTAAATATTTTTTTATTGCGAATTTAAAGATTTTTATAGGAAGGGTCGTCGGAAAAGGCAGAACAACGTCTGCCTGTCCAGCTAGTATTAATATATTAAACAATATTAGTAATTACTGGCCAGTGACGTTAATCCCAACAATATTTAATAATTTTTTTGAAAACAATTTGATTTGAAAATAATATTTCTACTACTTTAACTTGTTTTTATGTAATTAAATTAATGACTGAGACTTTAAATAATAAAGAACCTAACACTGTAATATTTCTGGACATGAGTAAAGCTTTCGATGTTGTAAAAATGATATAACTTACTAGACAACCTTTATAATATAGTATTAGAGGAAATGCACAACAACGAATTAAAACTATTAACGGAAAAAAAACAATGTACAGAAATAAATAACAAGAAAAAGAAGAAGTAAAGAAGACATCTCAAAATGGAAATATTAAATGTGGAGTACCTCAAGGAAGTCCCCTTTAGTTTTTGGTCTACATTAATAATTTACCAAATGAATTTATTTACTGATGACATCGCAATTCTCATTAAATGCTAAAATATCAGCCTACAAAAGTGAAATGAATACTTACTTCGTGGCGTCATACTGTTTTTAAATAAAAATAATTTAGAATAAAACTTAACATGGAACAATATATAAAATTAAAAACCATTAAAAGCAAAATAAAACCGCTAAATATGAAATATGAAAATGAAGAAGTTGACAAGTTACATTGTTAGGCATCAAAGACAATAAATAAGCAAGCGCATAAAAATAATATGATGCACAAAATTTGATAAATTTCTTTACGCGCAACACCTAAGTCAGACTGTTTCAAAAGTGCAATAGAAAGTGCATATATAATATATGCAGCGTCATTAATAATGTCCTCCAGACCGAATTTCGGTCACGGCGGCCAGCCTCAATGTATGCGCAAGTACAGGTGCACTCTCTATTCCATCACTCTCATAGTCCGATGGGACGGTAAACCGGCACGACCGGAGAGAGATCAGGCGCAGGACCAACGGCTTAACGTGCTTTCCGAGGCACGGGGGTGAGACACCGCCAACTTCCTGACTCCGGGCAGCTACTTAGAATTTCTTGATGGAAAAGCTCAATAACTGTTTTTTTTTTTGCCCGACCTGGGATTCGAACCCAGGACCTCATGATCAGCAGTCGCACTACTACAACCACTAGACTAACGAGGCAGTCAAGCGTCATTATTGAACTAGGATACATATGTAGACCGAGTCCCTTATGAATAGTCCACTAAAAGAGGCCCAATAGTACTCATAGGTTTAAGTGAATAATCCATTTAACTTAAAAAAAATATTTGTGCTACTTTCGAAACAGGGCCAATTGATAGCTATAAACCATTATTTAAAAAGTTTTACCTCCTACCGTTAATGTACATAAAACAATATATCGTTCGATAATATCTAGTGTAACTGATTGATTTTGTAACTGATATTTATTTTAATTATAAACTATCTTAATTTCTTGCTTGTTTGTCATTCATAATAAAAAAGCGACATCGTAGACTTGTTCGTACCTATTATGTGAGCAATTTTGTCCTTGTTAGGTTTTATTTTTAACTTTCTTTTTATTTCCTGCTAACGGGGCATTCTATCTTAGTCCTCAAGGGTGACAACGAATCTGCATTTTGATTCTTAATCGAGGATAAATGTAGGTTTATATGGGCCACTGTATTCATGCTCATTTGTCACCCTTAATTCTATAAATAAAGTTCTCATAGGTGACATCACATCTGTGGCCTTCTTTGTTTGAAGTTGGACGCAGGTGTATAATATGGGTATTGGCTAGTTTGTCACCCTGATATATAAAAAGCTGTAACCTTTTGATAAAATGAGAATATATCGGCCTTTTGTGTTTCGCAAAGAACTGAAGTTACTGGACTCGTTAAATTATCACGTATCATTAGATGCTCGAAAATTGTAAAGTATGAAAGAAGTGTGTATACAATGAAACCTCTTCAATTACTTATAGTACAATGGTCAGATTCAATTCGAATTCGTTTCATATTTTAGCATCGATAAACGGCATAAAATAATGATTAATGAAAAACATGTATTTTATTGTTGTTCGTACTTAGTATAGTGTATATTTTTTATATAAAACAGAAATGACAAACAAAATTACAGTCCACTTGATGATAAGTGGCTACTGCCGTTCATGGACACATGCAGAAAACCTTGAGGTTTGCTTTATTTGAACAAAAATGGCTAAAGATGCGTTGTCGTCTTTGAGGAATAAGATGGAATGCCTCAGCTTGTAATTATATTGGATGTCTATACCCATTAGATTGGAACACAGCAGTGCATGCAATGCTATTTAGTGGCAGAAATTGATATGAGTGTGGCTCCAAAGCAGAAAAGGGGTCTTATCACTTAGTGAAATAAAAAATAAATGTTCCGGGGCTGGATGTTTGTCCTTGTAAAATTTATATATTATGTAAACTGTCTCCACGATAATAGAGGAAATCCTAACGTTGGTGTAACGTTTTACATAAGATATAAAAAGATAGTCATGAAAGAAAGAACCAGAGAGCCTTTTTAGTAGTAACGGATACTTAGGTACATGTTTTGATTATTCTTCATAGCAAACTTTTAAAAATAAGATCACAAAGCCTTAATGACTAATGGCACTATCCAGAAACCAATCAACCATGGGTACGGTGGGAATTAGTGGTAGGTGTAATTAAATAAATTAGTTAAAGTATCAAAGCTCATGTACGATGGCGCTGATGAGTAGGTTTCTATGGGCCTCAATATCTACATACCGTCAGGTAGAATTGTATAAAATGAAATGCCTCGTTATCGGTAAAAAAGGTCGCCGGTTCTCGCTACACCATACGAAACACAATAGCATTGTGTTCCTGTTTTACGCTGCTATTATGTGCGAGTGTGGCTATTCCCCGGTTGAGCTGACCCTTCCGTGCTGCAGTCATATAGTTGTTTACCACGTTAAAAAATGTATACGACTTATATATCGTGGCCAGTTGTAAAAAAAGTATTTACAAATGTTTTCTTTATTTTGTTATTCAATTGTTTACAGTTATTATCACATCTTAGCTTACATTAACAATTCTTGGTGGGATGCGATGTATAAATAGGTACCTTATTTTCGTCAACAACTATATTATATATATATTTATATATTTTTTACTAGTGGAGCTTCAACACAATATTAAAAATGTTCAATTAATTTAAAAAAAAACTACTAATAATTATTTGATTTTCAGTCGGTGTTTTACATTTGAAGGTGGCTAGTTGGCCTATTTTCTCACTTTTTTGATAACAAAATGATAGTCACTTTGTAGTAATTTGCGTCGTATGTTTTATAATATTTCTTCTTTTATAGAAGAGCAATAAAACATGCGATGCAATGTAATTTAAAGTGACCATTATTTTGATGTCAACGATAATAGCTAACAGGCAAACATATCGTAGAATTTACCACATCATGAAGTAGTTGACCAATTTGGTGAAATGGTAGAATTTCATGAAATATTACACTATATTATATGATATAGGCAATAGATTAAATCATAACTAGAGATCGTTTCACGATAATAAAAACTAATCATACGGCTATTTTCTTTTCTTATTATCTTCAATCATTCTATGGTTTTATTATAAAATAGTTTTATTATTCACCGAAAGCGGTGCTGTTATCGCATTTTTAAAAAGTCCACATTACTTTATGCCTAATATATAAATGTATGTATTAATACGTGAAAATATAATTTTGTACCTATTTTAAAGCATACTGTGTTATCGGAGAAGTGTCAGATTTGGTACAGTTAAAGTTTATATGGATATTACAAATATATTAAATAAAACAAAATAAATAATAAATTTTATTCTTATAAAAATGTATTAGCAAATACAATAATGTGTTAAAATCTTTTCAGGAACATATTAATGCAGTTGAAGAAGTTTTGTGTTTTGCCGATTTAAAGGTTAGTACAGCAAATAAGTAATTAGTTATCACAATTTCAAATTTTCTCTCTACAACGCACTGTATAACCACAAAAAACTCGTAAAAGACTGACGATTTAACCGTAGTAGTGGTTTAATCCATCATCAAGCCAGAAAGATCTTAAGATATGTAGATGGCGGTAATAATCTCTTTATGATAGGCGTAAAATACCTTGGCCGTAGAGCAGCAGTGTCAAAAGTGCGAGACATCTGTTAATACAATCATCAATCCATCTGCCAAGCGTGACGATCAAGGTATCCCCTCTACAACGAAAAAGTCCAATGTCTAGCAGAGGATGTCTAAGGGCTTTTGAAGAAGAAGATGAAAATGTATTAGTTAAGTTTCATCATCATCAGTCCTCTTAACTTACCGTTACAACCTACTAAGGTCCACTGCTGAATATAAGCCTATCCCATAGATTCCCTCATAGAGGGTGAATGTGATTATTTGCCATAGTTGCCACGCTTGGCAAGCGGTTTTCACTTTTAGTCGTTATTAGGAAGACGCTGCTGCCTATTTCCTGATTTGTTTCCCTCTGTAGCCTCTTACGATACCCAGGGGATGATATGGGGTTATTTTCTAGGAAGTGACTATCATTTTGATGTCAACAAAGTAAGGGAATAGTTGAGATGGTCATTTGCTACCTGTATTATGGTTATTTAACCATATAATTCACTCCATTATACGGCTACTCAAATAGATGTCACTTATGCGATAGTTGCGATGAACCCATTGCCGGTAGGTTGCTGAAAAGAAAGGCTATTTTATTTTCGAAATATTAATGAGAGGAAAACAACCAGCATAGTAAAATTAATTTTAAATGAGCAAAAATACATGTAATTTACAACAGTTCTCGCGGTGATAGATGCCAAAAAGAGAAAAGGAAACAGTGTTGTTACAGTGATTTTATTAACTATCAACGCCTTAGACTCGAAATTCTTTTCTCTATATGGACATAAATGAAAATAGGTCTTTACCTATAAAATTTCCGTTCTGCAGTCCTGGCCATTTAAAATCAAAATAATTTATGTTTGGCTAGGAATTCTAACTTAAAATTAATTTTATTAAAAAAAATTGAATTCTTTTTTCTAAATTAGTTATTTGTTGATTTATTAGCGTTATTTTTCATCGCATTTCAATATTTTTCGTCATCATGGATACGTTAAAAATTCGAGTAATTATGGAATATGAGTACCATCGTGGCAGCAATGCGGCACAAGCAGCACGCAACAACAACGACGTTTACGGAGCGCATGCTACAAACGAATACACCACTGTTCTTGGTTTTCCCGCTTCTGTTCTGGAAATTTCGACCTCAAAAGTGAATCCCGTGGTCGTCCGAAAACTTTAGTCGACAATGACGAATTAAATGTGATTGTGAAAGCTAATGATACTCAATCTAGCAGCAGGTTTCAACGTTAGCATCAAAACAATATTGGTCCATTTGCGTCAAATTGTCAAGATAAAAATGCTTGACAAATGGGTGCCCCACGAACTCAATGATCACCAGCGGGAAGTACACATAACAGGCACACAAACGAAGCAATTTTGATTCACTCGCAAGCGTTCAGCAAGTTGGTTAGGTCCTGGTTCAGCACCTAAACAATGCCCTAAACGAAAACTACCCCTAGAAAAGTGATGTTCACTATTTGGTGGTCTAGCGCCGGTGTGATTCATCACAGCTTCTTACCAAACGGGATAAGCATTACTGCAGATGTGTACTGTGAAGAACTGAACACAATGATGGAGAAGCTCGCACGTCTCCAACCAGCTTTGGTCAATCGCTCGTCCCCGCTGCTCCTGCACGACAACGCGCGACCTCATACTGCACAACAGACCGTCTCCAAGTTACAAGAGTTGGGGTTGGAAGCTCTCCATCATCCACCGTACTCATCAGACCTTAAGCCTACAGACATCTACTTTTTCCAGAATTTGGATAACTTTTTGGCGGGAAAAAATCAATAACCGAGAGGTAGTACAAAATGCCTTTAAAGAATTTGTTGCCTCCCGTCCAACTGATTTTTTTGAAGAAGGGCATTGATAAACTGCCACTGCGTTGGCAAAAATGCATCGATTTCATACGTGATTATTTTAAATAATACAAATAAAAAATACACGAAAAAAATACGTTAACTTTTTTCATAAAAAACGACAATTTCATAGGTAAAGACCTAATAATATAAAGACTGGGTTTCACTTTAATTTCTCCACTAAGAATTTTATCCACCTGAAAAACCGCCAGCATTAATCTATCCGTATAATTCTCTTTTTAATGAAGACAATTACCTAACATCATATTACTTACTATCCAAAGTTCTAAATTTAATTACGGTGCCTAGCGAACCGAGGAAACACGTGCAAATTACTAGTTCGTTGGATCGATTTCAATATTGGAAGGTTAGGTTAAGTTGAAACTAATAGCCCTTCATAGGTGTAAAGCTAATGATAAGGTTACATAGTATATGTTCACATAATGATTTCTTACATATACGCTAACACCTACACATTGAATAAAACTAATCTTACGGATTTAATCGTATTTAAGTTAAATTTATTTTTACCTCATTTCAGTTCCCGACGTTTCGGTTACTTAAACGTTGGGGATTTAAAAAAAATGGGCCATGGGTCTTGTAAAGCATCCGCAACGTGGGGAATTTAAAAATAAGTTAAAATTGAATTTAATAAGAATCGTAAAATTATTTTATTCATTGATTAATATAGATTTCTTGAGCTAAATCTAAATAAAGGTATCATAAGTATGTGTAACATTTTAGGTTGTAGTACTTATTTTCTTTTCTGGTTAGGTCCATCTTTTTGCCGCCAAATAGCAGTGCTTGCACAGGTAGTTGCTTACGATAATTATCACTTCAGCATGAATGGTTAGGCTTAAATTGGGAAGATAAATGCTCTCAAACCATCATATGTTAACAACATAATACTACTGCGTTTCGTGTGGTAAATGTAGAGAACTTGAGGCCTTTTTTACTAGTACCACATCATTCCATCATATTCTATGTAGGTGTTTATGGGCCACTAAATCCACTTACTGTCAGATAGTGTGCGCTCGTTTGACATCCTTTCTTGTTTAAAAAGTGTTTTATAATTCAAGGCTACATTACCACTTATCATCTTGTGGGATGGTAATCAAGCATTTTTTTGTGGAAAAAATATACAACATTGACAAATATGCACTGAAGGTGTGAAAAAATGCAACAAAAATGTTTTCATAGCGTGTTACAGTCAATTTCCATGTTGGCATGTTGGTAGTATAAGTTCCATTATGACATTTGGAGTAAAGCCAAATGCACCTTGTTAAACTTTTCTTTACGTTTTAAAAACAATAAAGGTTGAATACGATTCTTTTAGTGCTATACAGTCGATGTATACGGTGAAAAATTATCATAGTTGTCATTACAGCCCCACATAAGTCTACTGCTGTACATAATTCTCCGCTAAGGTATTCCAGAAAACACAACCCTGAGCCTCTAGCATCCTGGACTTTGTACATGTCTTAGATCGAAGTCACTTCATTCCACACTCCGCATACTGTTACGTGGCTGTCACTTACCAGTATGATATATCACAGAATATTTTTTCCAAATCAGTTGTCCGTCCTTTGAGCTCTATTACTGATCCATTGCCACATAAGCTTACTAAGCCGTTGGGTAATATAGGCAACTCTGGATCGTTACAGGTTTCATCAAAACATTTTTTTAATATATATTTCTTTTGATAACAACAAGACGTGAACTTACATTACTATTTATGTTAGTGTAGTAATATATTATGACCTGTGCGGAGAGAAAATATATCAATTTTTTTAAAGGACTAATGGTAATAAGCATGCACAAAGTCAACCTGATCATAAGTGTATACTCTGGCTTATAACCTTTCATCAACTGAAGACTAAGATAGATTTTTTTCATAGAATATGAGTGACGAACGCACATAGTCCACCTGATGGTAACTGGATGCTGTGGCCCATAGACATCTACATATTATATCTTCAATTAAGAATCAAAATGCCGATGCGTTGTCGCCCTTGAGTAAAGTAAAGTAAAAGTAAAGTTACAGCCTATATACGTCCCACTGCTGGGCACAGGCCTTCTCTAATTTCTGAGAGGGTTTTAGGACAAGGAAATGTCCGCCGCGCTGCCCCAATGCGTGATGGCGAACTTCACATGTCTTTGAAATATTTTTTTTTGATTTCTCAGACATGCAGGTTTCCTCACGATGTTTTCCTTCACCGCCGAGCACGTGGTAAGTCAGCACTTAAAATTGCATTTAACAATTTCATTGGTGCCGGCGCGGATCGAACCCGGGTTGCTCGCGTACTGTGAAACTTACAGCGAGCGCTAACCTTCTAAGCTACCACGGCTCTTCTGATTAATGAGATGGAATGAGATGGAATGAGATGGAATGCCTCATTTCCAGTAATAAGGGTCTCCGGCTATCTTCACTCGCCATTCGAAACAGCAGTATTAAGCTACTATTTTACACTGATATTCTGTGAGAGTATGGTCTTTCTATATAGCAGCAGCGTGGCTCTACCACGTATAATGTCGCATTAACAGTAAAAATTTTGAACGTATTGTCACATACTTAAATTACTGGCTCGTTGATCCAGTGGTCGTAAACGCGATTGCTGATCGATTTTTCTTTCAAGAAATTCAAAGTTGTTACCGAGAATTTCTTGACTACTTGAGATATTATATATTTTTATGTTATAAATTTAAATATATTCATTATTATTTTAGTGCAAATGTACACAAAATTGTTGTTTATGTTTATCAAAATTATACAATGTATCTTTGGACTCTAGTGCATACGTCTTTGACAAGAAACTGTGTGTACATGCTCCTAGCTGCTTATTTACGGCCGATGAATTTACATTTACAATACTTTATAAAACTTTATTTCGCTATACATCAATATGAACAACAGCTGGCATTTGTCATCAAAACTAAACGGAGAAATAATGCTTGATCGACAGAAGATTTGTAATTGTCAATCAACGTTGCTGTCGTATAGTTAGAGTAGTAAATCTTTTGGACTAGGTTTTATTACAGTCTCGTGCCAATAGTTTCACTCTAAATTTTTACATGATTAGGCCTTGCTGCAACTGTATTACGGCTATGGCCCACGCCCAACTTTGGTGTAATAGGAACGGGATTCCTGTATATTTTTTTATTAAATTATGGGGACAAACGAGCACACATTATATTAAGCTGCTATTTTACGCTGTTATTAATGCTGACATTAATGGTTATGGTGCTATAACTATAATATTGCTGCAGCGTGGCTCTACTAAATATAAAAATACATATACATATTTACTTACATACATTCTTATTATAAAGCAATTATACGCCCATAACGTGCGGATGAGTTTGCAAATTGAAGGATGATGTTTTCCTTATGGATCCCATCATCAGATATATTGATGACCATGCATCAAACTCTGCAATCTGCACGACATATGGCGAATTATTATTTACCACGTCTAAAAAGAAATCGAATATTTCTTTTCAGTTTTTAGCTTTTTTTAAAGTTTATTTATATATGCGTTACGAACAAGTACACATTTCACTTGATGTTAAGTGAATGGTGTGGCCTATACACACCTACACCTATCCTCATTTGAGATTCTAAATGCAGATGAGTTGTCATCCCTATGGACAAAGATTGAATGCCTCGTTAACAGTAAGAGAGAATCCGTTACTCGCCACTTACCATACGAAACACAACAACATATTATTAATCCTGCTTTTAATATTGATTATTGGGAAAACATGGCCCTTTCAGGTCGAGCCGACCCTTTTGTGCTACAACCAAACTACAGCAGGCAGCGTAGTTCTACGTAAATAAGACAATTAGACGGAAAACCGTTTAGTAGCGATGATACAACATCTTTATCGTCTCGTGGGTGTACACAAAAATCATTGAAACGATTAAAAAATCCACTGCTGCATTACTTTACTGCAGTAATAGAGTTCGACACGCTTTCAACTTTTCGTAAAAGTTGTAATAGCTTTTGGAGTATGCGCTGCAACTCGTAGATTGTTTGTAACGAGTTCAATTACATGTAGATGTGACTATATTTTGTTTTAATTTAAATGTATAAAAGCGACCACGTAGTGGCGGTGTAGCAGTGAAGTTGGCTATGCTCTAATACATTCCCGTTATGAGAGAAGGTCCATACCCCACAAGGGGACAAACTGCTTGAAAATGATATGATTTGACAAAGAAAGGTTTATTCTGTGGTAGCATTACAGTCGCATAATACTATCTGTGGCTTGACTGATAAAGGCTGAGGCTCTTGTCTATACCGTGTTAAAACAGCCGAATAAAGCTATCGTGTTATTAGATGTGGTATTAGAGTAATCAGCCAGAAATACACGTGGTGCAGCCAAGTTGCAGGTCCAATATGGTTGTAGAACGAACGGGTTGGATCGACCGGGGAAGGACCACGCTCTGGCAAAATACAAGCGTAAAATAGTAAAGCATCTGCATTTTGATTCTTAGTCGAAGACATAATATGTAAATGTCTATGAGCCAAAGCATCAACTCATCACCATACACTATAGACATAGACCATAGACTATGCGCTCCTTTGTCATCCTTTTTATATAAAATAAAACTTCGTTTACTGGCAAAGAGGCAATATTATATTAAAAGAAATATCAAAACACACCTTCGACACTGCTCCTCGATGTCGATCAAAGTATTTTACGTCTGGTGTAAACGAGGTGGTTATACCACGGAAGCTATGAGAATCATCGGAAGCTATGAGAATTTTCTGGCTTTTGTCATAGACGAAATGAGGTGGTGACATACTGCCGAATGGAATCCCGGGTCGGGCAAAAAAAATCAGTTATTGAGTTTTTCTGTCGAGAAATTCTCAGTGGCAGCCTGAAGTCATCTCTGTCCGATCGTATTGGATTGCCTTTACACTCGAGCTCTTTGTCTTTCCTGCGCAGATCGACAGTTTCCGTTGAGACTGGCCAACATAACCGAAATTCAGTCAGGACGACATTATTATTAAAATTTCGAGAAAAATAAATAAAAGTGTAATTTTTTTAGTCAGTAATTAAGAATTCAAAAGGTACCACATCCGTTTCTCATACATCGTAGTACACCCATTCAGCTGTGCTCACTGTGACCCATATACCAGTGATTACGCATTCATCTCGCTGCAGCAATTGTGACAGACAGGGTTTGCACTCTATGACGGTTGAACTATTAATGCACGAATAAATTTGCCTTACCGAGCTTGTAATCCCGTAGACGTAGGAGAATATTCAATTTTAAAGGAATTTCTCTGAATGACAGCAATAAAAAGTATATTTTTATAAAGCAACTATTTTTAACCCCGACGAAAACAGAGGGGTGTTATATGTTTGTTGTATATGTATATGTGTAAATCTGTGTATTGTGTGTCTGTCTATGGCATCATAGCTCCTGAAAGAATGAATCGATTTTGATTAAGTTTTTGTTTGAAAAGTGCCTTGATTGAGTGTTCTTAGCAATGTTTCAAGAAAATCTGTTCTGCCGTTTGAAGATCATCAGCTTTTTTTGTTTCGTGGGTTTTGATTTTTTTTTCATTTTAGTTTTTAGTTTACGCAATGTGAGATAGAGATTTAACCACACAAACAAATATTTTTAAAATTTTGCCCATTTGAAATGAAAAGTAAATTAATAGCCGTCGTCCTACTGCTTCGCAAAAGCCTTCTCTAATTTTGTGAAGGTTTTGGAGGGGGTAGAAATCCGTCGCTTTAATGCATGTTGGTGGACTTGATATGTTCTCGAAATATTTTTTTTAATTTCTCAGACATGATGTAGGTTTTCTCACGATGTTCACAAACTTCATCATCGAGTACTTGATAAATCGGCATTTTAAATTTATTTTACATAGGTACTACAAAATTGTGTACCCTTGACCTACTCAAATTCTAGTGAAACATACCAAAAATTTGGTGCTTGCGCTTTTTGACTGATATTTATTGTATTTTTTTTTAAATACCGTATCTGTATTTAAAAATTAATTGCCGTGCGTTAGTCTTGTAAAAACTCGAAAATAGCTTGACCGATTTTGATGAAATTTTTTGCTGTGTTTAAATGGGTCCTTGGATGGATTTGACTCACAATCGGACCCGTTATGTAGCGCTGTTGTCGAGATATGTCCCGTGCGAAGTCGGGGCGGATCGCTAGTTTTTAATAAATTTTTCACTTTTTCAGTACAGTGCTCAGTAACGCAAGATTTTCTTCACTCAGCTCTGTACTCAGCAACGCAGTAACTCAGAGTTTGATAACGGCGCAAGGGGCCGATGGTTTAACATTATACGACAACATTAACATTAATAAAATAATGTTTAAGAAAGAGTAACCTATTTCCACTATACTCTTTCACTTCACTCGCTGTAAACCCGCTGTACCAGCCCTATACAATAATTAAGGTGGTCAACAGTGGGTTCTAATGACGTGAAACAAGTATTTGTATGAATTCAAATAAATGTGTCAGGTCTGGGTGTGTGTGCGTGTCCAGTTTATGTATGCAAAATGTACTGGAGAGATGCCTAGGATGGGGGCAATCACTTTAATTTTATAAACGACCCGTTTAAGTAATTAAAATAATTCATTCCTATTTGTTATCATTGTTCAATACATTGAGCACATACATTATTAAGTAAATTTATTTGTATTAATTAATGCCTAAAAAAGATAAATATTTAAAAAAATCCTTTATTATCCTGTATTATCAAATAATAATATATAAGATAATAATAGTAAATATTACTAATATTATCTAAAATATGTAAGATAATATTAGTAATATTTATTTATAACAATAAGGAAAAAATGTGTTTATATCCTCTTCCATTTTGAACTTGGCTATAGCAAGTACGTTGTAAAGTGCAATTAATTAATAAATCCAATTTTACTGGTTCAAATAATTCTTAGCGTGTTTTATTTAACAATCATAATTCATTCCTATTTGTTTCATTTACCGATCGGTGAATACTGTAAATATATTGCATCAGTGGAATATTCTGAATGATTGCGTTCGGATTTTACAATTTCGCTATGGCAGAGCACAAGTACTCTATTGTATTAAATAAATGAAGTTTCGGAGCAAAATGACATTTGTATATCTTATTGTTTGCAGAAACGTAACGTAAATTCGAGTACTTCAATTTATTCAAAATTGAGCTCTCAATCGTTAAGCAAATCTAATTAAGATATCAGTTGACTTCATTGCAATTCCAACAAATTCGACTTAACGTAATTGTCTAGACTTCTTCAGTCCGTCGTACGCTAGGCTTAAGCCGTACTCAAGCTATAAGTTCCCTTATTACCTGCCTGAGCTCTGTTCCATTACATAATAAGTACTTGTTCAGGCCGACTCAGATTGCGAACCATTGTTAATACCTACTATAAATAGTCATATCTTCGTAGAGAATAATAGCCTTGTAATTTAGTTTGTCATTAGTGGCCCGTCCCACTGGTCCGGATAGAATTAAAATTTTATCTGTGGATTTCGCAAAATTATCTTTGATAATTATCCATCTCTACTACTTATTTACTAGTTCTGTAACTGTGCCGTGCCGTGTAATAGCGGTGTAAGAATATCCACTACCCCACATCATCCCGTGGGTGTCGTAAGAGGTGACAGAGGGAAACAAATCAGGATATGGGCAGCAGCGTCTTCCTAATAACGACTAAAAATAAAAACTGCGGTTGCCAACCCGCCTGCCAAGCGTGGCAACTATGTCAAATATTCCCCCTATGATCAACAGTGGACTTTGATAGGCTGTAACGGTGACTGTAATTTTAAATTACATACGTACTTCCGCCGCGTTATAACCTATGTCATTCATAATTCCTAATTCATAATTCATACATAATTGTTTATATGCATTATTATAAAATTAATGTTTCTTTTTTGTCCCGTGTGCGTTGAACATTCATCCGATTGTGATAAAACTGGTCAGTAATTGTTGTGTGCGTCCGCGAAGTCGAAAAATGATTTTTATTTGTTGTTCGTTTTTTATGCGTATACCATACTACCGATTACGATGAAACATTGATGAGTTCATATACGCGCGCCCGCGAATGTTTTGACAACAAGCCCAAAGGTTAAAAGTATTTATAAAAAGCCGACTACGTGAAAAGTTAACTCAAAAATTCAAATATTTATACCCTTAATAGAATCTAACGACACCCCATATTATAATGAAATACATACACAATACAAACAGCTTGCGTTCTTGCGTTTAGGCTATAGAGCGTGCTAAAAATAGACATATCTACATACATACATACACTCAAAATACATTTTGGAATTTATTCATTCTTTTTAGTTCTTTGAAGAAGGCTTTTACTTTTTTCAAGAGACAATTTTCTTTAGCATTTTGAGGAAATGTCACAATCTCAATGTCATCTATCTACACACCCATATTCTACATTAAGAATTTCATCCCCTATTTTGCTATTTTAAGGGATGAAATATTTTCTTGAAATTTAAGTCAGACCGTCCCTGAAGTAAAACATATTTAATAAAAAATCTTCAAAATCAGTTCACAATTGACGAAGATATCGCGTAGCATACATACAAAAAAATGCCGTTGACTTGTAAACCTGTTTAAAAAAAATAAAACACGTTTTGTTACTCCTTTGTATACGTTTTTGTCTCTTTTCAGAGGGACGAACCACCTAAACTGTAAATATGAAGTATTCCTTATACATGGGATTGCATCCCAATATTACTTCTCCGTTCAATGGCCCATTTTACTTGAAATCTAGTTTCGTTGCATAAAATATCGGAATACCAATTTTTAGACATTTCGTTTTTAGGCAATAAGAATAATGAGAGTATGAGGTCATAATGGTGTAATAAAAGGTAAATAGTTTGAAAACAAAATTACGTAAAAATAAAGGACTTCATCAAGTCATTCGTGATTTTTAAAACATTTCAGAAAACTTTTAAGATACGCTGGAGAAAAAGAGATAATTTTTTTAAGAAGTTTATACATTTAATAAAACAAATTTATCGTATTTTATCGCGTTTAATTTAACTTATTTTTGCTTATTTACTCGTAAGTCCAATGTTTCGGTTGCTTTACAGCACCAATGATAGGCTAATGGGCTGAGGTGTTAACTTCCTCATCATGTCATAATCAACCCGGGCTACCGTAAGCTTTTGAATATTAATTTTTGGGCCAATCTACACAGAACGAGTTTACAGTCTATTGAAAACTTGAAGTGCTATGCTTTGATTTTGACTTAATTTTATTAATTATAGGATCCCAAGCATATGGCAGCGCCCAACCATCTTCCTTATTGAAATTTGGATGTTTTATAATTTCAATAGAATAGAAAGAATAGAATAATTTTTATTCAATATAGATTACAAGAATACTTATTCAAAGTCATATTTTTACTTCTATCACTGGTTCGGAAAATAGACTCGCGAATCATCCTCGGATATGTGGTTTATCAAATCTGATGTAATGGCGGAGACGATCTTGAACATGTTCACAGACTTAAAAAATTAAAACTGGTCAAGTGCGAGTCGGACTCGTGCATGAAGGGTTCCGTACCATCGTACTAGATTTAATACTATGTAGGTAAAAACACGTTTCTAGTAAGGAGCCCCCTTTAATTTTTTATTTATTTTCATAATTTGTTGTTATAGCGGCAACAGGAATACACATTCTGTGAAAATTTCAACTGTCTACCTATTATGGATCATGAGATACAGCCCGCCGACAGACAGACGGACGGACGGACGGACGGACAGCGGAGGCTTAGTAATACGGTCGCGTTGGTTACCCTCGGGTACGGAACCCTAAAAAACATATTATAATAATTAATCGTAAACATTTTGAAAAATGGTAGTTCAAAAACTTTTAATTAGTATGTCCTTAAAAAGGCATTAGCTCTAGACCTTAAAATATTCCCTTTAAAAGTTCAAATTTTTACCTCACATCCATATTACTGTAGCCGCATTTTATAACTACGAAAAATTTCAATACTATGCGTGAAATATTCTTAAGGAATAACCTCTGTATGCTCCGTTATAAAAATATTTTGTTTTGCTGGATAATACAAATATTTTTAGGACATGTCAAGTCCGCCAACCTGCATTAGGGCAGTACAAAAGCACTCTTCTCTGCTTCATAAATCCAATTCAAAATGAAACTAAGCTTTTGCCAAGCAGTGGGCTCACACTTTTGTATTTGCTTTTAAACAATATCTTCCCTCTATTATACTTCCTGTATTTGCACGCTTTGGTAAAAGCTTCTCAGAAGTTATCATGTAATAAACCTTGTAATAGGGGACAAACACTACATCGGACTATTTAAATAATGTCCCTAATTTTAGACGACGTGATTGCAAGTTCGATAGCCGAGGAGCAAATTCCAAGTGACTCCGCTGTATTGGTAAAGAGCCAGATTTTAATCCATATCTTTTATTATTAGGCGTGTATATTTTGTTGAATATAGTCGATTCAGTAACTTTGATATTAATCCCTGCTTTTGTCCAAACTCTCACTGTATTCGATGGTCTTGTTTCTTTCTGTAATCCTTTAATAAAAATATATTTTTTTGTTATAAAAATTACCCTTCTTAAGCTTTCCCAACTTCGAACATTAAAAATTCGAAATTTCCATCTCTAAAAATTTATGAAAGTTTTATAAATATAAATTAAATTCTATTAACGACGTTTCGTTATTGGATAATTTTCCTTTTCATTATCTCATCGAACACGAATTTTTGAGTTAGAGAATATTAACAATATGATATTACCTATTTAAAAAAAATATTTTCTATGAAGAGAGCAGCTGTGATGAAAGATCTGTAACCAAATTGCTGTTAAACGCGATATATTACATATTATAAAGTTGAAGTTGCGTGCGTGCGTGCACGCTTACCAGTAACATAAGCATGATATAATAATTTATTTTAATGTCAGAAGATTTCAACTGCACATGTGATATAGGGCCATAGTGATGTGCTTGAAATGAGGAATTAATTGATTGAAACTAATCTGGTGTAGCACAATGGCGAAGAAACAAATTTTACGGATTCTATCGCGTTTAATATACATTTTTAATTCCCGACGCTTCGGATGCTTTACAGCACCCACGGTCACGGGGGGTGACTTAGGTGATAACATCATGCCTACAGAATATACAGCATTACTCAAAAACACTGCCTCACATCTGGCTGTCTATCGTGGAAGGAAGAGTTCTACAAGCAAGTAGACGGTGTGGCGATGGGCCACCTGTATCTCCCGTAGTCGCCGACATATTCATGAAGAACTTTGAGGAGAAAGCCCTTCTTACTGCTCCTGTAAATCCAAGATTTTAATCTCAACCAACCATCTCAACTCCATAAACACTAAAATACAATTCACAATGGAGTTAAAAGCAAATAATTCTTTAGCTTTTCTAGATGAATCCTGAGAACACTATTGGTAACACTGTGTATAGAAAAAAATACCCAAACCAACCGATATTTAAACGGTGAATCTCAACACCATCCATCACAGTTAGCTACCGTGGGAAAATCTTTGTTTCAGAGAGCACAAGGGATCTGTGACAGAAAACATCTGCCCGCCGAGCTTCAGCACGTCAAGCAAGTATTGCAAGACAATAAGCTTCGGGTCCCGCGCTACGTCACAGTGACCGAGTGAACCCAACTACAGTCGAGCGTGTGCCTGCTGTACTACCATACGTCAGAGGAGTCACAGGCAAGATTGGCTACATCTTCAAGGCAGCTTCCATTAAAACTTACTAGAAGCCGCCGAAGAAGATTAATAAATTTTAACCATCCGTCAAGTGTCATATCCCTCTACAGGAGTGTACAAGTTGGATTATAAATGTGGTCTCTCTTACATAGGACAAACAAAATATCTTTAAAAACCCGCGTAAAAGAATATATAGCTGACTTGAAGCACCGACGTTCCAGGAAGTCTGCAGTCTGTGATCATGTTCAAGATCATCCCCGCCATTACATTACATTTGATAGACCACAAATCCTCGCAAAAGAACACCGATTCCTACCAAGGATGATTTGTGAGGTTATTGATATTAAAAACATCCTGATTTCAATAGATATAATATATAATTAATAAAATTAAACCCAAACCCAAGCATACCACTGCAAGACTTCAAGATACTATAAGCTCATTATGCGTAGATCGGACTAAAAATTAATATTCAAAACTGAAGGTAGCCGGGCTAACTATGACATTGGGACGTCAAACACGTCAGTCCCCCTTGCTGTAAAGCACCCGAAAGGTCGGGAATTAAAAGTTAAATTAAACGCGTATATAAAATTAAATCCGTAAAATTAGTTTCATTTAATGTGTAATGTTCGCGTCGGATTATATTTATAAAACTAATAAAAATAATCCGAAATTGAATATTAATTTTTCCGTGTTATATGAGAGAC
This sequence comes from Parnassius orleans, assembly GCA_029286625.1. Lineage (NCBI taxonomy): Eukaryota > Metazoa > Arthropoda > Insecta > Lepidoptera > Papilionidae > Parnassius > Parnassius orleans. The sequence continues at coordinate 428,384 of JAGSMP010000212.1, read as the reverse complement.
TACATTACCTCATTCCGTTCCATTGGTGTTGCAAGAGGTGACTGTAAACTATGCCAGTAGGACCGTATAGATCTCGCCATTCGTAAGACGTATATTAATAAGATCAGTGATGGGCAGGTGTGTCAAGGTGCGAGGCGCCACTGCGATCATCAATCCCCCTGCAAAGTGTAATTACTAAGGCAAGTCCTCCCTACAATAGGAATGGGCTTCCAGCATTTTACTTGTACGGGCTGATGAAGGAGAAAGAAAATAATAACATAATAAAGTTTTGTCGCCTAGGGGGCGTGGAGTTCCAAAGTTAAAAGACTTTTAGTGCTTCCTTCTCCACTACATGCATATTTGCACCGAATGTAGTACAAAGTAAGCGTGCGACATTTGGTGGACAAAAGTTACTTTTTAAACGTTTTTGTTTATTTTCAGGAAATAATAGATTTTAATAAAAATGTAGCCGATTACGAATTTAATTCAATACCATACCTTTCAAATTTTTCTCCCGGAGAATATTTTTTTAAAATCCTGATTTAGATAAAGTATTTCAAATATCCACTCGATTAAGAATTTAATTGAAAACTTCATGTGTACGAGTATATTTATGTAAATTTTGCGATTTTTTTTCGATCAAAAACTGTTTCAAGAAGTATCAATACGACATCTTTGTCCAACCTGGCCTTAAACTCTCCATAAGCTTCGGCTTATGCGATGTCCAGCTGTGCCCTAATCAATGATACTCGAACAAGAGATATTGTTCATAATATAATAGGTTGCAATCTGTATTGATTAATGTATTATTATTATGTTACATCATTCCAAAACAAAGAGATTGAAATGAAATTAGTTCGATCCTTATGTATGTGTCGCTGGGTTTTAGGAGTGGTATAGGTAAATATTTAGAACTTCAGGTTATGAGGTTAAAATAATAGAAGAGAAATGTGTCACAAGGCGGCCGGATCATTGCACAGGACATTATTTTTTACCAGCTTGCTTTCATACCTATGAAATTGAAATACGAATACAAATAGAAACTTTTTATTCAATAGAGATTATAGATAATACTTATTAAGAAACAGTTAGCTCGGTAGCGTTTATCTCATTCCCAGAGGTTATTATCATCCATAAATTCCTTAATATAATATAGCTTTTTATACAATATCTGATGTGACTAGATACTAGTGTTGTACAGTTTACGCCTGCATGAGATTATAACGACTTAGGTTCGTACCATACTAGAGATGAGCCATAACATGTATTTGATGGAACTGAATTTGTGCATTTAAATATTTTAGAATATTTTATGTAATAACGTAGTAATTTATAATAATTAACATTATTAGTTGTTACCGCGTAGTGGCGGTAAGAGTATCCACTACTCCATATCATCCCGTGGGCATTAGCATCTTTCTAATAACGTCTAAAAATAAAAACCGCTCTTGCCAATCCGCTTGCCAACCGTGGCAACTAAGGCAAATATCCTATGAAGAAATACCTATGAGACAATGTATGGGGAAGGCCTATGTTCAGCAGTGGACTTTAATAGGCTGCAACGGTAAGGGTTATTAGTTACTTAATAAAGCGTTCTAAATGTAATTTAATACACTTTCATCCTTTTTTCCTTTTTTCATTTAAAAAGAAAAACTTTCCTCCACGCGAGGATTTTCTTCAGATGCGTTTTACATTCGTAAACTGCATTTGAACAAGCAGACTCGGAAAAATTATATGTAAGCGAGACAAATATTTGTTCCATGTCAGTGAGCCGAGGTTCAGCAATGCACTAGAATAGGCTGATGATGATTTTATGATATAATGACGTGTACAACTAGAGGATGACATGGGGTAGTTTAATCATTTACACTGCGTGTGTAAAAGTTATAACCTACATACGTCCTCAAGTTACACAAGCCTCCTTCCATTTTTAATGAAAGTTGCATGGAAAGATTAGTCTGTGCCTTGTTGTTGGCAGACACCACAGCATGACTTTGAAAATATTGTATGTTAGGCAGGCAACATCATAAGGAAATTGTGACGCCATACACGTGCACTTAAAATTGCAATCAACAATTTCATTGGTGCCGGCGGAGACTGAACCCGGGTTGCTCACGTACAATGAAATTTACGGCGAGCGCTTATCTGTTGATCTCCCACGGCTCTCATGACCAAAATAACACTACATGCAAAACATAAGTCACGCAAAGTACAAAACTGTAAACTTTGAAATAGTTCAGAATTTTGAAACGGATACAGACCTTGTTCGAATTCTGGTTTTGGCTCTGGCCGCAACAGTTTGGGTTTTTCTGTCACGGAATTGTCAGAAGCAGCTTAGAGTTAGGAAGTTGGCGGTGATTGACCCCCGTGCCTCAGAAGTCACGTAAAGCCATTGGTCCTGTGCCTGATTTCTCTCTGGTTTTGTTGGATTTCCGTCGCATCGGACTACGAGAGTGAGAAAATAGAGAGTGCACCTTGCGTGCGTATACATTTATGGACATAATCCTGCCCTGCGCGGATGTCTTTTCCTGGTCGATGTAAGTCATTCGTGTTACAACCATAATGTACCGCCAGCGTGGCTCTACCATGTACGTAATGTTATATTTACAAACTTTTTGTATTTTCTTGTTTGTAAGTATGTCGTTGTTTCTAGATTGGAATAATAAGTATACAAAAAGCGATGAGTTACGTGACTTAAACATCTCTATATACAGATTATGGAGAGACGTTTAAGTGTTTAGTTTTTACTTTATCCATAAAAACCTAGTTAGTTCAAAACAGCGCTTTATGAAACTAAACTCTAAGGACGGAAGTTTTACACTTAGTAATGACTCATTATTTTAAATAGTATTTTACAAAAGAACCAAGATCAAAGTGCGATAGCTGATAGCTAAAAACAAAAACCCCAATGAGTTATAAACATTAACCTTTGACGTACGACTTGGGGTTATTTTAACCCTAACCCTTTTAAAATGCAATTATTTCATATTAAAACACAACCAAATGTCTCGATTTTCTCAGTAGCTGAAGCTTAGGACCTTCCGCGTCGATTAACTTGTCTGTATCAGTACTCTGCGTACCGCGGACGTGCCAGCGCATAAATTTGTTCCCAGGCATTTTTTACCCCACGTTGTACAGGACGTCGCTAAAAAGTATGTATACATTTCTTCGGTTTTATTTTATTTACACCTACAATAGGTGTTTTATGTATACAATATTACATAAACAGTCACGCCTGTCACCCAGAGGGGTAGGCAGAGACTACGGACTTCCACTTGGCACGATCCTGGCACACCTCTCTCGCCTCCTTTACATCCATATCTACGCATACACGCTCGTCGGTTAAGGTACTCTAATCTGACTATACAATATTGTATTTATTATAAGTGCAGATATTCAATAAACCTACAAAGACGAATGGTGATCGTATTGCGGCATTGTTATTGGAGGAATATGAGTCTAAAGAAAAGATAGCCCACATAAGAAAACACGTGCATGAAATTCTAAATGAAGAAGTTCTAGGACCATCACCAAAGCAGCCAAGAAGGCCTCAGAGATGTTCCTTCTGTCCAGAAACAAGGACAGGAAGACTCTGAATGCCTGCTTCAAATGTGAAGGTGCTGTATGCAAAGAACATGAAAAGGAGACAATTTATTTTTGTATGGAGAATGGGCCCACCACAAATTTTAGGGAATCTTAATGAAATGTATGTCGATTTATTCCTTATAATCTATAGATTACAAAATTAATATTAGTTTTACCGCATCTAACGGGAATACTGAGAAATAAAAAATTGAAATATGAATATCACCGTAATTCCGCCAAAAAATAGTGCACAGACAAATAAACACGGTGTGGAGACTATTTTTACATGTGTTGATTGATTAGTGAATATACGTCTCAAACACTATTACAGTAATTAAATAAATATGATTAAAGCCAAGATGAATAACGGATAATATGTCCATTTATAATATTACCTTTACATGCAATATAGTAAAAAAGATATTTTAAACTGGTTGTATAAGAATAAGATAAAAACTCAAACCACTGCATTTATTGCTGTAATAATTTCCAAAGTAGTCTTTTAATAATGGAACAGACAGACAGACAGGTGTCAAGACTTTGTTGTAATATGTTTTGGTTGATTAGTAAAGGTGTAGTGTGTAAACTTTGTTTAAAAATAATATATTAACTGATTAGTTATCATATACCAAACACCATTAAAGCCAAAATGAATAGGTAATATCATGTTTAGCTATGTTATTACACACTGATAAATATGAAGTAAGATGTTTTAAACTGGTTGTGTAAGGATAACAAAAACACATGTATACTTTAATTGTATTTATTATTGTCAGTCATTATTACACATGTCCATTTATGATATTGTTAGGAATCAGAAGCATAGTTTCAATGTTATGAGATATGATATAAGACCGTTGTCTTCAATATCCATATACTTTTTTGTCTTTACCTACGAGCAACTCTGCAAGATTTCAGCCTACAAGACATACACATTTATTCTAAGCAGTCCACCTGAAAAAAGTTAACGAATATTGTAAAGAGTGTCTATACTAAATAATAATTCTTATCAATATATTATTTTTTCTATATTTATTGCAATCTAAATAGCGTGTGGGGTCTATGTTGATTTTTGTATTGATTTACATTTCAAACACTATTAAGCCAAAAAAACACGTCCACATATGATATTAATAGGAATCAGAAGGACATTTTCAATAATAAGAGATATAAGATAAGACTATATGTATACGATACTTCAATGTCAATAAAATATATTTACATATTTCTGTCAGTATTTTGTTGTCTCTGCCTGTATGTTAAATAAACAAGAAATTATTATAAAATGTACACCATTAATTAGCTCCAGATGATCAAATACAGAAGTAGTAATTGTAGATTTACATCAAAAATATTTGACTATGTAAAAGTTGTCTGATTTCTTATTTTCAATGGATTCGTGTAGGGGAAAAGGATATTATTTTTATATTAATTATCTGATAGTAAATGCGTAAATAATATTCCTTACTGCAGAGTTAACAACACAGCAGTCTAAGCATAATCATCCAATCAACAAGTAAAAATGGCTTAACTAAGTCACAATACTTATGCAAACTGTGTATGTGCTTCTGGTACAAGCAATTACAACTTTTTACACATGAGTATATGTACTATCTGTACTATCTACTACGGCTGGCAAATAAATTCAGGATCCATGTTTGATGCCATTTGGTATTGTCAAGTTTATGGAGCAACTTGCTGAATACGTAAGGTATTTATACCTAAATGCAGTTAAATGAATCGCTCTTCAAAGCCGATGAAGCTACATCAAATAGAGAAGCTTCCTTAAATCCCTTATTGATTCTAATTTTCTTTTAACGTACACAAAAACCTCTTTTGTGTATTTATTCTATCTATTATTCAATTTAGATTTTACTAATAATATAAAACTTTAATACTTTGTCACTTTTAACATAGGTACATATTGTTCTCAGACCCGTGTTTGTCATTTGTTTTAGGTAATTAATCATAAATTATAGATCTTATAGATTTTCCAAAATTCTAGGTGTAAAAGTAAACTCTTGTATTACATACATACTCTTATATTAATTAACTAAACTCATCACTTTTCAATTTCGAATGTCATTGGCAATTTTACCATGCGACTACATAAAAATAAAAACGAAATTATGTTTAACACTTGTGCATCGATGAGACGATATTTATTTTATTGTCTTGTAAACAAACAAGTATAAACTTTTTTTTTTTGCTATTATCTAATCATAGATAAATAGATATGTAGCAAGCTATGTATCTAATTTTGCTACCAAAAAATATTTTAAAGTACATAACCACAGACTTTATTCTTAGTCCTCACAGAAGTGACGCAACTCGAACTCTGTTTTATAATGAAAATAAATTTTACTCGAGTCCGCTTGCACTCGAGTTACCGAGTCAACTCGGAGCACCGTGTAGATTCGGAGAGCACTGGATAGATGTCAGTTTACTAATTCACTTGTAGTATAACGCGCCGCGCCGCGGGTGACGTCACTGGTTATATCCAAATTCAAACTTGCGTCTGGCATGTTCTATACAAATATGAACTTAGTTTGATTTATAATATCGTGATTGTGCTATCATTGTTGTTTTTTTTTTACTTCGTATAAGTAATGCATAACATAAAAGGTGATTGAAATATACTTGTTTTATTAAAGTTTCAGTGATAACGATGAAACAACAAAATAAAAATCGTCAATGTGGCATTATTTAAAAAAAATCTTTAATGAAGCGATTTGTAAGATAATTCAAGCAATTTATAGATTTTGAAATACCACAGACATGAAAAAACATGGAAATACTACAAATAAATAAATAATAAATATTAGTATTTTATTTCATATTGCCACATATTACTTATTTAATAAAGGTACCTATTTAAAAATGCTTTAACTTAGGTAATCGCTATCCTCAACTCGAGTGATAAACTTCAATCGATCTAGGGACTGTAAATAGTTAATTCGAATAACTCAAAAACTCGAGTACAACTAGAGTGACATGATAAATTAACCCGAGTGACTCGAGTGACAAAATTCTACTCGAGTCGCATCTTTATCTTACGGTCAATGCAGTCTCTGTCTACAATTTAGTGATGAACTCTACTTACTATTCAAGCAAAAATTGATATATTATGTAATATCAATAAACTGATTAAGTATAATTTGTGATAGTTAAATTATTAATAACATTAATAGCTACGTCATAAAGTTAGAGTGATATTATTTTATGAAGATTGTCTATAGGCAAACCAAACATATATAACTACCTATTAAGTTTATTAATAATAATTGTATTGGATAGAAGAACAAATATAAAAGTAATTTGTAACAATCTCACACAGCTTCGTTCCGCCAATTCGAGTTGCGTAACTCGAGTACTATTCGAGTTCGAGAATTTCAACTCAAGTTAACTCAATTCGAGTTTCTTCAGAGTTGGCATATCTCTACTACAATTTTATTTAATATTACATTATCGGAACCAATGACCTAAACACAAATATCAAAATAACTCTTTTTTTTTCAGATTTTTTGATTCAGTTAAGATTTTCATAAAATCTTTATGCTATTTACAATAATAAATTGGTATCATTTTTTGTGTATAATAACATTTGGGGTCGTTAAAATTTCTAGTGCGCCCAAAAACGATTGTCTTCTTTAATATGCCAAAATTGTCCTGATTTAGGTAAATAATGATCTCTCTCAAAGAACCTACCGTGATTGTAATAATTATTTATATATGTTAAGACAGTTCTTTTGATTTAATTAATAAACACAATAATTACGTTTTAGTTTCAAAAATATTTTTGTTGATTTTTTTTATAGTAACTAATTGGAAATTCGTTGATTTTATGGAGAAGTTCTTCGATTGTAATTTTTTCTTAATAAATTTTTATTTTTATACATTTTTGTGTATTATTTATTCACTTATTATTATAAATAACTACAAAAACGCACATAAACTTATTACACTTCATTTACACACAAACTAGAGGCAAAGTCTTGTTATTTTAACCCCACATGGTACAGGTGAGGAGTATTTTTCACCTTGTATGCCAAATGTTAACGTTTTTTCCAAAGTTTCACGTTTTGATTCCTTTACGAGAACGATAACAATCCAGTGGAGACGGCCATTATATCAATATTTATCAAATTAGAAATGTTACTAGTGCGTTGAAAATGAAGCGTACAAAATATTACAATTGTAGTCTCTGGATTTAGCTACTCTCGAGGCTTTTGAATAAGTAGACGACACGCACGTCCTTCTAAATTCACCCTAACCGTGTTTAAATTTTCTCAATGTAGTGAGATGTAAGTAAATAAAAAATGTGCATGTTTGCTGCCGCGGATTTCGGAACATTAATTATTCAGTTGTCTTGTGAGCACGTATCGTACAAATAAGAAGTATTATTGTGGTAATAAACTTATGATTATATATTCCACATGCTTGGCGGTGAAAACATCTTGAAGATTCTTCAAGAAAAGTGCCTACCCCTTTTTAAAAGTTGCAACGTACCTGCGATTTTTCTTGTGTTTTATTTGTTCATGGGCGGTGGTAGCCGCTTACCTCACTTAATAACTTAAGGTGGCGGCGTAAGAGAATCCACTACCCCATATCATTTCGTAGGTGTCGTAAGAGGTAACAGAGGGAAATTAAAACTGGAGATAGGCAAAGAATTGAATTAATGTAATTGCCTTCTACGTGATTATCAAAATCAACGGTTAAAAAAAAGTTACACAGGTCGTCTAGGGCACCCTCTCATTTATGAGAGGATTTTTGGGCAAGAAAGTGTTCGCCTCGTTGTCCCAATGTTGGCGGACTTCGTATATCTGCGAAATATTTTTTTATTTATAAGATATGCAGGTTTCCGAGCACGTGGTGAATCGGTACTTAAAATTTAAATCAAAAATTTCATTAATATCCATGGGAATCGAACCAGGATTGCTCGCGTGCTGTGAAATACACTACAAGGGCTTAGCTCCTGAGCTATCGAGCGTGTTAGAAGTGTGGTTAGATAACTAATAAGCGTTAAAACTCCTCCTCTCGTTCAAGCAGTATAAATTACTGCACAGACAACTAGCTTACGTTATTTAACAAGTCTTAAACGTTGTCATAATTCTGTCCGTCTTTGTAATTCTTTTGGTACAAGCAAAGAAGGTGATGTTGCAGCGAAGCTACCCAATGTCGCATCGGTGTTGCTCTTGTTTGCTTACTTCATTTATTTTGGTGACATATTATATATTTTATTTACTACTAATGCGTACAATGAATATTTTCCTTTTAAGTCTTTACTAAGTAATATTTAAGTAATGAAATAGTTTAAAGTATTTTGATTTATCCCGTAAAATTATATCAATAAAAAATTTAAGAATATTTAATATAAAACTCATAACTTTGCATAATATATAGGACCGCATTATTTGAAATAAGATTTTCACACAACTATCTTCGTGAAGTACCATAGAGTTTCCGCCCATCGGACCGGGTAAACGAGGTCAGGCGCCATATTTCTCTAACAGAAGCATAGGTTATAGAGATGTAGGTCTGCATAGCGGCCTAGAAAAAGCTTTCGACTTTGTCGAATACAATTTTTTAAATTCAGAATAAGTGCTTTCTGACGTTGGAAGTCGGAATAATTTTTACTTCAACGTTATTTTATTCAAAGTTAACTCAAGTGTGTGAAACAAAAGTAACGTTTAGATGAACACTTAAACTTCCTGTGTAATTAAGAAAATGTTGACAAATAAAAAAGTGTGAGTTACTAAAATACCTGACAAACGCCAAAGTATACTTTGTTTTTTTTTTTTAAATTAAGTTAATGCCCTCCAGATTGAATTTACATCATATCCTGCGCAGATGGCTAATCTCTGTTGAGATTGGCATCTCTCATTTCATTATTATAGTGCCTGTATATGCACAAGCAAAACTGTACTCTCTATTCCCTTACTATCATATCCATCTCCAATTCTCTACCCTAACCATACGAAACACATCAGCAGGAAGCTGCCATTTTACACTGGTATACTAGAGAGCGAGATCATTCCCCGGTCAAGCCGACCCATTCGTGCTAAAAATATAATATAGCTGCAATGTGGTTCTAGCACGTATACGTCCAGCAGTGGTTTTTTACGGGGTAGTAAAGATAATGAAGAAAGTAAATGACCACTCTTATTTCTGCCCCAAAGCTACTGGTTAAACTATATTAAGTGCTACAGTTGTAAGCTAGTACACCTTTTTTTCATGGGGAAATGCCTACGCATACCCGCCTCGCGGGGGCAAGGACGGGTTATGTCGGACTCGCACCGACTAAATGGTTCCCCATGGTGTTCCAGGGCCACGGAAACGCTTTTGCGCACATCCGCGGCCCCTCCTCGGGGGAGGACTACACCTCCCATCTCCTTCTCAGGTAAGGCGCACCAGAACACATGGCGCGCCCTCCTCCGCGGCCTCCATAACATGCGCAATGGACGTCCCTGTGTCCGATGTGCGAAGGCCATGGGGCCAGGAAAAACTAGCACTCAGAAGCACCAGCCTTTCTGACCCCAGCGGTGGATCTGGTCTATGGCTCCGCCGCCAACCAAGATTCGGCTGCGGAGGGTAGAGAGAGCGGCGTTTCGCAATACCAACATTCCTCGCCCCCCGCAGCCCCACCACCACCGCATCAATTAACGGTGCGGCCCCGTCAGAGTCGCGGAGGATAAGGCGAGTGGCGCATCGCCATACCGACACCCCTCTTCCCCCGTGACTCCACCTCGGCTGTAGCGATAGGGGGAGAGGGCACCCCTCTCGCCGCAGCCCACCGATACACATCCAAAGTGGGCTCTCCAAGCCCACTCCGAGTGGCCACCTCGGGACGGCCCTACACCACGGGCCAGCCAAGGGGTTCCTCTTTGTTCACCGCGGGTGACCAAGCCACGGCTACTAAGCCCCCCCGCCACGACAAGGCGGGAACCCGTTCGAGGGGGAAGCTAGTACACCTAACAGGTTGTTGTTTAAGATAAGATATCTCATAGTACCTCTATGAAATACCAACGAGACAACAAAATGAGACAACAACATATTTCTTTGTAAGGAGTTGGACAACCTGACGCGAAGTTATGTCGTAAAGCCTAGATGTAGCGATGGGTAGCCTCGACTAGGGAAGGACCATGCTGAAACAGACAGGACAGAATACCCGCGTAAAATAGCAGCATAATGCTTTTACATACAGGCAGGTGTAGGAACCGGAGACCCTTTTTACTGGTAATGAGGCAATCCATATTAGTCCTCGTAGGTGGCAATATATCTAAGTGAGCGATTGTCGTTGTTGGGTTTTAGTTTCTAACTTTCTTTTTATTTCCTGGTAACGTGACATTCCATCTTAGTCCTCAAGGTCGACAACGCTTCTGTATTTTAATTCATAATTGTGGATAGATGTAGGTATCTACTGTCCATGGACCACACCATCCACTTACTATTCGGTGGACTGTGTGCTCGTCTTAATATAGAATAATCGATCGTTTCTACATAACAAATTCAACTCTTGATTCAAAGATCTTGAATTTGTTAAATATAGATGCGGTGTAAGAATAAGAATATCCACCACCACATATTACAGTCCTGTGGGTGTCGTACGAGGCAAGAGAAGATAACCAGGAGTTGGGGTGCAGATTCTTCCTATTAACAACTAGAAAACAAAAATTGAGGTTGCCAACCCACCTGCCAAGCATGTCAACTATGACATGTACCCCCTTTATGAGGAAATTTTTTGGGGAGTTCAACAGTGGACTTTAACGGGCTGTAACAGTAAGGTATACAGACACATATATACATCCTTCTTATAATATTCTTGAAAAAAATTGGTCCTATTTTGAAGAAGGCAACCAGGTTAAATACGAGATGATGATTTCGTCAATCGTCGTCGTAATACGAGATAGTATTATCAGACTGAGTTGTAGTTGTACCTCTCGCACTCTGTTAAAAAATTATTCAATTGTCTTGCTACCCGCATTTCCTTTTAATATAATCAAATTACGCCTTGATTTGTGTAATAAATTCTTCTATATCATAAGATTCGGATAAACTAAACGAGTCAATAAAAAACTGCTTCATGTCAAATAAAGCGTTTTAAGAGCGTCATTACAGTTTCAAGGATAATGGGCGGCCATTTGCGACCGTAGATTGTCGTTATCAAGTACACTTTAAGATTTCTGATTGAATGCAGTTAAACGGTTCATTGTTATTTAAATATCATAATATTTTCAGTAAATAAAAGAGATTTGAAGTTCACTTTGATTTCATTTCCTCCTCCCACTTTGTTTTTATTTATCAGTTTATGTATTTCTTCTATCTATCCTATTTATACTCATCTGTAATTATCTAGTGTTATTGTGTTTCATATTTTTTTTGTTTTAATTTTAAAATTTAAAATAGTTGTATAGTAAAAAGTAAAGTTAAGGCCTTTATAGGTCGTACTCCTAGACACAGGCCTGCTTTTTTAAATAGGCTCAGGGTGACAAACGAACACATAGTTCACCTGATGGTAAGTGGATGCTGTGGCCCATAGACATCTACATCTATCCTCGATTAGGAATTAAAATGCAGATACGTTATTTCTGATAGAATTTTAAAGCGATGATGTGTCCACCGCTTTGGCCCAATGCGTGTTCGTGGCATTGTCTTTGATTTTTTTTTAAATTTCTCAAACATGTAGGTTTTCACATTATGTTATGCTTCACCGCTGAGTACGTGGTGAAGTAGCGCTTAAAATCGCAACTAACAATATCATTGGTGCAGTGGGGATCGAACTAGATAGCAAATCTAGTTCAATCCCCACTATGAATTTTCGGATTTCGGAAATATAAAAATATAACATATAAGTATATAATATTATAATTTAAATTAATATTTGCTTATATTATATATATATATAGTGTAATTTTCACCAATTTGTAGACGGCCAGTTGACTTGAAAATTTGCACTCGTATCAAGGACCGATGACAATACAATAATTTGATAAGTTTATTCTAATATTCTGATCAGGATCACCAGGATAATTATTTCTAGAATCATCACAGTATATAATCAATGCGTGTTTTTTTACGTTTTCTGAAATTTTAATATTATTTCATTGAAATTATTCATGATACGAGAGTGACACTGAAAGTTCTTAGAAAATCAAAATTGAACAAACTTGCAAATTATTAGTTTTATTATATCTTTTCAAAATAGTGTCCATTTACATCAATATATCGCTGCATTCGATGGAACCACTGAGAAAAGCACTTTGCTCACTTCGACGGCATTTTGAAACACAGCCACTGCTTCCTCGGCGTCCATAAAACGTTTTCCTCGAAGTTTTTCTTTTATTTTCGGTAATAAATAAAAATCGCAAGGTGCAAGGTCGGGGCTATAGAGCGGTTGACCCAGTAATTCTACGTCTGACGTCGCCAAGTAGTCGATTGTTTGCTTGGTGGTGTGCGACGAGGCGTTGTGGTGGTGAAGGAGGATCCTACTGCGAGGTCGTTTCTCCCGAATTTTTTCCAAGACAAGTGGCAAACAATTGTTAGTGTATCACTCTGCAGTAACTGTTTTTCGATCCTCTAAAACAATTGTTGCGTAATGACCTGTCCTTCCGAAGAACGAGGCCACCATCTTTTTTCCCACGCTTCGACCTCTCTTCTGGCAACTCCTCGGAAGGAAACACCCAGACAGCAGACTGTCTCTCAGTTTCAGAATCCTAACAATAAATCCAGCTTTCGTCACCCGTAAGTATGTCGAACACAGCATTTGAGTCACCTCCGTTAAATCTTTGAACCATTTTATGACACCAATCAACACGACGGAGTTTTTGGGCCTCTGTCAAATTATGAGGTATCCACCGGGCACAAAGCTTCCTGACCGCTAAATGTTCATGGAGTATTTTGTGCACTTGACTCATACCGATGCCTGAGCTTGTCCTAATCTGCTGATACGCCGCACAACATTGATGTTATCTTCAGTCGTCGCCATAGAAGGACGTCCCTCACGCAGATCATCGGTGAGATTAGTGCGACCACGTTTAAACTCATTAAACCAGTTGTAAACAGTGGCACGAGATGGGGCTTCATCATGAAAGGCCAATCGAAGTCTATCATAACTTTCTTGTTGACTTAAATGACATCGAAAGTCATAAAAAATCATTGTACGAAAAATTTTCTCGCGTTAAATTCATGCTGACGTGACACAGACAATTTTCAATTTGTCGCCAAATCGTAAACAAATGACAAATTAATAAAATATATACACTCACATGGAACTCTTTGCCAATAATATTGGCAAAGAGTTCCAATTTCAAAATATGAACTTATTTTTTTATTATATCGTTTACAAGTGGCCAGTTCTAAAAACTTTCAGTGTCGCCCTCGTAATATAGCAATAATTCTTACCTAATATTTTGAACATCGGTAGTTTTTTATGAACAAAATCAAACTATTTTGAAAAATTAAAAGCCAATATCAACGAACTAAAAAGAATAAAACAATTTCCATATAATAGCCTCAGAAGTCGGTGCTAAGATAAGTTTTATAAAAGAACTAGCTGTTTCCCGCGACTTCGCCCGCGTGTATTTATTACGATTGGATTTCATGAGTTTTTATTTTTTGCGCGGAATCCTAATTATTTTTCTTAAATAAAAGTAGCTTAAGTTACTCCTTATAATACCAGCGATCTGCCAGTGTAAGTCCCGTCAAAATCGGTCTAGCCCTTTCGGAGATTAGCCAGAACAAACAGACCGATAGACAGACAAAATTTTAAAAAAATGTGTTTTTGTTATAAGTACCATATATGCTTTCGTATGCATTTAGTAAAAAGCTGTTATTTTGAAATTACAAACAGACACTTCAGTTTTATTTATTTGTATAGATTAAAGCCCCGACTTCAAAAGCTTCTATGTGGTCATTATTTTATTCTCTTTTGTTATACATATAAACTTAACTTTTCTACTTTTATTAAATTTTCAGTAGCTCATGAGCTACACACTCGCTGTAAATTTCATAGTACACGAGCAACTCGGATGCTATTCGTACAGGCAACAATGAAATGAAATACTTGCAATTTTAAGTTGGCGACGGATGATGTTATCGTGAGGAATTCTTAATGTTTGAGTTATAAATTGGCGGACTACTTGCGCCATAACCGTCTCAGAAATGAGAGAAAAGCACCCAGCATCAGGACCCATATAGGCGGTAACTCTAATAAAGATCTCATGGAATTCCTAAGTTGGCAGTATAATCATGTCGTTTACGCAAGACACAAAATAAATCCAGACCGAGGTCAGGGAGCAAAAAGGAGGGAGGTCATAGGTGTGGGACATCTAGTACTGCGATCACCTATCCGCTTACTAAGCGTAGTGATTGCGGCAAATCCCTCCTACCATGGTCTTCGACCAAAGTCCACCAGTGGATTGCTACGAACTAATGAAACAAAATAACGAAATATTGTACTTTGAAAACATATTATTGTAATATAAATAAAAGCGACAATAGCCTCATGGCAGGGTGCGGACTGTGATCTCAAACAATCGTGGGTTCTAATCTGCCATTATACTACTGTCCAAAACCACTCCTAAATAGCATTTAAGCTAACCAGGAGCGTTTGAAGGGAATATTAGTAATAATTAATAGAACTTCATGATATTAAAGATGTTAAAAATTAATAAGATAAGATCCGCGTAGTAAAATAAAAGTGTTTCACCTAGTTTGAAGAGCACCTCCCGCCCTCCTTTAATTACTTGCATTATCCCCGTCACCGCTAAGCTTTCATTCACCGCAGAGTCTATTTCAGCCGAGAATGCCTCGTTTAGAGGCGAAACACGTGTCGTAATGTCAACGGTGGTGTGTCTTTCCTAGTGTAGTGGTGTTGGGATTAGTGGGGACATGGATAGCGCACGTAATTGAGGAAAGGTGGAAGGTGCTCTTCAAACTAGGTAAGACACGTAATTTTTTTACTACACGGATCTTAGCTAGTCAATTTTTAACATCTTTAATATTAATAATGTTAACAGCATTGCTAGTATTTTTATGACAATAATCCGTTATTCAGACAATCACCCTGTTTTACTTAAAGGTGACCTCAAGTTAAGTTTCGTTGTTCAGCAGATTACATTAAAACTTTGCTGATTTTTACCAAAACAAGTTAATAAAGAAACTTTCTTATTATCACAGATAAAGTTGTTTTCTTTTTATAGATAAAGAATGTTTCATTATTGTAGTTAAAAAATAAACTGTCATTGTGGTGAATTTTCAAAAATATACAGTCATCTCTGCGTTTGTAAAGTTCGGAATTAGTATAATAGTTTTATTTGCCCATAGATATTGATATTACTTTGTCTTTATTGTTTGAGAACTGATACCACATTGATAACTATTTTGATTAATCAAACTTTAAAATTTTATTAATGATTTGATTTAAAAAAAAATATTTTTTATGGTAGAGGTAAAGAGGCAAACGAGCATACGGATCACCTGATGGTAAATGATCACCGTCGCCCATGAACATCTGCAATACTAGGGGAACTGTAGGTGAATTTCCAGCCTTTAAGAAATGAGTAGGCTCTTTTCTTGAAGGATTTCATTGGTAAAGATGATAATTTAAACTGCAGGGAAAGTATAATCTAAAATTAGATAAAACTGTTGTCCTTAATACAAGAAAAGGCGAAAAACGTGGAAATAGTCCACTTAATGGTAAGTGAATACTGTACAACATAGACACCAACATACTCGGTTAAGAATCAAAATGCAACTGCGTTGTACCCCTTATGAGTAAGATGGAATTTCTTGCTAGGTACTTCTAAAGTCTTGTCACCCATTATACAGATCACAGCAGGGTAATGCTGCTATTTTACGTTGGTATGGTTAAGCCGACCCATTCATGCTGAAACCGTTTAATGAAATTATATTATATGTACATTTTAAATTATAAGCATAATTTGAAAACACTAAGTGGTACCTTCTTACTGCTGTATTCCAGTCTGAAAGATAAAGAGAGCCAGCATTATTATAGACAATAAGGCATTCCATCTTAGTCCTCAGAGGTGACAATCTGTAACCTTTATTTTTTTGGAAATGATTGCGGGTGTTTATGGGCTGCAGTAGGCTTTTACAATCAGATGGATTGTTAGTTCGTTTGTCACTTCAATTTTATATAAAAAAACAACGTAAAACAGCAGCACGATGGTACTATGTTTGTGTGGTAAATTACAAGAACTTGAGACCTATTTAAATATACACAATGTATATCATCATCATCATCATTACAGCCCTTCACAAGTCCACTTCTGAACATAGGCCTCCCCTAAGGAATGCCAGAAAGCACGGTCCTGAGCCACCTGCATCTATTGACTTCCTGCGTGTCTTACCATCCATCTAGTGAGGTGCCGCCTTTGCCCACCACTCAAGAACCTTTCTTACCCATCGTTTGTCGGTTCTTTGAGCTATATGGCCGGCCCATTACCACTGCAACTTACTAATGCGGTGGGCCTTGTCGGTTACTGTGGTTCTACCACTTATATCCTCATTTCTAAGTTTATCACGCTAAGAAACCCCGTAACTACGTAGAAACACAACGTATAGTACAACAAAAATTCCTCTGTAGGAGACTATAAAAGATCAGGACGACCGCAAGCTGCAAACGAAATTGGTAAGAGTGTGGTACCTCTCCAGACAGACTCCGTGGCAGAGAAAGAATCATACAAATAATTTGTATGAGAACGTTATCGAGCCATGCTATTAGTTAGTTCAGCTGTACCGTGGTTCTACCTAATTAATTGCTGAAAAACAATAAAAGCAATTATCTTTATAATAGTGACACCCCGAAAAATATTCGAATTTAAGTTCTGAAAAGCAATTTCTCTACTATTCATGAAAACGCTTCTAGCACTGGAGATGTGGCAGGAAACTTCATCATCGTAAATGTCGAACTCTCCTGATTTATATTTCTCTAACGTTGACGCCGAAGTCGTATTTCTCGCCTATTTCCGCTTTGGTAAATTATTCTCGTCTTAAGTTCTCTTGATACTTGATCTACTTTAATAGATATCGACTCTAAAAATTTCCTACCTTAAATTGTTTGTTTTTTATTTATTTATTTATTACAGGCTGTAAAATTCTTCTGCTGAACAAAGCACACCCATAGATTACCTCATGAGTGGGATATTTTATATAGAATAAGAATACACAGTCAAACAAAAGAGCACACAGTCCACCTGATGGTAGGTAGAATGCTGTGGGCCATAGACATTTACATCTATCCTCGATTAAGAATCAAAATGCGGATGTGTTGTCACCTCTGAGGATTAAGATGGATTGCCTCGTTTCCAATGTAAACGGTATCCGGTTCTCTACACTCACTATAAGAAACACAGCATTAAGCTGCTGTTTTACGCTAGTATTCTCTGAGAACCTGGTACTTCCCCTGTCAAACCGACCCATTCGTGCTACGACCGTAATCTAGTTGTAGCATGGCTCTAAAATGTATACGATATTTGCCATAGTTGTCACGCTTGGCAGGTGGATTGCCAAACATTTTCTAGTTCTTATCAGGAAGACGCTGCTGCCCATCTCCTGGTTTCCTTCTAGTGCCCTTACGACACCCACGGGACAATAAAGGGTTGTTAGGACTTCAATGAAACTTCAAACGCGATAGGATGGTGATGTTATATCCAAGAACATTGGTTTTATTACAAAATTTTAAGTTTCGTGTTGAGTTTTTGTTATTAAAAAACGACACTAAAATATCATTTAGGTGTACACCCAAGCGATAGCTTCCTTTGTTCTTTTTTTGTTTTCTTCTTCTTTTTTTACGCATTTTCTTCCAGTACGTTTATATATCCAAAGTTCAAAAATAAATTGGCAGTTGAAAGCGTTAATAGGGGTCATTTATATTCCTAAATTGTCACAACATGGAAAAATTCATTGAGTATAGCAAAGGATTTGCATTAAGTGTAGTTTGCAGAGTAAGATGGTACGATGTGATAAGGCAGCAAGATGAAGCTTAGCAACAGGCGAACCTGCCAAATCAAGCGTAAATCTTTGGCTTGAACCATAGCCAATGGCTGTACAATCTGAATACTTCGTGTGTCTCTTAAGTCACATGTTTGATCTTAGTGTTAACATCTGTTAACCGCGGTAGTTTAGGGCTTAAGCACTCAACCTAAACTCGAGTTCGATCTTCGCTGACTCCAAAGAAAATATTTCATTGCAAATATGTGTAATTAGAAATCCACTATAACATTCTTCGAATTAGTTTGGGACATATAATGGTTGACTGGGAGAGAATACCTTAAGGCATTAAGTCCGCCATATGTGCGATTTTATTTTTTGTGCATAAAAGTTTCAATAAATAAATAAATAAATATTAGTCATATGTTTATGTGGGACTTATAACTTAAAAAATGTGCCAACTCTGTTACTTGCCCAGCATGTGGTAATAGGCGACTAATCGGGTATTGGATTTGTGATTGCATAGGCGATGGGTTAGCCACTTATCACTAGTTTCACAATCTTCCGCCTTAACCCATATTTTGGCTAAACGTGGTTTGAGTAACTTTGTCTGCCTGACTCTGCTTACCCCTCGGGGATTACAGGCGGGACAATATGTACGTTTTATTAGCTAATTGATGATTTCACCGCATAAGAACGAATAAAAATAAATAAATCATTATGAAAAATTAGGTTTCATTAAAGAATTTTTAATTCGAAAATAACGAATCATCGACTATTTCAATTGGGTATCAAAACCTATTTAAATTTTATATATATTTCATGCAGTGGAAAAGAAATTGCAAACGTATTAATACCGTTTATTTTATATTTTTTCGCTAATTTGGCTCGCGGCCATCTAGTCATTTTTTTTCCGGTACTGCACTGATGCCAAGAAACTAACGTATTAGCGTGATTGCACCTCATGACGTCAGCATTATAATACTCCGCCATTCATTTGGCATGATTTAGGTTGTTCCCGAAATTTAAGATCAACATATCCACAGACGCGGATTAAAAATTTCGCATATTAGTTTACAGTGAATCTTAAAAACAGATATTATCTTAAATAAAAACACATTATCATCATCTGCCCTAAAAGTCCACTGTAGAACATGGACATCTCCTGTCTGAGAGACGATTTTGCGTAATCGGTAAGATAGCCACAAAATGAGATAGTAATCACATCCCAAAGTGCCAAAGTAATCTTACGATATCCATGGGACAAAATGGGCTGATGAAATTTCTCACACGGCAATTTCAGTTAAATAATCTAGAACAAAATATAAAAATTATTTATAGAAAAAAAACACCAAATTAAACGAAGCATTAACCACATCATAAATATAAGAAAATATTCTTTAAAAAACGTGTTGAATGAAACGGCCATTACGTTTCTTTATAAAAAATAAAATTTATTTGTTGATTTAATTATCTATGCTGACTTCGGGTCTAAAACATATGGAAAGCTAATAAAAATTAGGGCTATGAGTCAAACTATCTCGGTCCTCAGTACTGACAAGGCATCATTATTTTTCTATCATCATCATCATTACAGCCCTTCACAAGTCCACAGCTGAACATAGGCCTCCCGCAAGGAATGCCACAAAGCACGGTCCTGAGCCACCTGCATCCATCGACTTCCTGCATGTCTTACCAGGTCGTTACTCCATCTAGTGGGGGGACGCCCTACACTTCGTCCGCCGATACGAGGCCGCCACTCGGTTCGGTTTAGAACCTTTTTTCCCCATCGGTTGTCGGTTCTTCGAGCTATACGGCCGGCCCGTTGCCACTTCAGCTTACTAATCCGTTGGGCTATGTAGGTCACTCTAGTTCTACTGCGGATATCCTCATTTCTAAGTTTATCTCGGAAAGAAACCCCGAGCATAGCCCTTTCCATAGCTCGCTGAGCGACCTTGAGCTTCCTCATCCGGCCAGCAGCGAAGGACTACGTCTCAGTTCCATAGGTCATCACTGGTAACACACATTGGTTGTACAGTCTCTTTTTCAAGTTTTGAGGTATACCTGACAAGAAGATGTGCCGTAATTTCCCGAACGCTGCCCAACCGAGTTGAATCCGTCGATTGACCTCTCGGTCGAAGTTGGACTTACCTAGTAGGACCATTTGTCCCAGGTAAACATACTAGTCAACAACTTCGAGCTTAGTGCTCCCAACAACTACCGGCATAGGTGTGACATGGACATTAAACATGATCTTTGTTTTGTCCATGTTCATCTTAAGACCTATCCGTTGGGAGACACTATTGAGATCATTGAGCATAGTGCTTAGGTCGTCCAGCGAGTCTGCCATAAGGACTATATCGTCGGCAAATCCAAGGTGAGTGATGTATTCGCCACTGATGTTAATACCGTATCCTTCCAGTATATTTCCAGTATCCAGTCCAGTAGCTTGAAAACGTCTTCCAATGCAGCGGTGAAGAGTTTCGGGGATATAACGTCACCCTGACTTACACCTCTCTGCAGTTGGATAGATTTCGTACTCTGGTTCTGTACTCGTATAGCCATCGAAGCTCTACTGTACAAACATTTCAGCACTTCAATATACCGACAGTCAACTTGGCACCGCTGAAAGGACTGTAGCACCGCCCAAATTTCGACGGAATCAAAGGCTTTCTCATAGTCCACATACGCAAGGCAAAGTCGCAGATTGTACTCTTCGGTCTTCTGCACAATTTGCCGAAGGGTGTGTATGTGGTCTATGGTACTAAAGCCTTTTCGGAAACCGGCTTGTTCGGGAAGCTGGAAGTCGTCGAGTCTGTGTGCGAGACGATTCGTAATGACTCTCGAAAACAGCACGTAGACGCGGCTCAGAAGGGAAATCGGTCTGTAGTTCTTCAAGAGAGCGTTATCGCCTTTCTTGAAGAACAAGACCACCGCACTTCTGCTCCACGCCTCCGGAGTAGTGCCACCATGGAGGACGGAATTAAAGAGCTTCTGAAGGACTTCAAGTACCGGTTTTCCACAGCTTTCAGAAGCTCCGCTGTAATTCCATCCTCACCTGGGGCCTTGCCATTTTTAAGGTGTTGGAGAGCCATTCTAATCTCGTTCAGACTAACGTCAGGGATATCTTCGGAATAGTGTCGGATAAGACTCTCACTTGGATCGTTACTCACACTTGCGTGTGGCTCCAACGATGACGTGTACAGCTGCCCATAGAACCTCTCAATCTCACTCAAATCTCAGGTGTCCCGGAAACAATGCTGCCACTTTCGGTCTTCAGCTTTCACAGTTGGCTCTTTCTGGCAGACAGATCTCTGGCAAAGATTTTGGAGCCTTGATTCCGCTCGATTGCTTCTTCAATACAAGCTGTATTGAAATTGCGTAAGTCCCGCCGCATGCATTTGGAGATCTGTCTGTTCAGTTGCCTGTATACTGTCAAATCTGTTGAAGACTGCAGCTTCATTTCCCGTCTAACAGCCATGAGATTAAGAGTGTGATCGGAGAGTTTTTGTGTTTTTCTGCGGCGGGTCTTGCAGAACTTAGTTCCGACCGTATGGATAGTTTCCACAAACTTATCATTTATATCGTCCACTGCATTGCAGTCTTCTAGGCACTGAAAACGGTTTTGTAACTCGAGCTGAAAGGTTTCGGGACTTTGAACTAGAGCACGAGGGGGACGGAGCGTTGACTTCATTAGACGAGACCTCTCCAACTTAACGTTTAGGTTCAGTTTGCCTCTAACCATTCGGTGATCGCTGCCGGTTTTCACCCTTGCGATCACTGAGACATCACTGAACAGTTGTCGTCTGGTCGTCATAATGAAGTCAATCTCATTTTTTGTCGAACCGACGGGGCTCGACCAGGTCCACTTCCTGTGAGGCTGCTTCTGGAAGAAAGAGTTCATCATAAAGAGTCCCTCTTTCTCCGTGAAGTCAGCCAGCTACTGGCCCCTTAGGTTCCGTTGCCCTATTCCGAATTTCCCTACTTTCAGCTCACCGTTCTCTCTTGTGCCTAGTTTTGCGTTGAAGTCTCCCATTAACACCGTATTTTTTGGAGGAATGCATGGCTCTATAGATATCCTCATACATTTCCTCCACCTCCTCATCGGGGTGTGCCGAGGTTGGTGCGTGAACCTGTACGACCTTCATCAAATACCGTTTGGTGATTCTGAGTATAAGGTACGCAACCCTTACAACGTTGTTAACGAGAGACTTGTGGACGATAAATCCGACACCTCCTTGGGACAGATGGTCGATTATTTTTCTAAATGTGTTGCTTTCACTAAATAGGAGGTAACTCCTTTTCTACTTCTTTCAGCCGTTTCTGTTTCTGCTAGCATTAAGTTGATCTTAAGTTCGTTTTTTTACTTCAATATAATAAAACAGTAGGTTGCTTTATCTATTATCTCCTTAAAAACTTTGAGTTATTAACAAAAACTTAATTTTTGTGGTATCTCCAATACTTTGTTAATCTTTTGTCTATAAATCATTTTATATGTTTTATAAATGATATCAAATGTGTATGTATTTATAACTAAGTATTATCAAAAAGATGCAATTTCGGAAGAAAGAAGAAATTCCAGTTGAAGCATGCAGCACAAAAGTAAAAAGTAATTACTTAAATGCAAAAAGATAAATAAAATTGACCAACATTATAAATTTAAGAAAATACACTTAAAAAAAACCTTATGCTGCAGCATGAAACTGCGAAAAGGACCGGACTCTGTGATAGCACTAGTTTTAAGTCCATCCCATACCCTGAGGCAACTCGGGCAGCTGGGTGCATGCTTGCTCTTGATGTCAGAAAATGTAAAAGAAAAAAATATATATAAATGGACTAGTAGTAGAATTAGCCGTTTTTTTTTCTAATAATATACGTGTGCATGCAATATCTATAGTAGTTTTGATTTTTTTAAAAAACTAAGGTAAATAAAAACACAATTTGTATGAAGATTTAAAAAAAAATATAGGCTACCCACATAATATGCAATTTCCTTGTTAGTTTCAATTTTCTTATTTTTACATTGTTAAATATTGCAAATTAAGCCAGGATTTAGTAAAAATTAAGTGCCAAACCGCTCGTTGTCTATGAAACAAATTTAAATTACTAGTAAATTCATTCATCGTTAAATTAAGAAATAATTAAAGATTTTTTTTTAAATTATTTATACCTAGATACTACGTCTTAACCAACATTTTTTGTTCATTAAGTAATTTATATTTGTTTTTAAAACCGTAAATTGTTGTTAGGCTAAGTAAGGGGGGCGGCAGGTTGTTCCATTACTAGGAACTTTTAGGAGTTCAATACTACTAGGACCTTCAACAAATCATGGATCTTGCCGTGCTTTACGATCTTTGAATAAACTTTTTATAATATTTTTTTTTGTTCTAAGCGAGCGCTTAAATACAATCCACCTGATGGTAAGTGATGATGTAGCCTAAGGTGGTGAAGGGCACTGGCTTAACAAAAGCCTATTCACTCTTGCCTTGAAGACAACCACATTGTAATCGGATAGAAAGACAGATGCTGGCAACTTATTCCACTCCTTTGCTGTACGCATGACGAACGATGTAACAAACCGTTTGGTTCGAATGCGTGGTAAGTCAACAACGAAAGGGTGGAGACTGGCCGAACGTCTCGTTGTCTGATGGTGGAAGGGAGAGGGAGGAATTAAATTATGCAATTCCTGCGCACACTCTCCGAAATGCATTCTGTAGAAAACCGAAAGGCTTGCTACTTTGCGTCTGTGTTAGAGGCTGGTAACATTGGTTTTAACCAGATTCGGGTCACCTCTTAGCGCGCCTTTCCATCGAGTCCAAAGCTGGCATTTTGCAGCTCCAGCTTATATATGGCAGCAATACTCCATGCACGACCGGACGTGCGCTGTATATAAAGTAGCAGCTGTCCCTTTGTGAAGTACCGCCGCACCAAGGACTCCTAGCTTCTTAGCAGCTACTCTGGCCTTGGACTCAATGTACCGCTCAAAGTTCAAGTTTGAGGATATCTGCAGGTGTATTCCAGTGATACATTTTGAAAAGAAGTAGCCAAGGTAGCTGGCTCCTTTTTGCAGTGAAGAGCCACGCTTGTGTTTGGAGACGTTGAATTTCACAAGATTGGCATCGCACCATTCGGAGACTGCCTGTAGTCTAAGATTTACACGCTCAAAACCGTAGCTTCTCTTTCGGCCTGGATTTGATACCAACTGCCCCGAGGACTTGGTTGGTATTTCTCCACGACTGTGGTGTCATCTGTGTACCCATAGATACCGGGTATAAGCAGATCATTAATATGCAGCAGGAAGAGAGTTGCGGAGAGAAAGGACCCCTGAGGAACACCGGCGTTACGACTGACCAACAGGATCAGATAAGCAGCCGTCGACGATGACCCGCAGAGACCGTTCACTCAGAAAGTCCTTTACCCAGTCAATCAGACCGGGAGAATAAACCGTACCCTGGAAGTTTACCCAAAAGGCTAGCGTGCCAAACTCTGTTAAAGGCCTTCGAGACATCAAAGGAAACAGCTAGTACTTTCCCACTGTTCTCGAGTGCCTCGGCCTACACGTGCGTAGCATACGATAGAAGGTCCCCAGCTGACCGATTTTGGCGAAATCCGTACTGGCGGTCACTGAGGAGGTCATTCTATTCTAGGTATGCCCCTAAGCGGGCATTCAATATACGCTCCATAATCTTGCAGAGTATAATATTAAATACCAATCACTTATGCCAAGGTGAAATACGTATGCATTTTATTTTCTAAATTTTTAATCTGGCTTAGTAAATCATGACGAATACTTCTGCTTTTGAGAAGTTTTCAAAATAATTGACAGGTGACAATTTTATATGGTGATATTTTTTCATTGCGAACAGCTGCTACGAATACCGGGCTATAATAAATTGTCGCGTACACTAATGGCACTATAACGGTTACTGCGCAGTTGATGACTTAATAATTCGGAAGTTTCGCCAAGGTCCAATTAAACGAGAAACAAGCCATTTATCACCGACTAGCCGCGACTGTACGGCCAGAAAAATCTTATGGTTTCCGATAAATGCCCGTTTATCATATAACCCGTATAACAAACGTAATGTACCCAGACCTGTGATGGGCAACAGTCAAAGGTGTGAGACATTTTGTGCGTACGTCAAGTGTGACGATTAGGGGAAATCCTCCTTTAAACGGGATAGGTCCATGTCCAGCAGATTTATTTTACATATTGATCAGCAATTAGAAATTAATTTAATATGTTCTGCAACAGTTGATAGTTTTATACTCGTACAAGTAAGGGTGACAGATCCCACATTTCGTCTGATGGTAAGAAAGTGTGAGACCCAATGACACCAATTAATCCTCGATTAAGAATCAAAATGCAGCTGGTTCTCAACCCAAGTCTCGTTACCAGTAGAAGGATATCCCGTTCTCATCACCCATTAAACGAAACACAGCAACTATTGTGTAAATCTACTAAAAACAATTCCTGAGTATTTGTAAATATGATATATAAATTTTCTTGGGAGACACATTTCTACAATTGCCATAGTTT
This sequence comes from Parnassius orleans, assembly GCA_029286625.1. Taxonomy (NCBI): domain Eukaryota; kingdom Metazoa; phylum Arthropoda; class Insecta; order Lepidoptera; family Papilionidae; genus Parnassius; species Parnassius orleans. The sequence continues at coordinate 402,328 of JAGSMP010000212.1, read as the reverse complement.
TAAGCCCGCCTTTATCATGTTAGTGTACGCAATCTTAAATATTCTGTTAATTTTATACGTGGTAGAGCCATGCTGCAGTATATAGTAGTATAGTTGTAGCACGAATGGGTCGGCTCGACCGGGGAAGGACCACGCTCTCACAGAATACAAGCGTAAAATAATAGCTTAACACTGCTGTGTTTCGTATGGTGAGTGTAGAGATCCGGAGACCCTTTTTACTGGAAAAGGGGCATTGCATCTTAGTCCTCATGGGTGACAATGCATCTGCATTTTGATTCTTTATTGAGGATAGATGTAGATGTCTATGGGTCACAGCAACCACTTACCATCAAGTGGACTGTGTGCTCGTTTGTCACCCTATCCTATAAAAGAAATCTTGTTATTTTAGAAATTTAGGAATTATCAAGTTTCAGTAAACTGCGACTGTACGCGTCACATAATTTTATTTGAATGTGTATTTATTAATATGATCGTCGGCCTTTTCGGTTGGTTCGGAATGGCTACATCGTTATGTGACAAAATTATTTTGAAATGTTTATATTATTTACATCTGTTCTCAAAAAAAATTAATCACAAATATTTTGTATGAAACCAGTTTTTATGGATTTCATCGCGTATTTTAATTATGAGTACTTTACAGCACTCATGGGCATGGCCAATTAATGTGTTCGACGTCCCAATGTCATAATTAACCACGGCTAACTTCAGTTTGAAAATTATTAATTTTTGGTCCGATCTACCCACAAAGAACTTATAGTGTCTTCAACCCTTGCAGTGGTATGCTTGTGTTAGGATTAAATTTTATAAATTATAGGATCCCAAGCAGTAGCATGGGATGGGTACTATAAATTACTCGAAAAAACGTACATAAAAACTAGTTTCATTTAATGTGTAGTGTTCGCGTAAACATTAAAAAAAACATTGTAGAAATATTTTAAAGACGTTTAGCCTGTAGGAATAAAATTTTCAACACTAGATAACGCTAACATTTTAATTATGGAATTCCTGTCGCTTAACTTATATCTGAATATCTGAAACTTCAAAAAAAATGTACAAAAAGCAACAATCTCTCATCCGTCACAATTTGTGAATGTCATCTGTCATATTACACCAAGTCTTGTCTTTTATATTACGTGACAGTAGCAGCAGTAACAAAATTCATTTGTTTTATTTTACGAAATTGTATCATGTTATTTGTGACTGGCCGTCATATTAACAATACATGTATGGCCTCGTTGAACTAGTGGTCGTAAATGCGGTTGCGTATCATGAGGTACTAGGTTTGTATCGCGGGTCGGACTAGCCATCTGGCTAGTCTCCGTTAAGACAGGCCGCTGTGACCGGAACTTGGTTTGGAGGACATTATTATTATTATTACATGTACGGCTTAAATTATACGGTTTACCCTTAAGCAATGATTATTTTGTTTAAGACCAACAAAGATACCGTAACAATGCTCAACTTCTTGTGACACGCCCACACGCTCACATCTTTCCTCTTTCGTTTTTATCAGCCCTCTTGGAAGCAAATAAATTAAGATGCCTATGTGTACGTTAGTGCGTGTTCTTACAATAACTTGAGCATGGTTTTGGTTTAGTTTTTCCGTCACTTGAAATATACGCAGCGCTCCTTTGGACGGCCAGCAGTTATGGACTACGTCAAAAATATTATTCAGATGGAGAATCTACAGTAGCCATTTATCATCCGGTGGACTGTAAGTTTAGTTGTCACTTCAGTTGTAAAATACAGCATGTTCAAAAAAATGCTGTATTTTACATGTATACCAACAATATACGTACCAACTATATAATAAATATAAATTTATGTGAACATACAACAAAGTAATTGAGAGTAGTTCTATCTCCTCCTTGCTAGTTCTTAGTTTAGACGGTGCTCAAACTATTGAAAAACATTATTCTACTATTAGGATCTGAAGGCGTTAAGTTTTATCAGTAGGATATATGCCAATTAAGTCTCAAAACAATATGATTTAATAATTTTTTAACAATCTTAAAAATATGACTTGCGTTATTCAACAAACAATAGGGTATTACACCCATTTTCAAAAAGTATTTTAAATGAATTCTAGAGTGATAATGAACCACTATAATTTTTATATAATTTTTTGAAAACGGTACAGTGCCATAAAAATTACTTTTAATCTATCGTTTTAAATTTTCGCGTGAAAACGATAACCGCCATGCTGTTCAACTCGTGACGTCACTGTCCTAGAATTATGCCTATTTTTCAAAGGAATGAGATACTTTTGGATGTTTAATAATGAGTTATCATCTATATCATTGTTGTGTTGTGCCTGAATGCAAAAATACGAGCATATAAACGCCGGGGAAGTTAACTTATTTAAATATGAGAAATACTTGGTTAAAACTAGCAAGAAGAGACCCGAAGGCATTGTCTACAAAATCTAAACTATAATTCTGTGAAGATCACTTTGATGTAAGTATGACCTATATTTAACTATCGTTTATACAAAACAAAACATCATCACACGATAGGTGCATTACCTATTGCAAGTCAAATTTTGTAATAGATTAGGTTAATCGCTCGTCTGTCCCGCCCTTTGTAGGCCATTTTGATAGCCCTTGCAAGTGCAGTGCAGAGTTTTACTTAATTCGTGTTTTCTTCTATGTTCGTGTAGAAAGAAGGACTCTTTATGATGTACTCTTTCTTCCAGAAGCGGCCCCACAGGAGGTGGACCTGGCCACGTCATCGTTGGAGCCACACGCAAGTGTGAGTAACGATCCAAGAGCAAGTCTTATCCGACACTATTCCGATGATATCCCGGACGTCAGTAAGATCGGGATTAGAATGGCTCTCCAGCACCTTAAAAACGGAAAGGCCCCAGGCGAGGATGAAATTACAGTGGAGCTTCTGAAAGTGGGTGGGAAACCGGTATTAGAAGTCTTTCAGAAGATCTTTAATTCCGTCCTCCATGGTGGAACTACTTCGGAGGCGTGGAGCAGAAGTGCGGTGGTCTTGTTTTAAAAGAAAGGCGACAACGCTCTCTTAAGGCAGTGATGGCTATCCGAGTACAGAATCAGAGTACGAAACCTATCCAACTGCAGAGAGGTGTAAGACAGGGTGACGTATCCCCGAAACTCTTCACCGCTGCATTGGAAGACGTTTTCAAGCTACTGGACTGGAAAGGACACCTTCGATTTGCCGACGATATAGTCCTTATGGCAGAATCGCTGGAGGATCTAAGCACTATGCTCAATGACCTCAATAGTGTCTCCCAACGGACAGGTCTTAAGATGAACATGGACAAAACAAAGATTATGTGTAATTTCCATGTCACACCTATGCCGGTAGTTGTTGGGAGCACTAAGCTTGAAGTTGTTGACGAATATGTTTACCTAGGACAAATAGTCCGTCTAGGTAAGTCCAATTTCGACCGAGAGATCAATCGACGAATTTAACTCGGCTGGGCAGCTTTCGGGAAATTACGATACATCTTCTCGTCAAGTATACCTCATTACCTGAAACCTGAACTTTGGGGGAGACCTATGTTCAGCAGTGGACTTATGAAGGGCTGTAATGATGGTGATGATGATTATCATCACTTAGACTATCGTAAGTTTCATAGAATTTAAACTAAAATGCAGGGGTGTTAAATTCGAGTTTCTATAGGTTCATTTACAAAATTGATGGCATGCCAGCAAGCCAGGCACAAAAAACAAATTACGCAAAACAAAAAAAAGATAAAAAAACCTTTATTTAGAAACTAGGTCAGCCAGTGTGAGCGTCAAGGCGTGCAATTTAAAACGCGCAGCGGTGGTATCATCGAAAGTATTGCAGTTGGTCGTTTATGTAGGTAATTAAAATCCTTAGATCTAATCGCGGATCGTTTCAAACTGGCCGTATGTTTGATTTTACTGTCGTGGATAAATAGACAATATTAAAATATAATCATAAAATGAAAAAAGAGGGACAGAAATATAATTACAGTCCGTCATAAAACATTAGTTATTTAATTTAATTAGTTATTAAAAGTGTTTTTGGTCTTTTTGACGCGATTTGAAATATTTCCATATCCGAATAACGATTCAGTGTCGCTTGTCATACTGGTATAATGAATAAGCAATTCGTTATTTTCATTGTAAAAATAAAAGTTTAGAAGTTTGCTTGCTTTACGGCGTATATTTACTTTACTTATAGCGATGAAGAAGTATAATCTAAAACGCCTTTTTAACTTTGTTGGATTTAAGGGCGTATGCAAACTCTTTCGCAAACTAAGCTGTCCAAATTCTAAATACTATGACTGCTGGATACCACAATTATGGTACAAATGCCGTTTTTCGATGATTTGAAGTACCTGAAATCTTCGTAATCAGCCAGTAAAAGTCAACTGCTGGACATGGGCCTCTCTCATCGTAAATTAGTCAAGCTTGGCAGATGGTTTAACAATCGCAGTACAAGACGTTTGACATTTTTTGACACCTTTAACACACCTGGTTTTAGTCGGTCTGGGTATTTTCGTCTGGCATAAACAAGATAAACGCAGAATGACAGCGCCATCTATCGGAAGCCATACGATTTTTCTAGCATTTCCCATTGCCACCTATGACAACACCCACGGGATGAGATGGGGTGATGGATTCTCTTCCGCTGCCACCATATGACAAGTAACCAAAATGCTAGTATCTAAAATAGTTTTTAAAAACTGGGAGAGATGACTCAATCTTTGCTCATACACCCATTAACTAATGCATGCCATCTGGCGCATTCATGAAAAGGCAGTTGAATAATATGATGATGATGTAATATTGTGAATAAAAAACTGTTAGAAAATTAAGTTATTTTTTCCATTTTCTTTGTAAAATATCGTCAAAAGTGACTTAAAAGTACGGTTGTAAGTTAACAGACTTCAAATTGTCCCATGAGACATCAAAGTCGATAAAGGGCAGTAAAATTGCAATTAGATATGATTTATGAGGGAGGATTTTTTCCATAAAAAAGACTGTCGTGTAGTAGCGGCATAAAATAATTTATCACCCTATTTTTCACGAGTGTGGCGTATGAGGCAACAATGGGAAATGTCAGAATACCTAACAACTGGTAAAGTGAATTAATATTAGTAAGGGTTACTATACTACTAAAGAGTACATGATTGATAATAACCCCTGGGAATATGGTGATCCCTGCCATGCTGTTTCTAATGTCTTCATTGCAATTGTATAAATAATATACTTAATAAAAAAATTACACACACACACACGCACACACGCACACGCACACGCACACGCACACGCACACGCACACGCCCACGCATACACAGACGCACACGCACACGCACACGCACAAGCACACACACACGCACACGCACATGATAACGCACACTCACACGCGCACGCGCACGCACACGCATACGCGCACGTGCACGCATACGCACACCCACAATTAAATAGCCACTTAAATCATAAAAATTCATTATAGTATCATTATAAGTTCTACGATACCTGTAACAATCAATTACGAATAATGCTCGTTTATCCCGTGGGGTGGGGACCTGGTGATTTGTAATACAGGCATTTTAATTCCTAACTCAGGCACCAGCTCCTCACATATTCTAGTCTATGAGTGTAAACACACCTGTATTTAAATAGATATAAGTTTTATTATGTATAGTCTGTATTGTGAGGAGAAATAAACATTATTATTAATATATTGTAAATAAATCTTATTTAAAAAAGTCCTGCTTGGTTTTTATGGTTCTTCCCAGGACAGAGGTTATTTTCCGAACCAGTGGTAAAAGTAATAAAATACTTTCAATAACTGTTTGTGTAATCTATAATGAATAAAAATGATTCTATTCTATTCTATCACCCTATTTTTCCATGGGTGACTTAAGAGGCAACTATGGGAAATGAAAGAATATCTAATAACTGGCAAAAGACAGCAACGTCAAATGTGCGTTACGCCTGGTATTGCGATGGTCAATTCACTTGCCAAGTGTGTCGATTAAGGTAAGTTAAATTTTACTGATGGTAAGACTCCTTTTCGTATAGGAATATTTCTGGGTGGGTATCACCCTCTTACCTATTTCTGCCGCCAAATACCAGTGCTTTCACTGCTGCATTCCCGTCATTCCATCTTAGTCTTCAGAGGTGACAACGCATCTGTAGCGTTCTTTATTTGAAGTTGGTTACAGATGGCCTTAGGCTGCAGTAGTTACATACCATCAGGTGGACTTTAAATTCTTTTAAGTCAAAGTATTTCATAAAGATGAAGATAAGTTTGAAAAAATGAAGTTTAACAAAAATAATTTTAGTTGCCTTTTTCTAAGAAATAAATATATTTAATTGCACATAATATTTTTGCTCTCCCTTATTGTGGATGTCGGACATCCATAAATGAAGCTTTTATTATCACGTTATGTTTGTTTAAAATTGGTTGCAGGATTCCTTGGTCTACAGTAGTTACTTACCATAAGGTGAGTTGTAAAGTCGTTTGTCATCATCATCATTATCTTTACAGCCCTTCAAAAAACCACTGCTGAACATAGGCCTCCCACAAGCAATGGCACAAAGCACAGTCATAAGCCACCTGCATCCACCGACTTCCTACATGTCTTACCAGGTCGTCACTCCATCTAGTGGGGGTCACGCTACACCTCGCCTAGAGGTACGAAGCTGCTACTCGAGAATCTTTTTTCCCCATCGGTTGTCGGTTCTTCGAGCTATATGGCCAGCCCATTGCCACTTCAGCTTACTAATCCGTTGGGCTATGTCGATCACTCTGGTTCTACTGCGGATATCCTCATTTCTAAGTTTATCTCGGAAAGAAACCCCGAGCATAGCCCCCTCCATAGCTTGTTGAGCGACCTTGAGCGTTCTCATACGGCCAGCAGTGAAGGACCACGTCTCAGATCCATAAGTAATCACTGGCAACACGCACTGGTTGTACAGTCTCGTTTTCAAGTTTTGAGGTATACCTAACAAGAAGATGTGCCGTAATTTCCCGAACGCTGCCCAGCCGAGTTGAATCCGTCGATTGACCTCTCGGTCGAAGTTGGACTTACCAAGTCGGAATATTTGTCCCAAGTAAACATACTCGTCAACAACTTTGAGCTTAGTGCTCCCAACAACTACCGGCATAAGTGTGACATGGACGTTATACATGATCTTTGTTTTGTCCATATTCATCTTAAGATCGTTGAGCATAGTGCTTAGGTCCTACAGCAATTCTGCCATAAGGACTAGATCATCGGCAAATCGAAGGTGAGTGATGTATTCGCCACTGATGTTAACACCGTATCCTTTCCAGTCCAGTAGCTTGAAAACCTCTTCCAATGCAGCGGTGAAGAGTTTCGGGGATATAACGTTACCCTGTCTTACACCTCTCTGCAATTGGATAGGTTTCGTACTCTGGTTCTGTACACGGATAGCCATAGTAGCCCTACTGTACAAACACTTCAGCACTTTGATATATTGACAGTCATAATGATTTCTTATATTTACGCGAACACTACATTTAAATAAAACTAGTTTTACTATCATGTATTAACTTATTTTATATTCCCGACGTTTCGAGTACTTTACAGCACCTATGGTGCAGGGGGACTGAGGTGTTGACGTCCCAATGTCATAGTTAACAGTTTACGCTCCAGATTAAAAATTAGTTTTTGTTCCGATCTACGCCTTATGAACTTACAGTATCTTGAAGTCTCTTGCAGTTGTATGCTTGAGGTTGGGATTTAATTTTATTAATTATAGGATCCCAAGCAGATGGTAACATAACCATCTTCTCTATTGAGGTGGGATGTTTTTGATTTCAGCGCTCGCAGATCATCCTTGGAAGATGGTGTTCTTTGGCGAGGATTTGTGGTCTATCAATCTAATGTAGTGACAGGAAGGTCCTGTACATGTTCACAGACTGCAGACTTCCAAGCGTCGATTCTTCACATCAGCTATGTGTTCTTTAACGCGGTTTATTGATCTTTTAGTTTGTCCTATAAGAGAGACCACATTCACAATCAAGCTTACCTCCTGCATCTTGCAGAGGACATTACATAACTGATGGTAAAAGCTAATCTTCTTCGGCGGCTTGAAGTATGTTTTAACCGACACGCTTCAGGATATAGCCAATCTTGTCAGTGACACCTCTGACATATGGCAGTACAGCAGGCACTCGCTCGACCTTGGCCGGCTTCACTCGTTCACTGTGACGTAGGCGCGGGACCCGAAGCTTATTGTCGTGCAAAACTTGCTTGACGTGTGTTGGAGCTCGGCGGCCAGGTGTTTACTGTCACAGATCCTCATCTCTGAAACAAGATTTGTTGCTTCTTTGTGAAGGATGGTGATGAGTCACCGTTTAAATCTATCTGTGGTCTTTTTTTCTATACACCGTGTGGCTCAAGGTGTTATCAAGTTCCGAATTACCTAACATCTAGAAAAGCTAAAGAGTTGTTTTCTCTAACTCCATTGTGAATTGATTTTAGAATTTATGGAGTTAAGATGGTCTAAAAATGCAGTTACTTTATGTACGTTGATTGTATGGGTTGCAAAAATACAAGCCCAATGCTCCACTTCGTCCATAGTTAGCCAAATCAATTCACCAACTTACAGATTGGCTCAACACTTAGCGAAAATACTTACACCGCTCAGGGGACATACAAGAGCACACACAAGGTTCCTACCATTTGTCAGCGAGATTAAAGACCATCGGCAGAACAATGAAACTATGGTCAGTTTTGATGTGCAGTCTCTGTTCACATGCTTACCTGTTGAGACTTCATCTCGATTGTAACTAGAAGGCTGGAGGAAAACATGCCCATAGAATATGCAGCATTACTTAGACAATGCCTTACATCTGGCTACCTATTGTGGAAGGAGGTTCTACAAGCAGTAGATGGGTGGCGATAGGCTCTGTATCTCCCATTGCCGATATATTCATGGAAGACTTTGAGGAGAAAGCCCTACTTACTTCTCCCGTAAATCCAAGATTCTACAAGCGGTACATGAACACTTTGCAATTCTACCTTTAGATAAAGTAACTGCTTTTTAGACCATCTTAACTCCATAAATTCTAAATTCAATTCTAATGGAAGACCAGGATCTTCTTCTTTCTAGATGTTAATAATTCGGAATCTATTCACTTGAGCCACGTATAGAAAGACCAGCAGAATGGATATTTAAACGGTGACTCATCACCATCATTCAGTTAGCAAATGGTAAATCTTTGTTTCAGGCGGATCTGAAGGTTAACACCTGACCAGCCGGTAACACGTCGAAAGTTTGCGACAATGTCGGGTCCGCCTGTCACGGTGACGGTGAGCCGACCGCAATCGACGGTACTGTGCTGCTGTCAAAGGTGTCGTTGTTTCAGATTGACGTCTGAAGTGATGCGCCGCTGACCTGGCACGTCGGTTAAATGTGCAGATGCGGGGTGTGGCGATTCTGGGACAACTGAAGATTAAAACCCGCGGAAAAACACATAGCTGATGATCGTTCAGATGCGGTCTGAACATGCGGATCGCCCCATCTCCCATTGGTTGATGACCACAAATCGCTGAGCACCGATCAGGCGATTGCGAACTGATCAGGCATCTAATTCAATAGGAGATGGTTGGGTGCCTCGCGCGGGATCCTGTTAATTTATCCCAACAACCTTAACTTCTGAGTGAGACTGTGTGCGTGAATCGGAACAAGTAATAATGTCGGAAGGCAACCGTGAATTGCTTTAAACAAAAAAGGGACGTCAAATACTCAATTTCAGGTCTTCAATACTCGAGCGTCAGAAATATAAAATAAGTTAACGCGATAAATCCAAAACTAGTTTTATTAAATATTGACAGTCAACTTGGCGCCGCAGAGGGACTGCAGTGCCGCCTAAATTTCGACGGAATCAAAGAAGCTTCCTCATGGTCACATGCACGCCAGACATAGCGGCAAAGGTGTGCTCCTCGGACTTCTGTAAAATTTGCCGAAAGGTATGTATGTGGTCTGTAGTTCTAAACCTTTTTCGAGCCAACTTGTTCGGGAGGCAGGAAGTCGTCGAGTCTGTATGCGAGACGATTCGTTATGATTCTCGAAAACAGCACGTAGACGCGGCTCAGAAGGGAAATCGGTCTATAGTTATTCAAGAGAGCGTTGTCGCCTTTCTTGAAAAACAAGTCCACCACTTCTGCTCCACACCTCGGTGTTATGCCACCATGGAGGACGGAATTAAAAATGACTTCGTACCGGTTTCACCCGCTTTCAGAAGCACCGCTGTAATTATATCTCGCCAAATTTTGCCGTTTTTAAGGTGCTAGAGAGTCATTCTAATTTCGCTCAGACTGACGTCCGGAATATCATCGAAATACAGTCGGATAAGACTTGCTCTTGGATCGTTATTCACACTTGCGTGTGCCTCCAACGATGATGTGTACAGCTGCCCATAGTACCTTTAAATCTTACTCAAAATCTCAGGTGTTCCGGAAACGACGCTGCCACACTCGGCCTTCAGCTTCGATAGTTGGCTCTTTCTGGCAGACAGATATCTAACAAGGACTTTGGAGCCCTGGTTCCGCTCGATCGCTTCTTCAATACGAGCTGTATTGAAGTTGCGTAAGTTCCACCGCATGCATTTGGAGATCTGTCTGTTCAGTTGCCCGTACGCTGTCAAATCTGCTGGAGACTGCAGCTTCATTTCCAGTCCACAGCCATGAGATTGTGATAAGAGATAAAGAGTGTGATCGGAGAATTTTTGAGTTCTTCTGCGGTGGGTCTTGCAAAACTTAGCTCCGACCACATGGACAATTTCCACAAGCTTGTCATTCATATCGTCCACTGCATTGCAATTTTCTAGCACGGAAAACGGTTTTGTAGCTTGAGCTGAAAGGTTTCGGGACTTTGGATTAGAGCACGAGATTTTCCAACTTAATTTTTAGGTTCAGTGTACCTCTCACCATCGGTGATCGCCAGTTTTCACCATTGCGATCACTGAAACATCACTGAACAGTTGTAGTCTGGTCGTCATAATGAAGTTGATCTCATTTTTTATCGAACCGTTAGGGCTCGACCAAGTCCACTTCCTGTGGGGCCGCTACTGGTAGAAAGAGTATATCTTAAAGAGTCCCTCTTTCTCCATGAAGTCGTCCAGCTGCTGGCCCCTTTGGTTCCGTTGCCATTATCCGAATTTCTCTACCTTCAGCTCAACGTTCTCTTTTGTGCCTAGTTTTGCATTGAAGTCTCCCATTAAGACCTTGTAGTGGGTTTTGGAGGAATGCATGGCTCTTTATATATCCTCATATATTTCCTCCACATCCTCATCGGGATGTACTGAGGTTGGTTCGTAAACCTGTATTACCTTCAGCAAATACCGTTTGGTGATTCTGAGTATAAGGTACGCAACCCTCGTCGAAACATTCTCAATTTTTACAAAGTTGTTAACGAGAGACTTGTGGACGATAAATCCGACACCTCCTTGGGACAGACGGTCGCCCTCCCGGTGATAGAACAAGTTGCCGGATTTGAGGATTAACATGTCCTCCCCCTCTTTTCGGACCTCTGATAATCCTATAATATTTCAGTGCAACTTGTCTATCTCTTCCAACTCCAGGATCTTCTCGTCAATCCTCAGGGTGCGTGCGTTATATGTTGCCAGGTCGAGTCGTCTTAGGAGGCAACCGAACCTCCACCGGAGGTTCTTAGCACCCCCTCAAGTGATTTTTTATTACACTGAAGTGACAAGTCGTTTGTCACTTCAGTTTAATAAAAAATCCTCCTTAAAACGGGGAAGGCTCTATATTACTGCAGCTGGATATGAATTGGTGGACTTCGAGCTAATAATAATGTCCTCCAGACTGAATTTCGGTCACGGCGGCCAGCCTAAATGTCCGAGTATATGCGCAAGCACAGGTATACTTTCTTATAGTGCGATAGGATAGTAATCCGACACGACCAAAGGGAGATCAGGCGCAAGAACAAAGGTTTTACGTCCTTTCCGAGGCACGGGGTCGAATCACCGCCAACTTCCTGACTACGGGTTTCTATTAAAATTTCGGGACAGAAAAACCAACCCAGTAAGTGATTTTAGCCAGACCTTGGATTTGAACCCGGGACGTCATCATCACCATCATCAGCAACTTGATTTACTAAAACAATGAAGCAGTCGAGCGTGAGCTCATTAACAGCCCATAAAACTGACTGTTGGAAATGAAGTTCGAGTAATCTGGTATTTCGATTGTCAAACGTGGCGTTTCCATGAAAATATTATTATGAGAGAGCTCTAATGTCCTTCAGTGAACTTTGTAGGTGAATACTAATGACATATACTAAAAAATAACAACACAATAAAAGTCTTTGTTTCAAATTCGTTCGTTATATTATTAGCACTTCTTGTGACCTGTACTAGGTATATAAATGTGTCTAAGTTCTTAATAAAAGAGGGACAAGAATGTTAGTGTTGATAGCATTTTAGATTAGACTAACAAAGGCTTCCGTATATCATCTTAAACATTACCTTTACAGCTTATTCAAAGTCGACTCAATGGGGGGTATGCCACAATTTTTTTATTTAGTTGTTAGGGAGACGCTGTTGCCCATCTCCTGGTTTGTTCCCTCGGTTGCATCTTATGACACCCACGAAACGATATAGGGTACTGTATATTCTCACACCAACACTACACGATGTTTTTACTACGTTTTTACAACCTGGCTTTCGCGTTGTCTGTTCGGGTGTAATTTAGAAATTGATTTAAAACTTATTTTCTGATGAGCTAAAGACTTTTGAACATGGCTCAGAATCCGACTACAATGTAAGAATCCCCTGGTGTTGTAGTTGTTCATGAGCGGCGGTAGTAACTTACCATCAGGTGAGCCGTATGCTCGTTTGCCCCCCCTCTCCTCTAAAAAAAAGAGTATGAAACAAAGTGGCATATGAAACAAAATTAATAAATATATTTTTTTATTTCACTTGTTTACATATCAGTTGGTGATAATAAATAACATTGGAAGATCGATATTTTACCAACTTTTCATATTGTAATACTGTAAATACGTTGTGTTCTCGACTAATATCGAGTAGGACGACCAAAACGTCGCTTGACGTAATTATAATCAAGGTCGCTCAACGAGCTATAGAGAGGGCTAAGCTCGGAGAGGGTAATAAGGATATCCGCAGTAGAAACTAATTTATTGACATTGTACAATGGCTCCGTAAGCTGAAATGGCAACTGGACGGCCATATGGTTCAAAGAACCGACTACCGACGTGGAAGAAAGATTATCAAACAGCAGTCCCATAACAGTAAGCGAAGTATAGGGTGGTTCCTTTCTAGATGGAATGACGACATGTCCCAGTGTCCCAATGAGTGAAGTGAACTACTTGTAATAAGTACATAGATGGATGCAAGTGGCTCAGGACTTGCGATTGGATTTAATTATGATGATGACTATAAATGTCCAGTAACATATAACGGTTAAAATATTACGTCTAGAATTTCCTAATCACTTCTGAAATATTGCTATTGTGGAAACGTGACTGAACAACACGTTTGAACACGTGTGAACAAAACGTGGCGAATAGTTATCATAGACTAGACTTTAACAAATAGGACCTTAAATCCTCTTCAATGTCTTATTAATACAAACCTACTACTGAAAGTATATAAAAGCATCGCTGTAATAAAAATCGGGACGGCAGATTGTGTACTTTATCGCACTCTAGGGTATCATGAACAGCCGTTGAGGCGTATTGCTAGTTGTCCATAAGACTTTTGCGTGCGAGCGAGAGATCTGATAAAAATATTTATAGCACATACTGAAATAGAAGCGCTGTTCCTGAAATAATTTTGCTTTTTCTGTTCGGTTTTGTTTTTGTTTAAAAAAAAAACTTTATTGACACAATAGGATTTCTTCTGTATCGTGAAGGCATTTTACATACATATATTGCAAAAGGACAAACATTTAGACTCGGATAAATTAATAGGCCATACAAATACGTTCTGTTCGAGAATCGAATTCTAATAACCAAACACTACACAGTACTGGTACAGTGCCAGCGAGCCGTCAATTATAAGTAAATATAATATTGACAATGTTGCACCTTTAAATGCCTATTTTAAGGAAACTACCCTAAAATCTAGGTTTTTTTTTCTTCAAAATAACATAAAATGTATGTACGAGGATATGAGTATTATGTATGGATGCATTTCGACGTTTTAAATGTTTGGTACCTGCCGACATTATATCATGGGTCTCTAAATTGACAGAGACAGAGAATGCCACATGGCATTAAGACCGCTTTATTATCCCTTAGATTAAATTCACATTTAAGTTTCAACCAAGTTCAAATAACGAGTAGGTTCTATTATCGACACGTATGTTCTTTTATGTGATTTCTAGAAAATGGGTTAACTGATTTGAGTGATTTTTTTTTAAATAAATAGGCCATACTTCAGACGTGGGCGCATAAAAATTGGAAGAAAACAATTCATCCCTAATGGTGGAAAAACAGGATAGTACTCCATCATTTTATATAAAAAAATTAAATTATTTTTTTAACTTTGAAGCAACAGTAGCTTAATGATAGGGTGCGGCCCGTATACTCCAAATGTTTTAAGTTCGAATTCGACTATTGTCGTGAACCATTCCTAACACAAGCATTTTAAGCTTAATTGGAGTGGTTAATGTAAATATTAATAATGTTAATAGCATTGCTAATATTTCTATAAAAAATATTAAATAATAATATAATTTTAAATTGAAATTCTAGTAGCTACATTGAACTTGTGATGTTCCATAAATCATTAAAAAGGATAAAATAATTAAACTTTTAATTAAAGGTACAAACTGTCTTCAAAATTTAACTAAATAAAATAAATATCTAGGGGAGAGTGGGGTGATTGCGGACACCGGGTAATTCCGGACGCAGTTGTTTCTAGAAGGTTAACATTTTTCGCGTCTTGCAATTCCTATAACTTTTTTGCATCGGTCATCTTTAGTGCACGGACACTAGTTAAGACGGAAGGCCGAGCACGCACTTCAAGGTATGTACTGATAAACTTTTTTATGGCTTTTCTTATAATATTTGGCTATTTTCATTGACGTGTATATGCAGTGATATGTGTATTACCGAATCGTTAATTCTGCCACAAAATCATAAGGGACGCCATTAAAACTGTTGGAAAATAAATCACATGAGCTATCATAAACTCAAAAATATTACAGGTGTACAAAAATTATGATTGAAATAATTGCGGACGTGAGAGGTGGGGTAAATACGGACCTCCGTAATCAGCCCCATTTAAAAATTGAACGTTAGAATAAAAATAATGTAGTGCCTGGTGTATCTCTTTGGTTTGATATTGTGTACAATAAACGTTATTATAAATAGATAAATACATAATATATAATTCTTTATTTCAGTTGCTCTGTACTTAGAAACACACGCTTAATAAAAGTAGGTAATAAAAATAAAAGTAGGTGAATGCACAAGTGGTGAACGCTGTACCTAGACAACTATCATGAAATGTTACCGGCAGTTATATTCCACCATTTAAAGAAGCAAAGTAACAACAATATGGTGTCAATAGCAAGTTACTGCTTGGCTTGATAAGTGTGAAACGCACATGGTTAATAACCTTGGGGCCCAAAATAAGCACATTTGATGATTTGATGTTGCTGGTCTTTTTTACACAAAAGCTTTTCAAAAACCCACAAATATGGAAAAAGCGGTGAATTAAATCTATTCGATTCATCTTCTGCATAAACATATTGGGCTACATCTGAAAGTTTTGGTAATGACGTGCATGAGCGCACAAGTGCAATACTTGTATTTACGTAATGGTGAAGGCCAAGTTCAGCCCATACATGCGCAGCGTTTATCTGATATTATGAATATATCTTATCTACAAATTCAAATAAAAACCCTGTATAAAAATACTGCACTAACCAGTACTTCGAAAAACAGAAATTGGAAATAAAATAACAACTTAAAAAAATGCAAATGACACGATGCAAGAGAATGAAGATACAAAAATATAAAATACTCTTCCTATCGCTTGGATGTGTCGTATCCCGCAGAGGACTGGATACCCTGTGTGGTGTTCACGTCTGATGGTTATATTTGTAATTTTGTTAGGAATAATAGATCGTTCGTAATTACCCCAGAGGATTCACAATTACTCCAACTGGTGTCTGCATTTAATATTTTATTTTATTCTTAGTCTTGAAGTCGGTTTGTACGTTTTATTAAACGTTTAGTTATTAAATAATTAAATAAAAATTTAATAAAATCAGAAAAAAAACATTACATATAAAATACAGCAAATCCCTTGGCTATTACAATTTATGAGATCGTTTACTGACCCAAGTTCATCCCAGGGAAATTATAAATCTTAATTCAAGGAAAATTCGTAACTTACCCATAACGCAAGTATTAATTAAGTATAAATAGGTGTCTATCGGTTTTCATGTAATGAATGGATCTTAGTGACTTTCAGAGCATTGGGGTGCCTCCATTTATAACTTCATTAATTATGGTTACTGTACACTACAGTCCCTTGTTGGAGATAAGGCTCTTCCTTACAAGGAAAATTTATCTTAATTAGGATTGAGATTGTTTTTTGTTGGTAATCTTAGTGCTACACATTTGAAATTTATAACGATATAATTAGAGCGTCGCTTATAGATGTCGTAACTTTTTATCGAAGTCCAAGAGACGGGATAGTAAAATGAAGTTCAATCTTAAAAAATATATGTTTAAAACAATTCCGTCAAATTTAGTAACTAATCTCAAAACCAGACGTGAACACCGCGATGTTATCTTTATGTACAAAATCCTTAATAATTACATTGACTCTCCGTACTTATTGAGTAAAATGACATTAAAGTGTTAGGATTAATTTGCGGCTTAATGTCGATTCCACAGGAAAGTTGTGCGAGAAAGAAAACTTCTAGTAAATCGCAGTGGTGGACCGCCAACCATCCAGATAATGATAAAGATGGTGTGGATGGTATCGCGAGTTTTGTCGCAATGTGCGATAGTGAAATTTAGCGGCTGGAATTGATCCGAACAATTCCTCTTAGTACTCCCCGTGGTAGATGCGATAGAAATGCAAAGAGATGCAACATAGAAGAAGAAGGCAATTAAAAATTTGTTCATCAAACGTCACTTCTTCCAAACTTATCTACTTTATGAAATACTTTTTTATAAAATTGAAGCGACTAACGAACTTACTCGAAATGATGTTATATGGCTACTGCAGCCTATAACCAACATCAAACAAATAAGCCTACAGTTGCTTTGTCACCTCTGAAAATTAATATAGAATGTGTCAAAGCCTGTAATTATACTGCCTTTCTGTACCTTTCAGACCGGAACACAGCAGTGCACACACTGCTATTTGGCGGCAGAAATAGGTAAAAGGGTGGTACCTACTCAGACAGAGGCAGAAAAGAAGTCACATCACGTAGTATGTGATTCCAGAACGTAAAAGAGTAATTGAGCTTGGAAATTTGTTGTATTAAAACTACGAAATTGTGTTGGTAAGAGAAGTATTTTCGTTTTATACGTAATGAATAAACGCCGTGGGTGGATGTCGTGTTTGTATGTTTTAAAAAATTAGTTTAAATTTAAAAGTAGACATAAATACACAGTGAAACTCGAGTTATATTTATTTTGTTTACACTATATATTATTGTTTAGAAATAGAAACTTTTTTATTCCAACATGTCCAACACCATGAGCTTAAAAGGTTATGATAATGTTAATTATAATATATTCCCGTATCTATAGTCCCATCTATCCATTACAGACAATGAAGTTCACTGCTGAATAAAGGCCTCCCCCACAGATTGCCATACAGTGGGACAACCGCAGTTTTTTTATTATTGTAAGTTATTTTTAGGAAGATACTGTTGCCTATCTTCTGTTTCTGTTTCCCTCTGTCGCCTCTTAAGACACCCTCGGGACGACATGGGACAGTGAATATATTTACGCTGCCACTACACGGTTACATGGATAGTTATTCTTATTTATTTGCTACAGTTGATAAATTACACTATATTAGAACAACAATGAATGTCGCTTAAGAACAATGTTATATTTGTTCAAGCTTTGCAATAAATATCGTCTCAGTACCAATTGAAGGAAATGCGACTTTAAATCGAAATTATATAGTTTTTAATCGCGTTTACCGTATCTAAAGTAGCCAGAGGAAAATAATGCTAACAATTTTTAATTGTTTAAATTCTATTGCTGTATGAATGTGCCAAAAGAGTTAAATTTAAGGTTCAATGTAATGAGCACCATACTTGTAATTATCCATTGTTATACTTAGAGTCCGTTTAAATGGCTGTTAATGAGATACAAAGTCATTTAATGTTAAATCAACACGCGATAATATATTGCAGAATTTTTTTGCGGCACTTATACAAAAAGTTAAACAACTTTTTATGTAAGTGTCGCAAAAAACAATTTTTAGTAAAAAGTAAAAGCCGGTTAGAAGAACCGAATACAGCTCCAGAAGTCGGTGCTAGAACATATTGTATAAAAGATTTAAGAAGTAGTTATGTGGAAGTTATTTTATACTTTTTTAGGTTCTCGGAAGCCGGCTTTTACTTCTTAATATAACATTTCATCCTTATCATCATTACAGCCCTTCACAAGTCTGAACATAGGCCTCCCCCAAGGAATGCCACAAAGCAGGGTCCTGAGCCACCTGCATCCATCGACTTCCAGCATGTCTTACCAGGTCGTCACTCCATCTAGTGGGGGGACGCCCTACACATAATCCGCCGGTACGAGGCCGCCACTCGAGAACCTTTTCCCCCCATCGGTTGTCGGTTCTTCGAGCTATATGGCCGGCCTATTGCCACTTACTACACCATTTACTAATCCTATGCTATGTCGGTCACTCTGGTTCTACGGCGGATATCCTCATTTCTAAGTTTATCACGCAGAGAAACTCTGAGCATAGCCCTCTCCATAGCTCGCTGAGGAACCTTGAGCTTCCTCATCCGGCCAGCAGTGAAGGACCACGTCTCATTTCCATAGGTCATCACTGGCAACACGCACTGGTTGTACAGTCTCGTTTTGAAGTTTTGAGGTATACCTGACGAGAAGATGTGCCGTAATTTCCCGAACGCTGCCCAGCCGAGTTGAATCCGTCGAAAGAATCGAAGTTGGACTTACCTAGTCGGACTATTTGTCCCAGGTAAACATACTCGTCAACAACTTCGAGCTTAGTGCTCCAAACAACTACCGGCATAGGTGCGACATGGACGTTAAATATACTAATATAACATTTATTCTACGTATATTCCTGATGTATAACCTATGATAAAAATAAATCATTAAAGTCGGTTCACAATTGACGAAGATATCGCGTAACATATATACAAAAAAGAACATACATTCTAATTGGGAACGTCTTCATTTTATAAAGACGGTTAATAAAACTCCAAAATTGACGAATGATTCTGTACAATTTGATTTCATATTTCGCAGTGTACTGGTAGCGTAGAAGAATCCATAATACCAAATTTTAATAAAGTGCATCAGACATCGCATAATTATATTGCATATCTATATGGTGCATATGTTATACATGTCAGATTCACGCTGCAGTAAACAATATGTTAAAAAACCCTATTTGATCCGTGAGGATGCTTTTAAGTGTTGTGGTATGATTGTATTTATGAAATATTTTTCAGAGAATAATAAAAAACTTTAAAAAATTAAAATTAAATGGGAAAACTGCATGAAAATACAAGCAGCGCGGACGGCCGTCGAGTAAAAAACACCACCACATGATTAAAGATAGCGTCGCCGACGACGTTTTTGCCAGATTTAAAAAAAAATGCTAAATTGTCGTAAAAAACGTGCAATTGAAAAACAATAACATTTTAATATTCATTAATTATTATAATGTTTTTTTTAATGACATTACGTTGTACCTAAGTACCCCTTTCGGATCGGACAGGGTTTTCTTTACACATTGGATTATTGGCAGAAGCACGAACAAATCGCAATGAGCAAGAGATATTATGGTAAGGGCACCTACTTTCGCGGTATTTTTACAAAAACTCGAAAGGAGATCGAAAATTAAGCATTTATTGTTTTTTTAAGATTACAATAGTTTTTGCTTTTAGTTTTTGGTTTGTATTCTAAATTAATTAAATATGAAAAGAAGTCGGAGGCACCTTATTCCGATGTAAAAATCCTTATTCCGATGTATTTAGTTCCTAATTCCGAATGTACAAAATGCAAAGGAAAAAGTTGGAAGTATAATATAATATTATGGTGGAAGTATAATATAATCATTTTAGTTGTAGTATAATACATTTTCCTACAACTAAAATTATAATAATTTAAAAAATGTGAATAATCATCCCCGTGGATATAAACCTGATAAGTTTATTCGAACGAAGTTTCTTATCGCACGGTACGGAGTTTTCCGTCATGACCTTGGGGGCTAGGAAAGAAGATGGAATAATATCCATCTCCCTAGCAGTTTTTCTTATCCTGCCATGAAAGAAATATTATTTTAAATGACGATAATACGTTAATCAATAATACTACGAAATGAACTTCGTTCCAACCGAGTGTGCCACGACATTCACGCATGTTTTTTTTTTTGTTTTGCCTTTGTTGTGCTATTGACCAATTTTGACTTTCCTTCACAAACACTAGATCGAGAGCAAATTTTTCAGAAGTGTTATCTTTGCACTATTATGTAGGTATGTGAATATTTGTGGGGATAGATGGTTTATTTGCGTTATAAACATCCATCCTCATAATCAATATAAATATTTTATACTTAAGAAATAAAATCCTATTATTACCTAATATACATATCTAATTTCAATTATTTTAATACCCGTCGAATTATTACAATATTGTGTAAAATTATTGTTACTAAATTAATGTAGTGGAGAATTATTATCCATAAATGTTTACAACTACGTACCTTAGTTTGTGAATGTTATTATAAAGGAAAAAAGAACCTAATCGTTATTGAAACTAATGGAAGGCGCATAGCAAGTTGCGTAAAATTGTGAACACTGCATTTTGCGTGTGTAGAAGCCGCGGAACCTTATCCCGACCTACTATACATCGGTATAACGTTTCATCATACCATAAAATCTCATTTCCTAACTTCGAGTATTAAAAATGCAAGATTTTTGCATATTTATTTAAAGATTAATACTTAAATATAAAATATAATATAATACTTGCTAAAAATTACATTAAATATTGTATGAAATTAAATTTTTCTTCTTAGCTTTCCTATACAAAGAATTAACAAAATATAGTCAGTCGAATAAATGTGTTTACATGGGATTTTTTACTGACTGATGACTGGATTTGTAGTTCAACAAAAATATTTTTTACACACACACACTTTTTATATTTAAATAATATTGTATGTTTAATATTAAGTGGTAGAGAAAACATACAATTTTCAGAACAGATAGGACAGGAGAGATTCGCAGAAGATTTGCCTCAATTCATTATACAAGTTGAAAATAGTAGTAGTGGCAGTAGTGACGACTCTGATGTAAGCACCATTTCTATTAAGGATAAAATGTCAGGTGTTGAATGTTTAGAAAGTGATTTTGACTATGACTCGTAATAAATATGTCTGTGATTTTTGTCTTCTTTTTCCTTAGAATGACCTATAATCACATAATCTTCTTGATCATTCCCAGTTCGTAGCATGATTTCTAATTAATGAAGATAAAAAATTATAAATAAAAAAATCTAAAAATCTTCAGATCAAGTGTCTAGATTTGTTATTGGTACTGTACACAGATTTTAATTCATTTTTTTTAATTGTCGAATCCAAAGCGGGAAGGGCCTTATCATAAAAATAATCCTAAATATAAAAAATAAATTAAGTAACTGAAATCTCTATTTCGCGGTATACATCGGAATAAAGAACCAGCAGGAATATTTGGCACCTAATGCCGCGGTATTTTCAAGACGTATTTTCATCCTGATTTATTCAGAAATAGTTTAACTCAAATAATTACACACACGGTTCAAAAATAACCAAAAAATAACACAATACATTAATCATATTAAAAAACATGGTACTTACGTGCACAAGGTTCAAAATGTATGAAGCTTGGGTTCAGGCCAGCTGCTGACTAACCAATTATTTTAAAACGAATACATGTTACTCCAGACCTTTGATGCTATGCCTATGTAAAGTTATATTATCAATTGAATAGAGTTTTTCTAAATACTTCGGAATATGGTGCCAATTTTAGAACCCCTCGGAATAAGGTGCCTTTACCTTATAAAATCATTAAACGTAGGGTGCTAATAATATAGAACTCACTCATGCTAAGCTACCTGTGCCCGTGGTAATACTTAGTTAAAAGTCATCTATACCGTTACCGTTACAGCCTATCGAAAGTCCACTGCTGAACATAGGCCCTCCGCTTAGATTGTCTCTTTGGGTGGATTTTTGGAATAGATGTCACGATTGGCTGGTGAGTTGGTAACTACAATTTTTATTTTATTTATTTGTTTAAAAGGAACAACAACGTGATTGCTGCCCATGAGTTCCCGGGTTCGAACTCAACAGTTCAAACTTAATAGAGTACCAGCGTAAAATAGCAGCTTAACGCTGTTGTGTTTCCAATGGTGACTCTATAGAACCGGAGACCCCTTTTGGAAACGAGGCATTCCATCTTAGTCCTCACGGGTAACAACGCATCTGAATTTTATTCGTAGTCTATAGAATTTCTCTTAAAATACTTGCTATTACACCTGATTTCTACCATTAATGGGAGAAATTGCTGTAATAGCAAGTATTCTTACAAACGACAGCCCAGCTGATAGTAACTAGATGCTGTGACCAATAGATATGTACCTCACTACCAGCCCAGAGGACTTGCCCTGATAAAATAAAGAGGTATTTTATCAGGTAATAACAATAAAAAAGACCTCCGGCTCTCGTTACTCACCATATAAAACACTGCAGCATGCTATTTTACGCTGGTATTTTATAACAGCAGTTCACGGTTAAATTGGTCAGTCATTCGTAATTTAGTTGTAACGTTGCTTAATCACGTATAAAACTCGTAATCGTCATAATATTCATCGAACGTTATTATATAATGTGGATTTATTAAAATATATAACAAAAGGCAAAAAATGAATATTTGAATCAATTTGCTTCGAATGTATGAATTTATTTGGCAATAAGATGTTTCATTGAATTTATATATAACAGTTAATTCTAATTTTCATTGCTCTTGGCTCGACATCAAGTTATCCAACCTTCACAGCAGTGTGTCACAAACATTAAAATGATATTAACGCCAAATATAGAGGTCATGAATGGGCCTCGAATGAAATAACATGTCCTGCTGGATCGTGATTGTCATCATGAGTATTGACAGACAATATTATGTTATGGACCAAGTGATTACCAAGTAATTAATCGAACATTATTAGAGTAGGCAACCGGGCTTTTTAAATAATTCCGTTACCTATCGGGCAGAGTAATAAAAAGACAGGTTATTACAGGAAGTTTAAATGAGTAATAATTAGAAAGAACGCCTTACCCGCTGATGTCTAGGAAGTTACGAATAAGCTTTGGATTAAAAGATTAAATTGGTGGTATTATTTATATTTTGTGTGTGTGTGTGTGTGTGTGTGTGTGTGCGTGTGCGTGTGCGTGTGCGTGTGCGTGTGCGTGTGTGTGTGTGTGTGTGTGTGTGTGTGTGCGTGCGTGTGCGTGTGTGTGTGCGTGCGTGTGCGTGCGTGCGTGCGTGTGCGTGTGCGTGTGCGTGCGTGTGCATGAGCGTGTGCGTGTGCGTGTGTGTGTGCGTGTGTTGTGCACAAGTTGTGTTGCAATAAAAGATTTTTTTTTAAATAATTACGTAGGCAGATGGTAATCCACGCGAAAAAAATGATTTAAAAATAAAATAAATCTAAGGTAGACTTGACGGTTAGCAATCGTAGAGTGTATTTTTCTTCAAGATGCCTCGTTTAGAGCCGAAACACGTATCGTTTTATCGACTGTAGTGTGTTAGTGGGTAGTGGTCTTGGACTTAGTGATGGCAGTGATTATAGACGCAATTGTGAGAGGAAGAGAGGAGCTTTTACCAAATTAGGTAATAGTACATAATACTTATACCATTATATATTTATTTATTTCTTTAAGGATAGCCATAAGTAATTATAATAATACATGTTCACAAAAATAATATATAAAATTAATTTTTAAATGTAAAACCTATTTAAGGTAATATAAAATTTTATAACATAAATTACAAAATATTAGAAACATAGCCTAAAAATAAATTAAAAACTAGGAAATACCAAAAATAAGACAGGGAGAAAACGACAATAACCAATTAAATTAAATAACAAAATTAACATTTTATAAAATGTTAATTTTATAAAAATAAATGCTATCTCTTAAGTTCTCTAGCACTGTTTTTTAAAAGAGGACAGGTAATTGCTAAAAATGTCCACAGAATCCGACATCAAATTCAGCAAACTTGACATTCTAGCTAAACTATTGTTATGACTTAGATAAGATTTGGAAGGGAGTGGATAGAATATTAGTCTAAGCTAATAAATTTTGAAATCTTTATTGTTAGAAATTGTTTAAAGATTAAAATAATAAACGTGCCATCAATCCATCCAAAGATAAATAGCTAGCTGCAGCCAATGTATAACTACTACCATGCCTGGTAGGTGGATGGTGGATATTATTACGGCGCCACCACAAGTTTGGTTACGAATAGAATATTTTTTTAATACAAAATAGATTCTAAAGAGTGTTTTTAAGTAATTTATTTTCTTTTACCATTGGTCTCTAAATTAAAAAGAAATGGAAATAGCATCAGTGAAAATGTTTAATGATTCAGCCAGTAATTATGTTCACTCTTCATACCCTTAAAACCATACACAACAGTGCAGTAGCGTGGCCTTACCAACTCTTAAAATTTAATCGTCATTGCTATCAAATAGTTTAACTATTTACTGTCGCGGAAAATTCATTATAAAGAGTGAAAACTTTTTCAAGTTCAATTTTTCTTCTTCTTTGTTAATGATAAAAAAATCTTCTTCAAGAAAAAAGGAGAATAAAAGCCCATAAAAGTCCACAGCTGGACATGGACCTTTTCCGTTATAAGGAGGATTTGCCTTAATCGTAAAGTCTGGCAGGTAGATCGACGATCACAGTTCCAGATGTTTTGCACCTTTGACGCTGCTCCATTACGCCGATTTGGGTACCGCCTGAAAGAATACCAATGTAAAATAGCAGCTTAATGTTGATTTGTTTCGTATGTTGAGTGTAGAGAACCGGATACCCTTTTTATTGAAAATAAGGCATTCCATCTAAGGCATCAGGGGTGCAACGCATTTTGTTTCTTAATCGGGGATAAATTTAAATGTATATGGGCCACAGCATCCCTATCATCAAGTAGACTGTGTGCTCATTCGTCACCCTTATACCATAAAAAACACGAGATTCTTTTACTCTGCCTTGTAAAAGATTTAAGTAAAACTTCTAATAACATTAAAACAAACAGTTTCTTCCTTTTCCTCGAAAAATATAGAATAAATGTAGGCGAAAATCAATAGGCAAAGGAAAAAGGGATGTGAAAACACATAAATCGGCGAACTCAGCAAACAGGATACCGACATTTCTAGGCGTTTAAACGATTATTCTCTAGGGAAAAGGAAATCACGAAAGCATCGTTTCTCAATCCCCTATATAATAGGAAAACAAGCGATCATTTAGTACAAACATTAGGTATATAAAAATAATAATAGGAGAAACGACTTACAACAAAATGGCCAAATGATTCAAGAATAACACGAATTTTGTGGAACAAGGCAAATTAATCTAAGTCGCCGTGTAGTGGCAGCGTAAAAGAATCCATATAGAGTGAGTGTCGTTAGAAGCGACAGAAAGAAATGTAACAAGAGATGTGCGGCTGCATCCTCTTAATAAGAACTTAAGCTAATAAACATTGCAGCTGCGAAAACGCCTGCCAGACGTGAATGCTATGAAAAATTTCTCTTATGTCGCAATCTATGGGGGAAGTCTATGTATGTTCAGCAGTGGACTTTTGTTAAGCTGTAATGAATGAATAAAACGAGCACAGTACACCGTGTTTTCACAAGCATTGCTGCTCTAACTCTTTTAATCGTAAAGTTGATTAGTTCTCGCAACTTCAATGTCAAGTTTTGTCGTAATTAAAATAAAGAACAAAAAAGGAGTAGGAAAGTCCTTTAATTCATTCTTATAAGTTACAAATTCATACTGGAACCCACACAAATTCATACTGAAACAATATTTTTATTTATATAACTGATCTTTCTATTAGTATTCTCTACGTGCACACAACTAATGCGATTAAGCGACGTTCATTACGCTTCGCATAAACAAAACAATAAAAGAAGCCAGGGAAAATTGCTTCCTGTCTGATATTTAGTTCGGTAGAAAGGCACGCGATGAGATTTCAGTGAAACATTATTATCTATCGGCACGCACAGGCAAGGTAGCAATTACAGAAAGATATGATTTATTGCAACAGACTTTGATCAAGTCGCGTTATTAAGGAGCATAGCAAACGTAAATAACTGATCGCGTCTAATAATCGGATAAATGGTTGTCGGTTCTTCGAGCTATTTTTTTTATGGATTCGAGAATCGAGTACACAGTCCATGTGATGGTAGTGGCTGCTGTGGCCCATAGACACATTTACCCTCGATTAAGAATTAAAATGCAGATGCTTTGTCACCCCTGAGGACTAAGATGGAATGCCTCGTTTCCAGTAAAAAGGGTCTCCCCTATATATAGCCGGCCTATTGCTACTTCGGCTTACTGATCCGTTGGTATTTGTCGGTTACTCTGGTTCCACCAGGGATATATTCATTACGAAACTCACGCAGAGAAACTCTGAACATAACGCTCTCCATAGCTCGCTGATCGAAGTTCCTTATAAGGTCAGCCATCACGGACCAGTGAAGGTTGTCGAGTTGCAATATAATAACCTACGTACATTCTGACCCCATTAGTTGCTTTGGTTGACGAAGGCTTTTAAGTGCTCTCAAATCGGCCTTTAGTTTTTTATATTCCCGGAGGGTTAGCGATACTCAATATTGATACCAATAATGGTTTAGGACCGATAAATTTCGTTTATAAACCCTTTTAAGTAGCAAAGTCGTGCTCGTAGTATCATAAATGTGAAATATAAGACAAATAGTTTTAGCTTAACCTCGCACTTTAATAATAAATTTTAAAATAAAATTTTTTAAACATACACATAGAGCACATACATATATCTTAAACTACTTAAATCATATAATATTACTAAACTAGTTATTATTTATGATTAATTAGTACATAATATAATTGTCAGGCAATTTATATGTATGTAACTAAATTTTTATAACTTAAAAATTAATAAATAACTTAATTTTTTTTTTAATTTTTGTTACTAAACTTCTACTTATCCAGACTTTGATATCGCCCATAATTAACTATGCAGATGTGTGTTACCCAGATCTATCTCAATATCTTGTCGATAAGTTGCAGTGCCTTCTCAACAATTGCATTAGGTTCATTTTCGACTTACGTAAGTTTGACCATGTTTCCCAGTACCGATCTAAGATTAAATGGCTTTCTATTCGTCAAAGGCGTAGCTCCCGAATTTTACAAGTACTATTTTAAATAACCCAAATTCTCCTTCTTATGTTAAGGATAACTTTCAGTATCTGTATTCTACTCACGATAGAGTTCCCCGTTCCCAAAATAGTCTTAAAATTCGTATTCCACCACATATGAGTGATTTCTTTAATTCCTCTTTAACTGTGCACTCTATACTGCTCTGGAATGACTTGCCTGATGATATCAAGAAAATTAGTAACAAGAATTCTTTTAAGAGACTAGTTCGAGAATTCTATCATAAGAATAATACCACCTGACTTACCCGACTATTGTATTGTGTTTTTTCTCTCTTTCACTTTATAAATGATATTTACATTATTTTATTTTTGTATTAAATTATTTTATTTATTTATAGATTTTGTATTATAAGTACTCGTTTATATATTTATTATTTATTCTATATTATATATTAGATATTAAGTATGTATAGTTTAACTAACTTTATTATATTTATTGAATTTATTTGCATTTTATTGTATTTTATATCTTTATTACTTATTTTTTAAATATATGAAGTGACAGTTTACACCTGCCACAGTTTTTCAAATCATCCAGGGTTGACTGGTAGAGAATGCCATAAGTCCGCCCTTTCTATCCCTTATTATAAGGTCAAAAATATTAGCTGACGTGAATAACTCACTATTTTCAGTTTCATCTTAATCGGATGAATGGTATACAAATTTTATATTCATTTTTAAATCATCACCATCATCATAACAGCTAATCATAAGTACACTCTAAACAAAGGATTCCCCCATAGATTTCCTCATGGGCCTATATTTGTTGTGTATATGTATTGTTATTCCACGCTTGGCAGGTGGGTTGGCAACCGCAGTTTTTTCTAGTTGTTTTAAGGGATACGCGGCTGTCCATCTTCTGTTTTTTTTTCTCTCTGTTTCCTCTTACGACACATGGTAATGGATATTCTTACACCGCCACTACACGGTATGTTTTTATTAGATGGCAAAACAACGGGCAAATTAAGTAATTTATGATATTATCTCAATATACTGGTACCATGAAGATGAAGATAACGGGAGTATTGACTTACAGATACAATATTTTTATGTAATGTATAACTGTTTCAATAGTAATTACACAATAATTAATTAATATCTTTAGTCGTCAAGACGATTAACAACTTAATTCGTTTCTTAAATCACCTAGTTTATAAAAGTTGTTATTAATATTAATTATTACAAAATTCCGATATTTCATTGCTACATTAACCTGATACGTCTTTTCGAGTGCATTTTACAAAATTTTAAAATTCCTACTATATACTAAGCTACTAGTGCTTAAGAGCACAAATGGCTACGCTTTATCGTAATCTATAAACAAATTGTTTTAAAAATAAAGCGTAATTATCATCATTACTTAACTAGAATTACGTAGGACACAAAAATAAACGAATCTCATGTTTCAAAACGCTAATATCGTATCCCTCGACACGCTACTGGGCTTTGATCCTCACTCCAAATGTAAGTTACAAGCACGCGACTATTTTCTATGAGCAGTACTCACGCTAAATATTATTTATAACCATTTGATTATGTATATGTAAAATGTAAAAAAAAAGATTCAAAGCGTTATATTACAAAGGAACAAAATAAAAGAGTACAGTAATAAGAACAAATACAATGTTTAAATTGGTAGGTAAAACCTTTCAGCTACAGAACAATACAATGGAATGGAGTTGATTCAACGGAGAACTCATTAGGAACTAACCATTTCCATTCGAGCGTTTTTAATTAGAACTTTTTATTCAGTCAGTTCAGTTAAAATCTCAGATATTTGTACGATAAAAAAAATGGTAACACCAACTATGTAATATACAATATGTAAAAAAACCTGTCCGATCCACAAGGGCAATCCTTTCCAGAGAATATATAAAAGTAACACGCAAAAATATAATAAAGTATAATTAAATAAGGAAACTTACATGACAATAATATATTCGGCGTGGGCGTCAGTCGGGTAATAATACTGCCACACGTTCAAAGATACGTATCCGATGACGGTGCTGTCCACAGAACACAATTACTCTCTACCAAGAGGTGCTGTCAGTTTTTAAAAATTTGCTAAATTTTATGGAAATTGTAGCAAAAACATATATTTTAAATAACACTAACATTTTTATGTTCATTTAACTTGGTGTTTTAATTTTTTTCGTTGGAAATTTAGTTGCAGTACCTATGTTAGTACCTAAATGATTTGACAGGCTGTTTTTTAGTTATTGTATAAAACTACAATTAACAATTTATTCTAGTCCACAGTTCCTTAATTCGCAGCTTTGTTACCTAACTAATAAGTTATAGTGGCTTGATCCGGGACTGGAGCTTTTTGAAAAGTACGCAAGGAACTTAAGTTCGATCCACTTCGGTACAGCTGAACTTGATATGGTATGCGCTAAAATAAAAAATGTCAAAAACCTACATATCTGACAAATAAAACATACTTCACAGGATCAGTGTGTCCGACTTTTTCTGCCTAACTACTCTGTCTCACACGGGAAGAAAACGTGACTGTGTTGATAAATTTAAAAATAAAGGCT
This sequence comes from Parnassius orleans, assembly GCA_029286625.1. Lineage (NCBI taxonomy): Eukaryota > Metazoa > Arthropoda > Insecta > Lepidoptera > Papilionidae > Parnassius > Parnassius orleans. The sequence continues at coordinate 372,117 of JAGSMP010000212.1, read as the reverse complement.
ACCCATACACGTTATAAGTGCTGTCTGCTGAAGTTTCCGTATGGTTTACTGGACCACCAAAATGAGTCGTAGCTACAAGTTTGATAAGAAGAGATTAAATTACTATCCTTAAACTACGAGTACTATAAATGTTAGTCAAAATAAATCTCACCTTTAACTATATTGTAATAAATCTTACCTTTAACTACAATTATTTCTATTATTTTTAGTCGGTTGTGTCACCTCGTAAGGAAAGAGCCTCCCTAACCTTTTTCCACTCCTCGCAATTTCACACATTATAGATCAAATCGGTACAAAAGATTTCCAGTTCGACACGCAATCGCCGGCCTACACAAATAAATGTAATAAGTATTTACAAGGTGAATTGTAATATCTCGTTATTCCTACTCTTAAAACTAATGACTTATTCTACGACTTTTGAAAATTCGCGCATAAATTTTTTGATATAACGTAAAAATATTATTTTCATTTCTCTATGTCTGATATTACTCTGTGGAAAAGAGTGCGTGCATCTGCTTCACCAGGCGTTGGAAAACGACGAAAGATTAACTTATACGTGACGTAACTTATAGTAAGAATATAGAAAATGTATTAGTAATGAGCAGCACGGGTGCTAGAAAAGATAGCGCTAACCACAGTGCTAGCTAGCGTGCGAAATTGTCAGATTAATCGGTGAAATACTGCAACGCCACGCGAGTACGTCAATGTGCAGAGTAGTGAAAATGCAGAATTTCCAAAAAATGAAATAACATTGATGCCTTCAAAAAATATTAGACTCCAAAAGAGTCGCAGAAGTTGTTTGTTTTAAAGATAAGAATTACGATCTAATAGCTTTTTGATACATTACAATCAACCTTGTATAGTCTGCTTAGGAGTGTTAATATTATAACAACCAAATAGATCAGGCCTTGTTGCCCTTCTGACCTAGAGATCGGAAATCGAAAGATCTACAATATTTTATAGAAATAGTATTTAGGTCTGGTGAACAGTGGCATATATAACGATGTTTGGGAAAACAGTTCAAGATGGGTAATGAATTCTGCTTATTCAAAATTTGTCGGCAAAACTATAATTTTGTTAGATCCTGTTTGTTGAAAGGGTTTATAGAAATGTTGACATAGTAACAACTGCATTTTAAATTCACTTGTGAAGGTTTTCCCATTTAATTCTTTTTCAAATAATAATAGCAATCCGCCCCGGCTTTACACTGTTGATTTCTGTATCTCGATAACAGCGCCAAGTACCAGGTCCAAATGTGAATCTAAACCATCTAGGGACCCATTCAAACACACTCAAAACATTTAATCAAAATCGGTCGAGCCATTTTTGAGTTTTAGCGAGACTAACGGATAACAATTGATTTTTATACATTGGGATTACCCTGTTCTAACCTGTGCATAGTCGTCTATTTAAGTAATCTAAAATAAAATGAACTCTAATTATAGATCTTTGGCACAAGTGCCCGAACTTACACACGTTTGCATGCCCGTACGTACATAATATACACTCACATGCGTGATCTCGCCCTCAAGATATTAAAACCCTTGTCGTTTCAAACCTTGTATTGAAACTCTTTTGAAATAGTTACTAATTATAATCGTATGTTTCGTACCGTTTTTTTATATATCAGTACAAAAGAAAAGTACTAAACATTTTTATTCACATTTTTTTACTATTTGGCATAACTCACTAATTGGATCAATACAATGGAATGTAGTAGCACAACACTGCATCCTAAGACAATGGCTTGCCTTAGTTTGGGAACCATTTTTTTGTATTGTACTTTATGATTTTTTGTGTAGTAAACAAATATATAGACATTTCCTTAATCTATCATTATCATTATCATCATTCAATTTCAATCAACACTCACAGACAACACAGATGATCATCACAAGCATTGACGTCACTCAAAATTGCAATTAACCATTTCATTGGTGCAAGTGCAAGCAAGTGCTTAGTCCCTGAGTTACCACGGCAATGAAATTGCTAATTGCAATTTAAGTGCTGATTTACCACGTGCCAGCTGTTAAGAAAAACACCGTAAATAAACCTGCGAAAAAAAAGTTCGAAGACATGTAAAACCATTGCGCTTCATAAAGCTATATATTATGTATGTATATATCGAGTAATATATAGATTTGGCAAAATTTGATGTGCGCTTTGATGAAATCGGGGAAACCGTTCCGTGGAATCAGGTAAATAAAGACGATCCCTCTTTCATATCCCGAGTCTCGTTAATCCCCTAAGGATTTTACGAAATTACAGTTTTCACGATCCCAGTACTACATTCACGAGAAAAAATGAACGAAAGGGAATAGAAATTTTATATTTCTTTTTTACGGTGCCTACATGTGTGAACGTATTATAACAGACTGACAGAGTGTTGGTTAAATTCGCATTTATATTACATTCAATATTTTATGTACTATCAGTTACATAGTATAAAACAAAGTCACTTCCCGCCGTCTGTACGCTTAGATTTTTAGCTACGCAACGGATTTTGATTGCAAACCAACGGATTGCGATTTTCATCAGTAGACAGAATGATTCAAGGGGAAGGTTTATATGTATAATACATGCATATTATATATTATATAATTCTGTCCGTGTGTATGTGTTCTGACCTGTTTGACGAAAATTTGTGTGTGTGATTAAATTGATTAGAGAATGTTTTATATTCTATTAAAATTGTATTATATCACCATTGAACCCAGGAGATGGCGTTGTTATCGAGATCCAGAAATCAACCGTGCAAAACCGCGGATCGCTAGTAATTTGTAATTTTTTAAATAAGATTTGGCTTTTACTTTTTACCTTTTAGACTTTTGAGTAGAATAAGGAATATGACAATTTCAATTTCGTCTGAATAGTTTCATTAAAAACTTCGTCCCTAATTTATTTGACCAATTTATTTTATAAAACGAAGATTCGCGTAACAAAAAACATACAGTCGGATTGTAAAATCCGCTTTCTTGAAAATCGTCTAAAATCATATAAGATATTGTATAATGACGTCATAGTTTTACTCACAATAATTCATCTTTCTGTATCCATATTTTTAAATAATAAACAGTAAGTTTATCATGAAATGGAAAATTTACCAAGTTTTAAAACAACTAAAAACTAACCGTAACGCGTAAAAAACCGTAAATACCGTGAAAGTGCTAAAATACCATAAACTACCACGGCTTAAAGCAGCAAATCACATTATATAATTAAGTAATTATTAGCCTTATGATATAGTCATTAATTTCATTCCTTTTTTATATTATACTTTTTTTAATTATTATTTAATCTGCATTTATATCTTACTTAAACCACGAATAAAAAAAATTGTTTCAGTTTTATGAAAGAAAATTACCACACGAATTAAAAATAATGCATGTTGTGATTAATTAACATTGACAAGGTTTTCAAACTTTATCTATATAAAAAGGTTTGCTTAATGTTTAACACTTTGTTATATACTCGTAACGTTATGCTTTATGTATAACTTATAAAATTTACTAATAATTTTCAATAGGATTAATAAGTTTTCTATAATATCAAATGCCATATAGTTGCGGTATAAGAATATCCACTACCCTATTTCGACTCGTGGGTTTAGTAAGAGGCAACAGATCGAAGCAAATCAGGAGATGGGCAGCAGAGTGTTCCTATTTTAATTTAAAAAAAACTGCATTTGACAAGCATAGCAATTATGACAAATATCCCTAGTACGAGCCAATCTATGGCGGATGTTTATGTTTAGCATTTAACGTTTAATAGGCGTAACGATAATGGTAATAGCAAATACTCATTAAAACTCTGTAATAAGTGTGAAGGTGTCCTTAAATATGTACAAACTTCGGTTTGCTATATAATAAAACTATAAACTGAACGCAAAACAACACTACTATCCTAAATTAGCTAAATTGGACATTGTTGTGTTCTAACGAAGCGGTTTCAGTAATTAATGGAGCAAGTTTCTCATAAACTGCCACATCTCTTGTTAAATTTAAAATTACAACAGTTGAAGTGTTATAAAACTCGCATTATTAATTTGAACTGAGATGTGATCACAAAAAAAATTCGATGTATTTTTTTTTTAAATTTAGTTATTATTTAGTTTGTAATAAATAATAACTAGATTAACAAATAAATTTAAATTACCTAACATAAACACTCACGCCTGTCAACCAGAGGGTTAAGCAGAGACTACGGACTTCTATTTAGCACTCCTCCTCAGGCAAATGGCAGAACATCTTCCACGTCCTTTATGGCCTCCGCGTATCGGACTCGGGGGCCCGATACGCAGGTGTAGTTGGAGGCTGTGAAGGAAGGCGTGCCTTGTGTTCCTGGTCCGCCTTGCCTGAGAAGGAGAATGGGGAGGAGAAGTCCTCCCCCGAGGAGAGGCTGCCATGGGGCGGTCAGCGCTGGTGGGACCGCGGATGTGTGCGAAAGCGTTCCTGTGGCCCTGCCAATATGCGGCAAAGGTGGAACACCTTGGGGTTTTAGTCGGTGCGAGTCCGATATAACCCGTCCTTGCCTTGCGGGTATGCGTAGGCATTTCCCCATGAAAAAAAAAGTTTTATCATAAAACTAAATCAGGCTAGGGTTATGATCAAAAAACTGGATTTGTTCAGGTTTATGATAACATAAAAAAGTAACTTTGTCTTCTTCCGTTTCTTGATCAAAAGCGTAGGTTTTTGATCAAAAACCAGATTTTATCATAAACCTGCGACAGGTTAAAGTTAAAGTTAAAGTTACAGCCTATATACGTCCCACTGCTGGGCATAGGCCTCCCCTCATATCTGAGAGAGTTTTAGAACAAGGAAGTGTCCGCCGCGCTGTCCCAAGGCGTGTTGGCGAACTTCACATGTCTTCGAAATATTTTTTTTCTTATTTCTCAGACACCTCCCGATTTTCCTCACGATGTTTTCCTTCACCGCCGAGCACGCGCTAAAGCACATAAAATTGCAATTAACAATTTCATTGGTGCTGGCGGGGATTGAACCCGGGTTGCTCGCGTACTGTGAAATTTTACAGCGAGCGCTAACCATCTGAACTACCACGGCGGCAGGTACATTTACAAAATTACTTTGACATGATTATACAGAAAAGGGCCGAGGAATGTAAAAAATCTGTACATGAAAAAATGCCTTATTCTTATGTCAGTTTCACTTACTTTATCTTTGCGTGTTTTATCAGTGACCTCTCTTCTGTAGGGCAATTTTGAGTGCTGTTGTAGTAACGTACTCGATCTCGAGATGGGTCGGGAATAAGATAGGGTGGAATATTGCGACTTTCAATACAGCTCTTTGAGCACGTTCCAGTGGTAGCTGTGTCGTTTTAACTGCTCCTCGCCATGAGGTTATACAATAAGTTAGTAATTGGAGACTAATTCACCAAAAAGAAATTTATGGTTAATTTCCAGCGGCCATTTTTTTAAAGGTTGCTATGATGATGTTAACCTATAAGTAAATATAAAGTTTTTTTTCAATAATTGACATTTAAATTTTCCTTAATTCTTTTCCTTTTTTAAAAACTTTAGGAACCCTCACACTAGGCTTTTCTTCTGTATCATGAAGACAGTTCACAAATACATAATTGGCACAAAGAAAAACCGGGAATATCTATTCAGACCCGGAACGATTACCTTTAGGCCATACAAATACTTGTTCAGTGCGGAATTCGAACCCGCGGTCCTCAGCACCGCAAATCAATGCTAAGACACTGCGCTTCGGAGCTGTCACAAAATTTGTAATTTAAGTTTATTTTAATTTCAACTTTTCTCATCTAAATCTAATCTTTCTCACTTGCAAAAATGTGTTTTCATGAAGAATTTAACATGCAAAAAAACTTTTTTTCATCAACTTAAATACGATTCAAATGGGCGAAGAATTTGGAATAAATTCACTTCCTGAAAATATTCCTCGGTAATAAAAGATATCGGTACACTCGGCCCATTCTGTGCGACCTTCGGCGTCTGGATGGAATTCCCTCTATTGTTATGCCGGAGGCATGAACAATTTATGAGTTATGTTAGAGGCGCGGAAGGACAATGAATAGTCACGAAATGCTGGGAAGTACGTCCTTGTTACCCGACATAAAATTATATAGTCATAGTGAATCTCTTTTTATACAGATAAGTTATTCTTTAGAAGGGTGAAAGGGTTTAAGAACGAGTAGTATTTGTATGCGATAACGATGTATATATACCGCAGAATTTAGTGATAAGAGTACAAGACTTGCAAGTTTTTGGGTAGGTGATCCGAATCAGTGGCAATATGTGACTGTCTCTGTATGTTTGACACTGTGAATTATAGACCAATATAATCAGATCAAATTTTCTGACTGCAAACTCACGAAGTAGTTACTAAAAAATAAATCATTTTTATAATTTACTTTGTCTACTACTAGGTGGAGAGAGTGACGAGAACCAATTTACAGAAGAGATATTATTATATCAGGCGATAAGAGTCTTTCTATGTCTAGTAGGCATTTGTCAATCGTGAATGATTCGTTCATTTGACCCGGATCGCATCAATGTATTGATGATTGAAATTACATTTTGAATGTTTCGGATCAATCGATTGATTGGACCTACAACTAAAGAGTATAGTAAAGTCCGCGACTGAAATACTGAAACTCGAAATGATCCATTGGAATTATCAACTCAAATGGTCCGGTTCGTAAGCCGAATCAATACTTGAGTGATCGGGTCACTGGAAACTAATAAAAGACACATGTCTAATGTCTAAGGGTCCGTCTATGTACGTACTACCTTGCTTTGTTTTGGTCTGAATTATATAGAGAGTCACTATTATTACAGGATGTGAGACATTACATCTTCGTCCACAGACAACGCATCTATCACCTTCTTTATTTGAAGTTTGTTGCAGATATCCATGGCCTGCAGTAGCCACTTACCATAAAGTGTGTAGTAGCCACTTACCATAAAGTGGGTAGTAGCCACTTACCATAAAGTGGGTAGTAGCCACTTACCATCATTTTATATAAAAAAAAATAGAAATAAAATATTGTATCATTGGTCCTATGAGTTAACTACGAGTTCACATTTTCATTCTTAATCAGGAATAGATGTAGGTATCTTTGGACACACAGCACCCCCTTACCATTATTAGAGCCAACAGAGCGATAGCTATTTATGTGGATTTTATTTAGTTTCTGAAGTCGGTTTTACTTTTTACTAAAACTTTATTTATTAACGCTTCAATTTCACAAGAATTTTAAAATAGGAGGAAGTCTGCATTACTTTAAGCCTTAGGAATTCAAAAAATAAATTTTTTATTCTACAAACGAATCGTGTAATGGCCTTTTTATTTCTCAGCTTTATTCCTTTAAGCTTTATTTGTGTATTCCTTTTGTGCTGGCTATTCAGAATAAGCGAATACTTTTTTGTTATAATTTCCGTTGAGAAGAATTAATAAAATCTTTGTACCTCAAAACTTTGCAAATGATCTAAAAAAGGAGTATACTTTTCTTTCTATGCAAAACTTTATAAGTTTCTTAATTTATTTATAAAGACAATAAAGTTTTTGGAATTTTGTTCAGAATATACAATAGAGTCGTTGAGTAAAACGTAATTTTAGTCGACTTCAATAAAAGAGGAACTTCTCAATTCGACTGTAATAAGTTGAATGAAACGAATTTTATCGCGTTTAAATTTATTTGTTTATGATTCCCGACGTTTCGGGTGCTTTGCAACATCAATGGTCACGGGGGGACTAAGATGTTTGACGCCCCAATATCAAAGTTAACCCGGAGTATGTACAGGTTTTTAAGTATCAATTTTGTTCCGATCTACGGAGAATGAATTCACTGTATCTTGAGTCTTGCAGTGGTATGCTTGGATTGGTCAAAACTTATCAATATTCTTCGGCGGATTGTAGAATGTCCTAATAGAAGCTCGCTTCAAAACGTAGCCAATCTTGTCTGTGACTCACAGTAATATAATTTATTCTCAAATTATGATCACATATACTTTTGATGTTTAAAAACTATAAAGCTAGAAATTTGACGCATGCGTTCTAAATATACAAATCACTGTGAGGTTAAAATGTGTCATGACATATACGTTTGATGTTTACAAACTATAGAGATAGAAATTTGACGCATGCATACTAGAAATTTGATACATTCGTACTAAAATAATAAGTCATTGAATCGGGAGACAATGTGGCACTTTCGTCCCTGAAAATAGGGTCGAAATACGAACTTTCGATCAAGGTATGATAAAAAAGCAGTATTTTAAACTTCTTTAGTTTTTAATTATTATGGATTTTGTTAACCGTAAACATCACTTAAATTAATCTATATCTATAAAATATTAAAATTTCGAAAGTATTCGCATATAGATCATCAAATTGGGCGTGTAATTTCTTGCATAAAATTGAAGTTACAAACGAATTTATAGTTTACCTGATGGTAAGTGACAGCACATCGACACTTGTAACTAACTTCATCAAAAGAAGGTTACAGATACTTTACCACCTCCGAGGACAAAGATGGAATGTTTCTCATTTAGAAAGTAACTTCTGCTAACGTCATGACATCACAAGTCGATCGAAGCGTTGCTAGCGATACTGAACAGACAAGCGCGACACGCTGTCGGCGGAAGTGGGGCGAAAGACACGCATCGGCAAACCATCTGTGAGTGGCTTGTACAATAAATAAAGTTGAGCCCAATTTCGCTACTGATGATGGGAAGTAGCATTACTTGGAACATGATATCGGCTCTATGTCCACCAAACCACTTCCCCAGCGTAGGTTATTTATTTATTCATTACTTCGTAACATTCCATCAATAGTCAATTGCTGAACATAGGCATATTTTGTAAAGCAGCCACGCTTGCCAGGCGGATATGCAAGTGCATTTTTTTATTATTTTGAATTGCCATCAGGAAGAAGTTGCTGCCCAACTCCTATATTATTTCCCTCTGACGCATCTTACGTCACTCACGGGATGTTATTTGATAGTTCGTCCTAGCAGCCATGTAGTAGTGGCGTAAGAGAACCCACTCACCATAGTGTATGTGTGCAATCTTTCTTATAATGCGTTGTTGGCGTGAAACTTTTAGAAAGTCCGCTATCCAGCAATGAAATAAAAAAAATTGATATGATATGATTACAATCGGATCTTCTTCTTCTAATAGCCCATAGAAGTCCACTGTTGGACATGGGAAGGTTTTATGATTTTAATACGGCGTCTGCGACGTAGATGTCTTGCATATTTGGCGCTGCTGTCCGTTACCAGCCCGGATATTTTACGTCTGGTGTAAACGAGATGGTATACTGCCATCTATCGAAAGCAGTAAGATGTTCTAGCATTTCCTATAGTTACCGTTACAGTCTATTAAAGTCCTCTGCTGAACATAGGCCTTCCCCGTGGATTGCCTCATAAGGGGGATATTTGCCATAGTTGCCACGTCTGGCAAGCAGGTTGGCAACCGCAGTTTTTTATTTGTAGTTGTTATTAGGACTCTTACGACTCCCACGGGATGATATGGGGTAGTGGATATTCTTACACCGCCTCTACACGGTTTCCTATAGTTGCCTCTTACGAATCCTAAGGAGCAAAATAGGGTGATAGATTCCCTTAACTCGTCAACAGTTTATGGAATAGATTATGAAAAATATAATATTAGGAAGAATAAAACTATTGTAGGGTATTATTTACCAAGAACCTAAAGAGTAAAGTGGGAGTCGAAGTAAGTTCAAACATTATAATTAAAATATTAACCTTCTTACGCATAACATAATTTTAATATCGTTGTCCATATTACTTGAAAAAAAAGAGAAAGTAATAATTAAAAAAGATAGAAAAAAATTAATTTATGTGTATAAGGCCATCATATTAAATATTAGATTTTATTAGAGCAAGCTCGGATTGTATGGATTTCGACTCTTCACTTAATATCTATTGAAACGCTTGATAAAATAAAATAGATAGAATGATTAAAATCTATGAATATTTTGAGACTTTTAAGTTGAGATTGAGTTCACTGCCCAATGACCAATGTTATGTGGGCCTTATCAGAATTTACTAAGAAAATTTTTCGAAATAAAATAGTTCTACGATTAAAGCTTTTTTACTAAATCTTTTCAAAGAACTCTCCACCAGCATGTATACAAAGTTTCATGTGTCTGAACCAATTTTCGAAACACTTTACTCTACAGCCTGCTCAAACGCTGATAGCACATCTTCTTGCGATGAAATCTGTATCTCTTCGAACTGATTTTTATTTTAGTGAATAAAAAGAAGTCACACGGTACCAAATTATGGCTTGTTCAGCGGTGGACTCTTCGGATAAGTATTTTTTTGGTAGGATACCATTCGGCATTGATTATAACTTCAGTTTCGTAAGGAATTGACGTTGACAAGAATATAGTGCAAAACCACGACAAAGTAAAAAAATGACAATCAAAATCTTCTCTGAACGTTTCGATCGCTATTACGTTCTTTGGTAAGCATTGGTTCATTTTGAAACCAAACCGTCAGCTGGCACTTCGTTTTTGTTTCGTATTGACAAATCCAAAATTCATCATCAGCTGTAACGTTGTCGAAAACATGCCGCGACTCCTATCTTACAAGCCAAGTACGATAAGATCCCTAAACAATTTGTATTCGATAACAAGTATAAGATACAATTAAATGAAAACAGCCAGCCGGAGGGATTAAGCCCAAAAGAACTTAACCCAAAAGAGCTCACCGATGGTTTTAAAACAAATGAAGATGTAGGATCTGGAACTTTCTCTGAAGATCTCAATATCCACATATGCACACCGCTGGGTACCTATAACACAGTTTTTCATGCGGAATGTATGGGTATCATTCAAGCGGCCATAGCAATAGATGCTAGGAAGGTTAATGACTTCTCCATCAGAATACTGACCGATAGTAGGGCGGTACTACAAGCTCTGAGTTGCAATGTGGTGTACTCGGGACTAATATATGAATGCCATCAACGATTAAATGAGGTATGTAAAAACAGCAATGTGATTCTGCAATGGATAAAGGGACACAGTGGATCTAGAGGCAACGATGCAGCAGACGAACTGGCCAGAAGGGGATCGGCTCTGGCCGGAACCAATCATACCTATTATACCACCTTTGGTAACGTTCGTTTACTGGTACGTAGACACTTCACTAATCAACACGCTCAGCTTTGGAAAATCTAGTAAACTGTAGACAAGCTAGGGAGGCCTTGCTTGAAATAAACAGTCGTTTAACCAAGATTCTAATGAGACTGAACAAGCCGCAGATCAAGATAGTTACAAGTGCTATCACAGGAAACGGCACCTTTAACAAACATTTATTTACTATAGGTGTTTCAGATAGTTCCCTGTGCAGTGCATGTATGGGGAGGAAGAACGGCGGCCCATGTGTTGCTGACATGTCCGGTCGCTGCATATAGGGCTAAACATTTCGGCACACCGGGATCACTCTCCGAAGTTGCTCGCAACATCAAAGGACTGTTGAACTTCTTCGGGAAGATCTCATGGCTCGAATAATTACATTATTCCTGTCCACACGCAAAATACGCGCTTAGACGTGGAGTTGCGGAAAACAGCCCGTCGTAAACTAAACTAAACTAAACTAACAACGCCGCTACGAGTCTAATTCAACATTAGGCATGCTCTGAGCACCGGTAATGTTGTGCGGCACCCAACACGAAACTATTCTCTTCGTTTAAAGTTACTCGCCTAAAATCTTGACATTGCTATCAGATCTAATCTGCAATATTATGTGTTGAAATACTTCGTACGCAATTCGCCTAATATCTTTAATTATTTATTTTACTGCTAGCACGTTTCCTTCCTTAATAACCGTCAAAGTGCGACCACTCCTTTCTTCATATCTCAAAGTTAGTCGACCGCGCTGAAATTTATTTTATACCTTCCGGTACACAGTTGCCCAGAAAGGCCTATCCATAAACGGCATTTGCCAATTTAAAATTTGAAGCGTCAGTAGCCTAATGGCAGAGTGCGGACCGTAAACTCGAAAGGTCGTGGGTTCGAATCCGCCATTCGACTACTGTCGTGAACCACTTCTAACACAAGCATTTTAAGCTTACCATAAGTAGTTAAAGGGAATATTAGTAATGTTTAATAGCATTACTAGTATTTAAAAAAAAACGTATAAAATTCTGTGAAATGTTCCATTTTTAAAGAAACACGATATTTCAATAAAGCTCGTTAAAAATGTGGAGAAAACATTGAAATTGGAAGATTCATATTTTTACTTTTCTAATAATTGTATTTTCAAAATAAATTATAAACTGGCCAGTGTCTCATAAAAAATGAAAGCTTTTTTCGCAAAATTTTCTGCGAGGTCTATTGTATCGTTTTAATCAACTCATAATTTATAATGCCCCGGTTGAACATAGCCCTCTGTCGTATGATGAGAAAGGTTTTTGTTATAATCTATTGATGATCATTGTATGAAACGTCACGCAATAACCCTGCGACCCCCACAGGTCTGGCTATTTTACATCTCGCATCTCGCCTGTTTGTATATGAGTTAAGTGTGACAAACGAGCATACATTCCACCTGATGGTAAGTAGATGCTGTGCTGTACATCTGTCTTCAAATGAGAATCAAAATGCAGATGCGTTGTAGCCCTTTGATGGAATGCCTCGTTTCCAGTAAAAAGGGTTTCCAGTTCTATACACTCACCATACGAAACATTAAGCCGCTATTTCAAACTGGTATTCAATGTTAACGTGGTCCTTCCCCGGTTGCGCCGAACCATTCGTACTACAACTATATTATAGCTATAGCTTTGTCATAGTTGTCACGCACGCACGGACTAACATGGGATCCTATTTAATTATTAAACTTTTATTCATCATCATAATTACAGCCCTTCTCAAGTCTACTACTGCTCATAAGTCTCTAGGAAAATTTTTGGTTCTTAGATTTTAGATAATCGATTTTTAAATGATGTTTTCCGATAGCCGTTTTTTTTCAAGTTAAAGTCAAGTAAAAGTTAAGTTCAACAGTTACAACTGTGCATGATGTAATAAAGTGTTGAAATATTGCGCGCTTTACGGTGGTACTTAATCATCTTCTGCCATGTTTCAGATATTAGATAATCCACCTAATATATAAAATAGACAAAATATTCACTAACAAAATCTGACACAAAATTTACGATGGTATAAATATATTTTTTGTATCACATGTAAGTAAGCATTACGCTTTTTCTTTCCGAGATAGGCGGAGTACGACGCGCCAAAAGCCATAAAACTTTCCGTAGCCCACTTTTCGCTCCATGAGACGTGCCGTGAGCAACGTCGCCGGCTCAGAATTGATTTAACGATTCGCTTTTGCCTGAGAGAAAAATTCCCTGCTCTCGTAAAATTGCGCTGACTGTGCGAAGGTCGTTTATGTAATGGAGATAATCGAATTCGGGGCCACGTTATTTGAATAAGTTAATTAAATACCACAAGATATTATCTCGGATTGTAATAATGAGGTAAATTTAGATTTATAAAATTGGATAGGCAGCATAAGAAGTGTTATTAGTAATATATTTTTTAATTCACATAAAAATGAAATTTACCAAATTATGGTTAAAAATGGTATGGTTAAAATGCAGTTTTCATTTTCAAATACCAAGTCATCACTTTTAAATAGTATACAACACCCAATAATAGTTTATTTTTTACCTTGCTATAATATTAAAAATTAAAAATTTATTTAAAAAAATATTTTCCACAGCTTCAGAAGTCGGCCATATGTGTAGAATAATTAAAACCCTGTTTTTAGACTACATACTAATTCCCTTTGAAAAAAATTGTACATTTGTATAGATCCTAAAATTTAAACAACTGCTTTTCGGCTGATATTCCTGATCCTGGATAGATGTCCACTCTTTGATTGGCAAAGCTGACAATCCAAAACGTTGTTGGTATATAACTTTCTGCCTTCCTCCTTTTCACATTTATGTTCTTGGTGGTGTTAAATTTGCTTGTTAATTGATTTATTTCAATTAATTTAATATTAAAATTACATATTTTAATTTACACCACAAACAAATGTATATAGAAAACATTAAAAGACAACCGCCACGAAAACCAAAAAATACCATTCGCTGTGGACGCCGGACCGCTGTGGTGGCTGCGGTATAAGAGAATCAACTATCGTAAGAGACAAAAAAGGGAAATGAAACATAAGATGAACAGCAGCATCAACCCACTTTTGTTTCGTGGTAGAGCCAAGCTGTGGCTATATTATAGTTGTACCACGAATGGGTTGGCTCGACCGGTGACCACGCTTTTACAGAACACCAGCGCATTGCAGCTAAATGCTGCTGTGTTTCGTATGGTTAGTGTAGAGAACCGGAGACCCTTTTTACTGGAAACGAGGCATTCCATCTTAGTCCACACGGGTGACAACGCATATGCATTTTGATTCGTAATCGAGGATAGATGTAGATGTCTATAGGCCACAGCACCCACTTACCATCAGGTGAACTGTGTGTTCGTTTGCCACCGTCATAAAAACTTGCTAAGCATGGCAACTGTAGAAAATATCCTCCCTGTTTAGCAATCTACGAGGCATATGTTGAACAGTGGACTATTGACAGGCTGTAATGAATGAATGCTACTTTACAATCGAAATCACTGTAAATTTTCGTTAAAGGAACAAAAAATAAATAACAAAATGTATAGAAAGTTCCATGAAAATCTGTAAAGTTCTCGAATTGTGTTTTTGCTATTTGCATTGTTACTGCGGTTTTGTCATGCAACACGTGCGAGGCTTATATTTAATTTTATTTAAGGCATGCCGCGTCACAAAGAACTTTATTTATTATTTCTTCTCACGCATTGAATTTTATATTGCCACGGGTTATTTACATATAAAAAGTTATTTAGATATTTTTCCGAGTAGTTTATAGTGCTAGAAGTATATGTGCTATTATAAAGGCAATCATTTGTCTTTTTTTTACTTATTATTCCAGTGCTTGACTTAAATCCTACCTGGTGGTAAGTGGTGGTAAAGCCCTACATGGTGAATCGCAGTGTTATCGTAACATAAGTTGATGTATATAAGTAGCAGAGCCATGCTATGATGCTATGCATGTATGAATGGTTTGACTCGACCGGGGAAGTAACACTCTCTCACAGAACACCAGCGCAAAATAGCAGCTAAATGCGTTTGTGTTTCGTATGGTTAGTATAGAGAACTGGAGACCCTTTTTACTGGAAATGAGGCATTCCATCTTTGTCCTCAGGGGTAACAACACATCTCCATTTTAATTCTTTACCGACGATAGATGTAGATTTCTATGGGCCACAGTATTGACTTCCCATCAGGTAGACTGTGTGCTCGTTTGTCACCTTTATTCTATAAAAATCCTATTCACTCTTACTTTAAAGACGCCCAGATTGTATCAAACGGAGAGAAGAAATATTATATATTCTTCATCAGCTCCTACATATTTACCGCTAGACATGAGCATCTTACGTTATAGGGAGGAGTTACCTTAATCGCCCCACTTAACAGGTGGATTAACGATCGCAGTACTAGACGTGAGCACCTTTGACGCTACTCTTCGTCGCTGATCTTGTTTACGTCTGGCGTAAACGAGATGTAAATACTGCTGTCTATAAGCCATAAAAATTTGCCAGCATTTCCATATTAGCCTAGTAGCCTCTAATGATACCCACAAGACTAAATGGGGTGATGGATTGTCTTAAACTGTTCATGACTACAAAACTACCCGTACGCGATATCACGCCAGTCTATTATAACACTACATAAATGTACAGAGTAGATACGGTGAAAATCAAACACACATCCGTAATCCTCTATGAAAGGTTATTTGAAAGATAAAAATAAAAGTTGAAATCAATACACGCCAGTGTAAGAATTGTGTTATGTAACTTAGCTACGATAAAAATGAATATTAGAGTATTTGATTTATTTTTTCATTTAAATTACAAAGAATATTTGTAATGCAATTATTCTATGTCACACCAAGAACTCGATTAAGAATCAAAATTCAGGTGCGTTGTCACCCCTAAGGACTAAGATGGAATGAATAGTTACCAGTAAAATGGTATCTGGTTCTCTACACTCACCATAAGAAACACATTAGCATTGAGCTGCTATTTTACGCTGGCATTCTGTGAGAGCGTGGTCCTTTCCGATCGAGCTGACCCATTCATGCTACAACCATAATATAGCTGCAGCATGGCTCTACCAGATTAAACTTCGACATCGTCCGCCTTAATGCAAGACACAGAATCATTCTTTGAAATTTTTGAGAATTATATTTAAACAAAATCTGGAATAGTTGCATCCTAGAATGGTCGTCACACCACTTCTTTCCTCGCATCAAGACAAAGTACAGCCATTGAGCGAGGAAACGCAGCTTGCATTATTTTCACGTTACCACAGTGTTAAGGGCTTCGGGGCAGTTTTAATATTTTTTTTCACAAATATCGCATATTGATATCATTATACAAATAAAAAATATTTGAAAAAAGAATATGTTAGACCTATAGTAACAGATTGTGTAAATTCATAATGTTTATGTTATAATATATATAAAAATTTAAGTTATATAAAATCATTTTACAATATTAAGTACTAGAAATCCATTTTACTATATACAGAAAATTAAACACAGACATTACATAATATGTGAAATTTTAATTTAATTTATAAAGCTTATTAAGCCCGCGAGATGTGACTTTCGTAATTTGAATAATCGAAATATTAAGTGACAGTAATAGCAGAGTGAATGATAATAGATACTACGTCAACGCTAATTAGATCCATGTACTCGTAATCGTAGAAGACGTGGTATCTTATTGGCCAAGTGATTTTCACAATATGCAAGCAACACCACGTGCTCAGCGGTGAAGGAAAACATCGTGAAGAGACGTGCATTTCTAAACAAATAAATATTTCAAGGGCATGTGAACCGTGTCGTTGCGGGTATCATTTAGTGGCGGCGTAAGAATATACTACCCCATATCATCCCGTGGGTGCCGTAAGAGGCGACAGAGGGAAACAAATCAGGAGATGGGCAGCAGCATCTTTCTAATAACGACTAAAAAAACTGCGGTTGCCAACCCGCTTGCCAAGCGTAGCAAACCTTAGCAAACATCAACCCTATGACACAATCTATGGGGGAGGCCTATGTTCAGCAGTGGACTTTAATAGGCTCTAACGGTAACGGTATGTGAAGTCCGTCAACGTCAGCAGTTACTTCACCGTACAGGTGAACTAATTGCTACATAGCTCTCTCAGAAATAATAGTGGACCGGCCCAGCTGTGGGACGTATGTAGATATAACTTAATTTTTTTCGTAGATACAAATTATTAGTGACCTGCTTATTCATATATTATTTTTATAGAGTAAGGATGACAAACAAGCACACAGTCTACCCGATGGTAAGTGTATGCTGTGGCCTATAGACATCTAAAACTATCCTCAGTTAAGAATCAAAATGCAGTTGAGTTGTCACCCCGAGGACTAAGATAGAATGCTTCGTTTCCAGTTAAAAGGATCTACGGTTCTTTACACTCACCATACGAAACACAGCAGGATTAAGCTGCTTTTCACGCTTGTATTATGTGAAAGCGTAGTCCTTCCCCGGTTAAGCCGATCCATTCGTGCTACAAACGGAGACGTTTTTACCCTACAGTTGCATTTGTGTAGGATGATATTTTTACTGTTATGAAAAATAAACTTATTGTTGATAAATATCTTATCTTATTGAGATAATGTTCTCCTGAATTTCAGTTACGGCAGCGAGTAGAGTCGAGTCGGCAGATTACAGTGCACGAGCATATGTACAAGCGCAGATGCGCTCTCTATTCCCTCAGTCTTAGGCTGAGATCTATAGACCGTACTTTGACTTTGCTCAAACTTTATTTTCGAGCTAAGACAATGTCGATATTTATAGAGCTAACTTCGAAATCGTCCTCAGTGCGCGCTTCGCAAAGCCTAAGTCAACGAAATCCACAACTTACGAAAAACTCAGAATATTAACCAAAATCACGATATTAATTTTGAATTATTGTTTTTATGTTAATTTAATTATTTAAAAAAATAAATAGGTAGTTTTAGGTCGTTTCCGAGATTTAAATTTATAGGATTAATCCATTTTATAGTTATGTAATTTCAAACTTATTTCGAATTTCTTAAAATATTTTTTCTTTATGATTTTGCACTCTTCTCATCCGTTCCCGCGCATAATCGTCGAATCCGGCGAAACCTGTAACAGAAAACAGAAATTTTAGCCAACAAATTATATTATTATTAAATTTCTAACACAGTCCATAAACAAGCCTGGGTACAGAAAAACCCAAAGAATGTCGGATCCAAATTCCATAAGTGTCGGTCGGATAGGTAGGTAGATATCTATATAGGTAGGATCAGGAGTCCAAGTTTCAAAGCCAGTCGTAGTCAAAAGATCAGGTATTTAAAATATAAATAAAAACTTAAATTGCACATAATATCAATAAACCAAAAGCTTCACGTTTGAAACAGTGATTTGACAGCGCGCGACCGGGTGACCAAACGTTTTGTTTCTATCTCGTATTTTAAGCGAGAATTAGTTAAATATACTTTTTCATTAATACCCGTTTTCTGCTTCATATAATAATAAATTAGTCATAAAATAAAATTTGGACTAGTTTAGATTTTTATATATTGTTTTTTTTACGTGGAATGAAGCTTAATCTTAGCCCGATACAACTATTAATTTAGAATCAAAGTTTATGCTAAGCATATACTCAGCAATTTTTTTCTTTAATGAAGTCTGAGCAAAGTAAAAGTATGGTCTATAGATCTCATCCTTTTATTCCGATAGGGTGGCTATCCGACACGACCAGGGTGGGATCGGGCGCAGGACCAACGGCTTCACGTGCTTAAAACACCGCCAACTTCCTGACGCCCGCCTGCTACTGATAATTTCTTCACAAAAACCTAATTACTGATTTTGAATATGGACACGGGATTCGAACCTGGGACCACATGATCAGCCACGCTTACGAACACTAGAACAACGACGCAGCCATAGGTAAGTGGGCGTTACCTTCCCAGACGGATTTCTTGGCAAAAAAAGAATCCTAACAACTAGTAGTAGTTGTAATACATAGGCTGTGAAACTTGAGATCAGGTTTAGTTATTAAGTAACAAAACAACAATAATTAAACGTACGCAAACATAAGCAAAAGTATAAAGATATTCTGTACGAGATAACTGCTAAGTTTGCTTCCAAATTAAACTCAAGCATCTGGTTTTCGTGGGAGCCGCGTGTTTAATTATATAACTATGGCTGCGTAATGCTCAGCATAATAAGTAATGAGGGGATCGACGGATGTGAATAAGTAGCGAGCGACTAGATCAGATTATAGCTGACGCATTTAACGCTTACCTTTTTTTAATAGAATAAGAGTGACAAACGAGCACACAGTCCACCTGATGGTAAGTGAATGCTGTGGCCTATAGACATCTACATCTATTTTCGTTTAAAAATCAAAATGCAGATACGTCGTCATCCCAAAAGATCAATATATATGTGATGCATGTAATGTACCAATGTACATCGTTACCAGTAAAAAGGGCCCCCGGTTCTCTACACTTACGATACGCTGCATTAAGCTGCTATTTTACACTGGTATTCCTGACTTGCATCGGAAAAAAATACGTAGGTATTAAATAATATTATAAAATGTTGTAAAGCGATTCATGTATGTAACGGTAACGGTAACGAAAGGAGCGTGTCAGAGTGCTAGGTTTCAAAACCCTGGTTTTTAGTTATCTCTTACTTTATCAAATAACTAGCTCACCCGGCAGACGTTCTTTTGCCATTTCCGGTAGGTGGTGCGATGAGTTTCACTCCTAATTCACTCCAGATTTTATACGGTGTAAATATTAGTTTAGTCCACCTGATAAGTGGACGCCGTGGCACATAGACATACATCTATCCTCAATAAAAAATCAAAATATAGATGCGTTTTCACCCCTGAGAACGAAAATAGAATGCCTTATTACCAGTAAAAAGGATCACCAGTTTTCATTCACCATAAGAAACACATTCGCATTAAGTTGCTATTTGACTGGTACTCTGCGTATAATGATTTATTTTTTAAGGGGCTGACAAGACTCAAATAGGTTTTTTGAGCCAAATCTATACAGTTTATGGTAACGGAAAAAATATATGTTGAAATTGAACATATACGTGAGAAAACTATGGCTTCAAAAACACGTTTTAGAAAGAAAATCTCAATACAAAAAATGGTAAACTAAGCTTTTAGAAAGACCATACAGCAAAAATATATCTACTTATCAACGTACGTTGATAAAATTAGATAAAAATAACGTATCATATTTGAATACAAAAGCTTGTTGTTTTTTATTTTCCATTACTCAACTTATTTTTAAATTATTAATTTTTATAAGTTTTGAAATAGGTAAGCTAGAAGCGTCGTGTCATCGCGCTTCTCTTTCTTTTCTATGCAATCCGGCAGTATACAACTCATTAGCTGTTGTAAGCGAGTTTCGTCTTACTCAAAAAATCAACGTCAATTTAATAAATGTTTTAAGTAACTCCTTCTCTTTTTCCTAAACAACAAAAGAAACAGACGTAAATGTAGATATTTAATACTTAATTTAAGAAAGTCATAACCAACAATTATAAGTAAGTCCGAATATACATATATTATATTAATTACCTACGGGCAAGAAATAAGAAACGTGTATTACGGCTAACTATGTTTAATCGCTGTCGCCCATAGCTTAAAGCTGTCTGTAACATCTTAACGTGAAAGCTTTATAATATTAATGTTTCTTTAATTAAGAACGTTTACTGACATCGTTTAGAGTAGCTTGTCTTTAAAATCTATTCTGGTATTATTTAGTACTGATTTTAATTAATTTTTCATAAAAGACTGTTTTATAACATCTTGTATCTTCTACGTCTCTCTCCACTTTGTTTAATTATAACGAAATTTAAACATTTTTAATTAAAACTTTTGGTTACTGTCTGTAACACCGGGCCGGTGACGCAGGAGCGTTTGGGTGCGGTGGTGCGGGGCACAAGTATATATATATTTATATATATATATATATATTTCCGTAGTTTAGGGGGTAACGTTTTATTCACGCCTAAAAGGAAGCGTTTTTAAAAGAAGTAAAAATTCTATTGTATAAATGTATTGTGTTCAACTACTGAACACTGGTTTATTTTTATTTCTAAGAGAGTTTAGGGGGAATGAAACCATGTAAAACTTAATTCAAATAAAAAGATTTATTATTGCCTAGATCGTGTTGAAAGTTTGTTTTAAAATTTGTTTTTATTTTTGTACTATGAAAAAAATAATCTTTTTTTAATAGAATCCAAATTGGACAGTTCAAGCGCTTGCGGCCGCTCCGGCCACTGTCCGCCGAGACGTCTTTAAGGTTGGGCGTACGTTGCTTTTTCTAAAATTTTCTCCGCTTTAATGCTAATTCACTCAACAAGGTTTATAGTATAAAGAACATGAAAAATCATAAATGGATTTTCCGTGGTACATACAAAATGGTTTTGTACGTTTTTGTGGCAATTAAATTCTCCTCGATTCGTACATTATAAAAACATTAACGATCGTATTCATAAAAAAAAATCACTAAAGAACATTTACATCGTTTTATGACTATCATTAGTAAGGTGGTCAGCTTTATGAGCGTCTCACATCAGTGGCATTTTTAATAATTGTGGTGTGTTGATGATACTAAGTTGTCATAACTTTTACTTTTACAATTAAGCATGTACGCATGACAATTAAATTAAAAAAAAATGTTGGTCCATGATATATTTTCATCAATCAAACGAATAAATTTTCTCAACAGACGGTCATATTACAAGCATTTCAGTTTCCACTTTACATATTTCGTAATTTAACATAAAAACTGTCTCTTTGTTCTAGTGGTCGTAAACACGATTGCTCATCATAGGATCCAACAAAAATCAGTTATTGAGAGAGAGAGAGAGAGAGAGAGAGGAAGTTGGTCATGTGTGACTTCCTTAATGTTTGCCTTAATAGCCACGCTTGGCAGGTGGATTGGCTATGGCAGTACCATAAGACTCTCGCACCTTTGACGCTACTGTATTTTACATCTAACGTTAACTTTATGCTTATAACGCCATCTATGGGAAAGCCGCAAAAACTACAGGGAATTTCCTTTACTCATCTCTTACGATACCCTTGACTGAATGTGGTGATGAATTCCCTTAGTCACCATCAGCATGTTATCTTATAAATTAGAACAATAGTTTGTCAGGCATAAGGTCGAACGACATTGCCCTCAATCGTTTTTGTATGTATGTTACGCGATGTCTTTTCCAATCGATTTTGATGATTCCAGCCTGGGTTGATAGAGCTAGTAGGTATTACATCCGCCCTAGTTTTATAGTAAATTATAAAAAAATATAATATCTAACCTTATTTCTGTAATAAAGCAAATAAATTAGACAATTAAAATATTATAACATTTCTTTTAGTAATAATAAGTTTCATTGCATTAAAAATTTTCATATTAAAAACTTACAAGCTTGGCTTGGTAGCTCAGGGGCTAAGCGCTCGTTGTAAATTTCATAGAACGCGAGCAACCCGGGTTCGATCCTCACCGGCACCAATGAAATTGTCAATTGCAATTTTAAGTGCTGATTTACCACGTTCTCGGCGGTGAAGAAAAACATCGTGAGGAAACCTGCATGTTT
This sequence comes from Parnassius orleans, assembly GCA_029286625.1. Lineage (NCBI taxonomy): Eukaryota > Metazoa > Arthropoda > Insecta > Lepidoptera > Papilionidae > Parnassius > Parnassius orleans. The sequence goes on along the minus strand of JAGSMP010000212.1, from coordinate 349,380 downwards.
GAGAAATAAGAAAAAAAATATTTCGATGACATGTAATGTTCGCCATTGCGCATTAGGGTAGCGCGTAATTAATTTTTAATAAAAAGTAAAGGCCGAATTCAAAAAACTAAAAAGAATAGAATAATTTCATATTCTGAAGTTGGCGCAAACAACCCTTAGAGGTGGAATTTTTTCCCTCCAAATTTATATGGGACCGCCTATATAACCTATTTGATAAAAAGAAATCAATGCAAGTGTGAATAGGCTTTTGTTATGTCAGTGCGCTTTACCATCTTCGGCTGCATCACCACTTACTATCAGGTGGGATAGTAGACAAGCACTAGCTTGGAATAGTTGAAAAATATATCAAATTGGTTCAAAATTGACGAAAACATCGCGTACCATACAAAAAAAAACATACTCGTACAGTTTTGAATTGTAACCCTCTTCTTTTTTTGAAGTCGGGTAAAAATAATGAAAACGATATATCACAATTCGTATTATACATATATTAGTATATGGTATATCTTTATACTTTGTCGATATTATAGAGATGAAAAATAACGAGGCAGTTGGTAGCGTGTGTCGAATATCCTTATTTATAATCACAGTCGACATTAAAACGCCATTGTGTTCAATTATTAGCTTCGGAAAATGCGTAATAGTAGGTTTAAGTTCACTTGAATTCGTTCATAAATAAAAATCTACACAATTTGAATGTATTTGTTATTTTTCTTTTAGAAATAATTTTTCATTATCATCCAGCAAATATCTAGGAATGGTTCTTTGTCATTTCCGCTTAAGGAGGTATTTTACGATTGCCAAGCTTGGCAAGCCGTCACTCTCAGAATTAAAAAAAAAACGTTACCCCACACTAAAACTTTTTCTGGTTCGTGAAGGCAGCTTACAAACATAAATTGCACAAGGATAAACATGCAGGCCCGGAACAATTATTTTTAAGGCCATATTTATACTTGTTTCGTGCGGGATACGAATTCGTGGCCCTCAACGCCGCGACTCAATGCTAAGTCGTACTGGTGTATTTTAAGTGCTTATTATAACATCTATCGGAAGCCGTGAAATCTTTCTGGCGTTTCTTTCATGAAACCCACGGGATAATGGATTCTCGTACGCCGCTAACACACAATAATGGCTTGTTTGAATTATTGCAAAGGCAGTTTGGTAATATTATAAGTATTATAAATTATAATATTAATATGTACGCCCGATAAATTCTAGAATATCCTAAGACAGGCCCGACTTGAAATGGAATAGGTTATCACAGGATGATGTTGTGTTCCGCATTTTTTTGTAAATAGAACGCTATTAGTGCTTTTTTAAAAACTCAATTTTGTTAATTTACTGTCGTCTTCGAACACCTTTTTTTTATAGGATAGTGTGACAAACGAGCATACAGTCCACCTGATGGTAAGTGGTTGCTGTGACCCATAGACATCTACATCTATCTTCAATAAAGAATCAAAATGGAGATGCTTTATCACCCGTGAGGACCAAGAGGGAATGCCTCTTTTCCAGTAAAAAGGGTCTCCGGTTCTCTACACTCACCATACGAAACACAGCAGTGTTAAGCTGCTATTTTACGCTGGTATTCTGTGAGAGCGTGGTCCTTCCCTGGTCCAGCAGACCCATTCGTACTACAACTATACTACTAATATACCTGCAGCATGGCTCTACCACCTATACAGGCGTCTATTGTTTTCTTTCCGGAACGTAACAATATATCCAATCTCCTGTCACAATGAATGACATACAGCATTTGTCATACGTCATGACGTCCGTGATCATACTTTAATTAATATAAATTAATCACAATAAATTCGGACCCAATTTTGTTCTGGGGCGAATCCATAAGGAATCCAGCGGCTACTTTTAAATATTGATTTTTTTTATTTTGCTCATACCCATACACAAATGTCCTCGTATTTCTTCTTACCTTCAATTAGTCGCCTGACTGTAGCCACGTTTTCTTCAGTGATCGCAGTTGAAGTTCGACCTTCACGAATGTCACCATAGAGAGAATCACGGCCACGATCAAATTCTGTGTACGAACGGCTTACGGTGCTTAAAGTATAAATATAAACCAATAATATTAATGATGACGGATGTGGAACTGTTTTATTTGCAGACCCTAAGTCGCTTGAGTAACTACTTTGGTTAAATTAATGTTTCATGTTATCTAATTTGTAAGTTCGTAATAACGATAAATTTGGGCACTCATAAAAAGTTCAGAATATATTGAGGAGGATAAATCAATATCAACGTTTATTCTCGTTAATTTAGCTCAGACTTTAATTAACAAGGTACGGACTAAGCAAATTGTTTGAAGTATCGGTCATGAGTTTGTGAAATATGAGTTCTTAAAACACAATTACAATAAACTTATTTGCTTTTGATCTAGAAAACTAGTAAAGAAACAGTTATATATAATAATTATATGTATTTTTATTTAAAGTTTTCTGCGTGTTAAGATTTTCGGCCGATTTTGACACACCAAATGAAAATGTATGTTACGCGATATCTTCGTCGATTGTGAACCAATTTATTAAATATATAGGTTATATTTCAGGGGGTGGTCTCAAATGGTCAAATTGAAGAAAACATTCTACCCTTAAGACGTGATAAATAGTGGATGAAGTTTTCTGATGTAACTATAATATTCGGACGACATTTTAGTTTACTTATTCCTTATTCCTTAGTCCACTCAAAAGGTTCTAAGAATTTAAATTTTTAATAAAAAGTAAAAGCCGAGTTCAAATAACTAAAAAGAATAAAAGAGTGTCCACATAGCAGCTATGTGCAAAACTATATAATAAGAAGACCAGATTCATAGACCGTACTCAGGCTTTACTTTCAATCGCCTTGACTTTCATTTCAATATTTCATAGTCATACCTAAGAGCGTACTTTACAAAACCAAACCTTGGCTACGGAAAGTCAAAGTACATACGAAGTTAACTTCAATATAACGCGTAAGAAAGGAAAATTAGTAATTTTAATATGGACATATTACAATTTTTTGTATTGTAAAATATAGTTGCTTATAGTTGGTTATAATTGTAAAGAATGTAAATTTCGGATCTATGTACATTTCTTCAAACACGGTCATGAGGGCTGTTACGAATTGTTGACTGGTCATTTCGATAAAATCAGTGTCGTGACGAGTGGGGAAATGTCCGTCCAGAGATTAGAGACGAAAATAAAAAGATTTGAGATGAAAATAAAGTTAGAAATTGACAATTTTCAAAGAAACCTTTACACAAACTTTGGCATTGACAGCATTCCTTTGTGTAGATGACTTTCGATGTGAAGTAAAGTTTTGTTTATGAATTTGACCTTTTATCTTACTGACTATGACTTTGGAATCTATTATGTGGCAATTATTTTATTATTTTTTCTCCTTTGAAGTAGGTTTTATATTTTTTGTTTTGTTTTTTTTTATTCATGTACACACAACAAGATACAGTGTGTTCATAGTGAGTTCGTACAAAGGTTTTCTACTTATTCCATAATTTATATATTAATAAAGAAAAATATATTAAAAAGGCAAACATTACTTCTACTAATGAATAAATAATATACATATAATATAACGTAAATTATATTAATCATTCATCATCATCATTACAGCCCTTCACAAGTCCACTGCTGAACATAGGCCTCCCCCACGGAATGCCACAAAGCACGGTCCCGAGCCACCTGCATCCATTGACTTCCTGCATGTCTTACCAGGTCGTCACTCCATCTAGTGGGGGGACGCCCTACACTTCGCCTGCCGGTACGAGGCTGCCACTCGAGAACCTTTCTTCCCCATCGGTTGTCGGTTCTTCGAGCTATATGGCCGGCCCATTGCCACTTCAGCTTACTAATCCTTTGGGCTATGTCGGTTACTCTGGTTCTACGGCGGATATCCTCATTCCTAAGTTTATCACGCAGAGAAACCCCGAGCATAGCCCTCTCCATAGCTCGCTGAGCGACCTTGAGCTTCCTCATACGACCAGCAGCCAGCATTAAATAGCACTATAAATAAAAATAATATATACGATAATTACATATTATATAAATAAACTAAAATAATAAAATAATATATATTAATTAACAGGATGCAAAGAAATTGTCTCAAACACGTTTCTATAATGCCTTTTCTTAAATTAGTGAGTTTCATAAACTTATCACGTGGACAGAAAACGAATAGGAGTAAAAATCGGAATTATGGACAGGAAAGTTAAGAAGAGTTTTAACAAGGGATCTACGTGGTTCATCCGGAGGATGGGTTAAGGGAAATCGGCTTCAGAGGTATGGGGAGAGGATGGATTGTACTGGATGTTATAGAGGAAAAAAATTTAATATAGAAACGATAAATGAACTAACAATCAAACCGATACTACTGGCATTTTATGTACACCTGCGACTAACTTCAAACAAAAAGGTAACAGATGCTTCTTCATAAATAATTATATTATTTACCTCATCGTTATCATCATTGTAGCCTATCACCAGTCAACTGCTGAATTGAGATCAAGGAGTGCTATATAACATGGTCTCTACATGACAATGCTTGTTTCAATTAATCAATTCAATCAAGCCTTGAAAATGTTATTTCATTCGAATAACTTGTTATGATAAGTATTTTAGTAATGTAGAATTTTTTTCTGGTAAAGGGTCGCAACACTTCGCAGCTTGAGACAAACAATTCAACTTGAAAAAAATAACAATGTGATTCTTTTCGAATGTAGCGAGAGCTTGACTAAAGGGTAAAAGAATCTACTCACGCAAAAACGCTTTGTTTCAAATGGCTTTCGGAACAAATATAACTATTCCGAGTGTATCTAAAGGAAGAACTTTCGCATTTGTGATTTCAAGTTTCGCTTCCTTAGCTGATAAAATAAATATGAGGAATAATATGGCAGCATAATATACATGTGTTTTAACAATAAAAAAATACTTGATAATTAAAATTATTTACCCTATTTTATACTAAGTCCATTTTGATGAAAAACGTGAGATGAACATTATTTTTTACATACAAACATTATTTACCTTAGAAAATTATTTTAAGAGGTAACTAAATATACAAAGAGATGAGGAATATTTGATATAATATATAATATTATTTTTTATGGAATAAGAGTGACAAAGGAACACACATTCCATCTGATGGTAAGTGGGTGCTGTAACCCATAAAAATACTCGTATCTACGTTCATCCTCGACGTTCCCTATGAATTCCAGTAAAATGGGACTCTGAATTTTTATATTTACTATACGAAACATATCAGCACTAAGCTGCTATTTCACGCTGGCAATCTGTGAGAGCATGGTACTTCCCCGGTCGAGCCAATTCGTGCTACAATCATAATATAGCTGCAGTATGGCTCTACCAGGTATATTTTATTTATTTATTTGCTTTTTAGTTTGTATGTTACATGATATACTATGTATTACATACTAAATCCCTAATGGAGACATGCAAATTTGTTTATTCTTTAAAAGTTTTTTTTTTATAATTTTTTATAAATAATTTAAATATCAATACCTCAAACATAACCTTCTAAATTTTTTATGATAGTCTTATGTTTATTAATATCTCGATTTTTATATCAATGAAAATAGCTAAAAACATGAAGAGTGTTAAGTTTCATCGAAATCGGACAATCGGATATGTATTGTCTTTCGTCAATAATAATATATTCTTCATTATTATTGACGAAAGACATTATTAATAATGATAATACCATCTCTATCTCTATACATTAAAAGCTTAATTTTAAATAATATATCGCGATTTCTAATGTAGAAAATTATTGCCAGTATCTAAAACGCATTTTGGATCCGTAATTCTGGTCAACTATATCAAAACGCATCATAAACATGTGAAGAGGAGGCAAGTTCGGTACTAACGACTTTTGAGGAGGTCGGTTTCGCAGAAAGGATTTGAGATCTGAACTGGTGTCAAGTTCTATAACAGTTCCTTAAATTTAGTTAAATGAATGTACAACGTTCTTCAGCTGATTTAAATTATTTGAGCGTGATTACCATTTTAGCTATGTTATTCTTACACCGCCACTATAAGGTTGCATCGTTTGTCAATATAATATTATAAAATACACAAGTTAACTTACATTTTGATAATAATTCATCGTTCTAAATATTTATAATTAGGTAAAGAATGAGCTCATTCTTGAACTGAAGCGAAGAAAATGAAATATTAGAATGTCCTCAACTGAAGTACAAAGTACTTAAAAGTGGATATAAATAAATAAGAATCAATCGATAAAGCGACACCCGTTGTATTCTGGGCGTTTTCATAGCTGCACACTTTTATTAAAATAAAAACGCCACTATATAATATTTATTATTTTAACGATAAATTTATGGCTCCAGTTCTGTATCTACTTATTTGTGTGTGCTTGTATAATTTTCTTAAATACTTTGTACTCGATTTGGACAATAGGTTTTCTGTGAGTATTTTCATAGATATTTCAACGAAAATAAATAAATTAATAAATTTATTCTTTTCTGTGTTGTCGATAATTACGCAGAAAATGGATTGGGTTGGACTTAGAATCGTTTGGCAGGAATTTTGAGGAGCCAAGGTGTTGTATCTAGTAGAGGTTTGGTCCCCGATTATAAAAATACCACTCGCATTAAAAGGTATTATAACCTAAAAATTTTTTTTACCGCCCAGAAATTCTTGATTACCCAGAAATACTTTCAGTTCAGTTAGGGGGCACCCCCGCCCCTGGAGAGATAAATGTTATAATTTTGAGGTTACGTCTATGGGTATTTTATACATAATACAGCCGAAGTGTAATGGTCAACCACTTGAAGCTGTACCCAACTTCAGTAAAAGAAGGGTAGTTTGCAGTATCAGTCCAAGAATGAAATGACTCACAGCCTCAATAACTAGCTTTCTTATGGTTTGAGCGAAACCAATTAGCGAAATCAATTAATAGGAAAGAGGTAATATTTAAACTGAATCAATTTTTCCTTATCGTCACAAGAATTTCTTTCATTATTTTTGTATGGATATGTATTTTTTATTTTTATACTAGCTGGTACCCGGAGCGTTGCAGTCGCAGAAGAAATAATTGTGGAAATATCGTTTTAAATTTGGAAGAGTGTATATTGTTTAATTAGGTGATATATAACTTTCAAATAAATTTGTCGGTACGATACGCGTGCCACATACTGTAAGTTAATTGTACTATCCCTATAACCTTTGCGCAAGTACAATCAATAAGTTGATAAAGTTTTACTACAATCTGATAAACGGCATGGCAGCACATTAAATACGAACGAGCAAATATTAATTTTTATACATTTGATTATTCATTATAAAGTTTTAAAATCATAATAATTATTATAAGAGTCTACAATACGTCTGCTTCTCTTTTCAATTCTCTGTCCAGTATCATGCTTGCCTGAAGAGATTTTAATATAAAATATGCAGCGACTTTGTAAAAAAATCTCTTTTTATTTTTTTTTACTTTGTAATAATACTTTGTATAAACATAAATTGTGAATTAAATAAATAAAAAAATAGGAACTTGTTAGACAGAGATCATAGATTTTGCCAATCTGATGTGTGAGTCTAAACTTTATCTTTTTTGTTTTTAATTGTAAACTAGCGATCCGCCCCTGCTTAGCACGGTGATTTCTGGAATTAAACAACAGCACTAACTACCGGGTCCAATTGTAAGTCTAAACCATCCAGGAACATACTCAAATACACACAAAAAATTTCATCAAAATCGGTCCAGCTATTTTCGAGTTTTTGCGAGACTAACAGACAGCAATTGATTTTTATATTATACTAGCTTTTGCCTGCGACTTCGCCCGCGTAGATATTATACTTTAAACCATAGGTGATCCATCAATAATCACACTTTCATAGTAAATTCCATCACCCTCTTTAGGGATGATTTCTGTGATCAAAGTTATCCTATTTCCTTCCCCGGGACTTAAACTATCTCGAAACCAAATTTCATCGTCGTTACTTTTAAAATATTTGAACAAATTACATAGTTTGATTATCAAAAGTTATTAAAGTATTTATTTTGTTACAATTAATTTGTTACTGCAAAATGTGCATTGGAAGTATAGGGTGACAAACAAGTACACAGTCCACCTGATGGTAAGTGGTTGCTGTGACCCATAGACATCTACATCTATCCTCAGTAAAGAATCAAAATAAATGCGTTGTCACCCGTGAGGACTAACATGGAATGCTTCTTTTCCGTAAAAAGGGTCTCCGGTTCTTCACACTCACCATACGAAACACAGCAGTGTTAAGCTGCTGTTTTACGCTGGTATTCTGTGAGACCGTGGTCCTTCCCCGATCGAGCCGACCCATTCGTGCTACAACTATACTACTAATATAGCTGCAGCATGGCTCTACCATTTTATTTATGGTTCACTATTTTGGTAATAATGGCTTTCACATAAAATATATATACTGTCGCGGACTTTTTTGTAGAACTATTTAGAGAAACAATTCCACCAAACATTATATTTGTGTAATTCTTATAGTTTTTGCACCGCACGCCAAAATAGCTTGCCGATGACAGATTTTTTTTCGACCTACTTAACACTTATCGTTATATTGCATGCCTTAAGCGCGAAGCACGTAGTTATGTTCTACTAGCACCTAAAATTTAGATTCCAACGTTTTGTCGCATGAAATCGTATCTAACAATCATATTGTACATATAAATGATATAAAAAGTGCATTGTCAGAAAGATAGATGATTTTTGTTTTTTTTTTCAAATCGGTTAATTGCTATTTTTACATAAAAAAAGTAGTTTTAGTGGCTTATGGTGTTGATTTATCAAGTTCGCATGGAGGGGTAAACACGAGATAACTTTTGAAAATATCAATTTTTCTACTCAATATATTTTTAATCTCTTCATCTGTCATGTGGGAAGCCATGGAATGTAAATGGCAGTTTAATTTTGTTTCGTTTAGTTATAATTAATTTTTTTCGGCTGAGAAATCCGAAATTTTCGGTGTTTTAAGCAGCCTTGTAATAATTTATTTTACTAAATACACTTTGGCTCACTCCGTCACTCCGGGCTCGGCCGCCGTCGTGAGTGGATACTGTATCGCTTGTTTGCAGCGAAAAAGATCGCTATAGCAATACAAAATATTCGAAAAACCAAATTTGATACATACTTGACAAGGTAAGATATTATTATTTTTATAATCACAGATTTTTATTACAATATTTTATTTCGCTAAAAGTAAGTATGATTTATATATAAATATACTTAAATACGTCTTGGACTTTATGGAGTGACCTGAAGGTGTACTTCGGTGCTACTGGAACTCCTCGACGAATAGAAATAGGTGTGCTGAGTTTGGGCTCGTTTTTATAGTTATCTTGACATCTATCCTCCGGACTTGAGAAGTGACCGAAGGTGTACTTCGGTGAATGCTACTGGAACTCCTCAACAAGTAGAACCAGGTGTGCCAAATTTGGACTCGTTTTGTTAGTTATGATGAGACCTTACTTCCGGACTTGATAGAGTGACCTGAAGGTGTACTTCGATGAATGTTGCTGGAACTCCTCGACCAGTAGAACTAGGTGTTCCGAGTTTGAGCACGTTTTGATAGTTATCTTGACACCTTTCCTCCAGACTTTAGAAGTGACCGAAGGTGTACTTCGGTGAATGCTACTGGAACTCCTCGACGAGTAGAACTAGGTGTGCCAAATTTGGACACGTTTTGTTAGTTATGATGAGACCTTACTTCCGGACTTGATATAGTGACTTGAAGGTGTACTTCGGTAACTGCTACTGGAACTCTTTGATGAATAGAACTACAATTTACATTTTTTTATAAATATTTTTTACCATCATATGAGCATTCTGCACTTCTGCTTTTCAATTTTTTATTGACGTTTGACATAAAATTATCGGAAAATTGGAAGTATAGTAATAAGGTTATTAGTGAAAACTTGTGTGGATTTAAGCTCCTTTAAAAAAATTACATATAACATCAGTGCTTAATGCATGCACATTTGTATTTACCAAAAGCTTTTTTGACCAATTTATTAAATATATTTATTATTTATAGCCTATGTGTTGTTCTGATGTATGAGCTTTATTGTTGTAAAGTTTCATTAAAATACATTCAGTAGTTTTTGCGTAGAAGAGTAACAAACATCCATACATCCTCACAAACTTACTTAGTTAATAATAATTACTTATAATTTTATATCACGTTTGTGATATAAAAGTATAAGTATAAGTATATTAATATTAGTAGGAAAAAGATTCTCATCACAACTCTCACAAATCCACTGCTGAACATAGGTCTGAGACACCTGCACCCATCAATTTCCCCCATGCCATACCAGGTCATCACCCATCTAGTGGGGTCACCCACTTTAGCTTCCTGATCCGTTGGGCTTTGACAGTTTATTTAGTTCTACGTAAGAACATGTATACCTCAATGTGATTGTTGTGCTTGAATGTGGTTATTCCTTATAATTTAATTTGTTTTCCATTTGTGAGTACCAATGGAATGAGTGCTTTTATAAAATAATTAAATAAATTTAACACCCATCGTAAATAGCATTCGGAAAACAGCGTATGTAATACCTACGATCTCGGTTCAACAAAAGCCAACCAATTCCAAAGCTACGGTAGTTAACGTCACCATTAAAATAACAAAGTTACGTCCAGGCTGTTCACTCTGACAAATATGTTAACAAAATATTAGAATTAGGGTTGATATTAGAAAATCGCATTATGTTTTTCATTATATTATATTGTGTTTTTTCTCTTTCAACATTTATTTCGATATAAGATTTATTCGAGACTAGCGACTCGCTCTGGCTTTGCATGGGTTGAATCTTTTAATGTGGCGTTATTTTGATAAGATAATCAAATACCATTTATTTTATACATTTTCAGTTTTTTTTTTAAATAACTCAATTTTTTTTTAAGATAAAATATAGCCTGGATCACTCCTGGAATTATTTTATAAATATTCGTGAAGTTTCATTACAATCGGTTCACCCATTCCGAAGATTAAAGAAAGATACAATTTTAAAACTGGTTATTCGCGTCTTATAGACATGCAAATCAGAACAATAAAGGGCAGTTATTTCGATATTACAGACAGACACTTCAATTTTATTTATAAGTATTGATATAGATTTTTTTTACTTATTATAAGCCAATACTTGACCATAATCCCACCTGGTGGTAAGTGGATATGAAGCCATAGATGGTTAGATGGTGGTAATTTGCACTGTCTTAGCGTAACAAAGTATTCACTTTTGCCTTGAAAACGCATAGATTGTATTTGAATGGACAGACAGACACCGGTAAATTATTTTGCTGTACGCATTACAAAAGACGAAGCAAACCGATTGATTCTAATGCGTGGAATATCGACAAAAAATGGGTGAAGACCAGTGGCGAAGCTAGGGCTCCAAACTAAGGCAAGCCCAAGATATGGTTTTGTTGTTTTTAGCAGTTTTATAAAAAATTACCTTTTCTCTTTTTCGATTTTACCTTTTCCTCGCCGATTAGCACTTTAACACACTTCAATTCATCACAAGGAACACTATTATCCTCCATTTTCACTAAACATCTATAAAAAGCATAAATTTTCAACTCGCAATATTTATACGCTCAAGTTAACACACAGAGTAAACATTGAAATGTGAAGTGAACTTGCAAAGGTATCGCCCGCAAGTCGAGCTTTTCGCTTCATAAAAATTGGTATATAAACAATCGTAGTTATATTTCATTATAAATTTTTTTGCCATTGGTTAGAAATGGAGCGATCGTCTTTCTCGAAAGCCCGGTAAAAGCCCACGCGTGTGAGAGAGACGACTAATTTTTATGACAGCAGTATCGCGCAGTTTTGGCGCGTGTTGACTATAAGGCTATGACTTGTGTACGAACAGAGAAGCGCGCGGGAAATTTGAAATAGTTTGAAACAGTTTACGAGTTATTTTATTAGTTGATATTATTGATTGAGCAGTTTGATAGGGCAAGCCCGGCTTCTCGGCTTTTATGGACGCTTCGCTACCGGTGAAGACCAGCCGACCGCCTGATTGTTCGAAAGGAAAGCATGTAATTCTTGCGCACACTCTACGAAACGCATCTATAGAATATCGAGAGGCTGGCTACTCTGCGTCAGTTCTCGAGGCTGACAAGATTGGTTTCAGTTAAATAAAGGTTGCCGATGAGCCTCTCTTTGCAACTATAATTATTTTGCAATGGTAGTAGTAATAATAAATTGATATCACTTTATTGCCACATCAACGAAAAATTTAAACCATTAAAAAAACTGCGGCTGATAACCCACCTGCCAAGCGTGGCAACTATGGCAAAATCCCCCAATGAGGCAATCTATTTTCAGCAGTGGACTTTTACAGGTTGTAATGAATGGGTAGATGTATGCAGTCTAAGGTGTTGCCGTGTGGTGACGGCATAAAATAATTAATCACCCTATTTCGTTCCGTGGGTTTCGTAAGAGGCAAATACGGGAATCGCCAGAAAGATCTTATGACTTCTGGAAGATGGTGATTTAACCATCTCTTTTACACCAGACGTAAATACCCGGACAAACGACGGGAAGCAGCATTAAAGGTGCGAAACGTTTAGTAGGTATTGCAACCGCTACTCCACCTGACAAGCGTGGCGATTTCCTTCTTATAACGGGGAACACCTATATCCAGCAGTGGATTTACACGATTATTTTATTTTGTTTTGGCTAAAGTAATTATGATTCGGAGGTAACTCAGCTTTTGATCGCATGAAGTGCTTGTTTTCAGGTACTCCTTTCATCCTGCTATGGATGTCATAAGGGAGTCGTGAAAATTATTGAGAATTGCTGCTGTCGAAACTGACATTTGTTAAAACCCTAAACTAGAGTCAATTAGCAGGGCTACCCCGTGCAGACATGAAATATTGAGATGTATATTTAGTTAATACACCTGATATCCTGGCTTCATCGGAGAATAATACCCTATCCTGGTCTTCTTGAATCCATGACACACAATTTCGAGCGAGCTAAACCTGGCAACTCGTCGCTCACGGAGTAATTTATGGCCGCAGGTTGGGCGATGACTGAGTATATTGGCAGCGAGAAGCCTCCTCTTGACCGTTTTGAGACTAATTTGCACATTTATTACTTCTTTGATGTTGTTCTTGAGGTTCACGTACGAAGATTTGCGATTTCTCAACCCTTGACTCACCAGAAAACGATCATCCCGTGCTGCGGTACATGGCTTTCCTCCAGAAGCAGGCCTTCTCTATACGGAACCAGTCTCTTGATAGCACTACCAGGTCCTTTGGACTATCGAACGACTCACATTTAGCCTCTGAGCCACGTAGCATTGGATCACTACCTCCAAACCCTCCCTCAAGCAGTGCAATATTTTTTCTTGCTTTTTCACTTTATCTACCATTTTTGAGACCACTTAAGGTCAATAACAATGCTTTAAAATGTCAAGGAAATGAGATGATTCAATAAAAATGGACTTAAAGTTATTAAGAGTCGATATTAAAGGGGAATGCCCACCGTTCATAGACACTTCGGCCATGGGTGCACACATATAAAAGCATATGGAAGTGATAATATGCAATTAAAAGAATGAAATTTTAAGGAATTTGTTTTAAAAAAGTCCGGAATTTTAGGATATAAAGGTTTTTATTTACACAAATACAGTTTTTATACAATAATTTTACTGTAATAAATATATACATAATCAAGTTTTGATAAGATCTGTAAGGTATTTTATGGTTTTATACATCATTTGTATCATACACAATCAGTACATCATCCAGGAATTGAGCAGGAGGCAAAAGTCTCATGCCGTGCCCAACCCAAATACTATATAACTGTCATAACATGGGCATATCATCCTGCCGTTCGACAGTCGACAGTACAATAATTGCAACAATACCTTTAAACTGCATTTCTACCAGAATTATTGCCACTAATTATAATATGTATAAAAAATAGTTTACGACTGATGTGTCAACTTACGATTCACATGACAGGGGCCTAGTTTCCTGTATGGGACAGTAACTATACTCTTTGGGCCTAGATGTCAGATACGATGTTGCCACTTAACAGACATAAAATCGATAAATCGAAATCGATTTATAATTTCATAAAAAATAATAATCTTTGAGGCGCTTTAAGTTCCATTTTAAATGTATTTTTAAGAACAGATAAGAATAACAGTTAAATTGTGCAGTAGCGTTTTTGTTATGCTCTAAAGAATTAATGGTAAATCAACTAGCAATTCGCTTGTTTAATTATAATAATTATCGAAAAATAATATTAACATTATAATAATGACAATTATAATCGAACGAAAAAGAGAATCGATTTTTTAACGAGATGTAATTGGCAACACTTTTTATTTTAGCCACAAACTAAAGAATTACGGATTTACGTAATTTCAGTTTTATCTTTTCGGTACTTTTTTTTTGTACAACAAGTTTGAGATGTTGTTTGGATAAATGAATACCGCGATAAATAACCATAAAAAAGATGTATTTTTTTAACAAATGCAAATTGTTGGGCGCTTCATGGCCAAAATTATATACATATATATATTTATTTATTCGCACATCATACAAAGTCCTTAAACAATAAATACAAAATGTTTACTTATTCTACACAGCAGTATTTCAGCTGACGCTTACAATAGGAAAACCTGACCTGTAAACGTCAGTACTCGTCTAGTGTCACAATATACAAAAATTACTCAATAAAAACAATTAAGCTCATGAAAGGGTAAAGTAAAAACAAAATAAAAAGTTGGACCATTTTTTAAGGAAAACAAGATATTGTACCGCTTTGTCTCTCTCTCTCTCTCTCTCTTCTCTCTCTCTCTCTCTCTCTCTCTGTGTGTGTGTGTGTGTGTCTGTATGTGTGTGTGTTGATGGGGTGTGGATGTGGGTCTAAATATGGTATATACATATATGGACAAAATATCAACTTATGGGTTTCAGCATAGATTCCGTTGTATTATAATCAAAAGTTTGTAGCCATTTAATAATATATTGTATACGATCATATTTACTTTAATTTTTTACATTAAATAAATTATTTACCTTCTTATATAAAAAGGTCCAAGAAATTGATACAAACGTTGGCTAAATGAAGTTTTTAGGTGCACCGACCGAATTATAATTTTGCGTTGTTGACGATATGACTGTTTACTTCGCTAGTAATAGTAGCAGTTTTATGTAAACTAGCATGCTGTTTTAATAATTTTTGTAGTATAAAAAGTTGTCTTACTGTCAAAACTTCACATTATTTGTATAATTCGGAAGTTGGATATCGAAACTTTTTAAAAGTGCTTACTTTGAGTACTGCCCTTTGAGCACGCTCAATTAAAATCATGCAGGTTTTTGCGGCTACACCCCAAATAGAAATACAGTAGCTAAGTATTGATCGACAAAGTGCAAAGTAAATAATTTTAATAACGTTAGGTTCAGCTACATCTCTTAGGCGTTTAAACACAAATATTAATTTTAGAACCCTATTAGACAACAAGCTTACGTGAAGATTGAAAGTGAGTCTATCATCAAAAATTATTCCCAGATATTTTAAAGATTGGATTCTTTCTAGACTAGGACAGTCACAGTTTGTTTTGGGAGACAGAATGTTATCAGAACGACTGTGGGATATTATTTTAAGATTAGGAGGTAGTTTTGGAGACCGAATTCTAAATGTCATAAGCTTTGTTTTATCAACATTGAGCGTGAGACAATTTTGTGTTAGCCAATCCGTGAAAATGTTAAAATCACGCTGAGCTGATTTATAGACCTTTTCCTACGTTGTTTCAATAAACACTAAGGCAGTATCATCTGCAAAAGCTATAAGTTTTCCCCTATCCATACTGAGTTGACACATATGGTTCACATAAACTAAACACACGATTGGACCTAGGATGCTGCCTTGGGGAACACCGTATTCAATCTCCTCATAACCACTTACATAATTGCCTATTTTTATATCCTGTATCCTGCCACTTAAGTAGCTTTTGAAAAGGTCAAGTTGGGTGCCTTTAATACCTTATGCTTTCAGTTTATTTACAAGTACATATAGGGATTGAAACCACATCGTAAGCCATAGATAGGTCTAAAAATATAGCTAGGCATTTAATTTTGCTATCTAAGGCATTGAAAACAAAGTCAGTGAAGTCATGTGTTGCATCATTGGTCGATTGTCCCGCACGAAAACCATACTGCCTGTTTGATAAAAGATTATGCCCTTCCAAGAAATTTACAAGTTGTTTGTTTTAATTTACAAGTTGTTGTTTCAGCGGCTAACAAGTCAGAGGCTGGTATTTTGTCATTGTTTGTGTACGGTATTTCTTGTATAACTTTCCAAAGGCGCTTTTTGTTTGTTCCAGCTTGGATTAGTTCATTTTTCCATATTGTTTTTTAACATTTATTAGCAATTGTTTACAAAAGTTGCGATACCTTTTTATGTATATTTCAAAATTTCATTGTCCGATGAGTATTTCAAATTTTTATGCATACAATCTCTGTAACGCATACATCTTAACAAACCCTGCGTAATCCACGGCTTTTTTTATTTGTAAACGATGCGTTACAGATACAATGCTGGTATTATCCTCTACAGCTCTTCCTAATGACCTAAAAAAATAGTTCATAGCTGCCTCAGGTTAATTAGATTGTATACTTCCGAAAAATCTAGTGCAATTATATCTTTATCCAGAGTAATAAAATTAGTTTATAAGACTTTTTTGTGTATAAACATGCAGTTTTTCTAAAGCAAGCATTGTAGCTTTATGATCTGTGACAGTGGATTCAATCACAATCTTGGATTACATGGTCTATAGATGATTTGTAATGAGTTATATAAGTATGGGCTGGAAGGATATAAATAGAGTGTGTATATATATATATAAGTATCGTATTGTAAGATAACCCAAATAGAATCAAAATAATTTTGAACAATGAGCAAACTACAGGAAATATAAGATTGAGCGACCAATTTCAAGTATAGAGCAATTTTATGTCTTTCCATTGTTCAAAGAACTAAAATTACACTGTTTATGACGTGAAATAACTACTACTACTACTATTTTACGTATTTTGTTAAATATTAACTTATTTTATTACTCATATTCATGGACTCGTTTTGATTTAATTAATTTTTTTAACTAAAAATCCAATAAAATAGTTGATATCGAGTAGTATAATATTTTTCTTGCACAAGGGCGTTTAAATTATTTTAGTGAAATTAATGGACATACAATATAGGTACCTAATATTAAAGGTGTCCTATAACACACAGTTTTTTTAATTACTTGGAAACTCCCAGTAG
Source organism: Parnassius orleans (assembly GCA_029286625.1). Classification (NCBI taxonomy): domain Eukaryota; kingdom Metazoa; phylum Arthropoda; class Insecta; order Lepidoptera; family Papilionidae; genus Parnassius; species Parnassius orleans. The sequence goes on along the minus strand of JAGSMP010000212.1, from coordinate 332,044 downwards.
CATAGGGTTGCCAACGGTCCTGTTTTCCCAGGACATGTCTTAGTTTTTGTAGTGTCCCAGGATGTCCTGGATAGTTTTTAAGCAGCGTCCTGGGTTTTTGAAGCGCCCTGATAGGGTCATGTATTTTTAAGATAATAGCATTGAAAATAACGACGAAAAATTATTTGACGAGATAGGCAGCGAACCGATAGCGTGGCGAAGCGAAAACGAAAACGAACCGATACGTGCATACATAGTACATACATTCGCTACGTTTTCATTTCGGTTCGGTTCGCAGTTATGTTTGGCAAGGCCTTTACTGCGTCCTGTTTTTAAACTGAATTGTCTTGGTTTTTCCAACTTCAAATCCTAGTTTTTTAAATTTGGGGTTGGCAACCCTACAGTAGCATAGTATCTCTACGTAACGAGAATTATTTAAAATTATTTCTGGAGCAAACGGCAGACCTTTGTTGCTAGGTTCTTTTAAATGTGGTTCTTACATTGGCTTCTTCTTACTTTTTATTGCTTGGGGGATAAACCAATATCGTGAGTAAAATTCTTGAACAGTATACTTCTGACATGGATCCGAATAATCACGCAAATAACGTCTTGGTTCTGGTTCTCTAATCTAATCTAATCTTCTTGCATAGTCCACAAAATAAACAAACTCTTCATAATCTGACATTTTCTCAAAATATCACAATTTGATCACAATAAATAAATCCTTGAAAATAACCACACACATAACCTCACAAATTGTCCTACCAAAATCATTCATTAAGAAGTTAAGTAAGGGTAGAGCGTTACTTAAAGTTAACGGATCCTTAGGCCTACTAATGAATCATTAACTCACTCTGAGAGTCAACTTTTTAAATATTTACTTAGTGACGGATAAGTAATCATTAAACGTCTCTGAGTGCGGCAGTATGAGTTATCCGTATTTAATTGACTTCGACTACATTGATGATGTTCTCATTTAATTTATATTGAAGTCGGTGGTATTAAATTTTTAATTTTACCACTTGTGATGAAATTTTTGTGTATTTTTGAATGGTTCTCTAGATGGTTTAGATTCACATTTGGACCTGGTAGGTGGCGCTGTTGTCGAGATCCAAAAATCACCCGTACGAAGCCGGGGCGGATCGCTAGTTTCTTATAAAAATATCTCGGAACATCGAGTAGAATTGATACATCCACGTCTCGAGCTATTAGCTCCTTTATAAGTTTAAATAGGAATTTCCTGTCAAGAGAGCTCTTCTTATTTTATAAAGACTGTTGTTAGTCTTTATATCGACCTATTTTTAGAACTAAAATATAATCCATCCATTCCATTACAGCCTATAAAAGCACTCTGCTGAACATAGAGCTCCCGCATAAATAGTCTCATAGAGAGGATATTACCATAGTTGATTGTCACACACTTGGCGAGCGGGTTGTCAACCGTTTTCTATTATTTTGAGTTGTTATCAGGAAGATGCTTCTGCCTGTCACTTGTTTCAATTTCCCTATGTCGACACTATCACACGATATGGGGTAGTGGATATTCTTACACCGCACGGTCAAACACAATATATATTTTATAATATTTAACGTTAATATACATATGAGATGTTTTTTATATTTATTGACGTATAAATTTGAAACCTCTAAAAAAGATTAGCTTCTATTGGGTGTATTGTTATTGTTTCATATGTTGCTTTAATAATTGTTTTTCTAACATGAGGCATAACATTTTCAGGAACGGTTTATTTTTTTGTTTATGATTGGGTTTTTTTATATGATAAGGGTGACAAACGAGCACACAGTCCACCTGATGGTAAGTGGTTGCTGCGGCCCATAGACATCTACATCTATCCTCGATTACTAATCAAAATGCAGATGCGTTGTCACCCGTGAGGACTAAGATGGGATGCCTCATTTCCAGTAAAACGGGTCTCCGGTTCTCTACACTCACCATACGAAACACAGCAGCGTTAAGCTGCTATTTTACGCTGGTATTCTGTGAGAGCGTGGTCCTTCCTCGGTCGAGCCGACCCATTCGTGCTACAACTATACTACTAATATAGCTGCAGCATGGCTCTACCACGTACAATTCCACGTACATTTCCTTTAATTTTCGTCCAAATAGTTTTTTGTTTTCTTGTCGTCATAATTTACTACTTATATAACATTAAAATAGCCGTGTGATATCGGACTAATTAATATCATTAGGTATTTGCGTTAAGGTTTAACGCAAATACATAATGATATTAATTGCAGGTCCTCCTTTTTTTTAGGAATTCGTTTTCTAACGCATAAATAAATTATAAATATATAAAAACCTCATAACTTATTGTTTAACCGCGTGACAATTGCCGTTTATAGAAATATAAAATATTGAAATAAGAGTAGACAAATTTTGTACTTGACTATCCATCTGTTGGTGGATGATATAACACACTAACTAGTAATATCTCATTCACTCACATCCAAGTTGTTTTAGGAAAATCCGAAATTGTTGTAAGAAAATTATACGATTCTATGTATTATAAATAACTTGATGTAAATTTTTTTCAAAAACATTTGCGCTCGCACAAAAACTCAATAAAGTTTAATCGTAATCGGATGAATGGCATAGAATACAGGAAAAACAAAGATAGATTAATTTTGATGTATATAGAGAAAGTAAAACATGTATGACTAACGTCACTTCACTATGAACGCCTATTCAAAACGAACGAATGGTTTTTCCGTGTGTCTAGACCACTGATCAACGGTGGTGAAAAAGGGGTGTAGGAATTAAATTGAGGAGTTCCCGCGCACATACTCTTAATATTTCCCCTGTCCCTTGACCCACATATGGGTTATTGCTATTGTCTTTCTATTGTGTCTAGAAACCGGACAGTGAAAGTGTTAAATATGTACATCCTGTAGAACATTGGATATACTTAAATACTACTGCTATGATGTTTGTGGTAGTATAAAAGAAAAAGAGCCCGAAAAATATTGTTTCCCTTACCGCAAAATCTGACAGGCTTGTGACATGCTGCGTTTAAACTATGGTTTAAGGAGAGTTTTTTTTAATGAAAGGAGTTCTTTAACCGTGGCGTAAAAATCTTTGCGAAATTTTACATTTGCTGTCTAATTCCATACTTTATAGCACGAGTGTAGGGACAGATTGTTCCCACGTACGCAGCGTATGTGATGCAACGCTTCTACGAGTACGTTGGTGTATACACTTGACCTACGTATGCAACGCACTACTATTATAAATGCGAACATCCCCTTCACCTTCCCAAGACGATTGGGACATCGCAGGTCGCCGTTGCATCGAAAGCGTGTATTTGCGTTGCATACGATAAGTGTGTTTCTAATGCATAGTTTTTCGTACAAAATCAAGAGTTCAGATGTCATAATTTGTTGCATACGTTGCGTACGTAAAACCAGTCTGTCTCTACCATTATTCAAATATTTTGCGGGATTTCTTTCGTGAAACAGATTGTAGTTGAAACCAGAAACTAAAGCTACTTTTTGTATTAAGATGGAAATTGTCTAAACTTGGAAGAGGCCTTTAAATAGTACACGGTTAAAATAATGCCTATAGAATAGAATAAAATATTTCTATTATTTAATATAGATTACATGTAATTCTTATTGAAAGTCATTTTTAATTTTAACACTGGAAAAAAATCTCTGTCCTGGGTAAAATCAGCAAGGAACCCAACGGGATTTTTTTTCAAAGTAAATTATTGTACAATAAGAACGGTTGTACAAACTATTTACAAAATTTGCTTTAGAAATAGCTTGGAAGCCACCACCAGAGACCACTGGAGTCCACCTCTTTCCCAGGGGATATTATAAACGTTTATACATTTATATTATAATAACCCTTTTATACAGTTTTTGTTTAGTAAAATATTTAGACTTGGTAATAGAGAGACCTTATATATTTTCTGGGACTTTGTTCTTATAGCATATACATTGCCCTGGTATCACTAGCTTGTGTTTGTTCATAGTGTTTGGAGAGTTTATATTACTTTTTTATTAAAACTACTAATTTTAGTCAAAAAATAAAGCATCTAGTGAGAAATAATTTGTATGAGGAAAGTAGATGAGAGTGAAGATATCAAGCTTACGAAAGCGATTTGTATTGTAAAGTTTCAGGATCAAAGGAATATTCCGAATACCCTCTAGAGATCACGAACACAATTGAGATACAATATTTATTATTTTATTTCGTATAAACTTTTGTATTAGATTGGCGTCGTTTTTACTTTTTACACTATACGAGTATAGCAAAGCTTTGACACAATTTTTAACGGTGACTTTAATCTATTCTTGAGTGTCTCTAAAAAGATCACTGGTGAAGATTGGTCTCCCCAAAATATTCCCTGGAAAGCGGGTTGGCAACCGCAGTTTTTTTATTTATTTGAGTTGTTAACAGGACGATGCCGATTTCCCGATTCATTTTCCTCTGTCGGGTTCTCTTACGCCGCCAATACACGGCGAAATAATTGTAAATTATATTATTCGTTAATAATATTGTATCAAAAATTACGAACAGAAATTTCTTATAGGCATCGAGCAGAAAATTGTTTCATTTATCATCATCATCATTACACCCCTACACAAATGCACTGTCGGAGATAGGCCATCTCAAAGGAAAAGTTGTGATGAAATACCAAGACAAAAAGCTTCAATTCCTCTAATAAATTTTTCTGTGTAAAAATGATGTGTTTGTAATTTAAACTTTTGTTTCAGATACAAATGTTGCAAGCGCTTTAGTAACTTTGAAGCAATGCAGCCTAGTTATTGAAGATGTGCAATGAACTTTTGCTGGAACACCATGTAACGAAAACAGTGAAAAAGAAAAAGATGAAACGTGGATCATTAAGAGCAATTTAGGAGTTCCTGAACACTGGCGTACATTAAAAGTTCAACTTGTTAAAATGAAATTTGGATTTGTTTTTGTATTAAGACGTGCAGCAGTGTGTGGTGATGGAGAAACTAAAACCAAAGTGAATCGAGTGAGATAAAGGTAATAGAGACTTTTTTAATATAAAGTTGAAGTGACAAATTAACTTACAGTCCAACTGATAGTTAATGATTTCTGTAGCCCATGGACACCAGTAACTAAGCTTTAAACAAAAAAAAGTAACAGATGCACTGATGTTTGGTGGCAGAAAAAGGGTGTTACGTACGCCAACGCACTTTTTGGGAAAAAAATGAGTCCTAACACCTAAATATTTCGGATTACCATGTGATACTGTTAGTATTGGATTAGTTATATTGAGTTATTTTACCATAACATTTTATTAGTATTAAGTAATGTTTCAGCATATATACGTTCCTGTGCTGGGCACAGGCCTCTTGTCATTTCTGGGAGGGTTTTAAAGCAAGAAAATGTCCGCTGCACTTGTTCGCTGTGTCTTCGAATTTTTTTTATTTCTCAGACATGCAGTTTTCCCAATGATGCTTTCCTTTACCACCGAGCACGTGGTAAATCAGCACTTAAAATTGCAATTAACAATTTCATTGGTGCCGGCAAGGATCGAACCCGGGTTGCTCGCGACTGTGAAATTTACAGCAAGCGCTTAGCCTTTTAGCTACTAATATTAATATAATTTTATCAATACTAATAAAAATGTAATGGTTACTCAAAAAACTGCATTTAATATAAAAACACTTCAAAGTGCTTATTTATCTTGAGTTTGAGAGTTTATCGGCATGATGAAGAAGTCATTTTTAGAGAAAGGACCAAATAGGATGGTATCATATATATTGGTCGTTTTACATATTGATTATTTTTAGAAGATAATTTTTAATTTACTGAAGACCTTTTGGGAATATATTATTTACATCATAACAACAACATCTGTAAGAAAAAAAAAATATTTTGCAATTTTTATATTCATACAAAAATAAAAAATATTTTAATTGGACCTTCTAAACAGTAATAGTCCTAGTATTAGCAAAAGAAAGCGCGTGGCGGAGTAGGGGTTGAGAGGTGTAGGAGACGGCGCATACTCATTTAAACTTAACCTAAACCTATGTCGTCAGTCGCCTTTGATGCGCCGGCGACGCTTGTCCTTCCGTTGTGAGATTAATATTCCGAATGTTGAAAATTGGCGTCGCAGAGATCATACTTTATAATTACCTATTATAAATTTTAATATTTGTGATTTTTTTTTAATGTTATTTGCTTATATAATTATAAGTAATGATTTCAACGCGATGTGTGATACTGATATCAAGTGTAAAATAAAAAAGACATTTTCTTGGACGATTTATTCTAAAATTTTTTAGGTACTACAAAATATAGATTTAAAAGGAGTCAGACATGACAATAAAAACTTAAAAGTAGTTTTTTTGTAAATATATTATATTCTGTAAAGAGTGATTTCGCTAAAATTGTGTGTAATGATGCAAAAAACATAGTCCCAAAAGGTCTTTAGTAAATTAAAAATGACCCTGTATATACATTAGAAAAAAGTCCCGGTGGGTTTCTTGCTGGTTTTTCCCAGGACAGAGGGTTTTTTCGAACCAGTGGTAAAGTAAAAAATGACTTTCAATAAGAATTACATGTGATCTATATTGAATTAAAAAATATTCTATTCTATTTTATTCTATTCTAAAAACCCACAGTAGTCTAGTCAACAAGTTCAAAAACATGTTAATTCTTGTTCCCGCTCCTAAAAATATTTGCGATAGCTTAGTCGATTTGGATTGACGTATAGAAAAATGTGTCTCGAGGATTTATTAGCACAATAAAAATTACAATTGTTACTAACAAAATAGGATGAAAAAAAAAGATATTTAGTTTTTGGTTAATAACTCAAAAACTATTAATATGTAAGAATTATTGAAAAAAGATCCTTAAAGAGGAGGAAATTTCCGATTATAAAACCTAACTCCCTGAATTCTGTCTACTTATTTATAACTTTTATTTAGCGCCGAAAACAGGACTCCGCGCGACCGTTACGGAATGAGCGCATCGCCGCTGAAGACAGTATATCACATAAAACATTTTTTTATAGTTTTAAATATTAATTTAAAAATTTGAAAAAATTATCGTGTCCTCAGAACACTTAGTAAAAAGGTCCCGTTGGTATTTTTTTTGTCGATTTTTCAAAAAGTTACAAAATTACGAATTTACAAAAACAGCCACATATACAAATATAACAAATTACTGAAAAAATTGTTATAAAGAAAGTGTTATAAAAAATTAAAGACAATTTTTTTCAGTGCTTTGTTATATATGGCCGTTTTGTATTTTTTTTTTTTGCTTTTAGGAAAAAAATAAACCGGGGTTAAATTAAATAGTAGTGTTAAGTAAACAATTTTTAAAATTGTTTACTTAATAAAAAATGAAATTATTAATAACAATGTCATTGTTAACCTATAGAGAAATGCCAATTATGATTTTTAAGAAAAATAATTCTTAATTAATCATTTAAACAATCAAAATATAAAAAAACAAAGATTATAAATACTTAAAAAATTATTTCAGCAATTTTTTATAAAAAGTCATCATTTTGCCATGACAATAAAATGCTAATTTTTTTTTAAAATATTAAACTTGTCTATTTGTTTGTTTGAAAATAATTTCTTAACAAATGACGTAAACAATTTTTCCTGCGTTAGTTAATGTCATTTTTATATGCAAATCAGCAGTATAATTACATTTGTCAAAAAGAAAACAACATTATTTGAATATTTCACTTTATGGTCATTTAAAAAATTATAAAAAAAATATAAAACTTTAATAAACTTTTATCACGTGATCTTGTTAAGTACGTATATAAAAAAACTCAAACACGTAAAAGGTTTATAGTTCAATTATTTAAACTTTTATGTCGACTTTTGTGAAAATAAAGATCAGAAAAACTTTTTGAAAAATCGACATAAAAATAATCCTACGGGGCTTTTTTTATTCAGGTGTTCTGATGACATGATAATTTTTTAAATTTTTAATTTAATATTTAATACTATAAAAAATGTTTTATGTGATATACTGTCTTCAGCGGCGATGCGCTCATGGCGCAACGGTCGCGCGGAGTCCTATATTCGGCGTTAAATAAAAGTTATAAATAAGTAAATAGAATTTTGGGAGTTGAGACTTTATAATTGGAAATTTCCTCCTCAAATCAAAAATTCTTAATTATATATAGTTTTTGAGTTATTAACGATAAACTAATTATCTTTTTTTCATCTGATTTTATTAATCATAATTGCAATTTTTTATGTGCTAATAAATCCTCCAGATACATTTTTCTAGACGTCAATATTTTTGGGAGCGGGAACAAGAATTAACTCGTTTATGAACTTGTTGACTACATAACAGTATTTCAAGTAAAAACCGCTAACTGTCGCGGTTTTTACTTGAAATACTGTCAAGAAAAATCAATTTAAATATTAAAATTAAATTTTCGAATATTTTTATTCTATCTTCTATATATTCCACAATTCTAAATTGATTTAGATGTTTTAGAAAGATGTAGGTATCTATGGGCTACAGCACTCACTTACCATCAGGTTGAATGTGTGTTCGATTGTCTTTTTTATAGAAGATGGATCACAAACGAGTACAAAGTGCACCTGATGGTAAATGAATGTGGTCATCAAATCCTGTGGCCCATATACTCCTATATATTATATCCTTGATAAAGAATCAAAATGCAGATGCTTTGTCACCACTGAGGACTAAGATGGAACGCCTCACTTCCAGTAAAAATTGTCTTGGTTTCTCTACACTCACCATACGAATCATAGCAGCATTAAGCTGACTATCTTACGCTCGTATTCTGTGAGAGCGTGGTTCCACCACGGTCGAGCCGATCTATTCTTGCTACAATATAAAATAGCTGCAGCGTGGCTCTACCGCCTATAAAACCTTATTTCTAGCAAGCATTACATTATAATAGATGATGTCATCCAATACGATTTAGATAACAGAAACAACTTCCAAATACTAATAGAAGCTATCTACTGCCCTGAAGATAATGCCCGCGTGAACACAGAACGCGAAGGAAAAAGTTATGCAATACAATACAATATAATTCTATTTATTGCACGCTAATGAAAAACATAGTAAACAAAAGGCGGTCTAATGCTTCACAACAATTTCTTACTGACAACCTACAAGAAAGAAGTAAATTGCGAGAAAAAATTATGGATTTGGATGAACCTTAAGAAAAAACTTTAAAAAATTAAAGAGCTTTAAAAATTTAAAAACCTTTTTATTTATTTTTTGATTCTTCAAGGATAGATGTAAATGTCTATGGGCCACAGCATCTACTTACCATCAATTGGACTGAGTGCTCATTTGTCACCCTTATCATTTTAGAAATATATATAAGCAAACTTTATAAATACAGTTCTCTTTCTATAACATCTGTTTCTTTTTAATTTAGACCGCCCCCTATGGATCAAGTAAACGTAACTCGCAACGAGACAGGCAACACGACGGCCGCCGAAGAAGATGAGTGGCCCCAAGTGGTCATGTTTAAGATCCGCACAGCTGTGCTCCTTCTCATCGTCATCATGGCTGTGCTCGGTAACTTACTGGTTATCGTCAGTGTCATGAGGCACAGGTTTGTTTTATTTATTACCTGTAAATTACATTAAGTACCAATAGTGTGTTTTTATAATACTAGATTGACTGTGCAGAATTACACTTTTTTAAGCTTTAAGTTTAAATATACTTGAACTTTTTATTTCTATAATAACAGCCTCTAACTCACTTTTTATTTCACCATTACAGCCCTTTACAATGCCACTGCAAAACATAGGCCTCCCCCAAGGTCTGCGACAAAACATTTTTTTACTTTTTTATTTATGGTCTCTTTTTATAAAAGTAAGGGAAAATAAGAAAGTAAACAAGACACTGTAACACATAGACATCCATCATTGATTAAGAATCAAAATGAAGAAGCTTTGTCACTCTTGAGAACTAAGATGGAATGCCTCGCTTCCAGTAAAAAAGGTTTCCGGTTCTCTATTTTCGACATAACATTGTTTATCTGGAAATAATTAATTCACCTATAATTTTAAGCTGCTATATCTTACCAATAAAACCGGAATCAGATGAAGATGCATTGCTTGCTGGCGATAGAAATAGGTTAGATGGTGTTATAATAGTATAGTATTGAAAAAAATTGAATGTAGAATGCTGCAGCTATATTACAGTTGTACACAGATTTAATCGGTGCAGTTGTAGCACGAATGGGTTGGCTCGACCGGGTGGGACCACGCTCTCACAGAATACCAGCGTAACATAGCAGGTTAATGCTGCTGTGTTTCGTATGGTGGGGTAGAGAAACGGAGACTTTTTTTACTTGAAACGAGGCATACCATTTTAGTCCTCAGGGGTGGCAACACATCTGCATATTGATTCTTAATCGAGGATAAATGTCGTAGATGTCTATGGCCACAGTATCCACTTACCATCAGGGGGACTGTGTGCTCGTTTGACACTTTTATTCTCTTTATAATATATAAACATTAAGAGAATGACCGCGATGAACTACTGAACTGATTTCAAAAACATTTTGGAAATGTTTATCGCTTGTTCCAATTTGAGAGATAGGATAGTTTTTATCCCGATAAGTGACCCTTAATATTTTTTTATTGCGATTTAAGGATTTTTTATAAAAAAAGTCGTCGGAACAGACAAAACGACGTCTACCTGGCCAGCTAGTATATACACATTAATTTATTAAAATTAAACTTTAAGCGAAAAGTAAAAGCTGATTTCTAAGAACTAACAAAACATAGTTCCCCATAATAACTTCTGAAGTTGGAAGTTGGTATACAGAATAATTAAAGCCTCGACTTAAGAAATTTTTATGTGGAAATTATTTATATTAAAATAATATTTAAAAAATGTAACAATTCATTATAACAAATAAAACCACGTCTAAATAGTAAAAGTTAATTAAAGTTACAGCCCATATACGTTCCACTGCTGGGCAAAGGCCTCTTCTGATTAAAATAGATCTTAATAGTTGCATCAATAATTTCATCCTCTATTTTTCACCTTAGTGATGGAATTTTTCCCCAAATTTATTTGGGACCACCTATGAACTATAACCTATTTATTGAATAATAATGGTTAAAATTGGATCGAAATCTACGAAGATATCGCGTACAATAAAAAAGAACCTACAGTAGAATTAGGAGCATCCTCCTTTTTTGAATTTATCTAAAAAGTGACTAAAGCTATACTAGTACTATTGCAGAAAAAACCTCTGTCCTTGGAAGAATCGAAAAGAAAATTAGCTGGACCCTTTTTTTAAATATATTAAGTCCACTGTATGCGCCTCTCGCGTTATAAGGATGAATTGCCTTCATCGCTACAGAAGTCTTGGATGTTTCACCTCACCGCCGATCTTGGTATTTCACTTCTATCGTACCGTTATGTATCTGAAACCAGAAGCCATGAGATCTTTCTTTCATTTCCCATAGTCACTTTTTACGCACTGATGGGACGAGACGTGGTGGTGGATTCTCGTATGTCTCCACAACACGACCAACCACCAAGTTTAGAGTACGCAACGTCTGATACTGCATTGGCTAAGCCAGACGTTATGGTTGCGTGTTGGCAGAGCTTTGTGTCTAATCGTTAACAAGACTGAATTTTTTTTAAACATTAAAACTAATTTTTGACGTGAAACGTCTTTAAAATCACTCCGAAGTATACGGGTTGTATGTCCAAAAAATGACTCGTAACGAAAAGGTCTATATCGTCTTGCCTTAATAATTAAAAACTGTTAGTCTTAGAGACCTAACTGAAGTGTCATTATTTAACTTATACAGTCAGCTTGCTATTGCGACGTTGAGTTTGAATCAGGGCTGGGCGCATTGGGAGAAAAGAATTAACGCGCAGATTGACCAAAACCGGCGCTCTCTCTCCTTTCTAACACTAAAAGTGACTCGCTGACATAGAAGTTTTACGTTAAACCGTGTCGTGTGCCCCAACACAGCACCGCGCGATTTTTTTTAATAGAAGCTAAAGCTTGACCACAATCCCACCTGATAGCATCTGCTTTCTAAAACCATCAATTTTACTTAAAAAGTAGATATTTATGTCGCTTACCAGTTTAGTCAGACGGCTAATTGCGCGACTAGTAATTCAGGTTAAACACCAACATTTACTTGAATGTCTGAAAACTTAGTCTAATCGTTTAACGCTTAACAAAAGGAATTGACATTGCTTAATGCCAGCTTAGTTTATGACCTAGCCGTCCAATAAACCGGCTCATTAAACTTTCTGGTTGGTATAGAAGAATGTGTAGGTACTTTTTAAGGAATAGAGGTCACAAACGAGCATACATTCTATCTGATGTAAGGGATGCTGTGATCCATAGACATCTACATCTATCATTAATTAAGAATTAATATGCAATTTATGCATTGTCACCCTGAGGATTAAGATTGAAGGTTGAACACAGCATTATTCTGTTTGTTTTTTTTTTATAGGAGAGGGGGTAAACGAGCATGTGGCTCACCTGATGGTAAGTGACGTTTTCCCGAGAAATATTTGCACGGCCGGTATATAAGGCATCACCAGTGCTGTCGTCTGCATAGCAATGAATGTTACCAGTTTGCAACATATCATTGATATGCAGGAGAAACAGCGTTGGTGATAGCACGCAGCCTTGTGGAACACCAGCGTTGATAGGCTTGTTATTAGAGCATGTACCGTCTACTACGATCTTGATGCTTCGATCAGCAAGGAAACTGGTGATCCAATTGCGCAATTTCTCGGGAAGCCCATAGGAAGGGAGCTTCGAAAGAGGCGCTTTGTGACAGACCCGATCGAAGGCTTTCGCTATGTCCAAACTAACGGCCAATGCCTCCCCCTTGGACTCTACTGCCTCCGCCCATCTATGAGTCAGGTAGACCAAGATCACCAGCTGATCGACCGACGAAAACTGTATTGGCGGTCACTAATCAGCTGGTGATCCTCAAGGTACCTCATTAGCTGGCAGTTTATAATAGACTCCATTATTTTGGAGAACAAGGAGGTGATGGCGATAGGCCTGTAGTTGAACGGGTCTGAGCGGTCGCCTTTTTTAGGGATCGGGTAGACCAAAGCCGTCTTCCATGAATTTGGGACTACGCCTTGGGAGTACCAGAAAAGACGCGTTAAAACCGGGGCCAACTCCGGAGCACACGTCTTCAGCACAATGGGAGGGACTCCATCAGGCTCACTCGACTTGCTGACGTCTAGAGAGAGGAGTGCTTTGCGAACCGAGCGCTGTGTAAACCGCACGTCGCGGGATAGTCGGCGGTGTGTTCCCCCCGTCATTCAGAGTCGAGTTGGACGCAAAGAGAGAGCCTAACAGATCGGCTTTCTCCTTTGCGGCATGGGCCAGTGAGTCGTCCTCTCTGTGCAGAGATGGTAGAGATGGCTGACAGAAGTTCCCTTTTTTTTCTTTTTTTTTTATAGGAGAGGGGGCAAACGAGCATGCGGCTCACCTGATGGTAAGTGACTACCGCCGCCCATGAACAACTGCAACACCAGGAACCAGAGGAATCGCAGATGCGTTGCCGGCCTTTTAAAAGGAGTAGGCTCTTTCTTGAAGGTCCCTAAGTCGTATTGGTCCGGAAAAATCGCTGGTGGTAAACTATTCCACAAGGAAGTTGTGCGAGGAAGAAAGCATCTTCTAAATCGCACAGTGGTGGACCGCCAATCATCCATCATGGTGTGGATGGTATCGGGAGTTCTGCCGATGTGCGTTCGTGAAATGTGGCGGCTGGGATTAATTCGAACAATTCCTCAGAGCACTCCCGTGTGTAAATGCGAAAGAAAATGCAAAGAGATGCAACATCTCTTCACAGCGCCAATGAATCGAGCCGATTGGAAAGGACTCCGGTCGTCGACGATTCGAGCCGCTCTGCGCTGGATGCGGTCAAGTGGAAGGAGCTGGCACTGGAGGCCCCAGCCAGAGATGGGAACAGTATTCCATGTGAGGCCGACCTGCGCCTTGTAAAGTTGCAGGCGTTGTGCCGGCATGAAATACTGTCCTGCCTGCTGAGCACGCCAAGCTTTTAGAGGCCAATTTGGCCTTCTTCCAAGTGACCGCGAAACTGCACGTCACTCGATATCTTGACGCCGAGGATTCCGATACTGGCTGAGGCAACAAGGGAGTGCCTTGAAACTGAGGAGATACGACAAAGGGGTTCTTTTTAGCGGTAAACGCAAAACTTGTGTCTTCTGAGATTAAACTGACTAAATTTAGTCGCCCCAATCCGAGACTTTGTTCAGCAAAGACTGACTTCAGACAAGATTGTTCCGGTACTCGGCGACGTTTTCCCAAAATATCTGCACGGCCGGCGTATAGAGCATCACCAGTGCTATCATCCGCATAGCAATGAATGCTACTGGCCTGCAACATATCATCATTGATATGCAGAAGAAACAACGTTGGTGATAGCACGCAGCCTTGTGGAACACCAGCGTTGATAGGCTTGTTATTAGAGCATGTACCGTCTACTACGATCTTGATGTTCGATCAGCAAGGAAACTGGTGATCCAATTCGCAATTTCCGGGAAGCCCATAGGAAGGAGCTTCGAAAGAGGCGTTGTGACAGACCCGATCGAAGGCTTTCGCGTCCAAACTAACGGCCAATGCCTCCCCTGGACTCTACTGCCTCCGCCCATCTATGAGTCAGTACCAGAAGATCACCAGCTGATCGACCACGACGAAAACCGTATTGGCGGCCACTAATCAGCTGGTGATCCTCAAGGTACCTCATTAGCTGGCAGTTTATAATAGACTCATTATTTTGGAGAACAAGGAGGTGATGGCGATAGCCCAGAAGTTGAACGGGTCTGAGCGGTCGCCTTTAGGATCGGGTAGACCAAAGCCGTCTTCCATGATTTGGGACTACGCCTTGGGAGTACCAGAAAAGACGCGTTAAAACCGAATAACTCCGGAGCACACGTCTTCAGCACAATGGGAGGGACTCATCAGGCTCACTCGACTTCTGACGCTGAGAGAGTGCTTTGCGAACCGAGCGCTGTGTAAACCGCACGTCGCGGGATAGTCGGCGGTGTGTCCCCGTCATTCAGAGTCGAGTTGACGCAAAGAGAGAGCCTAACAGATCGGCTTTCTCCTTTGCGGCATGGGCCAGTGAGTCGTCCTCCTCTGTGCAGAGATGGTAGAGATGGCTGACAGAAGTTCCTTTTTTTCTTTTTTTATAGGAGAGGGGCAAACGAGCATGCGGCTCACCTGATGGTGTGATCACCGCCGCCCATGAACAACTGCAACACCAGGGGAACCAGAGGAATCGCAGATGCGTTGCCCTTTTTAAAAGGAGTAGGCTCTTTTCTTGAAGGTCCCTAAGTCGATGGTCCGGAAAAATGCTGGTGGTAACTATTCCACAAGGAAGTTGTGCGAGGAAGAAAGCATCTTCTAAATCGCACAGTGGTGGATCGCCAATCATCCACATGGTGTGGATGGTATCGGGAGTTCTGCCGCGATGTGCGTTCGTGAAATGTGGCGGCTGGGATTAATTGAACAATTCTCAGAGCACCCCCGGTAAATGCGAAGAAATGCAAAGAGATGCAACATCTCTTCACAGCGCCAATGAATCGAGCCGATTGGAAAGGACCTCGGTCGTCGACGATTCGAGCTGCTCTGCGCTGGATGCGGTCAAGTGGAAGGAGCTGGCACTGGAGAGCCCCAGCCCAGAGATGGGAACAGTATTCCATGTGAGGCCGAACCTGCGCCTTGTAAAGTTGCAGGCGTTGTGCCGGCATGAAATACTGTCCCGCTCTGCTGAGCACGCCTGCTTTTAGAGGCCAATTTGGCCTTCTTCCAAGTGACCGCGAAACTGCACGTCACTCGATATCTTGACGCCGAGGATTCCGATACTGGCTGAGGCAACAAGGGGAGTGCCTTGAAACTGAGGAGATACGACAAAGGGGTTCTTTTTAGCGGTAAACGCGCAAACTTGTGTCTTCTGAGGATTAAACTGGACTAAATTTAGTCGCCCCCAATCCGAGACTTTGTTCAGCAAAGACTCGACTTCAGACACAAGTTTGTTCCGGTACTCGGCGACGTTTTCCCAAAAAAATATTCGCACGGCCGGCGTATAGAGCATCACCAGTGCTATCATCCGCATAGCAATGAATGCTACCGGTTTTAAACATATCATTGATATGCAGAAGAAACAACGTTGGTGATAACGCAGCCTTGTGGAACACCAGCGTTGATAGGTTTGTTATTAGAGCACACCGTCATGATCTTGATGCTTCGATCAGCAAGAAACTGGTGATCCAATTGCACACTCGGAAGCCCATAGAAGGAGCTTGTAAGAAGCGCTTTGTGCCAAACCCGATCGAAAGCCTTCGCAATGTCCAAACTAACGGCCAATGCCTCCCTTGACTCTACTGCCTCCGCCCATCTATAAGTCAGGTAGACCAGAAGATCACCAGCTGATCGACCCCGAAGAAAACCGTATTGGCGGTCACTAATCAGCTGGTGATCCTCAAGGTACCGCATGAGCTGGCAGTTTATAATGGATTCCATTATTTTGGAGAACAAGGGGTGATGGCGATAGGCCTGTAGTTGGACGGGTCTGAGCGGTCGCCTTTTTGGGGATTGGTTGGACAAAAGCTGTCTTCCATGATTTCAGGACTGCCTGGGAGTAGGAGTACCGGAAAGACGCGTTAGAACCGGTGTCAACTCCGGAGCACACGTCCTCAGCACAATTGGGGTTCCGTCAGGCCCACTCGACTTGTGGATGTCAGGAGAGTGCTTTGCGAACCGAGCGCTGTGAGAACCGAACATCCGGCATGGAGCACTCACACCGCGGGATGGCCGGCGGTGTGTTCTCCCGTCATCAAGAGTCGAGTTGGACGCAAAAGTAGCCTAAAAGGTCGGCTTTCTCTTTTGCGGCGTGGGCCAGTGAGTCGTCCTCCTGTGCAGAGATTAGTGATGAGGCTTACAGAAATTCCCTTGGACAGCCTTGCGAGAGACCAGAATGCACGGGTTCCCGAAGGAAGGCGAACTAGTTTCTCGCCAATTCTGCCTATGCTCTGACTTTGCCTTGGCAATAACACTTTGAAGGACCTGGATGCAGTTATACCTCTTTTAAGCATGCTGGTGTTTATCTGAGCTGCTGAAGCCTCAGCCCAGGCCTGATAGCACTCCTGCTTACTGCGTAATGCAGTCTTACAGGAGCGACCAAACCAAGCTGCGATCTGCCTCCGATGGGTACCACAGATGATGGAATAAATAGTTCCATTCCTGTAACACCACATCAGTGACAGAGTCAGCAACAGCGCTGGGATCATCCGGCGAGAAGCAAACCCGCCCCATGGGTAGGATGCAGAAAGACCGCATTCCGTCCCAATCCGCCGACCTGTAATGCCAAACACGGCGGCAACCTGCAGAACGCAACCGCGAGGGGTGAGTGGCACCACACTGGATCAGACAATGGTCCGAAGAGCCGAGAGGGGCATCGACGGAAACCTGATATCCGTCCGGATGAGAGGTCAGCAGAAGGTCCAACAGGGAAGGTATGATCCTTCACATCTGGAATCCGCGTAGTGAAGTAACCAGCTGTGTCAGACCATATGCCAAGGCAAAGTCATAAACAGATCTCCCGCATGATCGGTTAAACGTGAACCGCCATTCGGCGTGGTGGGCGTTAAAACGCCAAGGATTACGATCTCTGCGGATGGGACCTGTTGTAGCAAGGAATCTGTAGCCATTTGGACATGGTCGATGAGTCTGTCTACTTACCGCTATGGGACCTATAGAGCACCCGTAGACGCGCGGATGGTCGTCGCTATCTACGCGCAGCCAAAGGATGGACAGGTCCGAACCTTCAAGACTGCCGAGGCGTCGAGAACAGATGTCTCTCTGACGTATACGCAAACTGCGTAAGCCCGAGGCACAAAGGAGTGTTCAATTTGTACCCCGGGTAGGAGAGATGAAGTATCAGCCGGAGAGACACCTGCGTCTCGGTCAGAAGAGCAAGGCTTCGCTGTCTCGAGATGGTAGTGGACGGCGTTTAGGTTCGAGTGAAGTCCCCTGATGTTGCATAAATCTACGGATAGCGTGGCAGGGGTCGCCTTGGTCTTGTTGCTCAGTTTGCCCTGAGCAGTTATTGTTTTGAGTGAATTTTCCCCCAGAATACGTGGGGCAGCCTGAGCACCCACGCTCAGGAGTGGAGTAGCATGGTCGTGGATGCTCAGCGAGGATTCTCCAGGGTGCTGGTACCTCCTGTAGTCTAAAATTTAATTCCGCTACCATGTTGATGGGGAGAATTGGGCTCCAGTCACCTGCACTCACCAGACGAAACGCAAAAGAGCTTCCACTTCACGCCAGTATTCTGTGAGGTCGTGGTACTAACCCGGCTCGAGCCTGCCCATACGTGCAACAGCAAAAGCTGCTGCGTGGCTCTACCACCGTTAAACACAGCCTTGGCGAGAGACCAGAATGCACGGGTTCCCGAAGGAAGGTGAACTAGCTTCCTCGCCTCTCGATGTGCTCAGACTTGCCTTGGCAATGACTCTTTGAAGAACCTGGAGGCAGAATTATACTTTTTAAGAGCGCTGGTGTTTACATCCCGAGACGTTGATGCGTCAGCCCAGGTCCGGTAGCACCCTGCTTATATCGTGAAGCTATTTTACAGGAGCGACTAAACCATGGCTGGTATCTGCCTCCGATGGGCACCAGAGGATGGAATAAAAGTTCCATACCTGAAGTACCACATCAGCAACAGAATCAGCAACAAGGAGATCTTCCAGAAGCAAACCCAGTGCCAAAACGGCGGTAGCCTGCAGAATGCAACGGCGACGTTAGTGAGGGCACCATACTCCAGACAAGACAATGGTCCAACGAGCCTAAAGGAGCGTCGACGGAAATCAGATATCCGTCCGGATGAGAGGTCAGCAGAAGGTCCAACAGGAAGGTTCATGATCTTCCACTTCTGGAATCCGCGTAGCAGAAGTAACCAGCTGTAAGACCATACAAAGCTAAGTCATAAACAGATCTCCCCATGATCGGTTGAACGTGAACCGAGCCATTCGGCGGTGGGCGTTAAAATCGCCAAGGATCACGATCTCTGCGGATGAGATCTACTGCAACAAGGAATCTGTAGCCATTTGATGTGGTCGATGAGTCGGTCTGTTTCGGCATTACCGCTATGAGACCTATAGAGCACCTGTAGACGCGGGGATGGTCGTCGCCGTCTACGCGCAGCCAAAGGATGGATAGGTCCGAACCTTCAAGACTGCCGAGGCGTCGAGAACAGATGTCCTCTGACGTATACGCAACTCCAGCCTGAGGCACAAAGGAGTGTTCCAATTTGTACCCTGGTAGGAGAGATACGAAGTATCAGCCGGAGAGGACACCTGCGTCTCGGTCAGAAAGGTTGGCTTCGCCGTCTCGAGATGGTAGTGGACAGCGTTTAGGTTCGAGTGAAGTCCCCTGATGTTGCATAAATCTACGGATAGCGTGGCAGGGGTCGCCTTGGTCTTGTTGCTCAGTTTGCCCTGAGCAGTTATTGTTTTGAGCGGAATTTCCGTAGAATACGTGGGGCAGCCTGAGCACCCACGCCAGGAGTGAGTAGCATGGTCGTGGATGCTCAGCGAGGATTCTCCAGGGGTGTTGGTACCTCCTGGGGTAGTCTAAATAAATTTAATTCCGCTACCATGTTGATGGGGGAGAATTAGCCTCCAGTCACCTGCACTCACCAGACGAAACGCAAAAGCAGAGCTTCCACTTCACGCCAGTATTCTGTGAGGTCGTGGTACTAACCCGGCTGAGCTCGTTCCATACGTGCAACAGCAAGCTGCTGCGTGGCTCTACCACTGTTAACACAGCCTTGCGAGAGACCAGAATGCACGGGTTCCCGAAGGAAAGTGAACTAGCTTCCGCCATTCTGTCGATGTGCTCAGACCTTGCCTTGGCAATGACTATTTTGGGAACCCGGAGGCAGAATTATACTTCTTTTAAGAGCGCTGGTGTTTACATCCCGAGACGTTGATGCGTCAGCCCAACGGTAGCACTCCTGCTTATATCGTGAAGCTATTTTACAGGAGCGACCAAACCATGGCTGGTATCTGCCTCGATGGGCACCACAGAGGATGGAATAAAAGTTCCATACCTGAAGTACCACATCAGCAACAGAATCAGCAACAAGGAGATCTTCCGGCGAGAAGCAAACCCGTAGTGCCAAACACGGCAGTAGCCTGCAGAATGCAACGGCGACGTTAGTGAGTGGCACCATACTCCAGACAAGACAATGGTCCAACGAGCCCAAAGGAGCGTCGACGGAAATTAGATATCCGTCCGAGAGGTCAGCAGAAGGTCCAACAGGAAGGTTCGTGATCTTCCACTTCTGGAATCCGCGTAGCAGAAGTAACCAGCTGTGTAAGACCATATGCCAAAGCTAAGTCATAAACAGATCTCCCGCATGATCGGTTGAACGTGAACCGAGCCATTCGGCGTGGTGGGCGTTAAATCGCCAAGGATCACGATCTCTGCGGATGAGATCTGCACTGCAAAGAATCTGTAGCCATTTGGATGTGGTCGATGAGTCGGTCTGCTGCATTACCGCTATGAGACCTATAGAGGCACCCGTAGACGCGGGGATGGTCGTCGCTGTCTACGCGCAGCCAAAGGATGGACAGGTCCGTACCTTCAAGACTGCCGAGATGTCCTCTCTGACGTATGCAAACTCCAGCCCGGGGCACAAAGGTGTTCTAATTTGTACCCCGGAATATGAAAAGAAGTATCAGCCGGAGAGGACACCTGAGTGTCGGTTAAAAAGAGCAAGGCTGGCTTCGCCGTCTCTAGATGGAAGTGGACATCGAGCCGACTAATTCATGTTGCAGCTTTAATATAGCCACGTCAAAATGTGCAGTTTATTGGCTGAAATAATCCATATACTTGGTGACATTTTTTTGTTATTTTTACACTAAATAACGAATTCGCTACAAAATTATAACATATATAATAAATTTTTAATTCTGATAATTATTAAAATTAGAGCAGTGGGAGCTCAGGGACAAGCGCTCGTTGCAAATTCCACAGTACACAAGCGACCCATGTTCGATCCCCGCCGGCACCAATAAAATTGTTAAGTGCAATATTAAAGTATTGTAGTAAAATATAAAGTGCTGATTTACCAAGTACTCGGTGGTGAAGGAAAACATCCAACCATTTCTACATGTGAAGTCCGCCAACACGCATTGGCACCCTCTCAGATATGAAAAGAGACCAGTGTCAAGTAGGGACACGTAAATAGAACTTAAATAATTTTAACATTAACTTTGAACAGTTAAACAATACGTTAAAAGAAAAATCGTTAGACAATCGTTAGACAAAACATAAAGTCGTTTATATGCAAACTCCTAGGCTCTTTGTTTGTTGGGAAAAATATTTGCTTTACACGCTACTCTCCATTTAAGCCTATTATTCGTGCATACAGAATGTACTGAATAAATGCGCTTCTAAAACATATCATCTAAGTTATAATGACTTTGTAACTTTAGATATGATAATGATTGCTCCAAGAAATCCGTTAATTTATCAGAATCTTTATAATTACCGAAACCCTTATGTGTTAATTAGGATGACAGCGAGTACACAGACACCTGATGGGAAGTGGATACAGTAAACATTTACGTCTATTCTCGATTAATAATCAAAAATAGATATGTTCTCACCCCTGAGGACTAAGATTATTTTCACTCAGCATACGAAATAGAGTTTTGTTTTGTTGAGACGATGGTTCATAGCTATTACAGGTCTCGATAGGCAGCACTGTAGTCGAGTTGTATATTTATGGCTTAAATTAATTTATACAATATTTTATGTGGGTTTAATGTCGAAAAAGGAAATTAGATAAATTTAATGTTTACATTGTAACAAATCCCGAGTGAAACTCGTGCCTACTGGAAAGGGCAGAACAACTTCTGCAGGAAAAGATAGTGTTTTTATATAATATAAAGATGTCTAAAAATATAATATTATATAGAATTATGGCAGACCAGGCGCTAAGTACACGCCATAAATTTCATTGTACGCGAGAAACCCGACCTCGATCCCTGCCGGCAACAATGAAATCGCTAGTTAAAATTTTAATTACTGATTAGACGCTAGTTAAAATTTTATCATGAAACAACAATGAATGAACAATTTACAATGAACCTCCATGTATGAGTAACAAAACATTTTAAAGAAATATGGAGTCCACCAACACATAGGTACTACAATAATGACTGGACTAATTGCATCATAACCCTCTTAGAAATAAGAGTAGGACATAGACCAACACTGGAACGTATTTAGACTGTAACTTCAATTAAATTGTTTTGCTAATGAAAACGATTTCGACAGCAACAAATATCAGATGCTATACAAGGTTTAAGCCGCACATGACGTGTTATAGTGATAAGGTTTATCCGCAATGGAATTCACTCATTTTCAACTCGTATCTCTGCCCATATCGGGGCGCATAAAATTTTAAGTCATATTTTTATCATTTACCAGATCAATGCCACTGCCCATCTCGTGTTTCAGTTTCCTCTGTCGCCTCTTACGATATCTGCGGGATTCTCTTACGCAACCACCACGGCTTCTGCTCCTGCAGCCTCCTCCATTTGTAGTTAGCCGAGGGTGTCCATTACTGTGCTGCCACTTACCTCTATTTGAATGTTGACCTCGTTTCTCACCTTAGCATTAAAGACATTGGGAAATAAATTGAAATATTTTTATTTTAATCAAAGTTCATTTGCAGGAAACTTCGCGTCATTACCAACTACTTCGTCGTGTCGCTCGCGTTCGCCGATATCCTCGTTGCTATGGTAGTGATGCCATTTAACTTCAGTGTACAATTCTACAATGAGTGGATTTTTGGAACTGTCATTTGCGACTTATGGAACTCCTCCGATGTGTATTTCACTTCCACATCGATACTCCATCTTTGTTGTATATCTGTGGACAGATACTACGCTATTGTGAAACCGCTAAAATATCCTATCAAGATGACGAAAAAGGTTGGTTAATTGTTTTCTACTTCAGCTCAGTATTTAAAGACATTGTATATTTTATTTTATTATGAATTAAACTCATTATCATCATTCATTACAGCCCATCAAAAGTTCATTGCTGAACATAGACTTCCACCATTTGTCTCAGAGGGGATGCCATACTTGGCGGGTTGGCAAACAGATAAAAGCTATTGCTGCGCATCTCCATCTCCGCTATCATTTCCCTTTGTCGCCTCTCACGATCACCACAGAATGTTATATGACAGTGGATTTTCTTACGATACCACTGTACAGCACAATGAAGCTTATAAATATTTAAAAATAAACAAAACAGCCACATTTAAATTGATCGTTTTGTCTAAGACACCCTTTTGCTTAAACTTTCAAATTATTTAAGGAAGTAAAGAAAATTGATGTAGCTATATAAGTTAGTAATAGGTACTAGAAATTTTATATTTCTTTTGTAAAACCATTATTTCAAATATTTCAGATGGCGTTCGTGATGTTGGCTGCAACATGGTTAAGTCCAATAACAATATCCTACGCTCCAATATTCATGGGTTGGTACACAACCAAAGAATACATCCAGACGAGAGAACTTAATCAGTGTGAATTCAAAGTAAATAAACCGTATGCTGTCATTTCGAGCTCCATATCCTTTTGGATACCGTGTACCATCATGATATTCACTTATTTAGCCATTTTCAAAGAAGCAAATAGACAAGAAAAGGCTCTACACGCCAGAGCTGGTAACGCTATGCTTATGCATCGACATTCCCGAGAAGTTGGAGATAAAAATGGTGCACTACATATAAACGCAAATACGCCAACAAAAGATAGGAATATATTAAAGATGAAAAGAGAGCATAAAGCAGCGAGAACTTTGGGCATCATAATGGGTGCCTTTATACTTTGTTGGCTGCCATTTTTTCTCTTCTACGTATCGACATCATTGTGTGATACGTGCCAATATCCGGAAGTGGTAACTGTGATTATGTTTTGGACTGGTTATTTTAATTCAGCGTTGAATCCTATCATATATGCGTACTTTAATAGAGACTTCCGTAATGCCTTCAAGAACACTTTAGCTTGTGCGTTTTGTAGTTTTTGTAAGCGCAGTGCTTCAGATTTGGACGCTATGGAGCGTTTGGATAGGCGCAGCTCTGCACAATTAAGAATTCCTATCCCATCAAGAAGGGCATCGGATCTAGCGTCACTTTGAATATCATCGAACCGCGATTTAATAACAGCAGTTTGATAGGCCTAGTTTTTTCTCAACGAAATTGAATTTGTGTATAGGATTGTACTTATTTCCAAAGGTGGGATTTTGTTTTCCGTATTCTACTGTGTGTTATTAATAATTAATTTACAATATGACGGAAATATATAAAAAATGATTAGTGATCAATAAATAATAAGCTAGTGATAACTGTTTAAAATATTTTGAGTGTTTGAATATTTATATTGACTAAATAATTATATAATATCTATTTGATATAGTCGATTTATAATCATCATATTATTTTAAAATAATGATTTGTAAAATTGCTAATAGCATATTACGATAGAAAATAAAAAAATCTTTAAGAATTAACTGTAAATATTGAAAGTATCTTATGTCTGGAATTTTGTAAATATTGCCAATTCATTTAAAAGTAGTGCAATATTCATTGATTGTAAATTATACTCCAGTATTACAAATTAAATATTCAGTCATTTAACTTAAAATTTTATTTTCGTGTCGAAATCCAGATAATGGAATTTCAATTAATAAAACTTTATTAAATATTTAGAAAAAGTAATGAAAATATTATATAAATAGTTAATTAATGTGTGTACTATGGGTAAATGCGGGTTACTGTTTCATGGGTCTAAAATCATAGGCATTTTTATATTAAGAAAACTCACGGTGATTGTAAACAGATACAGCACTTTTCTCCGCTTTCAAAATATTTTTTTCTTTTGCTTCTGTCTGAGAATACATATTTTTTTAATTTACTCTCAAAAGAATTGTAAAAGTATATTAGAACTTTAATAAAATTTGCATTTGGAAAACTACTACATTTCTGCTCCTATCTTCTTTACCTTCTTCTTTAGCTAATATGTTTCTAGTCGTCAACTAACGTAGGCTTTACAATTTGGTTTAAATATAGTAAATATATTTAATTATTAAATAATAATTAGCAAAAAAAAAAAATGAAAATACAGAAAAATACATTTCAAGTGACGTTGAAATCAAACATATTTTAAGATCACGCGCACAACATATGCATCTAAAATTATTTGTAACATTAACATGGTAATGCAGGGAAATGAAACAGGAGATGGCCAACAGGACCTATCTGATTATAACTCAAAATAATAAAAAACTGCGGTTAATCCGTCTGCTGAGCTTAGCATCTAGAGTAAATTTCCCCTCTATGATCTATTGCCCTCCAAACAACTTGTTCAACTGTGAACTTTTGACAGGCTGTAATTAATAAATAAATGAAAATAGAAATGATACGTGTAATATGTGGACTTTTTAGGATAGAAAAAGGATGTGCTTGTCAAGAAGTTGAGCATGGTTTTGGCGTCAATTGATGTACTAGGTCTATTTTTTCTTATTGCCCTGAGATTTTTATTAATAATGTTAGCAATAATAGTAAAAAGTGCATTAATTTTATTATCTAGTACAGATTTCGCCACGACGAAATCTTTATACGGTGACGTGTTTAGTATGTATTTAAAAATTTGTAGGATTCGGCATATTATACTTTAAAATTTTAAACTAATAAATAAATTTACGGAATGAAGTAAACATGTATATAGCTTCTAGTTTTATTTATTTTCATTAGTAACTAAATAGGTTTTAGTAAAGTATTCATCATGTGTTTATCTTAGAATAATATACAAATTTGTATTTAAATTCATATTTGTAAAATTATATTTCATTGCTTAGGTTTATTATTACTTGTTATCTTAAGTTGTTGTATTTTATTATCTCTGTGTTATTATATTTAAATTGAATTTTTTTTCTTTACTTCTTCTAATTACGTTTTAAGATTTATTTTTTATTACAATAGATTGTGTCTAAAATAATATAACAAAATTAAAATTTTGTAAATAGCTCTTAGCATAATATATTTAACTGATATAATTTAGTAATATTTAAGTAAGTAAAGGACGTTTAGTATTAAAGAACTTCGTTTAATGGTAATAGAAGATATGATAAAGATATGGGGACATAACGCTTCAAAAGAAAAAACGTTTTTTAAAATATATATTGATGTGCTATGATTAAATATAACAGACCCGTTAGATTTGGTGTGTCAGTGTTGTGAAGTAAATTTTATATAGTTCTATTTAAAATGATTACTAACCTCCTCCTTTGATTGATTTACGTTGCAGTTTTTAACGACATTTACATAGAACAAGATCAATAAGATTACTTTAGGAATAGGAGAAAGAAAGAAAACATTTAGTGGCATTGGAGATATGTACACAGATAAACACAACAAAATAAAAATGGCATCACATTTAACATAAATAGCCCAAATGCAATTATATAAATAGCAACCTCACGGCTGGACCAAATAGGTCTCCAGATCTGCAAAATGTCTGGTCCTTGAGCCTGACGCTCGTTTACGTCTGAAAACTATGAGCACACTGGACGTCAAAGCTAGTTTATTTTTATTTCACATTAATGTATTTATACCGTTTTCAGCACGCCTTCGCCGTAGCTGGAGATTTGAGTTATTTATATATAATATATTCTAGTCTATTATATCTTCTTTTTGTGTAATAGGTGACCCATTTAAGTTTTATAACCGATGGCAGCATGACCAAAGAATTTTAATTTCCTTTTATCAGTGAAGGAATACATCAGGAGGAAACCTGTTTATCAGAACTTAAAATTAATTCAAAGACATGTAAATTCTTGTAACCCGCACCTGAGCAGCGTAACGTATAAGTTTCTGCTCCACAGCTCAAAGGATGAGAGAAGGGCCATGAACAGAAGTGGGGTGCTTATAGGTGGCTACAGAACTTTATTACACTGTTTTAATACAAATAATTTCGAAAGGTTAATAAACACTTTTAAACGTTATAGTTATTAATTATCTACATAATTAATTTTATAATCTTGAAAGAAGAAACAGGATTAAAAAAGAAGCATTTTTTTTAACAAAAGTTTGCTCTTAAATTTTAAAAATTTTACGATTGCTTAGTGTTCAGAACTGTAACGTAAAACAATAACCTTTTGTTTGCTTTAATTGTCGCTAAAATTGTAAACGAAATAAAAAAAAATATTGTCTCGGTGTGCTAATTTAATATCGTAGCTTTGGATTTGAAATGTCGTGAATATTGTACAAAATAGATAAAACACTATCTTTCCCACTAATTTCTACTCCAATAAAATCTTTTAAACTGACAACTACACTGCACTCCTTTATCTTTTTTGCATTAGTCAGAAACGTGAAACCCTTTGTAGAAACACCTCAAAGAATGAACTTTAAAGTCCTACCTATTAGAAACGATCGTTCTTGTAAATTCAATGTGTCTTCCTTTCGAATAAGATTTAGAGCTCAATATGAAATTATTGTTAGATTTAAAATATAAAATGATGTAGGATTACATTTTAATGGAATGAATAATGTAGCTTACTTTTGTGTCTATATCCAGCATGTTCCCAAAGACAAGTGAGTTGAATTTTACTTCAAACCATTGGCTAGCTCTGGGACATCTTGGACAATCTGGGATGCATATGCTGCAAGTGTAAAAAAGAGTAATAATATATGGTTGTGACTTCATTAGATATTACAACTAACGATTATCAATTAGTCATACTGAAATTCCATTAATTTTTGCGTTAAATCAAAATTTAGTTTTACTTGGCAAGTGAATGAGTTTAATAATTGGAAATCATCTTGTTTCCAAAAATTTGTAATATGTTGAATTTAATTTATTTGTTTAATAAAAAAAATATATCTTTTTTAAATCCGTCCATTAATTTTTGTCGTATTTTTAAAACCTACCTTTCGAAGAAATGCATCGTGTTTATTTTAAGCATATATGATAAGGCTAAAGACCGAAGTGTGGGTACAATTAGATGCAGACGAATGCGGTTCGTTATAGTGAGGTGTACAAATTTAAAAAAAAAAACTTATATTTACGCGAATATTACGTGAATGCTACACATGAAATAAAACTTGTTGTACGGATTTTATTGCGTTTAAATTATAATATCTTTTTTGAATCCGGTATTACGGTACGGTTTGTGTACTTTTAAATTTATCAAAAATGCAAAAACACGTAACAAGCAAGTAATATCAACGACAGTAGGTTAAGATGTGGCCCAAAGGCCACCATAAAGCCACCAACTAAATCTAGGCGTATTCGTACTTTGGCTTTTAGCCGTAGCATATACATGAGTTAGCTAACCAAAACATAAAGTATTAATAAATATATTTTTTTTCATTTGTAAATACGTCTAGAGATAATTTAGAGTAGTTGCTAACTTGTTTTCTGCGCTATTATTGTTTGCAAATATCTTTCTTACTACTAAGAGAAACCAGCAATACGTAATATTAAAAATAAACCATAATGAATTGAAAAATAATAGGATTAAAATTAGAGTAGCTTAATTTTTATTTGTCTTTTAATTAAGGCAAGTGGTAACAATAACAAATATGGAAATATTGCAAGTGATTGAATTGAGTAAGGAAGGTTGTTTTTCTCTATTTAGTTCGGGATCTAGAGCTCAATAATTTCAATTTATGGTATTTTTATTGTCTTAGAGACTAATCTGTTGCATCCTTTCTGGACTGTGATAGCTGTTAGGATATTTTGTATTATTTGTTATTTTGTCCATAGTTTTAATTTATATTGCTTATAAAGCAGCGAATATATTTTTTTGTTATTTTATTATAAATCTATTTATTTTATATTTAAAAGAGCATTAGAGATATAATTGATTTAAAACCAAAAACGAATTGATTCATTCACTACTTAATAGAATGCTGTAAATATTTTTATTTTTGTCATTAATTATTTTGATATTGAAACTATCACGTTATAAGAATATTAAATTATAATAATGTATATTTGTAATTTAGTTGTAATAGATACATTTTATATTATTTGAAAATAGTTGCATGGTGAGATTATAATTTTAGGTGTATACCTACCTAATCAAATGTGCGTGTAATCAAAGCTTTTTGCTAAATAAAGAAATGTTTTCGTAAATAAAAATTGTGTTTTACTGTTTTAATTCTCATTAATAATTTACTGCTGAAATTACACTGTAACTAACATCATATATAATATAATGAATTCTTATATTTACGCGAATACTACACATGCAATAAGAACTAATTTTACCGATTTTATTGCGTTTAATTTTAACTTTTTTAATTCCCGACGATACGGGCACTTTACAGCACCCATGGTTACG
Source organism: Parnassius orleans (assembly GCA_029286625.1). NCBI lineage: Eukaryota > Metazoa > Arthropoda > Insecta > Lepidoptera > Papilionidae > Parnassius > Parnassius orleans. The sequence goes on along the minus strand of JAGSMP010000212.1, from coordinate 302,633 downwards.
GGTGTAATGTTCCAGTTATCAAAGGCAACCTTCAAGTTTTAATTATTTTAATTATTAATTAAACTAATAAAGTAAAACTAGTTTTATTCCATCATACATATAATAATGTTATTTAGATGATTAAATATAGCATTTCAGCAATGTTGTCCATTCTTTGAGTTTTGTAACCGAACCATTCTGTTGTTTATTCCTTCGCTCTTATTCCTGCAAACTTTTCATCTTTTTTATAGAATAAGGGTAACGAAAGAGCACATAGTCCACCTGATGGTGTTTGCTGTGGCCCATAGACGTCTTAATAATTTCCATTGAGAATCAAGTTGTCATCCCTGAGGACTAAGATAGAATACAGTGAAAAGGGTTTCCGGTTCTTAACATTCACCTTACGGAACACAGCAGCATTAAGCTGTTATTTTAGTATTCTATAAGAATCTGGTCCTTCCCCGGTCGAGCCAACCCATTCGTGCAGTTATAATATAGCTGCAGTGTGGTTCTACCACGTTAAATGTAACTGTGTCGTCAGAGGTGATCATGGGTAATGCCAGAAAGACCTTATGATTTCTGATAGCATAGTAGATAGTATTCACCTCGTATATGCCAGTTGTGAACCCAGATCGATGACGGGGATTATTGCCAAATCACCTGGCAAACGTGGTGATTAAAGAAAAACGTTGAAAATCAGAAGACTATTACAGGCCGGTAAGATTTAACAATATTTACCCTAATACCGTCGTTATAAATTTCCAGGAATATATAAATTTTTTACAAATAAGGATGACAAGATAAGCAAAAGATGACTGCAGATAATTAAAATTGCCGACAAGGCACTGGCTGTTTTGTGGCAATGGGTGAGGTATGAACCTTGCCTGGAGCGGCTCTTAATGCTCTCCTGTGCCTAACGCCCCTTGTTCTTTATGTAGATAAGGGGGCGAGAGGCCGAGGTCGATTTGAACTTTTTATTCTTTTTTTTTAACATGCTTTTCTACAAACTGAGATCCCTGCTCGACTTTGTGTATAAACACCGACTTTTTGTTTGATCTCAGATACAGGTACCTATATTATACTATAAAGTTTTACTATAAAGTTTTAACAAATGTATATAGTAAACTACCCACCAAAAATACTGGCTAAATGAACAATTCATTTGTGAGGTCGACAGCCTTATATGGTTTTCCGATAGGTTAGAAATGAGCCTTAACGTAAGGTTTATTTTTATATATATGGAGAGTAAGGTTGTGGTAGTATGGTGTACCTGATGGTAAGTCCGTCGCCGGAATAAACAAATAAATCACGGTCAGACAGTTATTTATTTCACAGCACAACACATAGAAAACAGTCTCACATGAAGAAACAGAAGGCGACAAATACGGTTACAAATAAATAATAGATGATAGCAGAAAGTACAGTTTACAAGTCACGATCTAGCCGTGCTCTACCAGGCTCTACCAGGTATGAGTATGTGGCTCTACCAGGTATGAGGTTTGGTATTTACAGGGAACGACGCAAATTTAAACTTGGTATGAATTTGGGGAAATTAACTCAACTCCATCTTTCAAGGATGTGACTGTTCTTATCTTTAATTGAAGAAATTATATTGCACATTCTTACTGATTGTAGACCCTTAGTGCGTAACCGTAGCACTCGCTTGTAAAACTTTGTAAAACTACGTAAATAGGAACTCATAGCTAAGCAACACCTTCAAGTCATTGATGATATAGGGCTTAACGGTAAGTTATAGCCATAGCAGCGATTACTATTGATCATACTGGTCGCAGTGATACTGGTCTTGTTAGACCTGCATAGCTTCTTAAAGAAAAAAACATAATGAAACGAGCACACAGTCCACTTGATGGTAAGAATCTGCGACCAGTAGACACGAAAATATATCCTTCATTAATAATAAACATTTATATGGATTACCACATCTGTGGACTAAGAATGCCCCGTTATTTAGAGAAAGGGCCTTCGGTTCTGTACACTCATCATAGTAGCACCATTAAGCTGCTGTTTCACGTTGGTATTCTGTGCGAGCGTGATTTTTCCGCGTTCGGGCTGACCCATTCGTGTTATAGTCATAATACACTGCAGCGTACCTCTATCACGTACAAGATAATATATCTATATATAACGAGAAGCAGTAATTGAATATGTAACCGTAAAATAATCTTGTAAGATACAGTTGTTCATTGATAAAAATAGCAAAATCTGCACATACTATAGATTCTGGTTATTATTGTATGAGAACAAGATTACTGCAGAACTAAGTGGCAGAACTGACTGAATGACAGAGTCGACAGGGGTCGTCATAAATGGAGTTTTATCGATCAAATTGGCGGTAAATTATCGATTACAAGCCAAATTAGCATTACTCTTAACCGACTGTATGCTTAGATTCATGGATATGAAAAAAACCAAGAGGAGTGTGTCATGATCGTCTCAAATGGAAGTCAGATACTACTACCCAGACTACCCACCTCCTCTGGGTGACAGGTGTGATAGTTTATATATATATACTTTATGTAACAAGATTAAAAATAGATTATAAGCCGAAAGGGGTTTTCTACTTCTTCTTCATCCCGTACACTTCCAGGACTGCACATGGGAATCTCCTGTACTCTCTCCGGTTTTCCTTAATTGTCACGCTTGTTAGGCGGATCTTTGATCGTAATATAAGATTTATATATTCAATATCTGACCTAAAACATGGATATCTATATATCCCTTTTCTTCCTTACGCTATGCTATACTATATACATATATATACGGGAGAAAACGGGGTGTTAGATTATTTTACGCCGCCACCGTACGGATTTTACTAATTACTTATTATATTATTTATTTTACGTTTAAATTATAGATGCACGCTACAGCTGTATTAGTTCTGCATCACAAATGGTTTGAATGCATGACGAAAATGACCATGCCCTCGCAGAATATCAGCCTAAAATAACAGTATAATGCTGCTGTAATTTGTATGACGGTAACCGGAAAGCTTTTGTTCTGATAACCAGGCATTCCATCATTGTCTTTAAGGGTTGTCACCCGAATATAATATTTATTCACCCGTTAACCCAATAATAATAACCATAGTGTTCTCCAAGCGAAATTTCGATCACGGCTGCCAGTATCAATGGAGACTAGCCATGCGCAGAACAGGGTTATAATGAACGAGTATGTGCGCAAACACAGCGACACTCTTATAGTCCGATGGGATGATAATCTGATACTACTGGAGAGAGATCAGGCGCAGGACAAACGGTTTTACTGACTGACTTGACCTGATTTCGGTCTGCTACTGAAAATTTCTTGACAAAAACTGACTTAAGCTCGACCCGAGATTCTACTCCAGGATGATTGACGCGATGATTATTAGTCGCGGTTGATATCACTAGATCAACGAGGCAGTCAAACAGCCGTTAACCTATTCAATCTATTAATTACGTCCTTATAGGAATTCTCCCAAGTCCATATAAATATGATCCTGTTTTGTATATTATCAACTAATCAAAATCAATGAAATTTTGTGGGTACTATTTTGATAGTAATATTTTTATAGTTCTATAGTCTGTGTCTGTAGTTTTTCAGATTAACGTTATGCAGTTTCAAAGTTAAAAGGGCCTTAATATTAGTAATTTAAGATCAAAAAGATCCAGATCGTTGAGTTTGTATTAAGTTTGTATTGTATTATTATGATGAGTTTATGAGGAAAAAGTGATGATAAATATTTTCAACGTAATTTAATAAATGTCACATAAGGGACAGCCCTCTGTTTCTTTATATTTGACGACACAGACTACTATCATTGACACTTGGATTTCGTCCAAGTCCATTATACGTATTCCAGTTGCCATCATACATTAGGCCGATATAAATAGCATATAAGTGATCCTTGATAAACAAAATATTGTAATGTAATGGCGTCATCAGTATTTATTACTGTCTAGAAGATTAAAACAAAATAGATTTTCATAATATTTTTTTAGAACTGAAGAAACCACGACGTTACCTTCCGGTGTTGTAATTATTGACATATGTATTTTAAGTACATTACTAAAATGTTATTGCATTGAGCATATTACTGCTTGAGTTATTGTTTAAAAATGTTATGTGCCAATCAATTTTCAGTGCCACCAGTTTTTGGAATTGCTCCTTTCCTTGTATTTTAATCTTATAACTTAATGCGACGTTGCAGTAATTTTGAATTTTTTGCCACACTGTAAATTTACTCAAACCTCTGTTAATTTCTGTAAATTTAATAAATATTGCGAAAAACTAAATTCAATATTTATTAATATTGAAAATATTATGTACAAGAGCTGAGTGAAGACGGAAACGAAAATCAAAATAATTAGCAATCGGAATCAAATAGCTAAAAATACCCAACATTTTAAAATCATTTATGTCATTTTTATTTTAATAACAATTAAAAATAAAATTTTGCAAAGCCATGAAGTTATGTTTTATAGAAAATAGCAATTGTTAATCCCTTCCTTAGTTACTTTTGTATTTTTATAAAGATATGCATAGGTTACTAACTTCTTGAAATATGGACGGAACCCTCAGTGTTAGAGTCATGCATTCATTTTATCTGTTTTTGTGATGAAAATCACAAAAAAGAAGAGTTATTTACTAATTTACTAGGTTTAAAATCATCAAAGAAAAGAATTCTACGCAAACGAAGTCACGGTCATAGCTAGTTTATAAATGTAACATTGATTTGCGCATAGTAATTCTAAAGTGGAAGACACTTAAACAACTTGCCGCAAGTGTCTCATATCCACTTTCTATTAGGAAAAGCTCCCAAGGAGCACTCGTTATCTCCTTCCAAGATCCAAGCGCCTTTCAGTTACATAAATGTCAGGCAGGCTCGCTTCGTATCTCATAAGGACTTGGTATATAAAATGAGGTAAGATTTTACTAAATTATGACGTAGGAGTGTCTACTTTTTTTTAAAGCATTATAATGAGATGTTTTTATTTTATTGGGACATAAAACAGTTTCACAATAACAAATTATTCTGGATGACTACTGCAACGCAAAAATCAATAGAATTACTCTGAAATCAAGAAAAACATTTATCAATAACTTTAAATTCTCAAAACTACAATTTATAAACGTTCCGGATATAACAGTTTCTAAGCCTCAGCTGAAGAGAAAAACCAACAACCTGGACACTAGTGATTTAAAAAATCTTAAGCATATTAAATAACTGTGAAAAATTTATCAATTTAAAAAGTGTTAGCATCGGTACTCTATACTAAATTATGACGTAGGAGTGTCTACTTTTTTTAAAGCATTATAATGAGATATTTTTATTTTATTGGACATAAAACAGTTTCACAATAACAAATTATAATATAAAAGTTACTTATTCTCTTATTCTGGATGACTACTGCGACGCAAAAGTCAATATGACTTTTGCGTGCATCCCTATGATAATTTTGAACTTAAGCGGGGAGGAATTATGCAGTCTGGAAGTAACCGTAATATTATAATAACCTGTTGTTCCCAAATTGTCCTGACTAAGCTTTTGATATTAGATTGCTTGTAAACATGATAATTGCCAGTAGCCATAATTTTACAATAACATGTTGATCACGAATTGTGCCAATTAAGCTTTTGATATTGGATTACTAAAACATGTTATGAAGTGTAACGTTACAGAAGACGCTGACTCCACTGTATAATTTTTATTGCTGGTCAAACCAAGGTGTCATACTTTCAGTCAACAGACTTGTTTTGACCATTCTTTAAAAGCCGTTGCATTTAGAATAAGATTCATTATAGAACTCATCGTAGTCATGTAATAATTTAGTTAAGGAAGTCAGTATTGCACTGAATTAGTTTTATTACATTATTTTAATGTAATACTTATTAAATATTATCGACACATGTTTAGTTGTTTTAAAAAGCTTTAGCACCGCTTCCGAAACTTAACTAACTAAACGGTTTGCGAGTTTGTTTGTAATGCGCACAGCAAAGAATTGAAATAGTTCGCCAGCATCTCTCTTGTCATAGATCATATTGAAGTAAATAAAATAATAAAATACCTTCCTACTAATAACATAAACAAGCCTCATTTAGTGATTTCTTATATTTACGCGAACACTACACATTTAAATAAAACAGTTTTTACGGATTTTATCGCGTATATTAACTTATTTTATATTCCCGACGTTTCGAGCACTTTACGGCACCCATGACATTGGGACGCCGAATACCTCAGTCAGTTTCTCAAAACGGCTCTAACGGTTTGGATGAAATTTTGTATTTAGATAATATTTCACTTTGCTATGCTATAGGTAGGTTACAGGACACAATTAAATAAAAACATTTTTTCTTATTCCAAGCGAAGCTTGTTTGCTCAGGTCTGTACTTAAAATTTATATCCCCTCATGGTACCGACCATTTTTTTTTTACGCGTCACGTGTCAGTGGCCGTTCGGGAGGTCGCGCGATACTGGTAGGCGCTAATGTAAACAATGATATCTTTTTAATTTTGTATGCCAGCTATGTATAAAATTTATACGCGTCGATTCGTTATGAATTAAGATATTTTATTCTACTTTATAAATATTAAATTCTATTTTTATAATATTATAAATCTCGGTATATATATGTATAGACGTAATTTTGCCGGTATCTTGTACATAAAGTGTAACGATTATGAAGTTAAGCCATTATATAAAAAAGTATTTGTTTTATTTGCATAACAATACAACATTATATCAAAAGACATTAAAAAATCACACCCCTTCTATACATTTTTTTCACTCCATAAACTTTTTAATATCTACTTCCTTTTCTTATATTTACGCGAACACTACACATTGAATAAAACTATTTTTTACGGATTTTATCGCGTTTAATTTACTATTTTATTATCTTAATTCCCGACATTTCGGGTGATTTACAGCAGCCCGTGGTCACGAGGGGGACTGAGATGTTTGATATCCCGATGTCACAGTTAGCCCGGCTACCTTCAGTTTTTTAATATTAATTTTTGGTTAGATCTACGCAGAATGAGATTATAGTATCTTGAAGTCTTGCAGTGGTATGCTTGGGTTTGGATTTAATTTTGTTAATTATACCGCATCTCATTTGGAACCAGGAAGCTAGAAGAATACAACATGCCTACAGAATGTGCAGTATTACTCAAACACTGCCTTACATCTGGTTATCTATTGTGGAAGGAGGAGTTCTACAAGCAAGTAGATGGTGTGGCGATGGGCTCACCTGTATCTCCCATAGTCGCCGACATATTCAAGGAGGACTTTGAGGAAAAGCCCTTCTTACTGCTCCTGTAAATCCAAGATTCTACAAGCGGTACGTAGACGATACTTTACATTTACCATCTGACAAAGTAACTGCATTTTTAGACCACCTTAATTCCATAAACTCTAAAATACAATTCACAATGGAGTTAGAGGCAAACAATTCTTTAGCTTTCCTAGATGTTTTAGTCATCCGAAATCCTGATAGCACTATTGGTCACACTGTGTATAGGAAAAAGACCCATAATATTTAAATGGTGAATCGCACCATCATCCATCACAGTTAGCTACCGTAGGAAAATCTTTGTTTCGGAGAGCACGAGGGATCTGTGATAGAAAACATCTGGCCGCCGAGCTTCAGCACGTCGAGCAAGTATTGCAAGACAACAAGCTTCGGGTCTCGCGCCTACGTCACAGTGACCGAGTGAAGCCGACCACAGTCGAGCGTGTGCCTGCTGTACTACCCTATGTCAGAGGAGTCACAGACAAGGTTGGCTACATTTTGAAGCGAGCTTCTATTAAAACATACTTAAGCCGCCGAAGAAGATTAGTCAATTTTACCATCCGTCAAGTGTAATATCCCTCTACAAGATGCAGGAGTGTACAAGCTTGATTGTGAATGTGGTATCTTACATAGGACAAACAAAAGATCCATTAAAACCCGCGTGAAAGAACATATAGCTGACGTGAGGCACCGACGCTCTGGGAAGTCTGCAGTCTGTGAACATGTTCAAGATCGTCCCCGCCATTACATCAGATTTGATGACCCAAATCTCGCAAGAACACCGATTCCTACCAGGATGATACGCGAGGCTATTGAAATTAAAAACATCCTAATTTCAATAGAAGATGAAGTGCTGCCATCTGCTTGGGATCCTATAATTAAAAAAATTAAATCCAAACCCAAGCATACCACTGCAAGACTTTAAGATACTGTAAGCTCATTCTGCGTAGATCGAACCAAAAATAAATATTAAAAACTGAAAGTAGCCGGGCTAACTGTTACATCGGGACGTCAAACATCTCAGTCCCCCGTGACCATGGGTTGCTGTAAAGTACCCGAAACGTCGGGAATTAAAACAATAAAATAGTAAATTAAACGCGATTAAATCCGTAAAAAATAGTTTTATTCAATCTACTTCCTTTTACGCGGGAAAAGAAAACCGGTTAAAACAATCGAAAATTTTCGATTTCAAAAACGTTTGAAAACGTTACATTACGGCCTTTTTTAATCTATGTTGTTCAAAGATTAAAACAGCATTTTATCTTTGAATAATATACATTAAAGACAAGGCGTGTTTAATTGCCAAATGGGCACACGTTGTGGGCTGACACACGGGCATGCATAAGCTGTCAGCCCCTGCCGGCGTCATGATGCGTAGGGGATATGTCACAAAAACCGTTACTAGATTAGATGTTTAAAAATATTTGAAATGTCTGAACATGGACGTAAGTATATTATAAGAGTAAGTATATTTTATATCACTTGAGAACTTAACTACTAAGTTGCAAATATTGTGTGGCGTTCATCGGTTTTCTGGATGGTTTTTGTAAACGAGTATAATATGATTCCCTGGTGCTTAGTGAACCTCGCCTCTCATGAACATGGACAATAGTCAAGGGGGAACCCTTGACTATGGGTGCTGTAAAGTGCTCGATACGTCAGGAATATAAAATAAGTCAATATATACGCGATAAAATTCGTAAAAACTAGTTTTATTTAAAAGTCTCATTTAAATGTAGAATGATGTCGTTTTTTTTTCTGTGCTTTTTTTCTTTTTAATATCTCTGCTCTCTATATACTATTTGATAAGATTTTAAGGCACATAGCTGATGTCTTTAGTGAAATAAGTTATTTAATAATATTGCACTGTTTATTTAAAAAAATACTTATTTGATGGCTTCATGACGCAGGGCTTGGCATTGAGTTGCGGCGCAGAGGGCCACGGGATCGAATCCTGCGTGGAACAAGTATTTGTATGGCCTACTAATAATTATTCCAGGTTTGGGTGTTTGTCCATATAATTAATGTGTTTGTCCAATAAATAATCTTCGTCCGAGTCAGAGTCACTGTCGCTATCGTCACTTACGCTAATGGCAAGACGCTCACATAAATGTGCTTTCTGTAAATCTACTTCTTGAAGTGCTTCGGCGTGTAGAACACATTTTTGCTAATTCCCCACAGTAACATTTGCAATGGCTTTGTGAATTAATTGCTCCACACACCAGCGCACACTATTCTTCATCCTCACAGGAATCAATAAGCGGTTATCGATAAGTGACGCACCGCACTCTTATGTCCCTAGCGCACCGATGATTTTTGGCACCGCGGGTAGTGAGTGTTTAACATTTGTAACTATCTTTATAAAACAAACAAATTAAAAAAAACAACAGATCACAATGCGAGAGTTTTCGAGGACATAGTGAATAGGCTTTTATTAAGTTAAATGAATGCTCTTTACCATTTGCGATAGTGGTTATCCACTGGCTAATAATAGTCAAAAAATACTGACCTTTATTAATGATTGTAGGGGCATACTAATTGCTAGAACGTTACATAGTTGTTTGACGTATACGCTGAAAATCAGCGAAAGAAAACGGCGGATTACAAATATATAAACAAATTTAATCGACTGACTGTACGTACAATCGCTTTATTGACTTAATCTTATCAATAAGTAAGTAATCACCATGGGTACACTTAAACGTTTTCTGTTCTCAAATATATATATAATAATTTATGCCCTTTCCCTTCCGGACCTCGCCTTTTATCCTCTCCGGTCATTCTTTTACTTTTGCACAGATAATAATAACATAAGAATACGAATAGAATAAACATATCTCAATACAGACTAAAATTATTTTATTAAAGAACAGATAACAACTAACATTCGATTCCTACATACCTAAAACGAATCAATCTCGAAAATGGCGACAGCTTCCCAATAGAAAAAAAACCTATCGACTGGCCTGGTGATATTTTATTATAGTTTTATATATTTACGCTTAGAGCCATACTGCAGCTATACTATGGTGTGTTTCGTATGGTGAGTGTAGAGAACCGGAGACCCCTTTTTACTGGAAACGATTCCATCTTAGTCCTCAGAGGTGACAATGTATCTGCATTTTGATTCTTAATCGAGGATAGATGTAGATGTATATGGGCCGCAGCATCCACTTACCATGGATGCCATGGATACAGGTGGAATGTGTGATCGTTCGTTACCCTTATTCTATAAAAAAAGTATGACAAGAATGTTTGAAAAAAATATTTTTAATAGAAAGTAAAGTCCTAAACTAAAATAATAAAATAATTTCACATTCTTAAGCCGGTGCTATGACAAATAGTTTATAGAAGAATAAAAGCCCCGACTCTTTAAAGTCTACTTTAAATTAAAAGTTATTTTTTAATTTTTTAAAACAGTAGAACATTACAATCTCAATGTCGTCTAAATAGTTACATAACACTTCACACCCTATTTGGCTACCTTTAAAATTACACACCTAAGGTGTGTAATTTTTTTCCAAATTTATATGGGTCTGCCCCTGAAATATACCCTATTTAATAAAATAAGAGCCATCAAAATCTGTTCAAAATTCACGAAGACGTCGCGTAATAAACATACAAAAACAAAAAAAAAACATTCAGTCGCATTGTTAACCTCCTTTTTTTGACGTCGGCTAAAAAACGAAAAAAATTAACGCTCAGTCAAATTATAACCCTCCTCCATTTTTAAGTCAGCTAAAAAAAGAAAAAAAAGAACACAGTCGAATTTTAGGCCTCTTCCTTTTTTGAAGTAAGGCTGAAAAATATAGAATCGAACCATAAGCCTCCTTCTTATTTTAAAGTCGGCTAAATATGCATTGACGGCTCCGTAGCGCAGTGGTTGAGTGCATGTAACCATGCACTCAACCACATTGCTGCAAGGCCGCAAGTTTGCCTGTCGCATAGTGAAAGTACTTATTTATTTATTTAAAGTGTTAACACTTTTTGTACTAAAGATACAAACGGCAGACTTAATGCCTTATTGCATTTTCTACCAGCCAACCGGAAAGTTAGTGGGAGAATAGGTATATTGGCCTACAAATAATTGGTCAGGGTCTGGAAGTGTGTCCTTGTGAAATTTATGCATTTAAACAATCCACGTCCGATACAGGAAACAATTCTACTGTGGGGGTACACAGTAGAATTGTTTCCATTATTTAATAAAAAAGAATGCACTCACTTTCCCTTTTTATCATCGGTAACGCTACCGTGTAAAGAATAAAATTAGAATTCTAAAAACTTAAACAACACACATCATAAGCTATGATGATTCTAGTGAGATTATTTATCCTCTCGAAGAGGGTAAAAACTGAAATACAAAATTACAGAGCACATCTTAATTAAATAAATAACGTTTTATATGTACATAGTATTCGAAGCCATGAAAAGAGTAAATACCTTTTTTAGCACTATTAATTCCAAAAATATTATGCGATTAAAGTATACACACATGTCAACTTTAGAAAAGATGTAAAAATAAGCCTACACAGCATAGGCTACGATACGTATACGGCACAGGCCTCCTTTCCTTTCTAAGAGGGTTTCTAGGGAAAGGTACCGTCCGCCGCACGGCCCAACGGTGTTGGCAAAATTCGCACTCTCTCTGACTTATAGACATGAAATTTCGCACAATCACCTCTTACTTTATCCATGTAATGCAATGGGGCGAAAGATTTTCTTGTACCGTAATTACATAAGATTCGACCTCAAATTAAGATATGCCTAAAGTTGCTCTCTCGTTTCGACAAATGACAATAGAAAAAGACAGTTAAAAAGATAATTAATACTTAATTTTAAGTTTTTTTTTTGGAATAAAGGTTGCAAGCTGTATGTTCGACACAGTCCATCTGATGGCAAGTAAATGTAAACAGCTATATCTATCTTCGGTTATGAATCAAAATGCAGACATGCGTCGTCACCCCTAAGGACTAAGATGGAATGTTTCGTTTCCATTAAATTAGGTGTCCGGTTCTATACACTCACCGTGCGAAACACAGGAGAATTAAGCTGCTATTTCTCGCTGGTATTCTGTGAGAGCGTGGTCCTTCCCCGGTAGAGCCGACCCATTCGTTTTCCAACTATAATATAGCTGAAGCGTGGCTCTACCACGTAAAAAGTCAGACCGTGATTTATCAGACATGCAGGCTAACTCACTATACTGTTATTCACGAGCTCATAGCTAATCAACACTTAATACTAAGATTAATAATTTAAAAAGTTAGACGCTAAAATATGAGTTTTTCATTTGAACTCTATCGACTCTGTTCTTAGAATGAATTATTTTCTCATATTAAGCAAAATACGTTCTTATTTTTGAGAATAAAGCGTAATCCTCTAAGATAAGAAAATACTTTTTATTTCATAAAATAATTTTCCTATAAATACGAGCGACCTCGAAAGGAAGTTTGAAAAATAAATATTTCCGGCCTGTGAGATTTTCTCCGCGATTCACTCAGCTGTGTATAATATTTTACTTTATTTTCAGCCTATTTGTATATTTGGTTACGTTAATATGCAACTGTTAGTTCATTTGTCAATTTTATATAGTAAGTCTCAACTGTATAAATTAAATATTCAAGTAATATCTAAAACGCTTTCCAATGATTCACAAAAAGTGTATTATCCACCTTTTTAAGAAAGAAATATTTAGAAATTAAAATCATCATCATCATCATCATCAAGTCCACTGGTGAACGATAAACACAGTTCTAAGGCACCTGCATCCATCGACTTCCCACAAACCAATTCGTCACTCCATTTAGTAGGGAGCCGCCCTACTTTTCTCTTAGTAGTAGGACACTGCCACATGATAACCTTTGTTTTCCATTGGTTGTAGGTTGTTAGAGCTGTATGACCGGCCCATTGCCACTGACCCGTTGAGCTATGTCGGTTACGCTTTTTTTTATAAAGTAAGGGTGACAAACGAGCACATGGTCCACCTGATGGTAAGGGGATGCTGTGGTCCATATACATCTACATTTATCCTCAATTAGGAATCAAAATACAGATGCGTGTCACCCCTGAGTACTGAGATGGAATGCCTCGTTTCCAGTAAAAAGGGTCTCCGTCTATACGGATAATGCCATTAATTCATGAGTAACTATATTTAAAAATTTTGTCTGTCTGCCTGTCAGTCCGGGCTAGTCTTCAGAATGGCTGAAACGATTGTAATGTAACTTCACAAAAATATAGAGAGCAATGCCAGGAGAGATATAGGCCATATTTTATCCTAAAAACTTGGACTAAAAAAAACAAAAAAATTGATGAAATAAGTTTAATAATAATAATTATTAACTGATCGTACACAGGCGAAGCCGGGACGGGTCGCTAGTCTTGAATAAAGTATATTATTAAAAGATCGTATGTAAAAGCAATTTTAGGGTCAGTAAAATGTAGAGTTGTTGGAAACTCCTAACCTTTGTGGCTACTCATTGACCTAAAAAGCGGAAGCGCGCAAACAATTCGCAATGAAGAGAAACTACTTCTGATACTCCTAGGCGCTTTGGTTTTAATATCTTTTACCAATAATCTGGGAAATGACAATTCTTCTATTTAATACAAAAAGTGTTTTATAGTAAGGATGACAAACGAGCACACAGTCCACCTGATAGTAAGTAGAACCTGTGGCCTATAAAAATCTATATCATCGATTAAGAATCAAAATGCAGATGCGTATCACCCATTTATGTTGTGCTACAACCATAGTATAGCTGTAGTTTGGCTCTATCACGTGTAAAAAAAATTAAGTCCTCCACCTAAATAATGATGTTATGTTTAAAAATTACGGCTAAAATTAAGCTGAGTCTTGCGATTAATAACAACGTACAACAATGCTTTTTTTATAGGATAAGGGTGACAAGCACACAGTCCAGGTAAGTGGTTGCTGTGGCCCATAGACATCTACATCTATTTTGTGAATCAAAATACAGATACGTTGTCAGCCGTGAGGACTAAGATGGAATTCTAAAAAGGCTATCCGGTACTCTACAATCACCATAAGAAACACAGCAGCATTAAGCTGCTATTTTACGCTGGTATTCTGTGAGAGCGCGGTCCTTCCCCGGTCGAGACGACCCATTCGTGCTACAATTTTACAATTAATATAGCTGCAGCATGGCTCTACTACGTTTAAAACTACAAGTATTCCGGGTAACTATGACATTAGAACGTCAAAATTTTTAGCCTCCGAGGTGCTGCAAATATCTTGAAACATCACGTGTTAAAAATAAGTAAATTATTGGCGATAAAACCATAAACGTAGTTTCATTCGACATCAAAAGGATTTTATTCGGTGCGAATCCGACATCACCCCTCCTTGCGAGGCGAGTATACGTAGGCTTACCCATGTAAAAAATAAATATTGAAGGTTTAAGGAACAAACATAACTGTGTAATGGATAAAAATGTTCTCTCGCATATCAGGATTGATCCTCCAACTACAATTGTAAGTTTGTAATCGCAAAACATTTTTTATGTGAACAAATAATTTTGGGTTTTAATATATATCTTACTATGGCAAAATCCTTCCTACGAGGCATTCTATGGGAGAGGTTTATATTCACCAGTAGACTATTATAGGCTGTAATGTAAAGGATGGAATTACTTGTGTAGTGAGACCTTGCTTCTTGCCAATAAACATAGGTATAATGAGTGAGTTCCTATCAAAATACGCACACTGTCCACCTGATGGTAAGTGAATGCTGTGGTCCATAAATACTCTAAAATACTCTATTTATGGGTTACTCTATCTTCACAATACAGGAGATATCCTAGTGTAGAGGTAACGATATTATTAACTTAATAAGAAACAAAAAGAATAGAATAATCATACAGATTAAAAAGTCGCCAAAATACGAACAATTAATTGGCTTTACACCAAACCACTGCTTGGAAACTAAGACAAAATAATGGATGACTTAAATGGTAAATAAAATATGAATATAAAATTGTAAATATGAATTTAAAATATGTAAAAATAAAGAATGAGGATCTATTCCTCAGACGCAACATGTAGCCTCTGGCGCGAACGATATACATACAATAAACGTCACGTTGCGACGCCTTAAGGCCGCAGTGTTCACTTCATTGTATATCCATACATATAAATAAAATTTGAATGCCTGTCAGTAATATTGAAATAATCTTGTTTTATTTAACTCTGAGGTTATTTGGATGCTATTAAAACATATAATAACCATTTTTAAAACGTTTGTCTGCCTGGAATTGCTGAATCTATTCTAATGAAAATTTACGAACAGATAGTGAGAAATGCCAGGAAGAATCTATGCTATATTTTATCCGAAAACCTTTTTTTTTTTGAAAAGTAAAAAGTTGATAAACTACCTAAATGGTTCATGATTATCTTTAATCTAAATAATGCCACATTTATATTTCATGCCTAGGCAAAGCCGGGGCGAGTCGCTAGTCTTAAATCAAAAATAAAAGAAACCATGAAAAATTTAAAATTCCAAAGCAATAGATAGTATGGTATTAGAACGGAAATAAGTGGAGAAAAAGTTATTGTCCAAAGGTGGTTGAGGAATAGGGTGCGATGAGTGGACGAGGTGAGGAATAAAACACTTAAACACTGTATAACTACTGATGTCTTTAATGATTAAACTTTCCAATATATTATAGTGGTTTTCGCTACATAATATCTATAACTAATAGGTATATAACAAAATACCATGTTTACATTAAGATCACCTTTCAGTGTCTTGTTCTACATACAAACGCCTTATATGGGTAACACGTGTTGAATCTAATATTTCATTAAGATACCTACACGTTACTTATACTATATTTCTATATATTTCTTCATGTATTTTTTCTATATAGGTATACTATCACTACAAAAGTCTGTATTAGTTTTTCAGGGTAATTTTGTGAACAGAGACTGTTTACGGAATACAATTAATTTCGCTTTTAGTTTTGATCTAAATAGAATATCCACATGATGGTGCCTGCGCCATTGCACGTGCGGAGGCGCCCGTGTCTAGCTACTTGTTTTGCTTGTATAAAACGGACAGAGCGCCCGCCGTTAAGGCATTCCGCTTGCGCCGACGCCCCCGTGCGGTCGTGCGCTAGCGGAGTCCGCCAGCTGACCGAGCACCCGTCCCCGTACGGGTCTTCTCCCTCAGTCAGTTCAGTCGAGGAATTGAAAGTCAGTCCCGTCCCGTCCCCCTCAGCTAGCGCCGCCGCCGCGATGCGGTTGTGTTAGCTGACCACGCTCCCGTCCCCGTACGGTTGAGAGTGTTGAGTGAGTTCCCGTCTCCGCTAGCCGCCCCCGTGCGGCTGTGTTAGCAGACAGTGCTTACCGTCCCCGTACGGTGGGTGCATTCTCGCTCATGCGACTCCCACATCCTCACTCCAGCACCGTCGCCCTTTGTGTCTGTGTTGGTTGACCCGCGCTTCCGTCCCCGGACGGTTGTGCCCAACGCCTCCCTCCCCCGAGGGAGGCCGTCCCCGATTCGGCGGAAAGGCCTTCGGGCTAAAGCCGTTCCCAGGTGGTGTTTAGTGTGTAAGGCACTTCTTCAAAGTGAGTCCAACATAACCTGCTGCGTGGTATGCTATGAGCATTCACCACCTCCCTCCCCAGCTTCCGGAGGGTGCCTTGCATTGGGCGCAAAAATAAGCCGTTAAGGCAGTCTTGGCTCTGGCTTGGAACGTTGCCTTTGTCGTATTCCGTTATTAGCTTATCCTTGACTCGTTGGATAATTAATTCGTGCAAACGAATTAATTATTATTCTTAACTACAAAATTAGTCTCGGTACAATTTATAGTTTGTATTAAGTAATCTACTGTAAATTAACCTTATTTAAAAGAAAAATCTCGCTGGGTTTCTTGCTGGTTCTTCCCAGGACAGAGGTTTTATCCGAACCGGTGGTAGTAGTACTATATTGAATAAAAGTGATTCTATTCTATTCTAAAAGTCTTTTCATGTGACTCTATACATCATAATAACATTCCTTCATAAGAAGTGGGATTAAAGCTTTCCATTTAAGTTCTCTATATTATAATGACCTTTCTGCACATATATTATACAGTTTACCATAAATAAGTAATAAAAATACAACAATCTTCATCTTAATACCGAGCAAATACCGCATTGTTTTACTTACCTAAAGGCGAAACTTCTTTTAATCTGCTACAAGTATCCTATCAAGAAAATATCAAGAAACTAACTACAAAGTACACTCAGGAAGGGCCTTTGAAATGATTTAGATTTTTTTTAAATATTATAATAATTTATCAATATAATATCAATGAATTTACTGTACATATTTCGTTAATATATATTTATTGTACATATACAATTACATTTCTTTAGATAATAATTGGAATGAATACTATGAAAGTTAAAAAAAAAACTTAAACACATGCTGATCATGAGCTGTGTTGACATTAGTGAGAAAAGAAGGTCATATACCCCCATCATGAAATTATTACATTACATACGTTCTTATTACTTCTGAAAAATTATATGTATATACATTACATTCACACATATATACATTCATACACATGTAAATACATAAACACATATTACATACTCATACACACATACATATATACATACATACAGGGCATGATAATAAAAGTGACTTGTGCACAACATGAAAACAGATTTAGAAAATGGACTCAGATTTGTTGCTAGCCCTGACTTACGAGTATATGACAATCTCACATTCATGCATTATTTACACAGCATATCAAAAGTACTGTTGAACATAAGCCTCACTTAACTACAGAGCATAATCCTTGTCGCGCTTGGCGGGCGGATTGGCAACCGCAGTTTTTTTTATATTGAGTTGTTATTAAAAATTACCATGTAGTGGCGGTGTACGAGGGGCGGCTTTTAAGTCCGCAGCCTAAGGTACTCAATGATAGAAAATATATGGTTTCTATTTTTTATTTTTAAATATAATCTCCCTCAAGTGAAATACATTTCTCACATCTCGCATACAATGCCTTTAACCCACCCAAAAAATATTCTGTATCTTTCTCTTCAAACCGACGATCAACCGCAGCTTTCATTTCGTTGTCATCTGCAAATCTCCGGCCCCGTAAGTCCTTTTTCAAATTGGAAAACAGGAAAAAATTGCTAAGTGCTAGGTCTGGGCTATACGGAGGGTGGTATAGCCCAGACCTAGCACTTAGCGATTTTTTCCTGTTTTCCAAGACATGTTGTAAGGCAACCCCTTGTCTTTCAGGGCTTGCCTTACAACATGTGCGGTGTGAACGGGCGCGTTGTCTTGCAGAAAGTGCACTCCGCGCGTCAATTTCCCACGTCGTTTCTGTACAATAGCCTCGCGAAACTGAGACAATAAATTGGCGTAATATTGGCCATTCATCGTAGTTTCCCTGGGTAGGTAGTAGATAAGCAAAATTCCCTCGCTATCCCAGAAAACAGTCGCCATTATCTTGGATGCCGACTTTTCCAGCTTCAATTTCTTCGGCGGCCTTTCTCCTTTTTTTATCCATTGCATGTCTACGGTGACAATCCGTTGCCAAATGTCTTCCTTGTTATCGCCCACTAGCTCCAAAAAATCTTTGCAACTTGCGAGTAGACGTTGCTTGTTGAGCGGTGTGAGCATTTTCGGTACCCTACGCGCGCAAATTTTTCTCATATTCAAATGTTCATGTAAAATTTCTCCAACTCGTTCTTTGCTAATTTGCAGTTCTTCAGCAATCTGCCACAATTTAATTCTTTTGTCGGCTAGAACACTTTTTTCGAATTTTCGGACGTTTTCTTCGGTCAGTACCGTGACAGAGCGGCCCGGGCGAGGGTCGTCTTCACAGCTCTCTCGTCCTTGTTGAAATATGCGGGCCCATTTTTTCAACATTGTATATGAAGGCGCAGAATTTTTAAGAACCGATGACATCTCTTCAAAAATGGCTTTCGGTGTATCGCCCTTCTTTACGAGGAATTTTATCATGGTGTACAAAATTCAGAGAATTTCCAGATTCGGCTGACATGGCGATGTTTGTTGGTCAATAAATAATTGAACTATGAGTGCAAACTTAATTAGTGATTGCTTTTATAATACTACTGAGTGTTGCAACTAGTGACATGAGTAAAAAGCTAATTACTCATCGTTAAGTACCCTAGGCCGCGAACTTTTCAGCCACCCTGGTAAGTATATCCACTACACCATATCATCCCGTGAGTGTCTTAAGAGGCGACAGAGGGAAACAAGAGATGGGCAGGAGCGTCTTCCTAATGACGGCTAAAATTAAAAACCTGTGGTTTGCCAACCCGTTTGCCAAGCGTGGCAACTATGGCAAATATCTCCCTTTGAGGCAATTTTATGGGGAGGCCTATGTTCAGCAGTGGACTTTAATAGGCTGTAACGGTAACGGTAATGGTTATTAGGAAGATGCTGCTGTCCATATGTTTTATTTCTCTTTGCTGCCACTCTGTCAACACCCACTGGAAAGCTGATGATTCCGGTTGCACATGTTTTTGGTTCTATGGCCTTCACTTAACGAGCTCGTTTGCCCAGATGGAAATCAAATCGGTAGAAAGGGTGTCTGTATTCTGGGTGACTTGCCTTAGGAGAAGAAAAGGGAGGAATAATCCTCTACCGAGGTGGGATCTAAGGTTGACTGGTGCTGGTTGGTCTGCGGATAACACTTCAGGGTACAGGCCTACTTTGAATGAAAATTCTGATCACTGTTTGTTGTAACCTGTGTCATTATATTCCTCACATAACGGTGATTTACAAGGTGTGCGGCGAATATGGCGATACATGTAAGCAGATTGGGATGTGATGCAGCATTACTTTGCATCTTTTCCTTGGCGGCAGGTCTATTTCTAGTCTGAAGATCCTTCCACCTGCTCGGATGCCATTACCGATGTGATACTCGTACGTCAAGTGATGAAGTATTTCATCCCCTCTACTGAAATGCCTATTGGTGGTTAAGCTCGCCCATGGTTCAACACCGAAGCTGCCAATTCCTGGAAAAAGGCATTACGGCAAGCCAGTTTCAACCACATCAAACGCATCAGCGCAAAGCTCTCTGCCAAACCATCTAACAGTAGAGCTTTTTGGTCTCTCGCCGACTCAAAAAGTCGAGACTAATTACTGCCGGTCTGCAATTCCTCCGTTGTTAAAATTAGATGGCTCACTGGCGCATGCAGCTAATTGCAAAAGCTATGCTAGCAATTCGCATCTGGACAGTAGCAACAGCGTACAACCTAAATTACCTCACTACGGTACTTCTATGTCAGAAGTCCGTATCACCAACAAAGAGGTTCTTAAAACCTTGAGAGGTCTAGACGTGAACAAAGCTAGTGGACCTGATATTATACCAGCTATGCTTCTAAAGGTCTGTGCATCTCAGTTGTCTCCTGCGTTGATGCGCTTGTTTGGCCTCTCATTCAGGACTGGATTAGTGCCAAAATCTTGGAAGCTACACAATGTGCAGCCGTGCTGACCCTGCCAACTATCTACAAATTTATTTCAATTACCTCCATACACTGCAAGATTATAGAGCGCCCACCTCATGGCATACCTAAAGCAGAATGACCTCCTCAGTGACCGTCAGTACGGGTTTCGCCGAAATTGATCAACTTTCTAGATTATGCCACTCATATGTAAAGGGTACATCAATAGTGGATCATAGAATTCTAAATAAAAGGAATTAATCAACGCAATAACAATATTTATTTCGAGTAAACTAAATCAATGGCACAGTATAACAAAATAACATAATATATCACAAACCTTCTTGTCACTCCGGCGGCTCGTCTCTGAATGATGCTCGACTGCTAAGTCCTAACTTTTTATCCACAGACAATATTTGACGTAACTTTAACACAATCGATTTGGAACGTTATCGATTATTATCTCGGGTATAACAAGACTTGACCATAGACTTTAGTATTGATGGATTGGGACAAAAAAATATCGTATTTTAATTATGCCTAACATGTAGCTAAATTAAAATGTATTTGGTGTCCTAATTTATGTTCAATTTAAACATAATTATATATCTACTACTATACCTACGTATACATGCTTACATGCCTGTCGATTAAGGGTTGTCTTAAATATATCGCCAATTTGATCGATAAGCTTTCATCTAGGGCGTCCCTTCCCGACTCTGCCGTCCACTTCTGCATCATAAATTTGCTTTGTCACTCTTTCCTCGCTCATTCTTTCTACATGACCTTACCACCGAAGCATTCCTTTCTTAATTCTGGTCACAACATCTTGCAAACCACATTTTTCTCTTATCACACAATTTCTCACCCAGTCATTCAGGTTAATCAGTCACTGCTTGCCTTCCAAATATGTTACATCTGTTCAATAAATTTAATTTTGCAAAATAATAAATTTCAAAAGACTCCCCAGAACGCACCCGCCTATTAAGCATATCCGTTAATAGTTCCGCGTAATTTTCTGCTGAAGGTAATGTTAAAAGAATAGTTTTCCATTCTGTCCAAGTATATTTGATAGAGGGTAAGCCCTGGTACCACGTCTTGGCGAGACCAGCGAGTTTAGGCAGGGCATAGTGAATAGTTTGCTTGTCACTCCAATCATAAATTTCAGAACATTCGTCCACCTTTTCAAGCCAATTGTTAATTGTCTGTTCTTTTGACATGGGATCAAACTCGGGAATTATATTATTTAATGTAATGCTAGAAAATGATTCACGATCCCCTGCTTTTGATTTAAATAATTTTATACAATCCTCAAACATATCCATAGAAATAAGCTTAGGTTTTTTCGTGTCGTTCACGTAATCACTGTCATCACTAGTAACATGTCTTTTACCGGTGCGATGTATGCGTAGATTATCAGCATTCCTCCAACCGTGGCTAGATGGACTGGGGTCAGGCGTTTCAACCCGCCTGGACGATCTATTTCTTTCATTCAATCTCTCATGCTCTTTACGTACCTCGTTTTCAAATGTGCTTAACTTATCCCTCTCTCGAAACAACTTGCGTTCCTGCTCGCGTAGCGAACGCGTGCTGCTTGCACTTTGACTTCGGCGAGAACTTTTACGATGATCGTGCGCAACACTGCGGCATTGATCACGCTCTGAACTGCGTCTTCGAGATCACTGCAATCGTAGCCTACACTCACCGCGATCACTGCGGCTGCGCCTCTCAATTCCTCGCTGATCTCAACCTCGGCTTTGGGATGCATCACTGCATAGCCGCTGTCAGTCATTGGTGCGACATGAACTATTAGCGCGTCAGGAATCCGCCTCGGCTCTTTTGTTACTCATTTGCCTGGTACTCGAAATAATTTTCATATTTATTTATATTATAAAAAGTTTTATATATATCATAAAAATTCATGTATATAATTATAAAAAGCATTTCAATTTGCATTTATTCAATACTGAGGGTATTTTAAAACTTATTTTATTATTGCTAATCGCAATTTTAATGTATCACATTTTAACGTTTTAATGTAATATGGTCATCGGCCACTAACTAAAGTTTTTTTTTTTTTATCTGCTTACATCACCAAATCCGCTGACCATTCTCAGCCCATTTTATAACCTTTGTTGGTTAATTTTACTGCATTACCTTTATAAACTAATATTTTTTAACCATATTTAATATAATATAAAAATTAAGAATAACTCAAAAACTATTGGTCAAACCTTGATCAAATTTATACGGGGGACATTTAGTAGGTACATAACTTGCTTATATACTTGTAATTGCATTGATTTTTTGTTAAAGCGGGAAAAGAAATAAAAATTGGTATCACTATTCAACGGTCGAGCTCGTGGGGTGGTTTAGCACAAAACAAATTGTCTTGTATATCCCACTTCTGAGATGTACAGGGTACCTCAAAAGTGGATCATAGAATTCTAAATAAAAGGAATTAATCAACGCAATAACAATATTAATTTCGAGTAAACTAAATCGATGGCATAGTATAACAAAATAACATAATATATCACAAACCTTCTTGTCACTCCGGCGGCTCGTCTCTGTATGACGTTCGACTGCTAGGTCCTAACTTTTTATCCACAGACAATATTTGACGTAACTTTAACACAATTAAAGATCGTTGCTAATTAATAATCATATAACAACGGTATCTCAAGACGCTGTACTTAGGAATACTGTTCTGTGACTTGAGGGCTTCATCTCGTAAACGATTACGTCACATAGACCGAAGTTTAGAATATCATTCATCGCGTTTCGTTTTTGTTATATCGTGAGATTTATTGAATACTTTTATTTTGATAAAACTGAAGTAAATAGAGCTGTACGACGTTATAAAGTTGTGTTCTACTTTCGAAAACCTTAAATTATTAAAACTATTATGTCTGTATTTCTAAATACGAACTAGATATTTACTACTAAGTTCAATATGTACAAATAACCTAACGCATTAAAGCGACGACAACGCCAGTGTCAAATATAAAACTGACGTATCATTTTTGACACTGTAAAACATTTTAATTACTTAACTTTGATCTGGCGGGAAATTTAATTTACACAAAAATGGAAAGCAAGAAGCATGTATTTACTCCGATTGAGAAAAAATGCTTTCTCGGTATTATAAAAAAATATAGGGTTATGGTGGAAAATAAGGAGACCTTTATTAATTTAAATAATGAAATAAATTATACCTACTTAAATAAATATACAATATGTAGTACACGTACATATTATGTACATAACTGAAATGATGCTGTAGTAAAAAGCCTTAAAGTTAATAGGACAGCTATTTCTGGTGAAATTGGAAGACCTCTGTTACTGTATTTCACCAATGAGTCTTTTAATATAGTTATAATATACTCGTATATTACTGATTCTTGACCAAATCTGTATAGTTTTTTAAAATGTTCACATCGTAACTTAAAAGAATCGGAGGAATCACTTATATAAATTTTTGGTAAACAATATCGCGAAGGCCGTAAAATATCGTCATTGTACTCAATTTCGTAGTAATAATTAATTTCTCTTAAAATATTTTCAATCTCCATGTCAACAATCACGATCTTAAGTCACGGACTGCCCGTACTCAGATTTTAGCATCTCAAGTACACACACTTGAGAATCGAGTTTCGTTTATTAATCAGTGTGGCACTCAGCTGATATCGTAAACCTAAACCGTATCTTGAGAAATGTTTATTAATAAGATCATAACCTCAAGATTGTACTCAAGTGCATGTACTTGAACTGAATAACGTTTACACTGCTGTCACATATGGGCTCGTGTTGCAAAATATCACCTAGCAGCGTTGGACTCAGTAGAGAAACGTGCTATGAGGCTCATTGGTAACCTTGATTCGGTTGAAACGAATCTTGTCACCCTCGAGGCCAGGCGTAGATTAGCCAGCCTCTCGGTATTCTATAGGATTCATTTCGGTGAGTGTGCGCAGGAATTACACGCTTTAATTCCTCCCTCTCCTTTCCACCATCGGGCAACCAAGCGGTCAGTGGGTCTTCACACATTTACTGTCGATATTCCACGCATTAGAAACAAATGGTTTGCTTCGTCTTTCGTAATTCGTACAGCAAAGGAGTGGAATAATTTGCCGGCGTCTATTTTTCCGTCTAAATAAAATCTGGGCGTCTTCAAGGCAAGAGTGAATAGGCTCGAGCACTGGCTTATAACAAGTAAAATAAAATCATCTACATCATCATTACAGCCCTTCACAAGTCCACTGATGAACATGACCTCCCCAAGTAACGCCACAAAGCACGGTCTTGAGCCACCTACATCAATCGACTTCCTGCCTGCATGTCTTACCAAGTCGTCACTCTATGTAGTGGGGGGCCGCCTTACACTTCGTCTACCGGTACGAGGCTGCCATTCGAGAACCTTTATTCCTCATTTATTGTCGGTTCTTCGAGCTATATGGCCTTCCTATTGCCATTTCAGCTTACTGATCTGTTTTGGTTATGTTGGTTACTCTGGTTCTATTCTCATTTTTAAGTCTAAAACAAAAATCATTGCCGTGAAATTAACTACGAGCGCTAGTCCCTGACAGATATAAAAAAACTTCCTGACAGACGTCCTTAATCTATGGCAAAGTTTAACGTAAGACGAGAAAGAGTAAAACTAAATTCTAAATTTAATATTTCATTGCCTACGTAAAAATACAATTAAAACAAATTTCGACACAAACACAGCTTAGACTCGTTACGAAGAAACCCATTTACTTTGAGAGAAGTGAAGCAGCGTAAAGTTACTAAACTTTTTAGAGTTATGTTATTTCATGCAGTTAAGGTTTCTTCAATAAGTTTATTTAATAATAAGTTTTATATTTGTACAGTTGTTTGAATTAAAATTAAGAAATTAATTTTTGAAAAATAATGTAAGTATGCAATTATAGATTCAGCAGAGAGAAATCATGATATTACGAGGATGTCACCATTGCAGGAAGTACCAGAACGCTTATGATAATTAGCCTCCCTCAAGGCTCAAGGAATGCCACAAAACACGTTCCATCAAAAATGGGGTTCGCCTCACCATGACGACCTTAACGACTAACGCCACATCATGCTGTTTCAAAGTGTCATGACGAATCGTCTCGCACGTAGACATTACGACTTCCAGCCTTCTAAATAAACCGGTTTCTGAAAAGGAGTACTATATACAAACTATCTGGAATATTTTACATAAAAACATATTATTGGACCGTGTAGTGGCGGTGTAAGAATATCCATTACCCCATATCATCCCGTGGGTGTCGTAAGAGGCGACAGAGGGAAACAAATCAGGAGATGGGCAGCAGTTTGTGATTCATTTGCGATGGTTTTAAGGTATGTATTATGTGTTATTCCCATTTATCTCCAAACCGGTTTGACTTATTTAAATACAGTTTACAGTAGAAGGTTTGTGATTTATTGGCGATGGTTCTTAGGTAGGTGGTAACATGTTACCACGCCAGGGGGTGTTGCAATAAACATATTTGTGGAAACGAATGTTCCATTTATCTCCAACGCTTTGACTAATTTAGATAAGGTTTTCTGTATAAGGTTTGTGATTCATTGGCGATGATTCTTAGGTAGGTTGTATGATGTTACCTCGCCAGCGGGCGCTGCATAAACATGTTTGTGAAAACCAATGTTCTCATTCATCTCCAAAACGGTTTGACAAATTCAAACACAATTTCTGTATAAGGGTTTGCGATTCATTGGCGATGGTTCTTAGGTAGATTGTATAATGTTACCTCACCAGGAGGCGCTGCATAAACATATTTGTGAAAACGAATGTTCCCATTTATCTGCAAAATCGTTTAACTGATTTAGATACATTTTTCTGTATAAGGTTTGTGATTAATCGGCGATGATTCTTAGATGTTATAGTGTACATTCGCCAGGGGGCGCTGCAATAAACATTTGTGCAAACGAATGTTCCCATTTATCTCCAAAACGGTTAAATCTATTTAGATACGGTTTCCAGTAAAAGGTTTGTGACTCTTCGGGAACGGTTTTTAAACAGGTGTTATGGTGTTAAGTTGCCAGGTGGCGCTACAATAAACATATTTGTGCAAAATAATGCTCACGATTTAGATACGGTTTCCTGTAAAGGATTTGTGATTCATTGTCGATGTTTCTAAGTGGAGTGTTATGGTGTTAACTTGCCAGGGGTATTGCAATAATAAACATTCTGTGTGTAAACTAATGTTCCCATTTATGCTTAGATAGTTGTTATGGTGTTATCTCGCCAGTGGGCTCTGCAATAAACATAAATTTTTACTCGCCAATATGATTTGTAGAGAATTTTTCCCCGAGACGGCTTGACCGATTTAGATGCGCTTATCGATGTCTCATAGCATATTTTGGTTCTTAGAGCAATAACTATGTTAATGTCATAATAACAGATCTAGAACAAAGACAGCTTTGTGGCTTTTCTTCGGCTTCTTCGATTTATGACCCGCGCAACGTGCTTCTCAATCGCTCTAACTCTTTCAGCGCTATGCTATTATGTGAATTGTTCAAGTTTTCTTTGATTTAGAATAGTTACAACTACACCATCTTACGAACGTACGCTACTAAGAGTCACATAAGCTTGCCCTTTGACGAATGTTTTGGGTCCAAGTTTTGGTCCATGTTTTGGATCCAGAAGAGAGTGCCATACAATTTAATATGCACTGTAACGGCCAAACCTAATTAAGCGCCGAACTACTCCCATGCTGCAATTGACTAATCCTTTGCTGACCTTGATGTTCATTCTTAACATCACTCGTGTACCCACACCCAACTTTATATGTGATACTAAGCCTCCTGCGTTATTTGGGTTCCCTGGAATAACAGCAGCTGGAGGTTTTTGTGTCCATATTTGTTAGGTTTCCTAGACTCATCTTATTGTTAATTTGGTTAACATAGTCAGATTGTATGCGTTGACGAAATGTAAGTTGGGATATATCCGAACAGCTTCCCCATCGGCAAAGTTTCTCTCTGGAGAAACTGTTGAAATAGCTGATACTGTTTCATGCTCAGTTCTCCCACTCGTAAATATTGAGTAGTTAGAGAGACAAACAGATATTTAGACAGTAATGTAGGAATTCTCCAAAAAGTGTAAAATAAATGTGTAATACTATATAATATGTGTAATACCTATATTTGATATTATTGTTGTGTCTATAGCTACGACAAACAAATAGGTATTCAAAGGTAGGAAGGACTAAGGAAAGTCATAATTATTTGTTTATTATTACAGACCTCACTACAAATCAACCCTTTATAAAACCATTTTTATTTTTATCTTTCGTGACTTACTTTCTTTTAGTCGAGGGTTTATCAAAAACTATATTTAATCCTTTTTCGATTACAAATTTTATATCCATCGTGGGTTTTTCAAATTTTTTAATTTTGCTTTTTATTAATTATTAGTTTTGGTCCGGTCTACGCAGAATGAACTTACTGTGTCTTGAAGTCTTGCAGTGGTATGCTTGGGTTTAGTTTTAATTTTATTAATTAAGGGATCCCAAGCAGGTGGTAGTACCCAACCTCGCACGCGAAGCTATTGAAATTAAAAAACGATGTTTTTTAATTTCAATAGCCTCGCGTATCATCATTGGCAGTAATCGATGTTCTTTCGCGAGAATTTGTGGTTTATCAAATCTAATGTAATGGCGGGGCCGTCTAGGATATGATCACAAACTGCAGACTTCCCGGAACGTTAGTGTTTCATGTCAGATATGTGTTCTTTTACGCGGGTTTTGATAGATCGTTTTGTTTGCCCTATATATGAGAGACCATTTTCACAATCAAGCTTGTACACTCCTGCATCTTGTAGAGGGATATTGCACTTGACATATGGTAAGAACTGACTAATCTTCTTCGACGGTTTGAAGAATGTTCTAATGGAAGCTCGCTTTAAGATGTAGCCTCTGACATATGGTAGTACAGCAGGCACACGCTTGACCGTGGCCGGCTTCACTCGTTCACTGTGACGTAGGCGCGGGACCCGAAGTTTGTTGCGGTGCAGAACTTGCTTGACGTGCTGAAGCTCGGCGGTCAGGTGTTTGCTGTCACAGATCCCTCGTGCTCTCTGTAACAAAGATTTGCCCACGGTAGCTAACTGTGAAGGATGATGTTGGGATTCACCATTTAAATATCGGTTCGTATGGGTCTTTTTTCTATACACAGTGTGACCTATGGTGTTGTTAGGATTTCGGATGGCTAACAAATCTAGGAAAGCAAAAGAATTATTTGCCTTTAACTCCATGGTAAATTGAATTTTAGAGTTTATGGAATTAAGGTGTTCTAAAAATGCAATTACTTTGTCTGATGGTAAAATTGTGAAAGTATCGTCTACGTACCGCTTGTAGATGTCGAGTTACCGGTGCAGTAAGCAGGGCTTTCTCCTCAAAGTCCTTTATGAATATATCGGCGACAATGGGAGATACCGGTGAACACAATCTACTTGCTTGTAAAACTCTTCCTTCCACAATAGATAGCCAGATGTAAGGCAATGTCTGAATAATACTGCTGGCATGTTGTTTTCCTCTAGTTTCCTAGTTACAATTGAGATGCAGTCTTCAACAGGCAGGCATGTAAGGAGACTGAACATCAAAACTGACCATGGTTTCATTGTCAGTAAGACATAGGTCTTTTATCTTACTGACAAAATGGTATGAATCCTTAGTGTGTGCTCTTGTGTGTCTTGTGTGTGTGTTTTTTGTAGAAATGAGGGTGACATACGAGCACGCAGCCCACCTGATAGTAATTGGATGCTGTGAACAATCGACATCTACATCTATCCTCAATTAGGAATCAAAATGCAGATGCGTTTTTACTTCTGACGACTAAGATGGAATACCTCGTTACTAGCAAAAAGGGTCTCTGGTTCCTTACACTAACAATAAGAAATTCAGCGGCAATAATGTGCCGTTTCACGCTGGTATTCTGTGATATAGTTGTCCTTCCGCGGTCGGTCCAACCCATTCAAGATACAACAATTAAACTTTTAATTGCAATTTTAAGTGCTGATGCACCATGTGCTGGACGGTGAAGGAAAACATCGTGAAGGAAACTGCATGTCTGAGAAATAAGAAAAAAAATATTTTCAAGACATGTGAAGTTCGGCAACATGCATTGGGCAGCGCGGCGGACATTTCCTTGCTCTAAAACCCTCTCAAAAATGAGAGGAGGCAGTGGGACGTATATAGGCTGTAATTTTAACTCTTAATCTATGTCATGATTTAAAAGCATATCTGTTTGTAGTATAGATATCTGTTAATTAGCATTCAAATTTAAATCTACCTTGTATTTAAATCTAAATCACAAATATAACAGTAATACATGGATAATCACACCGCAGATAACAATAGAAAATAAATTTCACATTGCCAACGGATATCGTTTATTACAATGCTATGAAATTTATTTGATATGCATTTTCAAAATTGCATACATATGTATATTCATTACGCCTTTAATCCCCGAGAGCAAAGACAGAGTACAAAGAGCAGCCAATTACTCAGCTTTATAAATATGAGTTAATATGAGTTCAGTTAAGATGAAGAATAATTGTGAAAGAAGGTATAGGTACTTCGCTCTACACTCTCACAAACCCAATATCTCATTAGCCGCCTTTTACGACATGCTAGGTATTACATACCTACATATGCATCGAACCTTTGACTCAAAGCGGGTGGAAAACCGGTACTTGAAGTCCTTCAAAAGCTCTTTAATTCCGTCCTCCATGGTGCCACTACACCGGAGGCGTGGAGCAGAAGTGCCGTGGTCTTGTTCTTCAAAAAAGGCGACAACACTCTCTTAAAGAACTACAGAACGATTTACCTTCTGAGCCGCATCTACGTGCTGTTGTCGAGAGACATTACGAATCGTCTTGCATGCAGACTCGACGACTACCAGCCTCCCGAACAAGCCGGTTTCCGAGAAGGCTTTATCACCATAGACCACACCTTCGGAAAATTTTACAGAAGTCCGAGGAGTATAATTTGCCACTATGTCTGGCGTATGTGGACTATGAGAAAGCCTTTGATTCCGTCGAAATTTGGGCGGTGCTGCAGTCCCTTCAGCGGTGCCAAGTTGACTGTTGGTATATCGAAGTGTTGAAGTGTTTGTACAGTAGCGCTACGATGGCTTCCGAGTACAGAGAGGTGTAAGACAGGGTGACGTTATATCCCTGAAACTCTTCACCACTGCATTGGAATACGTTTTCAAGCTTCTGGACTGGAAATGACACGGTATTAACATTAACGGCGAGTACATCACTCACCTTAGATTTGCCGACGATATAGTCCTTATGGCAGAATTGCTAGAGGACCTAAGCGCTATGCTCAATGACCTCAATAGTGGCTCCCAACGGAAAGGTCTTAAGATGAACATGGACAAAACAAAGATCATGTATAACGTCCATGTCACACCTATGCCGATAGTTGTTGGGAGCACTAAGCTCGAAATTGTTGACGAGTATGTTTACCTGGGACAAATAGTCCGACTAGGTAAGTGCAACTTCGACCATGAGGTCAATCCGCGGATTCAACTCGGCTGGGCAGCGTTCGAGAAATTACGGCACATCTTCTCGTCAGGTATACCTCAAAACTTTAAAACGAGACTGTACAACCAGTGCGTGTTGCCAGTGATGACCTATGGAACTGAGACGTGGTCCTTCACTGTTGGCCGGAGGAGGAAGCTCAAGGTCACTCAGCGAGCTATGAAGAGGGCTATACTCGGAGTTTCTCTGCGTGATAAACTTAGAAATGAGGATATCCGCAGTGGAACCAGAGTAAACGACATAGCCCTACGGATTAGTAAGCTGAAGTGGCAATGGGCCGGCCATATAGCTCGAAGAACCGACAACCTATGGGGAAAAAAGGTTCTCGAGAGGCAGCCTCCTACCGACGGACGAAGTGTAGGGCGTCCCCCCACTAGCTGGAGTGACGACCTGGTAAGACATGCGGGAAGTCGATAGATGCAGGTGGCTCAGGACCGTGCTTTGTGGCATAACTTGGGGGAGGCCTATGTTCAGCAGTGGACTTGTGAAGGGCTGTAACGATGATGATGACGATGAAGAGAATTTCCTGTCGATCGCAGCACTAGATGTCTCACACCTTTTACGCTGCCCCCCCGTTGCCGGATTGTGTATTTTAGGTCTGTGTAAATGAAATAATTATACCGCCATCTATCGGAAGCCATGTAATTTTTCTGGCATATTTCATAGTATGCCAGAAAAATTACATGGCTTCCGATAGATGGCGGTAAGAACTAAAAGGAGTGATATATTCTCTTACGCCGCAACTATACGGCGCAGTTCTATAATCGTTTTATTTTATTTTGCATAAAATAATATTTTATTCCCTTTTTTATTTTATGGAATAAGTTTAGCAAACGGGCACAAAGTTTATCTAATGTAAGTGGATGCTGTGGCCTATAGACACCTACATCTATCCTTGATTAAGAATCCAAATGCGTTGTCACCCCTGAGTACTAAGACGGAATGCCTCACAAAAGAAAAACGGTCCTTATGAAACACAGCAGTTCTATTTAACGCTGTTATTCTGTTAGAGTGTGGTACTTCCCCGTCGAGACGACCCATTCGTGGTGCAACCATAATATAACTGCTGCGTGGCTGTAACGCGTTGGTAACTAAAAGCGTACCGTATTTTTGTTTCCTAAGGGAGCGATATATTTTTAACCTAGTAACTATTATATTAATCTCTGCAAATATTGAACGAACTTAGGATTTAAAAAAATCGGTCCAAATATTTTTCAGAACGACCACCAAAGATGAGATAATATTTAATTCATCTCAAATACCTCCAGAATTACACATTTATGTCTTTTAATGTAAGAATACCTATTATTTAACTTTGTAATAAGTTAATCTGCATCTTACCCTGATATTATTCCCTTTCATTGATCACTGCCTCGCGCAGCCTCCGTTACTTCACAAAAGAGTTTTCATTAGTAGAATTTCCTTTTCTGTATCCTTTTTTGCGTTTAATATTAGGGTTACTTGAGATTAAATAGAAATGTTTTTAAAGAAAATAAATGAGTAAGTAACTTTATATTGCGTAAATAGGAATGCTAATTTTTTGTCATCCAGTGAGATTGTTTTTTTCTATATAAGTAAGAGGGACAAAGAAACATATTTATTTTTAATTTTTTTAAATTATTGGATAGTTCCAAAACTTTGTTTTACTTGTATACAACGAAAAAAAACACGAAAATATATGTGTTATAATTTTTTTTGTAAGATTAAAAAACTGAAAACAAATTAAAAGATTTCTACAATGTGTGTAGCGATATTGCAATGTATGTAGCACTTTAGGTAAAATATTCACTACGTTTTGATTGATAAATTTAGACTGCATATCTAAGAGTCATTAATTAGTCACTAAATCTTGAAACATTCACAGCGATAAACATAGGCGTTCTGAAAATATTCTATGATATATAATCTTCATGCCGGAATCCTCCCTAAGACAAATGAATAACTCTGATTCCTTTGAAGCAATATGTTCCAAACTCGGTATATGAAAGTCACCAATTAGTCACTAAATCTTAAAATAGGAATTATATCTCAGATGCAGACAATAATTGTAATTTTTGAGGGCAGACTGCTAGCTTGAATTCAAGCTATAATCCTCGCTGGTACATTCTTGCAGGTATGGTCCTTCTCGAGTTGAGCCAGCCCCTTTGGGCTGCGGTCATAACTGCTGTAGCGTAGTACTCCAATAAAAAAAAAAAAATTTATAGTAATAACCCTTTAAAGTTATAATAATTGTATATAAGGTCACCATAACACAAATTATTGATTTTCGAGTCACCATGCCATGTCGTAGCCGTATGTGGAAGCTCAAGGTCTTTCAGCGAGTTATGGAGTCAGCTATGCTCGGAGTTTCTCTACAGGATAGATTTCTTAATGAGGATATCCGCAGTAGAAATAGTATAACCAATTTAGCTCAACGGACTAATAAGCTGAAGTGGCAATGGGCCGGCCATAACCGATGGAGAAGAAGAACCGATGACAACCGATGAAGAAGAAGATCTCTATTAACAGTCTTATTCCAAGCACATCCATAGGATATTTATAACACAGCATAGTGAATTAAATTTCCATAATTATAACAATAATTTGCATAATTTGCTTGTGCCGACTACGCTTTACTAGCATCATTAGCCGAAATTCGGGATCATCTAGTTCTAGTTGTCTGTCAGTTTCTGTCTTTCTGTGACAAACCTTCTTTTCAAAGACTTGTTTGGTTAATAATAAATATTTCCACGATAGGTGGCAATATCGGTCCTAGCAAAGCTATAATCTATCGTCTCAACAATATAAATATATATAGTGTGATTACGATTAAAAGACCTGAATTGGTCAAGTCGTACAAAGGTCACAACATGATCACTGTCAGACGCACCAACGATTTTAAATTAAAAATACGAAATATTTAACAAAGTTATTCACAGTAGTTTATACGAGTAACAAAGTTACTTAAACAAAAAGTTTCTTTATCTAACGCGTCTGTTTTTTTTTACGTTTTTTCATTAATTTCTTGGAAACTACTGAACGAATTTTAATGATTCTTCTTTCTTTATATAGTTTATACTTCTTGCTGGTTTAACATAAATATCAAGAAAAAATTTCTACCCAAGTAGAAAAATAGAGGATAAATTTTGTAATCTTACTATTTAGACGACATTTTAGTTGTTACCATTAACTTGTGATATCCTTTAGTTCTCTCAAAAGTGTGACATAATTAACTGCCTCGTTGGTGTAGTTATCGTAAACGTGACTGCTCATCATGAGGTCCCTGGTTCAAATCCAGGGACGGGTCAACAAAAATCAGTTATTGAGTTTTTCTGTCGAGAAATTCTCAGTAGCCACCCGGAGTTAGGAAGTTGTTTCACCTCCGTGCCTGGGAAAGTTGGGTTTCACCTCCGTGCCTGGGAAAGCAAGTAAAGCCGTTGGTCCTGCACCTGATCTCTCTCCGATCGTGACGGTTTGACGTTCTATCGGACTATGACAGTGAGGGAATAGAGAGTGCACTTGTGCTTGCACATACACTCGGGCACTAATCCAGTCCAGCAAAGACTAGCCCTAATGCCAGTCTTCATTGAGATTGGCCGCCGCGACCGAAATTCGGTCTGGAGAGCATTATTATTATAATTAAACTTCAAAAGACAAAACACAATAATAATTCCCACATAATATCGGGGTTTTAATTCTTCGATAAACCATATCTTATCACCGGCTTCAGAAGCTAATATGGAGAAATTATTTTAGTTCTTTTTTGTTTGATATCAGTTCTTTTAAGTATAATTATATTTATATGTATTTTTACGCTTAGCTAGCAACAGTAGTAACTGTGTGTGTCTAGGTATTTAAATCAGCACTGCTTGCATAAGTTTCTCTTGAGCACGAAATTTGTGCTCGCTACTGCTTTTTAGGTCAACGAGTAGTCACAAAAGTTGAGAGATACCGACCCCTTCATGTAAGCATTCTTAAAAATCGAGGAACATTATGATTGTGAAGACTTTAATGCCTCTGCTTAAAAAAAAACACTTTTGTTTTCTATTATATGAAATGGTTTATATCTCTCATTTGATGAAATTGTACTGACTGATGAACTGAATTTGTAATGGCTTAACATTCAATAAATTTTATTATTTAGTTTTATTTATTTCAATTGCCAACATAAGAAACATCAATGAATGTTTGGTTACATATCAGTATTAAAAATTTACATAATTAACTATTCTTATAATTATAGGCAATCACAGCATGCGTTTTGTTACAAAAAGTTAAACAAATTAAACAAATATGTGTTAATAATCATAAAATAAAAATAAAAAGAAATAAAAGCTGATTTGTACACCAGCAGTTTAACGTAAGTCAACATGCTTAAGTTTGTGAATGTCATGGTCTGGTATATTTTTGGTAAGCTTGTTGTACAGATCACTGGGTAGTGGTGACCTAAATTTGTTCTTTAAAATTTATTCTTAAAAAAACTACACGGATCTATATCACGGTCTTGGTATCCTGGGTGGTACGTATAATTGAAATTTGGACAATAAAGGGACACAGTCTATGTAGTTATTTACAATATTATGAAAAAGTGACATATCTAAGTGATTTCGGCGAAAAGAAAGGGGTTCTAGTAGAAAATGATTAATTTTTCACTATAGGTTTTGATACTTGGAGTACCAGAACAAAGGTAGTTCTTTATTAACTTTTTTAATGTTCACTTATAAAAAACCCACCCATCTTTTTAATTCTTCTTACAAA
This sequence comes from Parnassius orleans, assembly GCA_029286625.1. Lineage (NCBI taxonomy): Eukaryota > Metazoa > Arthropoda > Insecta > Lepidoptera > Papilionidae > Parnassius > Parnassius orleans. The sequence continues at coordinate 266,618 of JAGSMP010000212.1, read as the reverse complement.
CTTGTCCATCCATTGGTAGTCTGGAAATGATTGCTGTCAGTAAACTGCCTCTACGATCAGCAGAAAATGCTGTCATAATACTTATTATTTTTTGCAATGGCATATATCTGTTATTTAACTATTCTGTGAGTGGTTTTGTTTCTTATGCAATAAAGAATGAATAATGAAAATAAATGTCCATTTATTGGGTTATAAAAAAACAGCTAATACAAACAAGTACAGTAACATTTTCTTCACGGGCAAAGAAGAATATAAAACAGAGTACCGAGAGCAGATGGCTGCAACTATCGATTTAAAGCCGGGGTTCCATCTTCTACTACACCGGGACACTTAAAAAAAAGCTACCTAAGTTTGGGTTTAAGTCTTTCTTAAAGTCGGTTGGTGAAGTCCTCGCGGATTCAAATCCCGCGCTCAACAGGTGATTATATGGTCCACAAGTAATTGTTCCGGGTCTGGTGTTGTTGTGTGTCATTACTATGTATTTTATAATCATTTGTCATGTTGTCGCGTATACAGCACTTTCAAAGAAACTTTTTTATTACGGATTTAATTATTGTGTTTCATTAACTTACTATCATAGACTATTTCTTTATGCAATCATTAAATACAGCTCATCAAAGTCCACTGCTGGACATAGAAGTCCCCATAGATTGGCTCATAATCAAACACCCCCGTATTTGACACAGTTGCCACGCTCGGTAGGCGGATTTGCAACCGCAGCTTTTTTAATTTACAAGTTGTTTTTAGGAAGACGCTGCTGCCCATCTCCTGCTTTATTACCTTATTTCGCCTCTTACGGCACCCACGGGACGATGTGGTTTATTTAGTGGATATTCTTAAAACGCCACTACACGGTCTAAACTATTTATATGAGCAAAATTCATATCTTTGTTTTTAATCGCGTTATCTAAAGCGGCTCGGCGAAATTTATGATTTAGGGATTTACGGAGCCGGAAAGTTGATCAAACTAAGTTTCATTTCTGGGAAAATTCGTTTTCTCCATATTTGTTGTGTTTCGCCTAAAGCTTGCAAACTTGACTTGCCTGTGCATATAATTGATTATTTTACCTTGTAGATCGTTATCGCAATAGCCCAATGGCTAGAGCGAAGATCTGCCGCGCCGGAGTGCGTGAATTGGAATCCTGAAATGCAGTCAGATTTATTAAGTTGCTATTTTATGTTCTTTAGTTTTCTAGCCCACACGGCCCCACAGTTTTACAAAAATTAATTACTATAAAATTAAAATAAAGTTTTTGTTTGCGGATTTACCTACATTTTAAGGCGCTATGCGTACTTTATAACCGCCAGGTCAAAGCTTTGATCGAAAAACGTTTGTTTACTTTATTTTTACACAAAATAATTTTTCTATCGATATACAATCAAACTTAAGGAATACTTTTTGAATGATTAAAAAAAGCAAAAACTGTATGTATTTTTTTTTTTTTTTTTGGTTGCGGTCAGCTCATAACTTTTAAATTTTGGTTCATCCACCGCAAAATTTATTTTATGCACGTTTGGGGAAAATTGTACTCTTTTCTGCATTCCCCTTGCAATAAAATTCTATTCTTTTGAATTAATTTAAATCGCTATTATATAATAGTTTTCTTTCTTCCATACTTTTATTTATCTTAATAGTAATGCTTAGGAGGCGTTTTATGGATTGCATTAACGGATATTTTACGTCTGGTGTAAATAAGATGGTTCGATCGTCAATCTATCGGAAGTCATTAGATCTCTCTAGCATTTTCCATATTCACTTTCCATAGTCTGTCAATAGCACAGTGCTGTGGTAGCTCAAGTACTAAGCGTTCAACGCGAACAACCCGGGTACGATTCCCGCCGGCACCAAGGAAATTTTTAATTGCAATTTCAAGTGCCGATTTATCATATGCCCGGAAACCTGCATGTTTGAGTTATTAAAAAATATTTCCAAGACATCTGAAGTCCACCGCGCATTGAGGCCACTTTTGGTACATATAAAGGGTGTAACTTAACGATACCCACGGAACAAAATGGGGTGATAGATTATTTTAAGTCACCACCCCACACTACACACGGAGTAAAAATAGTATTTAATAGTTCTAGAAAATTAATATTTTAAGATTTGCTAAAGCCATGTTGCAGCTATATTATGCAGCATGAACGGGTTGATTCAACCGGAGAAAAATATTTTTAATTTAACATAATTAACTTAATACAATTTTCTAGAAAATAAATATTCAGGAACCCCACTGCAAACACAACCTGACCCGCAATTTGCAATAGAGCCGCGCGGTAGGGCTGAGCGGGAAACAGCATTTTACATTTTACTGTTATTAACACATACTAGACCGAATAAACAACGGTGCTAGGCGATAGCAATATTTTCAAAGGATTATTACGAGGGAATTTTTATGAAAAACATTGCCCGTCTTATTACAAAAAGTAGTTTCTAGATAGTCCCAGGTTTAAACTAGAAAGAATCAAGACACATGGCAGTGTGTCAGGCAATTTCGGAAGAGAAAAGTGCGAAGAAAGTATCATTAAATTAAATAGTTGTTGAATTGTGAAAGTACCATTAACTTTTATCTGATGATTGAAAAATCAACCCTTAAGGATATAGAAAAATAATCATTGAATAAACATGTGGTGGTGGCGTAAGAGAACCCATTCCGTGCCGTTTTTGAAGTGAAAATTCTTTATCGACGTAGTGGAGAAATTTAGTACGGTATTAAAAATAAAAACTTCACGTTTTCTTGTAACGTGTCACCGCCGGAGCTGCATGAGTATGCTTATGTAAAATAAAAGAAGAATTATGTGTCGTAAAGATCATGTCGTATGTATATACACAATTACAAGTACAATTTTTTTTTTATAGAATAAGGGTGACAAAGGAGCACACAGTCCACCTGAAGGTAAGTGTATGCTGATGCCCATAGACACCTACATCTATCTTCGATTAAGAATGAAAATGTAGATGCGTTGTTGAAAGACTAAGATGGAGTACCTAGTTTCCAGTATAAAGGGTCTCCGGTTCTATACATTCACCATACGAAGCACAGCAGCATTTAGCTGCTATTTCACGCTGGTATTCTGTGAGAGCGTGGTCCTTAACTGTTGTAGCCAATCCATTTGTGCTACAACTATGTGCGTGCTGCATGGCTCTACCACGTTCAAACCGTGGGTGTATTTTTATTATTGTATTAATAGGCCTGATTTTTTCAAACAAAAGTTAAAAGTTATCCATCTAATCACTTATAACCTGACTGAATATAAAAGTGCAACAATCGCACTATTTTTTTAATATAATATTAGTGTAATATTTAATTTTTTATACTTTTTATCTTACTGATAAATATATCTGATTATTGAAAAGTCAGTCCTTGTTATTTTTAATTAAATGGCAATAGTTTGGCAGTAATTTACCTTAATTCTGACAAAATATTTTAATTAGGTAAAATATATTTACTTAATTTTTGAGAATTGTTTTGATTAATTATACAGTTAACACACCAATTTCGTAGACGTGCAATGAACTGAAGTTTTATATTCAGTTTGTCATTTAACTGCCCTTTGCAAGATGTCAAAAGGCGCAGACTATGATAAATAAATAAATCGTCTTTAAAATTACTTTTATTTAGCTGCATATCATTTAATCTAAGCGCAAATTACAATAGATTTTAAATATTCCAATTATTTTACGTATTATTTTTCTAAAATATAATAATGTCTTCGAAACCGAATAACTGTCACGGCAGCCAGTTTCAACGCAGACTAGGATTATAGTACCCAAGTGTATGCTCAATACAGGTGCATGCTCTATTCCCATACTCTTATAGTCCGCTGGGCGGTAATCTGACACGACCGGAGAGAGATCAATATAAATATACAGAGTACAAGAAACCAATGTAACACGTAATGCAATACAAGTGCGACCATCTTGGTTTGATAACCCCTATACATTTCAAATATAATGAGCCGATGCTTAACTACGATTCTATCCAATGTTGTGATGGTGTAGTTTTGGATGGTAAAATATACTAGCTTAACAAAAATGGCTATTCATAATGATTTCTTATATTTACGCGAACACTACACATTTAAATGAAACTAGTTTTTACGGATTTTATCACGTATATTAACTTATTTTATACTATATTATTTTATATTCTCGTCACTACATTAGATTTGATAGACCACAAATCCTCGCTAAAGAACACCGATTCCTTCCAAGGATGATTCGCAAGGCTATTGAAATCAATAAAAAACATCCTAATTTCAATAGAGAAGATGGCTGGGTGCTACTATCTGCTTGGGATCCTATACTCGTAAGTAATAGAAATAAATCCCAACCCAAGTATACAACTGCAAGACTTCAAGATACTGTAAGTGCATACTGCGTAGATCGGAACAAAAATTTATTATTTTAATCTGGAGGTAGCCGTGGTTAACTATGACATTGGGACGTCAAATACCTCAGTCCCCCCCGTGACCATGAATATAAAATAAGTTAATATACGCGATAAAATCCGTAAAAACTAGCTGTATTTAAAAGGCTATTCATTCAAGACTTATGACGTATTCGGGCGGTAAGACTATTGCAGTATGCAGTACCAATATATTTACAATCCTTTAAGACAGTTGCAAAGGTTTGGATTGGTTCGCTTACAGCTATCCACACCATTACATTACATTTCGCTAGGCGAATGAAAATGGGAACTCCCGTTCGGTTCGGTATTCAGCCTAAGAAACAGCCAACAACGGTCCGTGTGGTATAGTTCAGAGATTCTATACAAAAAATATTATATATGGTAGAGCCATGCTGCAGCTAAATTATGGTTGTTGCACGAACGGGTCGGTTCAACCGGGGAAGGACCACTCTCTCACAGAATACTAGCGTGAAATAGCATTTATGATGCTGAGTTTCCGAATACATTTTTTACTGTAAACGAGGCATTCCATCTTATTCCGCAGGGGACAACGCAACTACATTTAATTCTCAATCGAGGATAGATGTAGGTGTATATGGGCCACAACATCCTCCTAGCCTCAGGTAGACTGTGTGCTCGTTTGTCACTTTTATTCAATAAAAAAATGTAAAAAAACCTCTTTTTTGAAGTCGGCTCATAAAAAAACATAATTTTTGTAAATATGCTCAAGTTTATGTAATTTTTTCTTAAGTTACGCGAATACTACACATTAAATAAAAACTCTTACGTATGATTTTTTTTTAACTCTTATGTATTTACTTCTGATAACTAAAATCATGAATTCAAACGTTTTAGTTCTATCGCGATAAAGCTGTTGAGCTGTATGAAAATAATCAAGCTTAGTTTCATTTAATATTCAGAGCTTTACTTATTATCAATATTTACTTTACTTCGGAACCTCGTAGTAGCGGTGTAATACTATCGACTACCCCCTATCTTCGTATGGGTGACGTAAGAGGCGACAGGGGGAAACTAAAACAGGAGATGGGCAGCAGCATCTTCCTGATAACAACTTAAAAATATAAAAAAGCTGCGGCTGCCAACCCGCCTGCCAAGCATGGCAACTGTTGCAAAATCCCTCCTATGAGGCAATTTTTAGAAGGAAGTCCACTGCTAAACATAGGGGAAGGCCTATATTTAGCAGTGGACTATTCACTTTTGTCTTGAAAACAACTAGATTGTAGTCTGATGGAAAAACAGATGCTGGCAAATTATTTCACTATTTTGCTATACGCATGACGGACGACTAATGCTTAATAATGCTGTGCTTTGTATGGTGAGTCTAGACAATTCGACATATATAGATACAAGGTATTCTATTTTATTTCTCACGGGTGACAATGCATCTGCATTTTGATTCTTAATCGAGGATCGATATTGATGTGTATGTGCCACAGCATCCATTTACCTCAGCATTATTCATTACCATCTCATATACATCAGGTGGACTGTGCCCTCGTTTATACCCTTAATTAATAAAAAAAATATCTAGATATACAGGTCTTATTATTTTTGATTATTTTTTTATTCCCGACATAATTGGTGCTTTAAGGCACTCTAACCGTGGGAAGTATAAAATTAGCCTGAAGTAATAATAATATTTTAATAATTTGTTACTAAGAGACGAGAATAACGACGAGATTTTTATACGTGGTAGTGCCACGCTACAGCTATATTAAGGTTGTAGCACGAAAAGGTCCGCTCAACCGAAGTAGGACCACAGGATCACACTCTCACAGGATACCAGCGTAAAATAGTAGCTGAATGCCGCTGTGTTTCGTAAGGAGAGTGAAGAGAACCGGAGACCCTTTTTACTTGAAAGGGGCATTCCACCTCCGTCATCAGGGGATTGCCTCTTTTATTACTTAATTGAGTGTAAATATACATGTCTATGTGCTACAGCCCACAGCTCTGCAGTCAATTGATTATCCACTGCACGCCATCGATTAGTTGATCTTCGGAAATTTATATTTTCGTCATCTATATATATGTGTAAATAAAATTGAAGTGTCTATCTGTAATATTGAAATAACATCCCCTTACTGAGTTTAGGGGGTTATCTGCATGCCATTAAGATGACTTTCAAAAAATTCATGATTTTATTAAATACAATTGTGTTGAAAGCTCTACATAAATTCCATAAGTTTGTATATTATAATATGTATCCAGAAAATAAGGCCTATATATTCATTCTATCGGTTCGTCCTCTACGTAACACTTTCCCAGGTTTTGTGTAATGCGCGTTCGGACAGACGGACAGACAGACGGACACAGTTTAAAAAAAAAATTGTTTCATCATCTGTATCGATAGTGCAGGTGCCAAAATAATAATAAAAAATACTTTTAATAAAATATAAGCGCCGACATTAAATACTAATATATATATATATATATATATATATATATATATATATATACTTCACATCCTGAAGTCGGTGTTAATACATAGTGGATAGAAAAAAATTAAAGCCTCGACTTTAGAATGTAAAATTAATTTATTATTTTTAGTTAATTGAAGACAACTTACATTTTATTGAAAAATTAAATTTTTAATATAGGATAAGGAATATCACAATCTCAACATCATCTAAATAGTTCCATTTAAAACATCAACATATTTCGTTAGCTTTAGGGGTGGACTTTTTTCTCCAAATTTATATGCAATAATTGGTACAATCGGTTACGATTGACGAAGACATCGCGTAACATATATACATACACAAAAAATCATGCAGTCGAATTGTAAACCTCTTCCTTTTTTGAAGTTGGTTAAAATATTCAATGTACATAATATCATCGTCCTTAAATTTTATTAGAGTAATCAATTTTATTTGATGTTCGAAAACACTCCTGAATTTCAAACCTTACATCGAATATAATATATGAATTAAATCAAACAAACGCTTATTCATAATCAATTTAACAAATTTCTAAAAGTTTTCAAATTATAACTTCAAACAAATCATAGCTTGCTATCATTCATCAAATGTTGAATTTTACTGAGGGATTGCCTGGAGAAGTTTAGTTCTAATGATAATCAATAAAGTGTAAACTTAAACTTTCTCCTTCCATAATAAAGCTCTATTCAATCTGTTCCTTTATGTTTAAACCTAAGATGGTGATAGTTATATTAATTCAAATTCAAATTATTTCAAATTATTTAACTTTTCACTTCATTTTATATCCTTTTTTATTTTTTATTTCCTGTTTAGCTATAAGACCGCCTTTTGTATTTTTTTGTCTGTTTGTTTCTTGTTATGTTATTTGCTTTCTTAGTCTATAATAAAGAATATTGTATTGTATTGTATAGTTAATCACCAAACAACAAGAGTAAATGTTATACCAGTTCAAGTAATAAAACTCATTATGAACTTAAGGGCCTAAAGTATTGAACTGAGAAAACAAGACTTGCTCTCTTTGCACAGGTTACTGAAAACATAGAATATAACGTGGTAACGCCAGTTAACGATTTAATTTATAAATCTAATAAAATACTTGGTATATATCTTTAACCCCTCCCTTCCCTAATCCTTCCTATATGCACGTACATCCGTTGAAGGCGACGCAAGCGCCACGCAGCGGCAATTAGTTGAAATCGATTAATAACCGCAACCGCGCGAGGGACATTACGTCCTTCGATGTACTCTTTAATATTTATTATCACCGGACATTGAGTCCTAGTAATTTCACGAATGTGACGCGCCTTACGCGATTACAATAACTCGAGAGTTAAGGAGTGTGTGACATCCTAGAACTGGTCTGCGTGCGCCGATCCACGTGGCGGACCTGCTGTGCTAGCTGATACTCTGGGAGGAAGGCGAGGCAGTCCCTCACAAGGTTAGTGCGTACATTCCACTCTCATCCACTTTCCTTACTCTGCTTGTTGTATGTACCAATACAGTCCACAAATCTTTATCGAAGAAACCCACGTTACTGGCGCGTCCATTTTGTGTGGTCCTTCGAGCCGGATTGACCTTGAACTTCCGCCCTTGTTAGGAAACTAAATAGGCCCTAATAAGTGACATAAGTAATCATAATTATAAACCACATTTTGTTTGGCCACTTTGTGCCTATTCACATTTATTTTTATCCCGCCCTTGTTAGAACACTAAAATAGGCTCTAATAAGTGACAATAATATTCATTATAATACTATAATTGTAGATTGATATCTATATTTCAATCTTCCGTGTTACTTGACAGTGCGTCGTCACTCGACCTCGAATTGACCTCCCGCCCTTATTAGGATAGTAAAATCGGCCCTAATAAGTGACATCAATATATACTTATTATAAAACTATAATTGTAGAATATTTTTCTATATTTTAATACCTTTTGTTGTATGACATTACGTCATCAACTTCTAATTACAATTACAGACTTTACTGTTAAATTACTTCCCTTAACCACTCAAAAGTCCAGCGCGCGCGGCCACGTAAGCTGGAAACGTCCGAGCTCTGCGATCGCACAGACCTCTCGCCGAGCGGCCGCCTCGCTGGTTATAAAAACGTAATATCAGGCATACTACTAAAGCTATATCAATATAAGAAATACTATGAATATTTTAATACTTGTAGAATGAGACTACATTGTCTAAAATTCTTAGGCATGAAGCTAAATAACAAAATAAAAATGGCAATCTCTGTGATACCAATTTTTTTTTCAAGTATATTTACTTTGCCAATTTTTTTTGCGATAAATTTTACAATTGTTAAAAATTAAGACAATTTTTAATTAAACTGGATTAAATTATCTTTAAAATGACACCTGTCTTCCGTAGGTTTAATCTGTGTTGAAAAATTAATTATAAGAAACTACTACTTCGCTCCGTTGGTATACACGGTCCGACGTCTACTTTCGTTAGCAAGATGGCCGCCAATAAGGCTCTCTACAGATAGTCTTTTTGGATGTAGGAATACTTTCATTTCAATGAAACAAAATAATATTTATTAAATTTATAATACAAATTTTCATTATCATGTACATTTTATAATGTTATATAATTCCAAACGTCTCTAGAACATTCGCAAGACATCCTATAAATACTTATATATATTCTCCATTCAATACAGTTACACTTTACTACACACCAAAAATATAGAACAGCAAAAATTAAAATACATCGGAGAATTAAGGTAGCATAATGGGCGGTTTTATCGCTTAAAACGACCTCTACCAGACAACCTTTGGATGCAGAGAAATGGTGAAATATACATTTGATACAAATATGTATATACATATATATTTACATAATACAATATCTGCGTAGCGAATTTTATTGTAATATTCAATTCGTTAGATCTATCGCCAATAAAAAAATCTTTTATATTATAAACATATTAATTTACGGCTTGTGGTTGGCCCGGAAACAAACATTGATGCACAGGTACACGTTGCATTCCATGCATTTCCATGTCCTCCGAGATTCAAAATTGCGCTTCTTGCACATCCAGCAGTGGAATCTGCTCTTCCACAGTCGGCCGTGTCAAATATTTACTTTGCGTCATCATGCCATCTATATAATAACAAAAGAATAAAAAAATAAAAGAAAAAAAATGAAAGAAAAATGCACGTACATATTTTTATATATGCATTTTTTTCAATTTGTATAATTGTTTTTTTCATAATATAATAATTATGTAAATATTATAATCATATGAAAATTATTGTATTGTACTAAAAGACTGTGTTAATAAATGCGTCTGTAGGAGCCCCTAATTCGACGAAAGACGACTAAAATGTCCTTGGGAACTCATGTGCCCGGCACTAAAATCACGACCATTACATGAAAACCTTGAATCAATATTTTTGAATCAAAAAAATCTTTTCTTAGTTTTATACTAAAAGGGTGTCTAAATGTCACTAGAGATCTATTGTTCCTTTTGCAGCTTTTATTTCAATAAAATGGCACAAATACATAATAAACAAACCTTTTATACATAACGCCATTGTTCCGGAGAAAACACCACGTACATTCCACAGTGATAAAATTATCATCAACGTTCTGAAACTCGAATGTCTATACACCGCCGCAAAGTAGACATCATCATGCTTATTTTGATATATAATACACTTAGAAATAATAAGTACCTAAACTCAAAGAAATTACCTCATTATTAACGGAGCGCCGACGTATCAACTGCACTGTTTAGACAAAGGCGCACTGACTGACATATTACTTTTTTTTTGTTCCGTGCCTTAAGTAGCCACTCTATGATTTTGTATTCTCCGACGAAATACATTCACGTTGTTGCCATAGAATAATTTTTTCAAGCGATTCTATGCCACAATAAAATAGAAATAAAGTTGTAAATCAGAATTGTCCAACTGGGAACTGTAGTTTCCAGGACGTTTGAGGCTGTCTTTTTTTGGGAACTGCAGTTCCCAGGACGTTTGAGTTGTTATTTACATATATATCAACAGTCTTTCTCTGATTGGTCTGATCTTGCTACTGGCGTTCCACAAGACGGAATTCTTTCTCCTTTATTATTTTTTATTTTTACAAATCTCATAACTGTTAATTTCAAATGCTCCTACCATCTGTATGCTGACGATTTACAGCTGTACGCTCTGATTGATCCAGCAGAGTTTAACTCTGCGATCGAAATTTTAAATCTAGATGTTCAGGCCATCTGTGACTGGTGCACAAGTTATGGAATTGCTGTCAATCCTGCTAAATGTCAAGCCATAATTCTCGGTAGCCCTCGTCGTCTAGCTAAAATAGATTTCAATTCACTGGAGCCTATTGTTTACAATATTCACAAACACACATATTAATACACAAATATTCCTCTTAGACATGTAGTTAAAGACCTTGGGTTAATGATTGATGCTAATTTAAGTAGGCAATCTTAGGTAGCTGAAATAAGCCGGAGAGTGACAATCACCCTGCGTGGCCTTTATCGTTTCAAGAATTTCCTTCCGACCGAGACTAAGGCTATGTTGGTGCGAAAACTTGTTTTACCGGTCATTGATTATGCTGATGTGTGTTACCCTGATGTGATTCAAGTACTTCTGTGCAAATTGGATCGTTTGTTAAATAATTGCATCCGTTTTATTTTTGCCTTCGTAAATACGATCATGTATCCTTATATCGTTCTAAGCTTAAATGGCTCCCTATCCATCAGCGTAGATGCATCAGAATTCTTCGCACGCTATTTTCAATCCTATATGATCCATGCACTCCCCAATACCTGAAATGCAATTTTCAGTATTTGGGTTCTTCTCACGATCGTAACCTGCGATCCTCCGAGGGAACTACCTTATGTGTTTTTCCTCGCCGTACCAAATTTATGTCTCAGTCTTTCGCCGCTGAGGCCATAAGGCTATGATATAAATTACCTCCTCATATCGGGAAACCGACTTCTGTTACAGACTTTAAAAGAATGGTGACTGATCACTAACTCTCTTCTTTCAGCAACTAACTTTCTTATTTAAATGTTTATGCTTAAGTGTATTATAAATTATTTAAGTGTTTGTATGTAAGTATGCTTAAAATTTATGTATTATGTATTATTTAAAAATTATGTATGTTGTGTATCAGGTATAGGTTATTTGTAGTTATATATTATATTTATTTTTGTATTTACAAGTATGTTTCTATTTACATTCACGTATATATTTTCAAGTTTTTATGGCACCTGCTTAAGTTTCTCTTCTTAGCTCGCGGTTGACTGGTAGGGAATGCCTAAAGGCATTTAGTCCGCCAATTGTACATTTTAAGTGCAATAAATTTTTTAAATAAATAAATATATTTAATCCTTATATTCGTTATTAATAGCTATATAATTTCCTACTGAAATTAACATTTTAAAGTTCATCATTAATAAAACTAATTATTAACGATACGTAATTCGACCTCGTAGCGAAGTCGCATATTTTATTATAGATTTCGTTTTGCTCACTTACAACTATATTTCGCCGTTTAACTTTTGCCACAATACCGCCTAAGAAACAAATTGCATCGAATAATAGTGATTCTTCGGATAATGAGGGTACACCTGACGCCGAGTTGATTTTATTGTTAGCTAAACGCGATGCTATATTTGAAATAGTGCAAAAAATATATATATGTCTTCGAACATCCATACGAATACTTCTATGATGGAACGTTTTCTCGACGAGAGTTCTAATATTAATGAATTACGTATTGAATTTAAACAGACGGTAGATAACTATAATTCGCATTTGTTAAAAATAAACCCTGTCAAGTAGAATAAATTGGCTTTATTTACTATATTCGCAGTCTAGTACTTTACAAAATATCAGTGTCCCATCTAAGGCTAGGCTTACATTTCCGCCTATCGAACTTATGACATTTTCGGGTGACATTCGCTCATGGCCTTTATTTTATGCTAGATTTAAATCAACCGTCCATGACAACCCATCACTCACTGACGCTGAAAAGTTATACTATCTGCTAGGTAAACGGACGGACAAGGCTCTGTCTATGTGCTCAGGTGTTAGCTCATAACTGTTGGTTGTGTTCAGCTCATAACTCCATGCGCTGAAAATTATAAAACTTTATTACAAGCACTCATTGATAAATACGTAGACAAGCGTATGCTAGCCTCCGCGTATATAAATCAGATGTTCGAGTTTAAGCCATTGCAATCGGCCACAGCAAATAACTTTGATTTATTTGCTGATAACTTTATAAGTGCAGTGCGCGCTTTACAAAACTTAAAGTTGGATAATCTCGCGGACTTAATTGTTCTACATATAGCGCTTAAGAAGCTCTCGGATAATAATCGTCGCTGTAATAATACTTCGTCGCCGAAGTATCAGACATACGTCAGTACGACGACTAGTCGTTCAAAGGAGTGCCTGTGTGATAATATTGTGCACCAGCAGTTATTTAAGTGTGCAAACTTTAATAAAATTACACCGCTCGAACGGGTCAAATGAGTGAAGAGTAACAATGCATGTGTGAATTGTCTCAGCTTAAGCCATCGAGTATCTAATTGCTCTTCAAATTTTAGTTGTCGAGTTTGTAAATTTAAGCATCATACATTGTTGCACTTCCAGCGTGGAAGCGATAATTCTTCCTCTGCGTTGCCTCAGCCTCAACCTCAGCAAGCTGCGCTGAAGTCTACAGCTCCCGCGCCCACAGCGCCCGCATATTCGCCACCTCTCACCTCGGGTGCGCGTTCGGACGTCGCGCTGTGTACCTCGTTCACGAATGTTTCTCAACATTCACCGCCCCCCGCGCGCGAAATTCTTCGCAGAAGACTGTTTTATTATCAACCGCTCAAGTCTTTGCATACGACGCTATGTGAGAGTAATTCGCATATTATTAGACTCCGCGTCTCAAAGCCATTTTATAACTAAGGAATGCTGTCATCGTTTAGGTGTCCAACAACACGATACCTAATGTACTGTAGAAAAGGGATTCGGTGGAGTAGAAAAAATCGTTAAATCAAAATCGATCAATATTAAAATTTTCTCACGTTTTGACTCTAATATTAACTTTAATATTTCACCGCTCGTTATTGATGAAATCACCGATCGTATGCCCACCGCTGTGGTAGACAAATCAGTCTTAGCACACTTTAATGGCATAAGGCTAATAAAATTTACATATTGATAGGCGCATCCCTTTTCCCCGCACTTATTGTTTCCTGACGTAATTCACTCTAACGACTTGTCTGGGCCATCAGCTTTGAACACGGTGTTTGGTTACGTTATTATGGGTTCAGTATCGACACTTCAAATTAATCATTTATCAACGTGTTGCACAGTCCTAGAGTCTCCTACCATTGATAAATTAGTGCAACGATTTTGGGAGCTTGAACAGCCTCCCTCCGCACCGCCCATTCAGTGTGCTTCAGAAATTGAATGTCAAGAGTTCTATAAGCCGACGACATCCCGCGATCCTGATAGTGGTAGATACATTGTTGGCCTACCATTTAAAGATGAAATTTATTCTCTCGGAGATTCTTACGAGACCGCTCGACGACGATTCATGTGCCTAGCAAGAAAACTCCAAGCCTCACCTAAACTAAGGTTGGCATATTATGACGTCATAAAGGAATATTTAGCCAAAACTTATATATCTCCCGCACCACCGTACGACTCTCATGACCCCGCTCCAATCTATGTAATCCCGCATCATGGAGTCTTACGTGAAGACAAGAAGTCGACACGTTTACGCATAGTCCTGGATACTAGCAGTAAGACTAGCACTGGTCGAGCATTAAATGATATCCTACATTCAGGGCCAAATTTGCAAGGCAATTTGTTCAATATAATTATAAATTTCCGTCCACATCCAGTCGCTATGACAGCCGACTGTCGTCAGCAATTCCTGCAGATAATTGTTCGCGATTCTGATCTTCGTTATCAATGCTTCCTATACCGCTTTCGTCCACAAGACCCACTTGTGTTGTACCACTTCAATCGCGTATGCTTCGGTTTAATTTCGATTACATACCATGCATTGCGTACGGTAAGATAGCTTATCGATGACGATGGTGCAAAGTATCCACTTGCGAGTCGTATCGTGTCTATTTCGCTATATATGGACGATATGGCATTCTCTTTGCCCAGTGAATCTGAAGACAGTGACACCTCTCAGCAGCTGATAGGCTTATTCAAGGGTTCACAATGGACCTAATAAAATGGAATAGCAACCTGTCGTAGCAGGGAGGTTATCTAAAACCTGTTTTAGATAACCTCCCTGCTTTTCATAAAATTACAGGAGAAGTAGAGTTCGATAAATCAATGCAACATAAAATATTGGGCTTGCATTGATCTACCGATAGTGACACTTTTTATTTTAAGATATCTGTTGCCGATGATATGAAGTGCACTAAGCGCTCCATCTTATCCACTGTCACCCGCCTGTGGAACATAATGGGTTTCGTTGCTCCTACAGTCGCGTACGACAAGTTGTTAATAAAACAGATTCGGCAATTTAACTTAGGTTGGGACGAGATACCGCCGCCGCCCATTGTTTAGATGTGGCAGACATTTGTTGCAAACCGCGTTGTTCAGGTCGCTGACAATATTTCCGTTGATGTGACGTGCGCTAAGCACTACATCTTATCCACTACCGCCCGCCTCTGGGACATAATATGTTTCGTTGCTCCCACGTCGCGTACGCCAAGTTGTTAACAAATCGACTTTGGCAACTTAATTTAGATTGTTAAATTATTACCCCGCCGCAGCACTAATGTAATGACTGCTGATGATCTCAGTTTATCTGAGATTATAACGCTCCTCACCCTGCAAAAGCAATACTTTGCAGCGGAATATTTAAATATTAAAGTTAACAAACCTTGATCACCAGCTTTCATTCGTTTAAGGCCTAACGTTGACAACGGATTGATCCGCGTAGGCTTCTCGAAAACCGCATTAGACTAAAAAATACTTAATTGCACCTCCACGAAGTGATCGTGTAGTAAACATAATCACTGATGGATTAGTCCAGTCGTTCTGGGATCGGTAGGATATCTTCGTAGATTACAAGTTCGGCAGAGGTGAAGCGCTCCGTCTACGCCTATCGCACCAGGCACCGTTGTAATTGTGATTAACGATAACACATCGCCCCTTGCTTGGTCATTAGCTATTGTTGAGTCTGTTCATCCTTCGAAATATGGCGTGTTTTGAGTAGTAACCGTGAGAACTTCTAAGGGAACCTACCTCCATCCGGTTGTTCGTTTTTTTCTTCTCCCAAAACAATAAACCACGAATATCTTAATTACAATTACTTATTTAAATTAGCAATTAACTTTATATATTATATTAGAAAATGTTAAACCGCTGTATTAAATCTATGTACACATTTTCTCGTTTGCCAAGCAAGCTTAGTAAATCAAATATGCGCATTGAGCGCACTCTCTCACTCTACATACCGCTCTATATTTACCATATATACTCACTCTATATACCGCAAAACTATTTGTTTTTCTTTTTTTTCTTTATCTTACGGTTGTCTTTTAAAGGTGAACCTTTGAGGGCGGGAGGAAATGGTAACGCCAGTTTACAATTTAATTTATAAATCTAATAAAATACTTGGTACATATCTTTAACCCCTCCCTTCCCTAATCCTTCCTATATGCACGTACAGCCGTTGAAGGCGACGGAAGCACCACGCAGCGGCAATTAGTTGCTATCGATTAATAACCGCAACCGCGCGAGAGACATAACGTCCTTCGACCTCCTCTTTAATATTTATCATCACCGGACATTGAGTCCTAGTAATTTCGCGTATGTGACGCGCATTCCGCGATTACAATAACTCGAGAGTTAAGGAGTGTGTGACATCCTAGAACTGGTCTAAGAGTGCGTGCGCCGATCCACGTGGCGGACCTGCTGTGCTAGCTGATACTCTGGGAGGAAGGCGAGGCAGTCCCTCACAAGGTTAGTGCGTGCATTCCACTCTCATCCACTTCCCTTACTCTGCTTGTTGTATGTACCAATACAGTCCACAAATCTTTATCGAAAAAACCCACGTTACTGACGCGTCCATAACGATTAAAAAAATTAGTATTTACTCCTAATTATATAACATAGTCCATGGCTACTTATATATTGTTAAAATTAACATTAAAAAATAATAATAAACATTTTACATTGTAAATGTAATTATAGCATGGCATTTAAAAAAACCAAAGACCCCAAAGTTTCTAGCCGGTTCTTCTCTGAGAAGGTCTTGTCTTTGCGATCCTGCTGTTGATATATTGTTAAAATTAACATTTAAAACTAATAATATAAATTTTACATCATTATCATCATCATTACAGCCCTTCACAAGTCCACTGCTGAACATAGGTCTCCCCCAAGGAATGCCACAAAGAACGGTCCTGAGCCACCTGCATCCATCGACTTCCTGCATGTCTTACCAGGTCGTCACTCCATCTAGTGGAGGGTCGCCCTACACTTCGCCTATCGGTTCGAGGGTGCCACTCGAGAAACTTTTTTCCCCGTCGGTTGTCGGTTCTTCGAGCTATATGGCCGGCCCATTGCCACTTCAGCTTACTAATCCGTTGGGCTATGTCGATCACTCTGGTTCTACTGCGGATATTCTCATTTCTAAGTTTATCTCGGAAAGAAACCCCGAGCATAGCCCCCTCCATAGCTCGTTGAGCGACCTTGAGCGTCCTCATACGACCAGCAGTGAAGTACCACGTCTGAGATACGTAAGTCATCACTGGCAACACGCACTGGTTGTACAATCTCGTTTTCAGGTTTTGAGGTATACCTGACGAGAAGATGTGTCCCGTATTTTCCCGAACGCTGCCCAGCCAAGTTGAATTCGCCGATTGACCTCTCGGTCGAAGTTGAAATTACCTAGTCGGACTATTTGTCCCAGCTAAACATACTCGTCAACAACTTCGAGCTTAATGATTCCCAACAACTACCGGCATAGGTGTGACATGAATATTACACATGATCACATACATATTTTACATTGTGAACGTAATTCTAGCATGATATTTAAAAAAAAGACCCCATCGTTTCTCGACGGTTCTTCCCTGAGTTTTTGTAATTGCAGCCGGTGTAAATTTTGACGTTCATACAATTAAAGCTTTTCATAAAATTAAAGCAAGCCTAAATTAAACAAAAAGTTTTGATTTTGAATTTGAATAACACATTAATTTATTGACATTTTGAATTTGATTAACACATAATTATAATTAAAATATGTGCTCGAAATGTCTAATCGCCACGCTTGAAAAGATTTCAAGTACAATTGAAACAGTTTATTTTCCCTATCCAAGAAATAGACACAATAGTTAAACAATCTTAAAGTTCATACATGACTTATGGGGCAGGAAAAGGTTAAGTCATTAATGTAATTCAATGCACATTGTGTAGAACTCTATCGAAGTAGAAATTCGAAAAGGTATTTTAACTAATAGAATAAAGATTTGTGCACACATCATCAATTTATTCGTAATTAATATGAAATTTGTCAAATATATAACAATCGAGCAATCCGCCGCGGCTTCGCACGGGTGATTTCTGGATCTCGACTTCAGCGCCACGGGTCCAGTTGTGAATCTAAACTATTCAGGAACCCACTGAAATACACACAAAATTTAATCAAAATCTGTCCAGCCGTTTAGACTCAGTGACAAAAACACGTACATAATATTAAACGAGTACCGTGAAACCTGGCAACTATGCTATTTTTGGAAGGACTTAAAAGTATAGGACCAATTTTCCAACAAAAAATGCACTATCAGACAGGGCGTCAATGTTAAATATGACATTATATTCTTCATAGATTTGGTATTTTATTAGTGATTTAAACAAATACTAATATTAAATAGACAAAATACTCAAAAATAGAAAATGGCAAAGTTAACCTCACTTTCTGGCAACTTTGCGATTAGGGTTTATAAATTTATTTATTTATTTATAAGGGTCAGCGACAGATGATACACAAAAACTAAAAACAAGATACAAGCATTGTGAGAAACATGCAATGTGATCACCCAGTTATAGGCAACCACAGCTAACACAGATTAATGTTGCGAAAATTTAAATAACGTACATATTCTATATTGCGACTTTATCGATCCTCCGATTGTGGGTGATGTTATGACTCCTTTACTAAGAGTAATTTCATTATATCCTACAAAATACATTTATGGTGCAAATAAAATGAACGTTTTATCTCCACCTCACTACTTACCTGTTATGCGAAGAGAGTTCGATACGCTGGAAATAGTTATAAGATCGAGCAGAGGACAAAAAATATTATTCCAGTTTGGAACCGTGTGTATTAAACTACATTTCCGAAAAATATAATAATCAATTCTCTTCGTGATCATCATAAATGTCCCTAATTATGAAAATTATTACACACATCAAGCTGGGTCAGGAGTTGGAGTAATTTATAAGATTTCATAATATTAGTACAGTAGCAAAATTGCGTATTTATGAGAAATTAAAAAGGTTTACATTTATCATCTAAATAAAGTAAGATATTTCTTCTGAAATTATCTAAATTGTCATTGAAAATATCCAAATCAGATGGCCTAGATATATCATTTTACAGTGTAAAAATTCTGCATAATGCTGAATTAAGACCGATGTTAGTCCTGTGAGTTGGGACCATAAACAGCTTGTAGACATTAAAACGGGGTAATCTGCTTGGAGCATTAATGTTAACCATTTCCAGTAATTTGGGACAGTCGATGCCATTATTGCACAGTTTGTAGAGAAAGCTTAAATCCAAAAATTTGCGCCTGTTAAATAAGGAAGATATACGGAAATTCTTTAGCCGTTCAGAATATGAATTAAAGTTAAGTTTTAACAGTGGTAGAGCCAAGCGGCAGCTTTTGCTGTTGCACGTATGGGCAGACTCGAGCCGGGGTGGTACCACGACTTCACAGAATACCGGCGTGAAGTGGAAGCTCTGCTTCTGCGTTTCGTCTGGTGAGTGCAGGTGGCCGGAGGCCCTATTCCCCCCCCCCCCAAATCAACATGGTAGCGGAATTTCATTCCATTCGCAGAGGTCGTGATCCTTGGTGATTTTAACGGCCATAACCGATCATGCGGGAAGATCTGTTTATGATTATGCCTTGGCATATGGTCTGACACTACTGGTTACTTCGCCTACGCGGATTCCAGATGTGGTGGATCATCATCATCATCATCATTCCTTATTAAAATTCCCGTGTCAAATAAAGATATTTATTACTATGTGGTATCTATATAGTTTTCTCATCTGGTTGGGCTGTATAAATATATAATTGTAAATGATGAATATTTATTATTATTATTAGGGATATTTATAAAGTATTCTCATTTGGTTGGGCTGAATAAATATATAAACGAAATATAGTAAATAAATATACATAAACATATATGTATATATATTAAATATACTAACATAAATAATACATAAATAAATAAAAACTCAGCCAAGTGGAAGCCCTCGGCAGTGGAGACCAAACGGCCGAGAGTTAGGGGGAAAGGGAAAGAAAACCGGTGGACGATGCGGGCGGTGTCGAGGAGCGCCGCCTTCTGCACGGAGCGGTCCTTCCCGGAGTCTCAGTCGCCTCAGATGACCCAAGAGGCTGAACGGGATTAGCCCGTTCGCAGAAACGACCACAGGAATAATTTCGGTCGGCAGACCACCTCACATGTCGGTCACCTCGTGAGCCAGGTCCAGATATTTTGTCAGCTTATCTGTTTCGGCTTTCACGAGATTCTCGTCATAAGGAATGGTAATATCGACCAAAAATATCCTTGACTGTGCCCGGTCCATCAGCACAATATCAGGCTTATTCGCAAGAATACTCCTGTCTGTGATGATGGCCCGGTCCCAGTAGAGCCTGGCGCGGTCATTTTCAAGCACGGCTTCCGGCAAGTACTTGTAATACGGCAATTTCCGGTCCTCGAGACCGTATTTCAGAGCGAGCTCCTGGTGTAGAATTCTGGCTACTTAGTTGTGCCTGTGCAAATACTCAGAGTTAAGCGCCGAACAACCGGAGATGACATGCCTAAGTGACTCACCGGGATGGCGACAAGCTCGACAGATGTCGACGGTGCCATCAGGCCGACACTGTCGCATTCTGATGCGACAGTGTCGGCCTGATTCGATGCTGGGCCCGTTCCACGTACCATTGGTCGCTTCAATGACTCATAGAGCCTCTTCTGATCACTCTGGAAGAGACGATTCTAGTTGAACCATCTTGACCTCTCGGTATATCGCCGAATCCGCTTTCCCCAAGAAGCGATTCTCTGCTTCAGGTCGTCTATGCGCTCCGTCAGTTTTTGCGTTATATCCGGCTGGGACAAACTAACATTTGTCCTAGCAAACGCCATCCTGATGGTGCGCACAATTCTCGGCCTATTATTGCCCGACCTGAAGCTTATCAGTCTGCCGATGAGGGCCCTTGCCTTTGCGACACGGTCCTCAATCCTTCTTCTCCAGGCTAGGATAGCGCTACTTTGCCTAGTAGCACGTCCAGACGTGGGAAGTTTGGCACCAACAATGCGGCAAACTGCCAAATCAGTGCCAAAGAGTATTAAGTTCGTATCGCAAAGGTCCCGGCTGCTTTCCAAATAGGTTGCCAGCAATGGGTTCAGGGCCGCCACGACATCCCGATTCCGCTTGCTTAGGGTTATGCGGGGAAGTCGCGGTCGATTTTTGAGAGGCGTACTGCGCGTTTCCACAATCGCATCTTCCAATGTACTCCTCATTTGCTCTAGTTCTAGTTCCTTGGCGATTATTTTATCATCGTCTGAATCAACCACAACTGGGGGATTTACGGTGGCATCCACGTGTGCGGGTTGCTCTGCAACTTGTGGTGCCGCAATCATTATTATTATTATTATTGGACCTTCTGCTGACCTCTCATCCGGACAGATATCAGTTATCCGTCGACGCCCCTCTAGGCTCGTCAGAACATTGTCTTGTCCGGAGTGTGGTGCCACTCACACTAACGTCGCGGTTGCATTATGCAGGCTGCCGCCGTGTTTGGCACTATAGGTCGACCGACTGGGATGCGGTCTTTCTTTGCATCCCACCCTTGGGGGCGGGCTTGCTTCTCGCCGGACGATCCCAATGTTATTGCTAATTCTGTTGCTGATGTGATACTTCAGGGTATGGAACTTTTTATTCCTTTCTCTGTGGTGCCCATCGGAGGCAGATCTAAGCCATGGTTTAGTCGCTCCTGTAAAATAGCATCACGCTACAAGCAGGAGTGCTACCGGGCCTAGGCTGACGCATCAACATCCCGGGATGTAAACACCAGCGCCCTTAAAAAGAAGTATAATTCCGCCTCCAGATCCTTCAAAAGAGTCATTGCCAGGGCAAAGTCAGAGCACATAGGCAGAATTGGTGAGAAACTAGTTCGCCTTCCTTCGAGAACCCGTGCATTCTGGTCTCTCGCCAAGGCTGTCCAAGAGAACTTCTGTCAGCCATCTCTTCCATCTCTGCACAGGGAGGACGACTCACTGGCCCATGCCGCAAAGGAGAAAGCCAATCTGCTAGGCTCTTTCTTTGTGTCCAACTCGATTCTCGATGACGGGGGGAACACACCACCAAGCATCCCGCGGTGTGAGTGCTCCATGCCGGATATCTTGTTCACCCAGCGCTCGGTTCGCAAAGCACTCCACTCCCTGGACATCCACAAGTCGAGTGGGCCTGAGGTAATACCCCCAATGTGCTGAGAACGTGTGCTCCGGAGTTGGCACCGGTTCTAACACGTCTTTTGCGGTACTCCTACTCCCTAGACATAGTCCCAAAATCATAAAAGACGGCTTTCATCCACCGGAACCCTAAAAAGGCGACCACTCAGACCCGTCTAACTACAGGCCTATCGCCATCACCTTATTGTTCTCCAAAATAATGGAATCCATTATAAACTGCCAGCTCATGCGGTACCTTAAGGATCACCAGCTGATTAGTGACCGCCAGTACGATTTTCGTCGGGGTCGATCAGCTGGTGAACTTCTGGTCTACCTGACTCATAGATGGGCGGAGGCAGTAGAGTCCAAAGGGGAGGCCTTGGCCGTTAGTTTGGACATTGCGAAGGCCTTCGATCGGGTTTGGCACAAAACCTTTCAAAGCTCAAGCATCAAGGTCGTTGTAGACGGTACATGCTCCGACTACAAGCCTGTTAATGCTGGCGTTTCACAAAGCTGCGTGCTATCACCAACGCTGTTTCTTCTGCATATCAATGATATGTTGCAAATCGGTAACATTCATTGCTATGCGGATGACAGCACTGGTGATGCTCTATACATCGGCCGTGCCAATATTTCTCGGGAAAACGTCGCCGAGTACCGGAACAAACTTATGTCTGAAGTCGAGTCTTTGCTGAACAAAGTCTCGAATTGGGGGCGACAAAATCTTGTCCAGCTTAATCCTCCGAAGACACAAGTTTGCGCGTTAACCACTAAAAATAACCCCTTTGTCTTATCTCCTCAGTTTCAAGGCCTTGTTCCCAATTTAATTCCCTTGTTGCCTAACCCTGTATCGGAATCTTCGGCGTCGACATATCGAGTGACCTGCAGTTTCGTGGTCACTTGGAAGAGAAGGCCAAATTGGCCTCTAAAAAGCTTGGCGTGCTCAGCAGAGCGGGTCAGTATTTCATGCCGGCACACCGCCTGTAACTCTACAAGGCGCAGGTTCGGCTTCACATGGAATACTGTTCCCATCTCTGGGCTGGGGCTTTGGAGTGCCAGCCCCTTCCACTTGACCGTATCTAGCGCAGAGCGGTTCGAATCGTCGACGACCGAGTCCTTTCCGATCGACTAGATTCACTGGCGCTGCGAAGAGATGTTGCGTACCTTTGCATTTTTTCGCGTTTACCACGGAGAGTGCTCTGAGGAATTGTTCGGATTAATCCCAGCCGCAAAATTTCACGAACGCACATCGTGGCAAAACTCCCGATACCATCCTCACCATCTGGATGCTTGACGATCCACCACTGTACGTTTCACTAGGAGTTTTCTTCCGCGTACGACCTCTCTGTGGAATAATTTACCACCGGCGATTTTCCCGCACTGATACGACTTAGGGACCTTCAAGAAAAGAGCGTACTCCTTTTTAAAAGGCCGGCAAGGCACCTGCAATTCCCCTGGTGTTGCAGTTGTTCATGGGCGGTGGTAGTCACTTACCATCAGGTGAACCGTATGCTCGTTTGCCCCCTCTCCTATTAAAAAAAGAAAGTTAAGGAGCGATGACGGTTAAATTTCAATGCTAGCATACTAAGAAACCTCCGGTGTACTCGTTCAATTCTACACTTTTGATCCTCATAGAAAGGAGACCAAACTTGAGAATAATATTCAAGGTTGCTCTGAACTTAGCTGTGAAATAGTAGTAGGAAAGTTTGAGTTAGTCTGAACTGTTTGCTGTTTCTAGCTAAAAATCCGCACATTTTGGACGCCTTGGTTATAATATTGTTTATATGTGGTACGAAAGACAGTTTTCTATCCAACAGAACAACTAGGTTCCGTATACACTCTACTTGATTGAGTACTGTGTTGTCAATTTTGTATGTAGTTTGGATAGGACTGTGTTTACAAGTGAATGACATATATTATACATTATTATACACTTTTTAGCATTCAGAAGCATATTGTTTTGAGTACACATATCGGTCAATCTATCCAGATCGGCATGAATAATATAGATATAGATATAGAGTCTGTTGATGATCTTACAGGTCCAACGAATTTCAAATCATCGGCAAACAGGTAAACCTCTGTGTTAAAAAAAAATCTGTCACTGAGTTGATCAAAATTAGAAACAAAAGAGGCCCTAAATGTGACCCTTGAGGAACACACGAGGTTACCTTCAACGGTTTAGACTGGCTCCCATTGACAACTACATAACACTCACGAAGAGTTAAATAAGATCTAACCAATCCAAAATAGGACCACCAATACCACAACTACTTAATTTCGTCAAAAGTATCTCATGGTCAACTTTATCAAATGCCTTGCTAAAATCAGTATAGATAGCATCGACTTGAGAACCCTGATCCACATTCTGGATAATATAATTGGTTAAGGTAATTAAATTAGTAGTGGTGGACCTATTTCTAAGGAAACCATGTTGACGATCAGTAATTTAAAATTTTAGTAAATTGTAAACATAAGGGTAGATTAAAATTTCAAAAATTTAGGAAAAATTTATAAAATGGTTATGGGTCTGTAATTTCTGATGTTATTCTTAGTACCGTCTTTGTAAACGGGAACAATTTTAGCCATTTTCAGTAGGTAGGAAATATTCCAGATTTAAGAGATTCCTTGAAGATACAAGTGTGTGGCAATGATAGTTGATTAGCACATAGATATATAAACAACGGCGGTACTCTATCTGGGCCCGGACCTTTATTTAAGTCAAGTCTTTTTAACCTCGTGAGAATTAAATTATCCGACAACATAATAGAACTAAGGGAGGATGAAAAAGAATGGACACCATCGCGTTAATGGTAACAAACTTGTGGATTCAGACTTTTACTATAAATAGTTGAGAATTTTTTGCAAAGAGTTCACTTATGCTTGTTTCATCCACTCCAGTTTCATGGTCTAATTGCATACGGTATGGTATATTACTACTATTTTTACGCTTATGCTTTATAAATGTTCAAGGTGTTTGTACTTGTAATTGATCTAGGTCTGGTGGTGGCTGGGTTAGCTTTAGCAAATCAAGTTCACTTGTGAATGTCTTCTTCTTTAAGGTCAAAGGAGACCCTCTTTGCAAGCTGCTTGTTCAGTAGAATCAGATTTTCTGATTTATTTTCAGGTACAAATTGTAATTCTAAGTTCGAAGCACGAGAGTGCTGTTCTTTTTGTGCCAAACGATCAAATAATTCCCTATTAGCGATGGTCATAGGCATATAGACATTCTTTTTGTAAGCGATAACACAATTTTGACTATTTGTTCAATTCAACCTTGATTTCCTCATATTGTGAGTTTATAAAATCCATTGAAGTTTTAAGCGAAAGCAAATCACTTTTTAAGCATGCAATATTAGAAACAGTTTCTCGAAGTTCAGACGCAATCGTTTTCTCAATCAAGACGGTTAACTCCTTCGTTAAAATATTCTTAAGTTCTGACTGTATGATGTCCCTAATCTCATCGACAGTGGGGTAGAGAGAAGGGGTTTCATGTTCATTTGCGACTGGAGAAGTACCGACTCTGTTGCCTCTTGATCGCTGCGATACCGAATTAGGTGATGATTGAGTGCTCTTAAGATTATTCCTTACTGGTGTTTCCGTATTGTCGCCCTTAAGTCTCTTGCTGATACAGCTTGGATAAGTCCAAACTGGAGCGGGCTCACTAGAAGATTTCCTGGGTGGTAAATTAGCGCAAAGCTCATGACATGCTTGTTTGCAGTAAGCACAATTGCAAAAATTATCGCTTTTTTTATCAAGCTTGCAACCCAAGCAGATTTTCGGCATATTAATATATTTACGGCATATTAATATATAAAGAAAATAATTGGATTTCACTTTAAGGTTGAAGGTAAGTTTACCTCATAACATAATACACAACAATCAGAGTTATGATTTGCTCCTTTAATTGTGTTGTAAATAGCAAAATTTACTCTTGTGGCAAAGTTGCCCTCCCATTTTTCAATATTTCATACAAACTTGAAAATATGTGTCAGGGTTGTCAAAAATCCTTGATTACGGACTTAACTTTTATTTTTGTTTGAATTGTCACAATAATTTCTTAAGCAAAACTAATAAATATCAATTCATCAACACAAATTATTTTTTATTTTTTATTTTATTTATTCAAACAAAATCTACAGCTTGTACATTTACCAATATATATATAAACAAGTTTTGAACATATTATGCAATATAAAAGCCTTTATAGATTTACATTTTTTTTGTGAAACATTTAGATATATTTTTGTCGTCTTCAGCAATGTTAGTTAATAATACAATTTTCAGTTTGTCAAGATACCTTTATCTGCGTCATATTGTAAGTACTGTATATTTGTATACCGTATGTTGAGTATCAGAGTGATGAGAATGAGAGGAAGTGTTTGTGTGTGTGTGTGTGTGTGTGTGTGTGCGTGCGTGCATGTATATGATTGAGAGGCTAAAACGTGTGTAGTTTATGATATAATAATAAAATGTATGTGTGTCGCAACTCAACCTATCTTAAAGTTAATAAACAATGCCATCTGCCAAAACTTTGAGACAGCTTTTTGAATTTTGTCTTGGACAAACAAAAGGGTCAATGCTAGAAAAGTATTTATTATATGTTCTTAATATTCTATTTGTAACAGAGTTTTTGCATAGTTTGTGTGTTAGTGGTACATAAAATAATTCCGTTACTCTAGTGCGTTTCTTGGGGTATGAAAACTCAATCTGTTGAGTCAATTTTGGACAGTCTAGCGCCAGTACAAACCTCGTATAGCAGCATCATATCAGTTACACATCTCTACGATCTGTAATGTTAATTGTTGTGATGCAGACAAGAGCTATGGTATTCTTCGCTCCTGTATCTGCCCTGGTAATTGAGATACCGCAGAAATCTACTCTGTATACCTCTATGGCAGCTACATATTTTTGTATTGAGGATTCCAACTAATAGAGCAATATTCCAACACGCTGCGGACATATGAAAATAAAGTGCTTTAATGCAACTTAAATCATTGAAAGGTTTGGTGACACGCATGATAAATCCAAGATTTTGTAGGCTTTCATGGTTATTAATGTAATGTGTTCTGAAAAGGTTAGTTTGCTATCTAAAGTTACTCCCAAGTCTTTAACGCTGTTTGCTTTTGTTATGGGATGACTGTCAATGGTAAGAATACTGTATAGGTTTTATTTTACGGTAAACGTGATTGATATACATTTTCAATATTAGCTGTTATGCGGTTATTTTTATAGTATAGAGCAAGTCTATTTAAGTCGTCTTGGAGGAGCTGACAGTCCCTTTCTGAGTTTATATTCATATATATTTTCTTGTCGTCTGCATATAGGAGAAAATTACCGTGTTGTAAACATGTTCCTATCACAGGTATATATACAGGAGAGGACCTAGTAGATCCCTGTGGAACACCCGAAGGACGTTTATGTAATCAGATCTGAAACCACCAATAATTACAGCTTGGCTGCGGTTAAAAATATAAGCTTGGAACCATCTTAATAAATCACCACAAACCAAGCGCTTGAAGTTTTTGAGCAGGATGACATGATCCACACGGTCGAATGCTTTTCGAAGTCCGTATAGATCACATCAACCTGCAAACCTCCATCCACTCCCGTAGGACGTCATTCATAAATAACAGATTGGTAGTTGTCGAGCGACCTTTAACGAAGCCGTGTTGTTCAGGTGGAATGGAAGGTATCAATAGTGGATACGTTATTATATACTATTTTCTCTAAAACTTTACTAAAGGTATTTAATATTGAGATTGGTCTATAGTTTTCGATTTTGTTTTTCTGTCCTTTTTGTGTATAGGTATTATATGTGTTTCCATAGTATTGGGAGGCTTCCTCTTTTAAAGATCTGTTATATAAAATACATAGAGGTACACAGAGAGCTGCTGCGCAGTTAACTATAAATACTGGTGGTATGTTGTCTGAGCCAGGTCCTTTAGTAACGTCCAAACTTTTAAGGTGTTTGTGTACTAACTCATCTGTTACTTGAATGTCACTTATAGTATTGGTGGATGATGGAAGTTTTGGTGAGATATTAGAGTACGTTTGGGCAGGCTCATTGAACATTTTTTTAAAGAAATCAGCGAACGCCATGCTTATGTCTTGGCCGCACTGCAGATTTTTGTTGTCATATTGCATATATTTAGGATAGCCCGAATTTCTGTGACGTTTATTTTTAATATAAGACCAAACAGCTTTTGGATTAGATTTAATATTGTTTTCAGATTTTTTTATGTATGCCTTATGAAGTTCCTTCGCTAGTTTTTTGCTCTGGCACGCAGAAGTGCAAAAGCATCATAGTCAATTGGATTATGATAAAGCTTCCAAAAAGTGTGAAGTTTATTTTTTTCCTTTATGATGTTGATGAGAGCTTTATTATACCAAACAGGATACTGCCGCTTTGGTCTTTGGAAGACACATGGGACGTATTTATTAATAAGGTCATATATTACTCTGTAGAAACACGATACAGCATCCTCAAGTGACCCTACATTAAGTGTATCCTGCCAGTTTGTCTCCTAGATGCTTACAGATTTTCGCATAATCTGCCTTATTATATAAGTATTTAAATGTCCTTGATATGGCATGCGAGGTGTCACGATGTCTGTGGCGTCAATTGTGAGAGGGGATGAAAACATCTTCGTGTACAAGTGGCGTAATTGATTTAGTAACTTCATATTAAAGTTGGTAAATATGAGATCAAGAATATTATTGTGAGTATTTACATGTAAGTTATGTTGATGAAGACCAAGGATATTAATCTGATATAGTAAGTTTTCTGCAGAGTTCTGTAAATCGGTATTGCCCTTTTATTAGTGTATAACCATTAGGTGTCCATTGAACACAAGGAAGATTGAATCGCCACATATCAAAAACCAATCTTCTGAATTTGAGGACATAACGAAAGACAGTAAATCAGTGAAACTTTGTAATCTTTGAGGCAACATATTATCTGGAGGAAAATTGCGCAAATATGTAAATTATGACTAGTACCGAGGTCTCTTGCACCTATCGTAATCCAAACACATTCAAGATTTTCATGTGACCAGTCGGGCCGAGACTTTGCAGAAAACCGTTCCGCAGTCAGAACCATGATGTGCCGCCACCAGTCGCGATCCCGGCGAAAGATATTGTACCTACTGTCGGAAAGTTCGGCGTCAAGAATACCGTCGTGCAACCACGATTCTGTAATTATTATTATGTCACTATTACAGTTCAAGATGTTAGTGTAGAACTCCTGTGTTTTTGTTCTTAGACCCTTACATTTTGGTATAGCAGATTCAAAGTATTTCGTTTAATTTTATTAAATGTTAATTTTAAACTTAAGACATTTAGTAGTATATACTGTTTTCTTATAAAATTATAGTAAATAATATAATAAAGTGTGCTTATTAGAGTTGCAACTAGTGAAAAATTGTGTGTTTGTTAGTGATGCATATAATAATATGTTTTGACATGATTTAATGAACAAAGTGTGTGTATTGTTTATGTATGTGTGTTTAAACGCAGATAAAGTTTCGAAACTAATTCTTTGAGTTTTAATTTTAGTTTTAATTTTAATTCATTACAAGAATACAAAACGCTTAATAACCAAAAAATAATAAATGATAAAAATACAAATAGTTGGCTTAATAAGCTAAGTGAGACTAAACTATTTTTTTCAAATCTGAAGCGGTGGAGATTAACAGTGGAGGTGAACTGTCGTTGCGTCGTACGTAAATTCGACAGTTTTTTGTCCATACGTAGCGATAAGCAGATTCTTTGGCTTTTGTTTTTGCATCAAGAAGAAGTTTTTGTTACGAGGTGTTAGGTGTTCGTTCACATAGATGACTTTGGTTCGCCGGTGGACAATATAACTTTTGATGATAAGTCCCTACATTTCGCACGGCAGACAAAACGTGTCTTTACTGAGTCGCGATTTGAAACGCGCGATGATAGGCGCGGTTGCTTGCTGGATGAGCGCTGTGGTTTCACCTGTGAACGAAGTCTACATCAGTTTCAAATATTTTTGGCCGGCTTTTCTGCTATTTTGTAAGAACTCCACGACATTCGTTGCTTTTTCTGGTACTCCTACTATTTCCACATTTTGCTGACGGGCCCACTGTTCTTGCTTTCAAAATCGTGCTCCATTATCGAGATCTTTTTGCATTTCCTCAAGACTGCTGAGAGAGGAGTTTTCTGTTTTAAATACTTAGTGTCCTCGGTTGTGGACAGGACTTCACTATATCATCATACTTGTCACCGACATATTTTACTGATTTTTCTAATTCACTAATATTATCCCTAATAGCTCGGAATTCTTTACACATTAGATCCTTAATAATACCAGGCACTTCATTCCTAATTATGTCAAGTATTTCTATGCGCATTTTGTTAACAAATTCAGAGTCGAAGGCGTTTAGGCAGTCCGGAGAACGCGGACATCGACGTCGAGTCATTGTAATCATTTCTGCTTTCCATTCGATCCTCGTCATCCGAGGACTCGCATAACCCTTACTGGTGTTTCCGTATTGTCGCCCTTAAGTCTCTTGCTGATACAGCTTGATAAGTCCAAACTGGAGCGGGCTCACTAGAAGATTTCCTGGTGGTAAATTAGCGCAAAGCTCATGACATGCTTGTTTGCAGTAAGCACAATTGCAAAATTATCGCTTTTTTATCAAGCTTGCAACCCAAGCAGATTTTCGGCATATTAATATATTTACGGCATATTAATATATAAAGAAAATAATTGGATTTCACTTTAAGGTTGAAGGTAAGTTTACCTCATAACATAATACACAACAATCAGAGTTATGATTTGCTCCTTTAATTGTGTTGTAAATAGCAAAATTTACTCTTGTGGCAAAGTTGCCCTCCCATTTTTCAATATTTCATACAAACTTGAAAATATGTGTCAGGGTTGTCAAAAATCCTTGATTACGGACTTAACTTTTATTTTTGTTTGAATTGTCACAATAATTTCTTAAGCAAAACTAATAAATATCAATTCATCAACACAAATTATGAAAAATACTGAGTAGTAATAATATTATTAATGCCCGACAACGCAGTAAAAATAATACAGACTTCTCTTTTCTTTTCTTTCACTTTGGATAAAGATGAATTGATTGACGATTCATTTGGTAAAATCGGTCTAATGGGCTGTTATGGTGAAACATACATACATACATAGAATGTCAAGTACTACACTTTGTTTAAATTGTTTTAATCGGTTAAAAATATAGCTCGAAAGTGACAACCCTTGGTTGTAGCAAAACATAGCAAAATAACCTTCACATCGTGGCATTACTAGTGTGGTAACTTTGCCAATTTAGTTTTATAGATAAATATTAAGACCAGCATGTTAAAAACGATATATTACATTTGATAATCAATAATATTACGTTACTACAAAGATATAGATACCTGCATTCAGTATTTCAAACAAAAAAAAACTAAAGTTCTGGTGCACTGAACAAAGAGGTTATTTCGCCGGCACAATTCCGCCTTAAAATAAAATGCCAAAATTAACTCTCATGTTGCCATATCGAAAGCAATTCTGTCAATTAGTTATTGTATTTTCATCCTTAAAAATGGCATATCTCGAAAAACGTTACGTTTTCCGTTTTAATCGTAATTTTGTACCAGTACGCCTCTGATGGCAAAGTTAACTTCCATTGGTAAAGTTGCCAGACTTGACTGTATATATAAAGTGTGTTATTATATAAAGTGAATAATATTAATTATTCCGGCCTGGAGGAGGCGGAGCGAATTTATTATAAAGCAGTAAATATGGTTTGTTGGTTTTCAGGACCAACAGCTGGTTCAGAGTTATTAAGGGGATGATTTTACGTAGATTATGGACTATATAATGCGGTGAGAATATATTACTTAGCGATACTACAAATGTTCCCAAATTCGGGATACAGGACGGACGTGAAGGAATGCATATGCACTCACCTGGACTTCCGCTGAGTTGCCACGTGTCTCCAGGGGCTGCGTTGAATGTTGGATGGATGACGGCTGTCTTCACAAAACGTTCACAGATTTTCGCGAAATATATAGTTATTGCAAATGTCTATACATTTTCTGGTTTCTTGTATAGTTCAATATCTAAGTTGCACCATGGCGCGAGGCGGTGAAGCGAGATATAGCGGTGCGATCAGTTGCGTGACTTGCGATCTAGTGAACCCCGTTTAACACACGAGTGCACAAGCTGGACAAAAAGGCGGTAGATAGGAAAACCCGGGAGTGGCCCTTGCAATATTCTCATTGGATAACAATTAACAAATTTCATAAGCGTTAGGCGGTAGTTGCAAGTGGCGCGAACATAAAGGTAGATGGTTATTATAGTAGATTGTTTTTTTATCTAATTATATCTACTACTATATATATACTACTACTATACTAGTTTCATCCAGTCGTTTAACATAAATACAGAGTTAGTATAATTACAGGCGATAAGGCATTCCATCTTAGTCCTCAGAGATGACAATGCATCTGTAGCCATCTTTGTTTGAAGCTGTATGCAGGTGTCTATGGACCTCGTAATAACGCAATTGTATTTTAATTCTAAACCGAGAGTATATAAGACAGCTAGTTTTATATGATGGGCTACGGCATCCACTTACCGTCAGATATAATTTGTGGTAGTTTGTAGCCTTTGTTTGTTTAAAAAATCCTCATGATATATTTTCCATTGTCAAAGGAAGTGGCAATTAAATTCTAATCTGCATTTGAATTCGACAAGTTGGAGAGGAGGGCTATAAAAACCGGTTATGTTTAGCATATATTAAGCAAAAAGTTATATTTTTAAAAATCTGTATCCCTAAAATTTCAGATAAGATTTTTTAATAAATTAAAAAAATAAATAATTTCGCTTATTTCTCTACTACCTACGATTTTTTTAAATTTACGTTCATCCCTTAAACTTAAAACATCCCTTACTCGGTTAATTTTGACTGGAGAAAAAAAATCATAAAACCTTTTTTATGTAAAATTTTAATCTCTACACATTTTTTTAGAACTGTTTTGTCTAATTTTTACCGTTTTCGACTAATTGCGAAAAAACACTTTTGACAATTATTTTTCAACGCTTGCAAAAATCCGGAAGTTGCAGACACGAAAACCTTTACACATTGTTTTTGTATCACTAAAACTACATTATATCAAAAACGCAAAGTTGAGTGCCTAAATTTTGATTTCAGACCTTATTTGACTGGACTAGTATCTTTCATGAACAGTAAAATTTCTTTCATTATTTTGCGACGAGACATGAAATAATTAGGTTTCTGTACTTTAAAATTTACAACAGGGTTGTTAAATACGGCCCTTTTTACCTAAATACATCGTGTAGAGCTATGATAATTGAATAATATTGAATAATTGAATAATTTACTCAGAATAAAATAAAGCGGAGTTACATACAAAGCCTCGACGTGTGATGAATAAAAACTCCATGTTCCCCTGCTGCTACAAAAATAATTATATTAAATTATGCTTATGCAACGTTTTTATTTGCTCTGTATTAAATTATGTTTTTATTCATAACATGTTTTATATTTTCAACAACGTTTTGGAGCAGATTTTATTAAAAATGTAGGTCGTTGCAGGCTTGTTTTTATTTTTAATTTAAAAACAACGCACGTTTATTAGCCGTGGTAACTCAGAGATTAAGCGCTCGCCATACATATCACCATATGCCGCCGGTACCAATGAAATTACTTATAGCATTTTTAAGAGCAGATTTATCATGTGCTCGGCGGTGAAGTAAAACATCGTGAGGAAACCTGCAAGTCTGTGTGATAAAATATTTCGAAGTTGAAGTCTGCCAACACGCATTGGGGCAGTGCGGCGAGCACTTCCTTATCCTTAAACCCTTTAAGCAAGGAGAGGAGTCCTGTCTTCAGCAGTGTGACTTACTTTGGCTGAAACTTTGACTTTTCATAGGTCTACTATATGTATGTTGGCTAAAGTTATATCAAAATTAAAATATTATGAATTGTCCTCTTATTCTTGGTCTGATTTTGGTCAAATATTAACGTACCAGACCAATTTCATATATAAGAGGAATAAGCAACAAAAATTTTGACGTTTAATTTGTTCTTATATCTTATATAGAAAACTTATCGTTAGAATAAATATTTAAAGGGTGGTCTGGCAAACAGTTATGTCAAGAATAAGGGTAACAGACTTAACGAATTATCAGTTTTTAATGGTTAAACTCTTTCAAATAAAAAAAATACACTTACGTTTTATATAGAGTTATTTTGCAATATCCGGCCAAATTTGAAGAGAAGATTCAAAATAAGTAATATAGCCAAATGGTGAAGAAAAATTAATAAAAAAAACTCAAACTTCTGTCTTTTTTATCTTTTAAATTCAAAATGCGTGGTAATGCATTATTTTAACTGATTGTCTACTATTTTACTACGCACGCACACATTCGTAAGAGATGGGACAGACTGGTCCCACGTACGCATTGTATGCGATGCAACGCTCCCACGTTGGTGTACACACTTGACCTACGTATGCAACGTACATTTGGCGTTAGACACTCTTGTCACTTCTTACCGGAAGCACGAATACAAATTAATAGCATGTTTTCTGATTCTGAGAGTGTGTTTGAGAATGATTTACTTAGTCTGATGTTCAAAAACGAATATATATCCACGCCAAAAAGATAAGGAAAAAAGTTAAGAAGCGAAAATATTGGGTCCATGAAATAAATAAACAAAGAGAGGAGTTTTGAGAATACCATGTACACTAATTAAGGAACTACAAAATTATTACGAACGATTTTTTCTCTACTTTCCATTGAAAAAAAGTGCAATTTGAGGATATTCATAAAATTATTGAAGGTGATATAAAAAAATAAAATATGTACACATCTACGAATATAGAGAGATCACACTCAGAACCAACGATTTACGTACTTTATGAAGCACAAGGGTAAAATAGTCCAGACTGCTACTGAAAATTTCTTGTGCAGTTTTAATTTACATTATTTTGCAGACAGAGACTTAATATACCTAGATACTTACGTAATTTAATATAATTTTGCTAGGTGCTTAATTATAGGTAGGCATTGGATTGTAGTTTTATTTCAAATATTTTTAATATTAATAGCAATATGGTGCCTCATGCCATAGAACCAATAATTGGTGATAGAGCTTGTTTATTTAGGGCAATCTCTTATCTGTTGTATGGGAACCTATTGTTGGCTAGATATATTTGCGAGAAAATGCGTTATGAACTACATTATTGCGGCCATTTTGTCGTTTTTTATAATATGAAACACAAGCGTAAAGTTTGCCCAATAACATTATAAATACATTCATATCGCCTTACTAAATCGATGAGGTATTCATCGCCCATTTTGACAATAAAACGCCTGCACGTTGCAAATATCTATTTGTTCATGACGTGCTACGCGTAATTTCTAGGAACACACTGGTCGTACGCGTGGCATTGCGTACGAAAATCGGAGGGGATTTTCACCATCAGGTGGACTGTGTGCTCGTTTGTCACCCTAATTCTATAAAAAAAAATAACTATGTTATAAACTTGTTTACAAATAAAAGCTCTTTGATTGATTAAGCAATGTGATTGTCTTAATTTCTATGCGTAATATCGATTACGGCTTTGTTTACCTAAAAATAAAACTGTCCTATTTACGTAAGCTCGCATAATTAAAAATTGTTTGAAAGGATTCCGAGCTAAGCGCGAATATGTGCAGGAGTGCGGGGGGCGGGGCGCGTGTCGTTTCATCAACCGCGAATCATCATCATTACAGCCCTTCTCAAGTCCACTGCTGAACATAGGGCCTCCCCCAAGGAATGCCACAAAGCACGGTCCTGAGCCACCTGCATCCATCGACTTCCTGCATGTCTTACCAGGTCGTCACTCCATATAGTGGGGAGTCGCCCCATAATTCGCCTTCCGGTACGAGGCTGCCACTCGAGAAACTTTTTTCCTCATCGGTTGTCGGTTCTTCGAGCTATATGGCCGGCCTATTGCCACTTCAGCTTACTAATCCGTTGGGCTATGTAGGTCACTCTGGTTCTACTGCGGATATCCTCAATTCTAAGTTTATCACGCAGAGAAATCCCGAGCATAGCCCTCTCCATAGCTCGCTGAGCGACCTGAGCGTCCTTTTAAGGCCAGCAGTGAAGGACCACGTCTTAAATCCATAAGTCATCACTGTCAATACGCACTGGTTTTACAATCTCGTTTTCAAGTTTTGAGACGAGTTACCTGACGAGAAGATGTGTCGTAATTGCCCAAACGCTGCCGAGCCGAGTTGAATCCGTCGATTGACCTCTTGGTCGAAGTTGTACTTACCTAGTCGAACTATTTGTCCCAGCTAAACATACTCGTCAACAACTTCGAGCTTAGTGCTCCAAACGACTACCGGCATAGGTGCGACATGGCCATTAAACATGATCTTTGTTTTGTCCATGTTCATTTTAAGGCACTATTGAGGCCATTGAGCATAGTGCTTAGGTCCTCCAGCGATTCTGCCATAAGAACCATATCGTCGGCAAATCGAAGGTGAGTAATGTACTCGCCATTGATGTTAATACGGTATCTTTTCCAGATCAGTAGCTTGAAAACATCTCCCATTGCAGGTGAAGAGTTCCGGGGATATAACATCACCCTGTCTTACACCTATCTGCGGTTGGATAGGTTTCGTACTCTGATTCTGTACTTGAGTAGCAATCGGCAAAACGGCAAACGGAATTAAAGAGCTTCTGAAGGACTTCAAGCACAGGTTTTCTACCCGCTTTCAGAAGCTCCGGTGTAATTTCATCCTCGCCTGGGGATTTGCCGTTTTAAGGTGCTAGAGGGCCATTCTAATCTCGCTCAGACTGACGTCCGGGATATCATCGGAATAGTATCAGATAAGATTTGCTCTTGGATCGTTACTCACACTTGCGTGTGGCTTCAATGTTGACGTGTACAGCTGCCCATAGAACCTTTCAATCTCACTCAAAATCTCAGGTGTCCCGGAAACAATGCTGCCACACTCGGTCTTTAGCTTTCGCATTTGGCTCTTTCTGGCAGACAGATCTCTGAATTTCACTTTGGCGCCTTGATTCTGCTCAATCGTTTCTTCAATACAAGCTGTATTGAAGTTGCGTAAGTCACGCCGCAT
Organism: Parnassius orleans; assembly: GCA_029286625.1. Taxonomy (NCBI): domain Eukaryota; kingdom Metazoa; phylum Arthropoda; class Insecta; order Lepidoptera; family Papilionidae; genus Parnassius; species Parnassius orleans. The sequence continues at coordinate 228,912 of JAGSMP010000212.1, read as the reverse complement.
GCATTTGAAGATATTTCTGTTCAGTTGCCAGTATGCTGTCGAATCTGTTGAAGACTACAGCTTCATTTCCTGTCTAACAGCCATGAGATTAAGAGTGTGATCAGAGAATTTTTGTGTTCTTCTGCGGCGGGTCTTGCAGAACTTAGCTCCGACCACATAGACAGTTTGCACGAGCTAGTCATTTATATCCTCAACTGCATTGCAGTCTTCTAGGCACTGAAAACGGTTTTGTAACTCGAGCTGAAAGGTTTCGGGACTTTGGATTAGAGCACGAGGCGGACGGAGCATTGACTTCGTCAGACGAGACCTCTCCAAGTTAACGTTTAGGTTCAGTGTGCCTCTAACCATTCGGTGATCGCTACCAGTTTTCACCTTCGCGATCACTGAGACATCACTGAACAGTTGTCGTCTGGTCGTCATAATGAAGTCAATCTCATTTTTTGTCGAACCGTCGGGGCTCGACCAGGTCCACTTCCTGTGGGGCCGCTTCTGGAAGAAAGAGTTCATCACAAAGAGTCCCTCTTTCACCATGAAGTCGGCCAGGTACTGGCAACTTGGGTTCCGTTGCCCTATTCCGAATTTCCCTTCTTTCAGTTTACCGTTCTCTGTTGTGCCTAGTTTTGCGTTGAAGTCTTCCATTAACACCGTATAGTGGGTTTTGGAGGAATGCATGGCTCTAGATATATCCTCAAACATTTCCTCCACCTCCTCATCGGGATGTGTCGAGGTTGGTGCGTAAACCTGTATGATCTTCAGCGAATACCGTTTGGTGATTCTGAGTATAAGGTATGAAACCCTCGTCGACACACCCATAATCTTTACAACGTTGTTAACGAGAGACTTGTGGACGATAAATCCGACACCTCCTTGGGACAGATGGTCGCCCCCCCGGTGATAGAATAAGTTGACGGATTCGAGGATTACCGTGTCCTCCCTCTCTCTTCGGATCTCGGATAATCCTATAATATCCCAGCGCAACTTGTCTATCTCTTCTTCCAGCTCCAGGATCTTCTCGTCAGTCCTCAGGGTGCGTGCGTTGTATGTTGCCATGTCAGGTCGTCTTAGGTGGCAACCGAACCTCCGCCGGAGATTCTTACCACCCCCTGCCCCGCCATTATCATGGTTGCCACCGTAGCCAGGAACAGCGGGGCCGCCGGGGACTGGAGGCCGTCTCTTCGTAACTTTCATCAGGGGGATATTTTCCATAGTTGTCACGCTTGGCGGGTTGGCAACCGCAGTTTTTTTATTGTAATATTGCTGTTATCAGGAAAATCTCCTGGCTGTTTCCCATTGTCGCGTCTTACTACTCCCACGGGAAGATATGGGGTGGTGGGATATTTTTAGCCGCGAATTTCCTAGTCCATGTCAGATGTTGCTTTTAATTTTTATGAGTATAAGTGGTTTTCATGTCAGCAGTTTCCAAATACTAAATTATAATTTAATTATTAAACTTCTTAGGTTTTAATTTTGTTATGTACGCCAGATGCTGGTTTTAGTTTTTATAAGAATAAGTTGTTTCCACATGGAAAATTCCTAAATAATAAAATAATACAATTATTAAATAATTTTGAATCCTATGATCTCATTTAATACGTAAGACAACTTTAATGTTTCAACTTTATTTTAGGTGAGAGTTTTTTTTATTACTGTTTTTAATAAAAGGTACGTTTATATTGCCAATTTAAAATAACGACATGGTCTGGTTTTTATTTTAATAAAAATTATTTGATTTGGAGAATAATATGCTTTTTATTATTTCATTAAATAATTAACAAATTTTCCCATAAGAAAGTATACTTCCGTCATAGGAAGATATTATCTAGAGAGAAAAGATGTTAATGTTTTAACCACATGTACTTCTCATATTTTTCAAATAGAAAAATTGCATAAAGAGTACTTATTTTATTATTCAACAAATTAGTTCAGTGAAAAAAAAAACATAATATTACTTCCTTTTCAGACTGATTTCATTCCATGGTAATGTATTCACGAATATTTTTTCTAAAATTATTAATATTCTAAAGAACATTGGTGTATCTCTTCATACATTTCAGTTTTAAAAAAAAGAGGCTAATAAAAGTTAGCGTAAATTAAATAAAAGTGAATAACTAACTTAACATTAACTTCTGCTTTTAGCTTGTTTAATTAATAAAAAGAGTATTTTTTGACGCAATTTTTCATTAAAAAGGTGAAATTGCCAGATTCTTCAATAAAAAGATAGTAAGAAATAACTAGTATTTTCGCTCTCCTGTAAAAAGTACTTTTTACACTTATGCTTTTGTTCTTCTCAAGGTACGAATTCTGCCCTACGCCATTAAAGTATACTCGTATATATATTTAAGAAGGGGAATTCATTGCGTCCTAATTTTTCAGGAGACAAAAAACTGGATATCTTTAAATGTTATTGGAAAATAGTTTTTAATTTTACACACTGGGAGTCTTTCTCTGCTACCAATAGACTTCCGTAAATGTTTATTTTGTTTTTATATCACTTTCAATAATTGTATGAATCTCCTCAAATTGCACTTTTGTCATACAAAAGTACAGAATAAATCGTTAGTCATCATTTTACAGTTCCTTAATTAATGTATGGTATTCTCCAAACTCTTCTCTTGGTTTATTTATTTCATGTACCCAATATCTTCTTTTCTTAACTTTTCTCTTTTTCTTAATGGCGTGGATATATTCATTTATGAACATCAGACTAAGTAAATGATTTTCAAACTCACTACCAGAATCAGAAAACATACTATAAGTTTGTACTCGTGCGTCTGCTAAGAAGTGACAAGAGTGTCTGACGCCAAACGTACGTTGTAGGACAAATGTGCACACCAACGTGGGAGCGTTGCATCGCATACGTTGCGTACGTGGGATCAGTCTGTTTCTCCCATTAGTGTGTTTCTAATGCATAGTTTTTCATACAAAATTAAGAGTCTAGAAGTCATAATGCGTTGCATACGTTGCGTACGTGGAACCAGTCTGTCTCTGCCTAAAGGGTCGCTCGGTCGGCAAAAACGTTGTGAATTGAATAAATCACATTCAATTTGGGATAGTTTCAAATAAAAGTGGAAGCCTATTTTCTCGTATTTCCAAAAACGGCAATAACGGTATATCGTTATTTATATATTTGAACCGAAGTTTAAAATTTGGCTACTTTTTGAAAAATAACTCTGTATATCAATTTTGGAAAAAAAAACTTATTAAAAAAATTTGGGCAGGTTACAAACCACCAGACTGCTGGTTTATTATTTAACTAATACCCAGAAAATAAAAAAAGTATTTTTTTCTACTTATTCCGGATGACCAACCTTTTTCGACGGTCACCGCTTGGACTATTAGTAATACTCAATACTCAATTTTTATTTGCATTCCATAATGTACAAATTAATAAATTAAATTATCACAATATGGACCCTGTTGGGTATAGCAAATTAGAACAGAGGAGGACGCAAAAATGTTTTATTATTCATTATTATTATTATATCATTCATTATTTTTATATTATTTATTATTATCATACTATCATTATTCATATTATTCATTCACTTATTTATAGTATTACATTTGTCATTCAGGTATTCATATAAAGTATAATAACATTTATTGATTAGGAACACTTTTAATTGTTTTATAAAAATAGAGTTTAATGCCTTCTAGTATTTTGTCCGTCGTAGCTCCTGATTTTATTTCGCCATATATCTTGTGTATATTAAGCCTCAGCCTTGTTCATCTCGAAATATATTATGTAATCTGTGTTCGTATGAGTGTTTTCCTTCTGTAGTCTCAATTTTTAATTGGCTGCCTCTTATCTGATTTGAGTTTGTTCGAATTTCGGAATTTTTACGCACAAAGATTTTCTTTTGTTTTCTAGACGGTGTTTCGGTTAGTTTAACTGTGCTTACGTCATGAAGGCTATTTTTTTCTTCCTCTATAAAGCTAAGCTTAGTTCTATTTAGGCTCCTCCTGTTCTTTGTTTGGTAGGTTTTTTTGAGTCCGATGTACCTATTTCAGTCAAAGTTTTTATTTTTCGGTCATATTCGGCTAGTCGTTTACTAGAGGCAGTACTTTCAGAGTGCAGGTTTTCGATTTCGTTTTCAGCAGCCTTCAGTTTCAATTCTAGGTGTGATATTATGTTTTTCATTTCCTGTGTATCTTCTTCCAGATCCAGTCCTATATTTGGGCAACTTCTGTTCAATTTACTGTCTGTGATAAAGGAAGAATATTCTTCGCCTGATAAACCTTCAAAAGAATTTTCAGTAGGTATATTTATGTTATACGTATTTCGTTCTTTTATGTAACAGCTCTTTTAATTCTGTTTTGTATCTGATTTAAACAACATTCAGCAATTTGTACATTTCAATTTATTTTAATGATCATTTGCCATGAGGTGAAATCTTTTTTCTGTAATATCAGTACATTCAAGGTGATATCTTTTTATGCAATTGCTACACGCCAGATAATATTTTGTTTCTATTAAATCTTTACACTTTGTGCATAATAGCGACCTCTTCATTGATTTGTCGACACTAATAGATATTTATGGACTCGAACTGGCGTTTGTATTGATCGTATCGCACCAAGAAAGCAAGAAGTTAAGCTACTCGCAATTAGATGGTGCTACTTGAATTTAGCGGCAGAATATTGAGTTTGGGTTTGGGTCCAAAGTTCAAGTGGTTCTACACGTATTTGTTTAAAGTCGTTATATGAATTTAAAAGTAAAGCACTGTTCACTGGTATACATAGTTTTGTTTGAGATGGCTCCTTAGTACATTTAATTGTTTATAGTTTATCTTGAGTAAAAATGTCATTTAGTTAATAAAATCGGAGAGTATTATGCACTGTTTAAGTTCGATAAATATTTCAATTAGGTTCAACTGATATAGTCACAAACACTGCTTCACTCCCGTTGCAGTATATTCAATTTATTTTGATCACTTTTAAACTATTTTATTGTTTTAAACTATTTTTAAATTAATTATTTAAGGACCTAATGATTACTTTAAGGCGCCCTCTAATAGAATAGGCAATGAAGATATCCGCAGTAAAGCTACAATAAGGAGAACTATATTAATCAACATAGACATACCTTAATGGATCAGTAAGTTAAAGCGGCAATTGGCCGGCAACATAGTTCAAAGAACCAACATCCGATGGGAAGCGGAATGTAGGGTGGTCTTCTACTAGGAGGACTATATATAGGTTATTGTAAAAACTTTTAATAATAAGTAAAAGCCGACTTCAAAGAACTAAAAAGAATAAAGTAATTTCACACTATAACTTTGCAAGTTAATTTGTTTACCCCTATGAGTGGACTAGGGATATCAAAATCTAAAAGTCGTCTGCACTATTTTTACTTATATATAAGCCAGTGCTTAACTATAATCCCACCGAGAGGTAAGTGGCGATGAAGCCTTAGATTAAATTAAAGTCAAGTCAATCAAAAAGTAAATCACACTGTTTTAGCGTAACAAAACCCTATTTACTGTTGCCTTGAAGGCACCCAGATTGTTATCAGACAGAAAAACAGACTCCAGCAGATTATTCCAACCATTTACTGTACACATTACGAAAGACGAAGCCAACCGTTCAGTTCGAATGCGTATAATATCGACAACAAGGGGATGCCTGGGACCGCCTGGTTGTCCGATGATGGAAAGAACATAATTACAACATTAAAAACTACATTGCTTATTTTCCCACCCTTAAGGGTGGAATTTTTTACTCCAAATTTATATGCGACAATTTTTTTTAAATAATGAAAATCGGCTTACAATTGATGAAAATATCATGTAGCATACATGCAAAAGAACATACAGACGAATTAAGAAACCTGCTCCTTTTTTTAAAGTCAGCTAAAAACGATAAATTGTAAGAGCGGATGTTCAACTTGCTCTCTTGCTTACGCAATTATTCCTTATCAGCAGTAAAGCCACTTACTACGCATTCAGTGATTCACATGGTGAGTTGCACATAGGAACTATTAGTGGAAATGATGAAACAAGTACTCTTATGGTGATGTGAGCCTCAAGTTATTGTGTCTGCTTAGGTGCCTTAAGATACTATCGTCATCGATAGTCTGCTGGCTCAAGTTGCCATCAAAGTATTCCAAAAACTTCTTAATATGACGCATCAATATACAGTAAATATATTTATGAACAGATAATTATAAAAAATAATTTCTTAATTTTTGACACTGGCAAAAATACTACTTTACGTGTCCATTACCAAGGAGAGAACGAAAAAACTCAGGAACGGCAATCTGCCGGCGGTTAAATTCCCGTCAAATCCCCAATTTTGATCAATTTCACACTTTTCATTATTCTGATCTACGTAGTAGGTACAGAAAAGCGTGAAAAGGCCAGTAACAAAACGGTCTGTATAGTCTGTATAAAACTATAACACAGGAAATACTTATTATCTACTTTGAAAGAATAATTCATTTTTAATTAAATTTATTATTTACATAACATTGAAATATCGTCGCGTTGGGTAAATAAGGTTCTATCTGCTCATTTTGAAAAATCAGTTTTTTTGTTTTTTGAGCTAGCTAGAAAATACTTACGATGTTGGCTCTATTTGTATAAAGAACTCTTTTAAAAAGTAACTAATGCCGGAGATAATTAAAAGGCAACATAGTTCTATCTTAAAAATTACATTTTGTGATATGATAACAAGGTTCTATCTGACAATTTTATCAGAACCAAAATTATTTTGTGTTGTTCCTTATTATTTTTGCAATACTATGATATGCGAATACATTTATTATATTTTATGCAATTTATTTTAATGATCTATTCTACTCCAGGGCATTCAGGAGTTCAGGTACTTTACAGTGTCCACTCCCGCATAGACATGGTATTAAAGAACTGCAAAATTCTACTCCCCGGTTTCACTTAATTATGAAGTTCTTAAATCATTCCAACCCTAAAAATCTTTTTGGTATAGTTACTACCAAATTCTTTGTCCTTGGCTTGGCTTGGCAAGTTGTTCCAAAAAACTTGAATATTATGAAAATCTACAAACTCTACCCTAAATTTACTGTGCTATATATCAGTATTTTATACGACAAGTCATTATATAACTGAATGACAGGGTCTTATCAAACACAATGAAAGGATTTTTTACGTGATAGAGCCATGCTGCAGCTATATTAGTAGTATAGTTGTAGCACGAATGGGTTGGCTCGACCGGGGAAGGACCACGCTCTCACATAATACCAGCGTAAAATAGCAGTTTAACACTGCTATGTTTCGTATGGTGAGTGTAGAGAACCGGAGGCCCTTTTAACTAGAAAAGAGGCATTCCATCTTAGTCCGCACGGGTGACAACGCATCTGCATTTTTGATTCTTTATTAAGGATAGTTGTAGATGTCTATGGGTCACAGCAACCACTTACCATCAGGTGGACTGTGTGCTCGTATGTCACCCTATCCTATAGAAAAAAACATTGAAAGGAGCACTAGAAGATAAAATAATTGGCTTAATTTTACATGATTTGACTGAACCCAATCCTTCAAATTCAAGCCATGATGTAATGGATTCTTAAGATTGATCTTAAGTACTTTGAAACTCCATTTAAAACTTTATAACACACTTTATTGTCCAAAATATTTAATAATAACTTCTTCATTACAAAACATTTCTTTTAAGTTAATTTAAAGTGTCAGTGTGATCATATATGTATTGTATTTTATTCACCCATATTTTTCATTACAACACTGCCTTAGCTACGTATTTAACAACAACAAGGTTCTATCGTAAGATAGAACTTTGTTGAATTTATGTAATTTTCTCGCATACATACTAAAATATAAAACAGATAGGACCTGTGTAAATTCAAAGGCTCGTTTTATTATAAAAAGTTTAAAATAATAAAATAAAGCCTTATGTTACGTCTAAGTTACATCTTCAATATTACGTCAAAATGTTTAATATAACATTGAAGCATCTGAGGCAGAAAACAAAGTCATTAAATCATGATGTTCTAATTGTGCCTTTTGTTCCTTTCTTTCCTTAGAACCTTCTTTATCCAACGCGACGATATATACAATATTAAAAACTATAATAAAATAAAAGCTGAACTGAGTAAGTGGCGCAAATATGAGTCTCTGAGAGATGACTACATATTTTTGCCATTTGCTGTAGAGACTATCGGTCCGTGGGATCCACGTGCGGTGAACTTCTTGAAGGAACTCTATCCGCGAATGGTCGTTGCTGCTGGTGATAAGAGGGCTGGTTCTTTTCTCGCCCAAAGGCTAAGTATAGCCATTCAGCGAGGAAACGCAGCCAGTGTTATTGGCGCGATACCACGGGGACTAGGACTGTATGATAATTAAGTTATTAGTTTTAGGTTTTTTTATTCTTTGAAATGAAAATAATACAAAATACATTTAAAAATGTGAAGTGAAATATTATGTTGAATCACTTTAATTACAGCTTTAATTAAACAAAGAGTAATTTTCACATTATAAATAAAATCCCTTATCTTCGAATCCAAGTTTAGAAATGAGTTTCACGTTATGCCACATAATTTGTTCATGATGAAATTTTGAGACTACTCGTCTCAAATTCAAAACATCGTTAAATAATTTGTTAGCCGAACGAAAGTTTAAAGCGAGCTTCAAAGATTAATGAAATTATAGATCCTTTTTGTCATTAAATTAGATAACATGTTATAATATTACATCGACGGGCAATAAAATGTTAGAAAATTGCATTATTTAATATATTTAATAGATCTGTAGAATTGTCATGTCTCTAATTCTTTAAAGAAATAAGTCTAAAGGGCTGCTTTAAGAATACTGGAGCCAAATTAGTGATTTTAAAATTTTTGTTTGTCTGTGTATTTGTAGCGACACACACATTATATTCATGTAATAATTACTGACGGCGCTGTCGATATTGTGTAGCAGGGTCAGGCCTCACCCCTCTGGTACTGTGATTAGTTGTGGTCTATCTATATAATTTCTGCTCTATCTATATAATTGGACCACTATTCTACTTTCAGTTAAGTTGTGTTACCTTTGAGCTGACATTGTAATATTAAAAACAAGAATTATTTATTGCGATATTTCTATACCGTTGCCGGTAAGACATGTTAATAATCCTATATCTTATAATCCAACAACTTATTGTACCATGTTTTAGAAAGAAATTTAATTAAATTTCTTTCTTTAAATGTTTTTTTTCACAATCATGATCGTCATCACATGTCTACTGCTGAACATAGGCCTCCCCGAAATGCCACAAAACACGGTCTCGTGCTACCTGCATCCACCTAATTTGGCAAGTCTTACCAGGTCATCACTGAATCTTGCGGGGGGCCGCCCTATACTCCTCTTACCAGTACGAGGCTGCTACACGAGAATCTTACTTCTCAATCTTTGTCGGTTACTCTCTTTCTATTGTGTGAGGGTACGAAGTCTAATACGCTGAGAAACTCCAAAAATGGCTTTCACCATGACTCGTTGAGTGACTTTGAGCTTCCTCATATGGACAGCAGTGAATGACCACGTTTCAGATCCATATGTCATTACTGGTATCACCAATTGGTTGTTCACTCTTGAATTCAAGTTTCGAGGATACGAGAAGAGAAAACATGTCGTAATCTCCCGAACGCTGTCCAATCGAGGTGAATCTGTCGATTGACCTCTCGGTCGAAGTTGGACTTCAATTCGAATAATTTGTCCTAGAAAAACATATTCATAAATAACTTCGAGAATAATGCTCCCAACAATAGACATTTGTTTTATGTAAGAGGGGGGCAAACAAGCATGCGGCTCATCGGATGGTAAGTCACTACTGCCGAGGATAATTACAGGTGTGATATGAACGTTACAAATGGCCTTTGTCTTGTTCGTGTTTATTTGAACCTATCCATTCGGAGTCACTATTGAGGTCCTTGAGAATAGAACTGAGGTCCTCCACCGTATACGAGTACAATAATTATAATATACGTATTGATAATATTTTCGAAATATGAGCATATAATCGTACTCCATTGTTGTATAATTCTGAAATTACTTATTTTTATACACTTATTGCGTTTCTATAGCCGTGATAGATCAGGGGGTACAAAATTGACCACTGCTTTCCCATTCCTGAACATTCCTACGTTTAATCTTGTCGTTCATACGACATAAATCTTGCAGAGTTAACTTCATTTCCGTTTGAAGCGAAGTTAGCTTTCACAAACATGTTCGTGGATTCTATTTTAAAATTCACTTTATATTAGTACATAAAATATCACTATTTTCTAAAAACAAATACCTATGTTTTTCTATAGCAAAGAAATACGATGTCTGTCACCCGCGTTTTACTATATTTGAACGACGATTATGATTGTTAAAGTGGTCTTGTTTACTTAGATTACTGCTCAGACTAACAAATAAAGATAGACACAACACTATCTATTACAGCCTATAAATTTCACTGCTGACCATAGGCCTCCCCCATAGATTGCCTCACTAAGGGGATTTCGCCATAGATGCCACGCTTGGCAAGCGGGTTGTCAACCGCAGATACCGCAGATTTTTATTATTTTGAGTTGTTATCAGGAAGATGCTGCTGACCATCACCCGTTTCAATTTCCCTCTGTCGCCTCTTACGACATACAAAGGACGATATGGGCTAGTGGATATTCATGGTACACTACGTACGTTTCAATTAACACCGGAACCAAGCTTAATTTATTACTCCAGCTGCCAAGCGTTAAAGTTAAGATCTTCCTTACAACGACAGAGAGTCATATCCCTATCGATGTCTTTAAATATTTCAACCCCGTATGGCACGATGGTTCGCGCGTTCACGTTTCTGTTTTAAAGAAAGAAAGAAAGAAAGAAGAAACATCTTCATTTGAAGCTACATTATAATTTTTTTTATTGAATAACTGCACCACATGAATAAAATTACATCAACATTAATGCAGCAACAAATAGGCATCCGACTCGGCATTGTGCCGCGGTGCAATAAGCCACAGCGCTGATATACTGCCGGTGCCCTTTTCAAGAACTCGCGAGTTGTTTCTTGTTAAAATTCTTCCTCCCTCAGGAATCTAGGAGAAATTCTTGTCTTCTTTATTGAAATATGATGTCAGAATTATTAGTTATCAAGAAGATTCTAATGATATAGAAAAATTGAAAAAATTAAATCAACGCGTCTGTCACATGACCTAACGTTAAGATATGAAAATGAAAATGAATGAAATATATTTATTGGACAGAATAGCCTAGTCAAATTAGCAATCAACCTCGGAATGAGAGATAATAAGCTGAATTTTCGTATGTACATTCATTTTGGAATTCTAAAAGTTTTCTCAAAAGTCTCATAAAATCTCCTGTGTGCGTCGTAAGTTATTCAAAGTCAAAGGTAAGAAAATAACAGTTTTTCGCTATTATCTCGGTTTCTATTGCTCCAATGATAATAACATCAATTATAAAAAATTTGAACATGAAATTTGCGACAAATTTTATTTGAAACATTTTTTCATGCACTCAACCGTTTTTGCGATAGAAGTCGGTGAACGCGCAGCGCACAGCTATACGTATTGGAATGCAAGGTCAACCGTGAATATCTGTGAATACTACCTTGAATTTTGAATTATTTGTATTATTTATCAGTTAATACATTGTATTTAATAACATTTTACTTACCTATTTTTAATATATTCATTTAATAATACTTACCGCCGTTGTGTAATTACAAAACTCATTAAATGAAATACTTATTGTATATCTTAATTTATTGAAAGTCGATTTTAAGTAGAAAAATAATCAAATATTTTTATCTTTAAAATGTGTAAGTTTTTAAATGCTTACTTTTCTATCACAATTATAACTGGGAAGACGGACCCCTGTAATACGAACTTTTTCTATGACGTTTATATCTTACTTTTTTTTTGCGCCCAATGCAAGGACAGCCTCCGGAAGTGGGGGAGGGAGGTGGTGAATGCTCAGCTGCGTGGTTATGTGGGACTCACTTTGAAGAAGTGCCTTACCCACTAAACACCACCTGTGAACGGCTTTGGCCTGTATGGCCTTTCCGCCGAATCTGATACGACCCCCTTTAGGGAAAGGGGGCGCAGGTTATACCTTACCTGATGTGTTACCCTTAAATAATACGACCTTCTTCATTCATTTTAAGTATTTCTATGACCTACAAATAATTGTTCCTGGTCTGGATGTTTGTCCTCGAGCAATTTATGTTTGTAAACTGCCTCTACGATAAAGGAGAAAATCCTAGTGTGGGGGTAACGTTTTTAAAAGAAATAAGAAATAAGATTATATAGTTAGTTCATAAGATAGATGTTCCATAGTTTAAACTGGTTACTTTTTCGAGTGACTATTCACAGAGTTTATTCTCGTTTCAGATCTCGGCAAATTATTGAAGATTTTTTTTCTTTAAATTATTAAAGATTTATAGATTTTCACTGCAATTCAATTTAAATCGTAAGAAATGTACATCTGCTCAATAAAGATAAAATTAAAATATATTAACTCGTTTTAATTTTTCTTAAAATTTACTTTGAATAAATTAATATAACTTTAAGATAAATTATAATAATATAATAAGTATAATATATTCTCTACTATCTAAAAACTTACACATTTTAAAAATAAAATACTTAATAATTTTTCTACTTTCAATAAATTAAGATATATAAAAAAAGTATTTCATTTAATGAGTTTTTAATTACACAAAGTATTTAAGTATTATTAAATGAATACATTAGAAATATGTAACTTGTTAATAAATACATGTATTAACTTATATATAATAAAAATTATTCAAAATTCAAGGTAGTGTTTATTTGTATTATTTATCAGTTCAGTTCAGTTAGTGTTTATTGGTATTATTTATCAGTTAGTGTTTATTTGTATTATATATTCACGGTTGACCTTGCATTACTATGACTGACCGCTGTGCGCTCACCGTTCTCTATCGCAAAAACGGTTGAGTGCATGAAAAAATGTTTTAAATAAAATTTATCGCAAATTTTATCCTCTACAATTTTTATAATAGATGTTAACATCATTGGAGCTATAGAACCCCAGATAATCGCGAAAAACTGTTTTTTTTTTACGTTTGACCTTAAATAACTTACGACGCAGACACGAGATTTTATGAGACTTTTGAGACAATTTTTATAACGCCAAAATTAAGGCATTTACGAAAATTCAGCTTATTATCTATCATTCGAGGTTGACCTCTTTTTTATGCTAAAGTGACTGGACTAAAAATACAACTAAAATTAACTAAAGTACCCGTTAGTTCCGACACTATATTAACACTTTATTGTAGGTGCCTAAATAGCATAAACAATTTATAATGATTTCTTATATTTACGCGAACACTACACATTTAAATAAAACTAGTTTTACGGATTTTATCGCGTATATTAACTTATTTTATATTCCCGACGTTTCGAGTACTTTACAGCACCCATGGTCACGGGGGACTGAGGTATTTGACGTCCCAATGTCATAGTTAACCACGGTTACCTCCAGATTAAAAATTATTAATTTTTGTTCCGATCTACGCAGTATGAACTTACAATATCTTGAAGTCTTGCAGTTGTATGCTTGGGTTGGGATTTAATTTTATTAATTATAGGATCCCAAGCAGATGGTAGCACCCAGCCATCTTCTCTACTGAAATTAGGATGTTTTTTGATTTCAGTAGCCTCGCAAATCCTTGGAATGAATCGGTGTTCTTTAGCGAGGATTTGTGGTCTATCAAATCTAATGTTGTGACGGGGGCGATCTTGTACATGTCCACAGACTGCAGACTTCCCGGAGCGTCGATTTTTCACATCAGCTATGTGTTCTTTAACGCGGGTTTTATTGATCTTTTAGTTTGTCCTATAAAAGAGAGACCACATTCATCAATTGAATGATGAATCAAAAAACATCCTAATTTAAATAGAGAAGATGGCTGGGTGCTACCATCTGCATGGGATCCTATAATTAATAAAATTAAATCCCAACCCAAGCATACAACTGCAAGACTTCAAGATACTGTAAGTTCATACTGCGTAGATCGGAACAAAAATTAATAATTTTTAATCTGGAGGTAACCGTGGTTAACTATGACATTGGGACGTCAAATACCTAAGTCCCCCCCCGTGACCATGGGTGCTGTAAAGTACTCGAAAAGTCGGGAATATAAAATAAGTTAATATACGCAATAAAATCCGTAAAACTAGTTTTATTTAAACAATTTATGTTTATAGATTTCGCTGTGTATACTTATACATAAAATTTTATAATAAACTAGCTAGTTTTTCTGCGACGCGTTGCAGCCGCAGAAGAAATAATTGTAGAAATATCGTTTTAAATTTGAAAGAGTTACTCGTATATTGTTTAATTAGGAATGATAACACATTCATTGAAGTTAAATAATATATAACTGTGGACGTACTTAGTACGTCCATGTATATAACTTTCAAATTAATTTGTCGGTACAAAGTATTACCGCAATCTGTCGAACGGTATGGTAGCGTATAATTATTTTTTAAACAAACATTTATTTTTATATATTAAAAATAGTATTGTACCAATGAAACAAACATTAAGAATAATATTTAATATAATATATTTGTAGAATGAGGGTAACAAATGAGCACACAGTCCACCTGAAAGTGGATGCTGTGGCCCAAATACATCTACATCTATTTCTTCTCTTAACAATCGAAATTCAGATGCCCTATCACCCTCGAGGACTAAGATGGAATGCGTCGTAAAACGAGTGTCCGGTTATCTACACTCACCTTTCGAAACACAGCAACAATAAGCTGCTATTTTATAGTATTCTATGAGAGCGTGGTCCTTCCCCGGTCGAGCTATGTGTATGTAATATCATATTATTCCCAAACATTAACGATTGTTAACAATTGTACAAAATCAACTTGCCTTGCGCCGCAGTTTCGATCTACTCCTAAAGTACGCAGTGACCTAGTAAACTTAAATATTTACGCATTTGTGCCAGATATTATTATCTAAAAGTGGAACCTTTTTTTTAAAACCCTCGAAAGCTCTACAATTATTTTTAATTGCAGTGGAGCTCTTTTAGTCGCTCTTTTAACCGAGTTCCAAAAACGACAAGCTTCTTAATTAAACGCGTATGTTTTTTATGTAATGTTCGCCGATTTCTCGGAAACGGCTGAACCGATTTGAATGATTCTTCTTTTTTTGTTAAATGGGTTTTTTTGTTATAATTCAGGGGTGGTATGAATAAACTACCAATGGTGGAAAAATAGGATTTAAAGTTTTTTTGTCAATATTAAGATAATATTTTAGTTGTTACCTAGTGAACCTAGGCCTCTCCCATAGATTGCCTCATAGAGGGAATATTTGCTAGCTAGTTGCCACGCTTGGCAAGCGGGTTGGTTACCGCAGTTTTTTATTTAATAGTTTTTATTAGGAAGGCGCTGCTGCCCATTTCCTGGGTCGATCCCTCTGTCACCTCTCACAACACGCACGGTATATTCTTATACAGCCACTACACAGTATCGGCTAATAAGATATGTGAAGGTAATATGAGGGAACCTCCCTAAATTTAAGCCTCATAAGGGGGATACCCTTATGAGACTTATCTTTGGTGAGACCTATGTTCAGCAGTGGACTTTGATAGGTTGTAATGATGATGAAAAAAATGATGATGATGATGATGATTAATATTACTGTTAACTTACGCTTGCCGTTTATTATAAATCATGAAGGCGGAATATCTAACGCATACTTTGAAGTATCTATATATTATTATTAGTTATCAATTATAATCATTAGCGACCAAACTTAATTTGTGCGTGCAATATGATTGGTGATTTCGTAATTCATGGTAGCTTATAGTTTGCCTAAAGGTAAACGAGCGAGTACGTGTCAACCACGACGGAGCTCGCGGGTTCGAATCTCGCAATGTTTTAAATCTTTAGCCCCACAGATCGGCAAAAATAAATGATTATTTGTGGAGTTACGCTTTGGTCGAAAAATTATTCATTACTGTATTTTTTTTTACAGAAAATCATTGATTTATTAATATACTTTCACAAAGTATTTAAAACTTTTATTGATAATTAAAATGAAAATCATAATAATAATAATATGGATTTTACATATTTTTTTATGTACATAACTGGTTTCTCGGTTTTACTTTACCTATTTAATGCACACCTATCCAGAATTTTTTTTTATGATTCCGAGCAAAGTTCGGTCCCCAGGTAACTATAATATTATATACACATCGTACAGCTTGCAAGGATGATTAGAAGAATAAAGAATAAAATAGTATATTTTGCCGCCGCGCATTGACCCCGAGTGAGTTATGGTTGTAGTTCCGCCGTTTAGTCTCCGCGCGAGACCCGAGGTGAAATCGCAAAATTTTTTGGCTCAATACCCATTCTTAAGAAACCTGCTGATCTAGAGTAATAGTGGTATTGGACAAGGCTTAAGAGGCAGAGCCATGCCAGCTATTATGGTTGTAGCACGTACGGGTCCGCTTGACCGAGGAAGAACCAAGCTCTCATAAGGAGGCATTCCATCATAGTCCACGGGGGTGACAACGCATCTGCATTTTGTTTCTTATTCGAGTATAGATGTATAAGTATAGGTGGACTGTGTGCTCGTTTGTCACCCTTGTTCTTTAAAAAAAGTAGTTCAATTATCAAAATACTTATTTAGTACGATATATGACGTATAAACTTACAATGTGCTATATGGGAAAAGGTTTAAAAATTTTGAACATCTTTTTCACGTAGAAAAGGTTTTATCACTATATCCTTTAACACTCAATAGTGTTGTTGTAAGATGATGTTAAAGAAGAAAAAAGAATATAATCGATTTTTGTCAAACGTTTAATAAATAGAAGGTAATAAAGTGTTAAGACCTCTTTCGTGTAAAGTTGCAAACCAAAAAAGTTTTCTTTCACAGAGCAATTAATACCAAAACTATTCCTAGTAAACATGTTTTAATACATCATCATTATCATCATCATTACAACTCTTCACAAGTCCACTGCTGAACATAGGCCTCCCCAAAGGAATGCCACAAAGCACGGTCTCAAGCCATCTTCATCCATTGACTTCCTGCATGTCTTACCAGGTCGTCACTCCATCTAGTGGGGGGACGCCCTACACTTCGCCTGCCAGTAGGAGGCTGCCACTCGAGATTCTCACTCAGCACTTTCACACAGAAGCTTTCCTAAAATAGATAATGTATTAACTGAATACCATCCCACAGATGTATTTCCGCATAGTGACAACCAATTTCAAAAAGCACGCATCTATGTATTAACAAGGTTTTTTTATTTTTGCCTCCAGTAAGGCAAATATGAGCCAGTTTTTCAATTTCCACCCGTTTCACATGAAAAACAAAAACTTACAGTTTCAACACAATTTATAGTTTTATTATTTGGTTACAATATTTTAATCTTTAATGAGTTATTTTTGATTCTTCATTCGCTTTTTATATTTTTAATTACGCATTAAAATTCTTTGCCTCTCTGGCGTGAGTGTTTATGCTTATGGCATTGAATATATATATATATCTCTGAAAATATAATCTGTTCATAAAAAAATAATCACACCGACTAATTATTATTGCAAGTTTATTTTAAAATTTGCATTAAAGTAATTTATTTATGAATAGCGACCCGCCCCCGCTTCGCCTGTATGTGATCCTATACTTTAAACTATTAGTCAGTTAAAAGTTACAGCCTATATACTTCCCACTGCGGGGCTACCTTGCCCTAAAAGGATTTTAAGGCAAGGAAGTGTCCGCCGCGCTGCCCCAATGCGTGTTGGCAAACTTCACATGTCTTCGAAATATTCTTTTTTCTTATTTCTCAGACATGCAGGTTTCCTCACGAAGTTTACCTTCACCACCAAGCTCGTGGTAAATCAGCACTTAAAATTGCAATAAACAATTTCATTGGTTCGATCCCCACCGGGGGATCGAACCCGGGTTGCTCGCGTACTGTGAAATTTACAGCGAGCGCTAACCATCTAAGCTACCACGGCTCTTGAGCCACCACGGCTTTAAATATACTTTAAAATATTAATGTCGCGTTATTAAGACTTAAGATAATCAAAGACCATTTATTTTATTTCTCGGAAATACATCAGGAGGTTAACTGTTAAACATAATAAAAGCGTGAGAGCGGATGTTAAACTTGCTCTCCTGCTTACGCAATTAATCTTTCTTCTTTCTTTATTTATAAACGTGAAAGTTTGTGAGGATGTATGCATGTTTGTTACTCTTCTTCGCAAAAACTACTGAATGTATTTTAATGAAACTTTACAATAATATAGCTCATACATCAGAACAACACATAGGCTAATTAATAAATATATTTTGTAAATTGGGCGAAATATAACGATAAGTGTTAAGTAAGTCGGAAAAAATCTGTCACCTGCAAGCTATTAATTTAACATCTCTGATATCAAAATATCTTGACTGTGGCAAAAAATGTGTAGGTGTTTTCTTGGACCTTCAGAAAGATTTTGATGCAGTGTCGATTCCTATACTGCTCAACTGTTTGGAAAAATTGGGTATAAAAGGTGTTGTCTACAACTGGTTTAGGAACTATCTATCGGATAAACGCCAACGTGTCAGAATCGACAAGTACACGAGC
Source organism: Parnassius orleans (assembly GCA_029286625.1). Classification (NCBI taxonomy): domain Eukaryota; kingdom Metazoa; phylum Arthropoda; class Insecta; order Lepidoptera; family Papilionidae; genus Parnassius; species Parnassius orleans. The sequence continues at coordinate 210,285 of JAGSMP010000212.1, read as the reverse complement.
AGCACTTCCTCTTGCTCTTACGGTATGCAACAGGGAAGTACCTTAGGTACTTGGCTCTTTCTTATTTATGTTAACGGAGTGTTTTAAATCAACATCAAAAATGCCGATTTAACTATGATTGCTGACGATACTGTATTGGTTTTTCATGGCGACACTTGGGATAAAGTAGAACAACTCGCAGAAAATGATCTTAAGTTAGTGACTAGTTGGCTTGAAGATAATTTACTATCTCTTAATGTTGTAAAGACCAAATACCTATGTTTCGGTAAGACTAATGCTTCTCTTCCAACTAGAAACTTTAAAATTACTATCCACAGGTATCCTTGCAATCGCACTATAAACCTTACACCATTTCAATGTAGTAATTTAGCTCAAAAAACAGATCTGATCAGATATCGTGGTGTAATAATTGACAACAAATTAACTCGGGAGGCCCATACTGATGTAGTGGCTAATAAACTAAGAAAACTCATTTATAAATTTAAAAGTTTACGGACAGTGACCGATTGCTAAAATTACTTATTAAAAGATAAAAAGCATTGGGAGAGTGCGCCTTTAATTACTGCATTTGTTCTTGGGGCGGCGCCGCTAAAAGTTATTTAATTAATGTTGAACGCGCACAAAGAGCTGTCTTAAAAGTAATCTTTCGTCTACCATTTTACCAATCAACAGTGTCTGTATATGACAGAGCGAAAGTTTTATCTGTCCGCAAAACATTTATTCCCCTAACTAAAACTTAGCAATAAGAGGATGGAACGATGTCCTGTTCCAAGACCAAATAGTGCTGTGCTTAGAAAACATTTTGACTTTTTGGCCCCTAGGCTATACAACAAACTTAATAGATGTCATAACATAAGATCACTAAATAACTTTGAAGTGAAGCCTTTTTTCCTTGGATATATAAATAACAGCCGCTGATACAGACATACACACATACACACACACACACACACACACACACACACACACACACACACACACACACACACACACACACAGAGAGAGAGAGAGAGAGAGAGAGAGAGAGAGAGAGAGAAAGAAAGACACACACATAAACAAAACACACACACACACACACACACACACACACACACATAAATTTTTTGTTACAGTGCCAACATTACATAAATTTTTATATTTTTTTTATTACACTTTTTTTTTTAATTTTTATAAGTTACGTTTTAAGAAATATTTGTAAACATAAACATAATTATATAATATCGATAAACAAATTATTTCATTTTAATAAGAACTAAGAATAGGGAAGAAAAACTAGCCCCCGAAATACAGGTTTATCAATAAAGATTATTATTATTATTTTTTGGGTATCCATAAAGTATTCTTATCTGGTAGGGCTGAATAAATATATAAAAGGAAATGATAAATATATAACAAATATACTAACATAAATAAATAAAAAATACATGAATAAATAAAGGCGCAACCAGATTGAAGCCCTCGGCAGGGGGGACCAAACGGCCGAGGGTTAGGGGGAAAGGTAAAGAAACCAGCGGACGATGCGGGCGGTATCGAGGAGCACCGCCTTCTGCATTTGAGCCCGGAGCGGTCCGTCACGGAGTCACAGTCGCCTCAGATGATCCGAGAGGCTGACCAGGATTAGCCTGTTCGCAGAAACGACCACAGGAATAATTTCGTCGGCAGAACCCACATGTCGGGCACCTCGTGAGCCAGGTCCAGATATTTTGTCAGCTTATCTGTTTCGGCTTCCACGAGGTTCTCGTCGTAAGGAATGGTAATATCGACCAAAAATATCCTTGACTATGCCCGGTCAATCAGCACAATATCAGGCTTATTCGCAAGAATAGTCCCGTCTGTGATGATGGCCCGGTCCCAGTAGAGCCTTGCGTGGTTATTTAGAGCACGGCTTCCGGTAAGTACTTATAATAAGGTTTCGATCCACGAGACCGTATTTCAGAGCGAGCTCTTGGTGTTACTAAGTGACTCACCGGGATGGCGACAAGCACGATAGATGTCGACGGTGCCATCCTTTAGGATGTATCTCCGATAGTTGTTGGTCTTAATAAGCTGATCCTGTATCGCACAGACAAAACCCTCGGCTTCCCCAAAGAGGTCACAAAAACGGAGCCAGTGGATGGAGGCGACGATATCTACGAAAGTGAAGCTCCTTCTCCTTCCATACGGTCTCCCGGTCGGAAATGCTTTGTACTGCCGGGTCTTGCCAAAGCTCTTTGGCTAAGGATAGAAGAGTAAGCCCTTTATCACAAGAAATGACGTCCTTATAGAATGAATCATCCGATTTCATCAGGAAGTAATTACCGAGGCTGTACAGTTCGCGATTATGCATGGTGAGCGCACTTAGAAAGCCACGCTCACCATTTTTTCACAGCAAGTACAGCCTCATTATCGACGATCTCGGATGGTGCATCCTATGGGACGTCATGGTAGTGCGGACTTTTCTATCCAGGGCGTTAAATTTAGTTTGAGTCCACCTGAGTATGCCAAAGGTATACATGAGGACTGGCATGACCCAACCGTTATAAGCGTGTGTCTTATTCACGCCCGACAGAATGCTGTTAAGAGCTTTGGTCAAAGGTACATAAAACAGATCGCAAACTGATTGTTTCATGTCCACCTCATCAATACCTATATTTTGGGACATACCCAGGTATCGGTATGTTCCAACCTCGGAAAGGGTCCTTATGTCGACGGGTATACTCGTAGATAAGTATATGCCCTCCGAGTTAGCAACTCTTCTCCTTTCAACATGGAGGGCCGCACACTTATCCGTCCCCAGCTCCATTCTAATAGAATTGCTAAAATCACAAGTAATGTTTAGCAATTCCATAAGATGGGAGCAACTGGAGGCGAATAACTTGAGATCGTCCATATAGAAAAGGTAGGTCACTTTTGTCCCTCCTTTCCGAAGCTGAAGTCCCTCCCGGATCCCTCCAATAAGGTACTGAGTGGGTTGAGAGAGAGGCAAAACCAGATTGGACTCAAACAATCGCCCTGTAGGATACCCCTTCTTATCCTTATGCGGCTTTCCGCAGCCGTCATTCGCTCACCTAGATGACAAAGAATCGTACTTCACTGCCCCATACACTGCCCGAGGAAGTCTCTAACTTTACAGTCAACCTTGTACAGCTCGAGGACCCTCTTTAGCCATGTATAGGGCACCAAGTCGGATGCCTTTCTGTAGTCTATCCAGGCGGCAGAGAAGTTCCGACGGTTGCGTTTAACCACTTTGCCAATGACCGCGTCAAAAAGGAGTGGTTCCTTGGTTCCACAACCACCGCTCCGACATCCATTTTGAGCGCACGACATCATCTGATTTGAGTACAGGTAACGATTGATTCTCGCGCTAAAATGGATGTTAATGTCTTGTATATGGTGGGTAGACACGTGATGGGGCGGTATTTGCTCGGGTCTGTAGTATCCTGATCATTAGGAACCAAATAAGTGATCCCAGTAGTGAAAAGGCTCGAGAGCGACTTCTGGTCGAGAGCCTCTCGGAACTGTCGGGCAAGCACAGCGTGACACACCACGAACCCCTTTAGCCAGTAGTGGTGCAGCCCGTCAAGTCCCGGATTTTTCTAGTTCGGAGCTCTACGGACTACTTCTTCATCATTTCATATTTATCATTACAGCCCTTCACAAGTCCACTGCTAAACATAGGCCTAGGAAGGAATGTCACAAAGCACGGTCCTGAGCCACCTGCAGCCATCGGATTTTCTGCATGTCTTACCAGGTCTTCACTCCATCTAGAGGGTGGCCGCCCCACACTGTGCTTACCGGTACGAGGCTGCTACTCGAGAACCTTTCTTCCCCAACGGTTGTCGGTTTTTCAAGTTATATGGCCGGCCCATTGCCACAAACTTCTTATCATTGTGTGATTTCATGAATGGATAAGTTAAAACCTTATCATTTTAGCTTCAATGGTGCTTGGAATGTAAACATGCTAATCAATCAACACATATTATAATTTAAAATAAAAAATGTTGTAGAACCGACTTCAATATAAGTTATTAGTTATAACTCAAAAACTATTGGTCAGACCTTGGAACCACAACATCAACGGACTACTACTTGCCTCAGCTCAGTTCATGGGCGTAATACTCAAACACTGACTTGCCACAACTTCCGTCCAAGGGCCCTCGCTGTGGTAAACGGACTCCGACCATAGGCTTCGCCAGAAGGCGACAGTATCGGCCTGATTTGGCTTTTGGTGCGTTCCACATACCGCTGGTTGCTCCAGTGATTTATAGAGCCTCTTCTGATGACTCTGGAAGAGGCGATTCTGGTTGAACCGCTTTGACCTCTCGGTATATCGCCGAATCCGCTTCCCCCAAGCAGCGATTCTTTGCTTCAGGTCTTGTATGCGCTCCGTTAATTTCTGCGACAAACTGATATTTGTCCCAGCAAACGCCATCCTGACGGTGCGCACAACTCTCGGCCTATTATTACCCGACATGAAGCTTGTCAGTCTGCCGATAAGGGACCTTGCCCTTGCGATACGGTCCTCAATTATTTTTCTCCAGGCTGGGATAGCAGTTCTTTGTCTAGTAGCGCGTCCAGCCGTGGAAAGCTTGGCGCCAATGATACAGCAGACTGCGCCGACGTAGCAGTTTTGTCACTTAACTGTTACGTCAGTGGGCAATGGCGTCGTCAATTCCCTACGCCATTTTATTTTTATTTTACATGTGGTGCAAAAACTGTAAGAGATACACAAATATAATGTATGGTTTAATTGTTTTTCCTAAATAGTTCTACAAAAAAGTCCGCGACGGTATATATCTATCTTTTATGTGTAAGCCATTATTACCAAAATAGTGAACCATAAATACAATAAAATTTGATACTTCATTTCCAATGCACATTTTGCAGTAACAAATTGTTTTTATCAAAATAAATACTTTTATCGCTTCTGATGTTCAAATTAGACAACTTTTGTCTTTTAAACTACGTAATTTCGTCAAATATTTTAAAAGTAATGACGATATAAAATTGTGCGGTCCGTCGCGCACTGGGCGGTCGGGCGTACAGCGGCATAGGTGGGGGAAATCATCGCTCATCGCCGCGTGAGCAAATGTACGTTTTCACGCTTAAATCGCTGAAGCGATTTAGATAAAATTTGGTATCGAGATAGTTTAACTCCCGAGGAAGGAAATAACTATCCTATTTATCCTTTGATCAGGGAAATCATCCCTAAAGAGGGTGATGGAATTTGCTATGAAAATTGATGGATCACCTATGTTTTAAAGTACAATTACTCCGCCGACGAAGTCGCGGGCAAAAGCTAGTTCAGTATAGAGCAATTATAGTTCGACCATACCGTAATATGTCCCCGTCACTATTACATAGTAGTGTAACATGAGGGACGTAACTACATGATAACACCAAAGTATGCAAACCAACAGCAACACTACCCACCTCTTTGTAACACAGAGCAACCCTCTCAGCAACACGATCTTCCTCGTCTGCACTAGAAGAATTAGGTACTACAACGGACACAACCACTATACTGTCATTTTACGAGTCTTAACACTCGTAGAATGACTTAGGTGGAATCTCTCGTGCACGGCGCCTACAGTGAACTTTATACTGCACAAACGAGTGGGGGTTTCTCGATACATCCTCAATTCCACCTCGTCACTATTTTATGAGGGTATTTTATAGACGCACCGAAATATTTTTTTTTAAAATGTACAAGCTTTTCGGATAAAATTTAGTCTAGATCCTTCTTGACACTGCTCTCTGTCTGTTCATAAAGTTTCATCAAAATCGGTTAAGCCATTGGGAAGACTAGCCTGAATAAGCAGGCAAATAGACAGACAGACAAATATTTTAAAAATGGTAATTTCTTAATAGCATGCAAATAACCCCCTAACTTTAGTAGAAGCTATTTATTAACACGCTTTTATTAGCTTCGCGTGTATCTATCTATCTATCTATCTATCTAAGATTCCGTTACATAGATATAGATATCTATGTAACGGAATCTTTTAATGTAATTTTCACTAACTGGTAGATGGCCGATTGACTTGAAAATTTGCTCTCGTATCAAGGACCGATGACAATATGATAACTTAATGACTATGACCCACTATTCACTCCAGGATTATCACAGTTCATGATCAATGCGTGTAGTTTAAGTTTTTTAAACTCTAATGTTATTTTCATTTATAGATAAAATAAATTTGACAAACCGTACGTGTCGTAAAAGGTGATTATTAAAATGCCAAAAACAGTTACGATTTTCGATGGATGACGTCCCCAGACTGGCGTTGGGGAGTAGCGTAAAGTTGAAAAATCTACAGTAATTTTAATGTTTTTCTGTACGTTTTACAACGGATTGCAAATTCATGGGTTAGTGGGTTATTTTATTCTACCATCACGTGGCTTATTTTGTCCTTGACAAATATAATATAAATAATCGTTGGTGCGTTTGTTAGTAATCGGCTAACTTCTGAATGCTACGAGTACGTCGAGTGACTATTAAGGCTTTACCCCTTACTCTAGGAGTGCCGGGAATATGCCGTCAGGTCCTGCCGCCTTATAGGGGAGGAAACTGTGAATGGCCCAATGGATTTTATCCATCTTTACCATTCTCTGTGCTAAATTCCAGTCTTCTGCTGTTGGTGTCAGTGTATCTTCATGCCGATTTGCCTACTGAGTTACGCAGAAACCTGGAAGGTGCGTTTCAGTTAGGATGCGTTAGGCTTCATCCGGCGATGTTGAGTAGCTTTCGTCGGTTTTCTTTAGAGAGATGGATCCCGGGGTGTTCTGTTTAGCTAGGATATTCCTTATCTTATTCGCTTTTTCGCAGGTTTCTATGTTGCCACAGAATTTACGCCACTCTGTCGAGCGACGATACCTGATACATTTTTTGTATTCGGACTTGGCTTTCTTGTATAGTAGCCAGTCTTCATCCATTGAGGTATTCATGGCCCTATTTATGGCTTTTCTTAACTTCTTATGTTTTCTATCTAGTTGTTTACCCCACCACGGTTGCTTTACCTCAGCATGCCTTGGTGGAGTAATTTCTGTACATGATTCATGGTAGCTATCCATCATGGCTTTAGTTACAGCTGCTACCTGTTCTTCTAGGAGCGACTGATCTGCTATAGTATTGTCCCCTCCAAACCCGCGAGCGAAAACGTCAGCCTATTAAGGTATTTTGTTTTATCCGTCTTGCGGGGATTTCTCCATGGTAGTGTAGCGGGGATATCGACCTATAGTACGAAGCAGATCTATTTATGGTCTGAGCATGAGGCCTCTTTCGACACATGCCATCCCCTAATTAGTGTAGCTGCTCCTTCTGTTACAAGTGTGAGGTCGATTATTGTGCGACAACGTTTGTTTATGAAAGTTGGTTCAGAACCTGTGTTTAAAATGGTTAGGTTAGTGCTAAATAGATATTCAACTAACACCTTACCTCGTTCATTTGGTTTTTCCATTCCCCAGATGGGATGATGCGCGTTGGAGTCCGTCCCGATCACAACCTCTAGTCTGGTCCTCTTGCAGAAATTCACCAGCCTGACGAGGTCATGAGGGGGAGGAGTGTCTTCCTCCGGCATGTAGACCGAGGCGGCGACTAATCTTCCCTCCTGTGTATATTGTATTGCCACGGCATACATGTCTCTGGAACAGAAATCTGTTAATGGTTGTGCACAGATATCTTTAGTAGTGTAAATACACGCTCTAGGCTTGTCGTGTTCAGAGCTGTAGAATAGCTTAACTTTTTGGTTGTTTAGGCCTTTGCTTTTACCAGCTCCAACCCACCGCTCCTGGATTAAGGCTATGGCCGTCCTTTGAGCCTCCAACCACTTGCGTAACTGAGCCGACGCAGTTTCGCTGTGGTGGAGGTAAGCCTGCACTAGGCTAGTTTAGGACGAAGGGCACGCCATCATTGATCGCGTACTCCCTATCCCCGCCCAAAAATGAGCCTGCCAGCAGATCTCGGGTTTCATCGTCAGCCACCGAGTCGGAAGTGGTCGGCAAAATGAAGTCCTCTTCGTCACTCAGTGAGCTGCCGCTGAGCCCGATCTCTACTGGGGGCTTCGGCTCAGTTGTGCAGGCCGTTTTTTCACTGGACTTGGCATCCAGTGATTTCGCTATACCGGTAACCATAGCCCCGGTATCCATGACTTCCGAGTTGTTATCTGCCTCTTTGCTTGGTGTAGTGTCAAAGAATTTACCTTCACGACCCTGCAATTTTACGTATACCGCCCAACATACACATTCGAGATGGCGTCCGGCTTTCATCAGGGTCGGGATATGATCCTCCAGCATCTGCCTTGAGTAGCTGCCAGATGTTAACCCAGCGGTTCTGATACGCCAGAACACGACCAATGTCGCGTGAGTCTTTCCAGGCTCCCTGGGCATCAGGGATAAGGATACCACATTTGACTCTTTGGGGTATCTCCGACTGTTTCTTTATGATCAGCGAGGTGTTGGATATAAGGTCGAGGGTAGCAATATTCCCCTTCAACCAATCTAGAGCCTTCTGATCGTCGCACCACAGCTTCAGGACACCCTCCGTGTAAACGGGTTTGCCTCTAAAACTGGGCCCGACGCATCAGGGTCTTGGCTACTCCAGGCCTCGCTGATCATCTTCCTCTGTATTGCCACGAGGTTGTCGTCAGCTACTTCCTTAGTTATGTGACCTGAACGCGCACACGTTAAGGCCACATATAAATCTGCTTTAGCAGCGTAAGCGTAGCTGTTTCTTGCAGCCTTTGGTTGCTGTTCGAGTCGCACTTTTTTGTGCTCGCCTCTCGGCGAGGTGAACTCTTCCAGCATCCTTTTGGCTGCTCTTTTCTTCTTCCCAGGACGCTTGGCCGGTCGCTGCTTCCTGGCGGATATATTAGAGCTGGTCCCCGTGACCGCGACTTCCACTTGGGCTGGATTTTTATACTTCCCAGTTTCAGCGCGGCTACTGGTTCCAGCCACAAGCAACTCAGTCGCAGTAGCTTGCCCAGCCTCCTTGGTTTTGTTTTTAGAAGCAGCCAGCGCGGCTCGTTCTCTTCGGCCTTTTTCCCGCTGCTTTTTATTCTTCTTCTTGGCCTTTACACTACTGCCTGCAGAGATAGACCCTCCTGATGGTCCGTCAGGTCGGCAAGACACCTTTTTGGGTGCTATGCCTTTCCGCTTACGGCTCACTACTTGCCAGGTAGCAGAGAAAAGATCGTCCGTTCTCTTGGGCTCCGCAGGAGTTTTGTTACTCGCAGGCCCTTGCTCCTTTTTTGCGTCCAGCTCCTCAGGTTTGGAACTGGTTTTAGGAACGTCCAGCGCGGAAGTATTCCCCTTGGTGGGGCCACCTACTCTGGATGGTGCTGTCCGTGGAACCGTTGGTTTAATGGCGGTTCCCCCTTGTTCATTGGTGTCTCTGGTAAGCACCTCTGACACCTCTCCCTCTTTCTTACTGGGCCTCAAATTGTCCTCCATATTTATTTTTGTGTTTAATATTCGTCCCCCCGGCTTCCCACCCTCCATGTAGCCCGCACCTTTGGGAACGCCTTACTTTAAAAAATAATTTCAGGCGTTAGGATTGCCGGGGAAATAGAGGGACGCCAAGTTGGCTCACAGCGCGACATCGGGAACTCGATCCAGCTGATAGAGGGCTGAAAAGGCCAATCCCTACTATCCGAATAGACTGTCACTTGCTCCGTCGGCATGGCCTTTACCACCACCTAGCCCTTTTTCAGGAAAACTAGGCAGCCCCCACATCCCTCGCCTGCGACCCTCTACGGGGTGCTTGGCCATTTCCCTATCTATGGCTAGCAGGGCCACCGTTTAGCTTGAAATCCGAACCAAAGAGGGCGTGTTGCCTCTCGCCATTATATACCCCAGTGACGATCGGCTCAACCCTCCAGGACTCCTTCATCCCCGCGTACGGCACTAGACTGCGCAGGTACTGGCACAGGTGGGGGTGTTAGTCCACCGGATACACCTACTCTCTCCGGCGGAACCACCCTACCTCCTTTCAAATCCGGGCTTGGGACCGTCAATGGCGGAGTTTGTGTGGAAGGTATTACGTGGATGGATACATCACCCAGATGTGCTCGCCGGGCAAAAGCTGCGTGTACCTGATAACTACGTGTGTTCTCGTCGCCGTCCCCCGTTACTCCTCGTGCCTCGCTGCTATGACGAACTCGCTTCAGAATGCACCATTTTCACGTGCTATATGCTGTGTTAATCATCTCACAGGATATTGACATATTTACATGCAGTTAGATGAAATTCATAATTGCAGCATACAAATGCGTTGAAAATTGTAATTTCTTTAATTAGTATTTTATTTTATATTCATGTTGACAGTTACATATTATTATCTATAAGTCAGTAGTTTTCTTACATATATGTTAGTAATAACATCGCATTGGTTAATAGAACTGTAATGTTATAATTATGTAATAAATAAATAAATCTTACTTTAGGTTTAGCATTTTTTGAAGTGAAACTTCTATATCGACGTATGGGAGAAAAAAAATCGTCACACTTTTCTGTTACGCTCGACTGTCACGCGCCAATGGTGTGATGCGATTCGATTATTTATCATGTAATTTGTACAGATGCGTGTTTGTATACGTCTGAAATCGTGTACGTCCCATGTACTAGCTATTTGTATTTGTCTGAGATCGTGTACATCTCATGTACTTATGAACCTAATTAAATAAAACGTTAAAACAATGCCAAAAACAATATTCGAGATATCTCCTATAAGGCCCGCCACATACATACGGAATTCCGTTTCGGGATTCCGTTTCGGAATTCCGATTCGGGATGCCGAACGCAGCAAGTCCATATAAAATCAAGGACCCGCCACACACGTATGGTCATTTTTCGTACGGGATTTTCTCCGATCCGATTCCATATGACCGCCCATGTGTTCGGAATCCCGAACGGAAAAAAGCCGCTCCGAACGCAAGTCGTCCATAAATTTTGTATGAGTCGCAACACACGTTCGCTGTGTTCGCCGCACGACCGGAGCGAGTAGTTGTGTTTATGTATGTTTTAACATTTAATCTTATATGTGTATAACTTTTCGTAAACTTTCATCTTATTTTGTTTAATAATTCGTCGAAAGAGTTTACAGACATCCATATTTAAAAAAAATATCTCTGGATAGATAGATATTTTTACATAATATTGACTAAATTACAAGCTTAGGGTGATAAGGGGATGCACCCAGTAAAAATGATACAGCAACAATGGAACCTCAATCACAAAATCGTCCCGATGTCATAGTTAGCCCGGCTACCTTCAGTTTTTTAATATTAGTTTTTGGTTCGATCTACGCAGAACGTCGGGAATTATAAAGTTAAAATTAAACGCGATATAATTCGTAAAAATTAGTTTCATTTAATGTGTAGTCTTCGCGTCAATATAAGAAAATATTACAGAAAATCGTCGTCATTTTCGCTGCCAGAATGTCTAGACTCAATGGCTAGCGTCTCTCAACTGAGCCTTGTTATTCCGAACGGAAATAAACGTATGTGTGTGATGTATTGACGGAATCCCAAAACAGAATTCCGAAACGGAATCCCGAAACGAAATTCCGTATGTATGTGGCCGGCCTAAGGCCTGAATTCCTCCTACGCTCACGTCGGTTGCATACGGTCGGTCGCGTACGTCAGCGAGAAATAAAATACCATAGTGCGATACCGAGGGCTATACGGTACGATATTACAGTACTGTCGTCTGCTAAGTGGATTTCGGAAAGGAGATCGGTAAGAAAAATAAAATGTTAATAATTTTTACCTTCGTCCTCATTATTGTAATCCGGAAATAAAGCCTAGAAAACTTCTACCCAGTTTTTTGCTCTTGCATGACGATTTTTGTACAAATCATCAGATAAATAACATGTTCTGTATTGCTATTCATTGCAACTGTACGTGTACGCGTGGATCGTCGGTAACAGACTAAGGCTAAGGGCGCTCGCACTATTCTACGCTGGTCATTGTATTGTTTTCCCCAATAATTGAATGTAATTGATTAATTGAATAAAACTATTTTTACGGATTTTATCGCGTTTAATTTTACTAATTTTGATTCCCGACGTTTCGGGTGCTTTACAGCATCATGGTCACGGGGGGCACTGAGGTGTTTGACGTCCCAATGTCATAGTCAGCCCGGCTACCTTCAGTTTTTTGAATATTAATTTTTGGTCCGATCTACGCAGAATGAGCTTACAGTATCTTGAAGTCTTGCAGTAGTATGCTTGGGTTTGGATTTCATTTTGTTAATTATAGGATCCCAAGCAGATGGCAGCACCCATCCATCTTCTCTATTGAAATTAGGATGTTTTTTAATTTCAATAGCCTCGCGTATCATCCTTGTTAGCAATCGATGTTCTTTTGCGAGGATTTGTGGTCTATCAAATCTGATGTAGTGGCGGGGACGATCTTGAACATGTTCACACACTGCAGACTTCCCGGAACGTCGGTGCTTCACGTCAGCTATATGTTCTTTTACGCGGGTTTTTATAGATCTTTTTGATTGTCCTATGTAAGAGAGACCACATTCACAATCAAGCTTGTACACTCCTGCATCTTGTAGAGGGATATTACACTTGACGGATGGTAAAAATTGACTAATCTTCTTCGGCGGCTTGAAGTATGTTTTAATAGAAGCTCGCTTCAAAATGTAGCCATCCTTGTCTGTGACTCCTCTGACATAGGGTAGTAAAGCAGGCACACGCTCGATTGTGGCCGGCTTCACTCGGTCACTGTGACATAGGCGCGGGACCCGAAGCTTACCGTCCCGTCTTGCAATACTTGCTCGACGTGCTGAAGCTCGGCGGCCAGATGTTTTCTGTCACAGATCCCTCGTGCTCTATGAAACAAAGATTTTCCCACGGTAGCTAACTGTGATGGATAGTCGTGCGATTCACCATTTAAATATCGATTGGTATGGGTCTTTTTCCTATACACAGTGTGACCAATAGTGTTATCAGGATTTCGGATGACTAAAACATCTAGGAAAGCTAAAGAATTGTTTGCCTCTAACTCCATTGTGAATTGTATTTTAGAGTTTATGGAATTAAGGTGGTTTTAAAATGCAGTTACTTTGTCAGATGGTAAAATTGTGAAAGTGTCGTCTACGTACCGCTTGTAGAATCTTGGATATACAGGAGCAGTAAGAAGGGCTTTCTCCTCAAAGTCCTCCATGAATATGTCGGCGACTATGGGAGATACGGGTGAGCCCATTGCTACGCCATCTACTTGCTTGTAGAACTCCTCCTTCCACAATACATAGCCAGATGTAAGGCAGTGTTTTAGTACTACTGCATATTCTGTAGACATGTTGTGTTCTTCTAGCTTCCTGGTTACAATTGAGATGCAGTCTTCAATAGGTAAGCATGTAAATAGTGACTGAACATCAAAACTGACCATAGTTTCATTGTCAGCGAGATGTAGGTCTTTTATCTCACTAACAAAATGGTACGAATCCTTCGTGTGTGCTCTGGTTTGTCCTCTCAGCGGTGACAGAATTTTTGCCAAGTGTTGAGCCAATTTATAAGTTGGTGAGTTGATCTGGCTCACTATAGGACGTAGTGGAGCGTTTGGTTTGTGTATTTTTGGTGATGACATTGAGACGTCAAACACCTCAGTCCGCCCCGTGACCATGGGTGCTGTAAAGCACCCAAAACGTCGGGAATCAATATTAGTAAAATTAAACGCGATAAAATCCGTAAAAATAGTTTTATTCAATGTGTAGTGTTCGCGTAAATATAAGAAATCATTATGTAATCGATTATCTAAATGATAATCGATTGCAAACGATCATCTTGATAATCGATCCATCGATATTCGATAATCGATTCCGCACACCATTACACGCAAGCCATGATGCTTAGGTACCATCCCAAAATTTAGTAGTGATTTTAAAATAATGTATTTCTAAAGTGATAAAATAGACAGACTTATTTGAATTCAAGTGAATTAATAGTGAAAGGGAGAGTAATTATATTTTTCTTTTGAAAGATCCAACACGTGGGTGTAATTTTGGTATTTATTTTATGTTAACCTCACTTTTTGATTGTAAGTATCGTGCATTTTTTCAAATTATTAATTTTTATCGATTTATTCATTCATTTTTAATTATTTTTTATTGATTAGTGAATATAGATAATATAGATAAACTAAATTAATACCTTTTTCTATACGGAAAAATACACAACCTAATTCTAATTTTAATCTAACAGTTCATACCTGCCATAATCCGTATTTAAATAGCCATAGTAATTGCTCATGTGATAAAATCACCAGGACTAGTACCATCAAATATCTCGGTGTAACTATTGATCAGCACTTTACCTAGAGTCAGCACATTGAAAAAATAGCTGGCAGGATAAGAAAACTAACATGGGTGTTCAAAAAAGTCAGGTGTGTTGCAAATGAAACGACCCTCATTACCACCTACAAAGCTCTTGCGCAATCGGTACTGAGTTATTGTATACCTGTTTGGGGTGGTGCAGCAAAAACACATGTAATAGCACTAGAAAGAGCACAAAGATCTCTAATTAAGGTAATGTTCTTTAAACCGTTTCGATTTTCAACTTTTGAACCACATAAATCTTATAAATTGCTTACCACTCGCCAGATTTATATATTGAATTGCATCCTAAACACTCACCGACATTTACCTTATATACGTCATCATACACCAAATCGTAGGAGCACCAAAATTTGCCATATACCACAAAATAAAACAAAATTTAAGCAAAAACAATACGCATTCCAATCTATATCTCTTTACAATAAATTCAACAGCAGATTGCATATTAACCCCTTGACGTGGACTAAAGTCAAACGTGTAGTAACACAATTATTTTTAAACTACGAGGAAACTGAACAATTTATTACTTAACACACACACACACACACACACACACACACACACACACACACACACACACACACACACACACACACACACACACACACACACACACACACACTTATTATATTACAAATTACATTACTCCCTAATGTAATTTGTAATATAATAAGTGTTGCCTTGCCTTTTTTGTTATTTGTTGATTAATATTGTATTGTCTTGGTGGATGAGCGGGGTACCCAGTAATACAGGTTACCAACCTAGTACAGGGGCCCTTGCGACTGGTTTAAATTGTATCATTGTAAATCAATAAATCAGTTTTCATTTTCATTTTCATTTCATTTTCATATAGATCCCAAACACCATTACCATATTTAATTTTTAATGATTTATTCATTCATTTTTAATTCTTTTTTACATGTATTAGTTGAGTAGTGAATATAGATCCCAAACAACATTACCGTAATTAAAGAACTATGATTAAAGCCAAGGTGATGTAAGAAATAATACGTCCATTTATAATATTACCTATACACGCCATATAGACTTCAAAGAACTAAAATGAATTATATAATTTCACATTCTGGAGGAAGGCCTCTATACACTTTGTATGCCTTCACTGCCTCATTGGTTTATTGGTCGTTAACGCTGTTGCTGATAATGTCCTAGTTTAGAATACCGAGTGGGGAGAAGCTGCTTCAAGAGGCTTCTTTTTTCTTATTCTAAAATCAGTAGCAGCCCCGAGTCAGAAAGTACATCATATTAAAATAATTTTTCTTAAAAGCTGCACAGAGAGACAAGAACAGTGTGGGAACTATATAAATCAAAAACACCAATCACACCAAAATAACTTGATGATAACATGTCTATTTATGATTTTGTTATGAATCAGAAGGACATTTTGCAACGATAAGAGATATGAGATGAGACTGTTGTCTTCAATATCCATAGCCTGTATTCCCATAATTCTGTTATCATTTTGTTTCTGCCTTGGACACCTCTGCAAGCTTTCAGCCTGCAAGGTATACACATTTATTCTAAGCAATCCACCTGACAAAAAGTTAATGAATATTGTAAAGGTTATTTAGATAGATTGTGTGTGTAGTGACCGCTGTTTATTAAATTATTTATAACTTTATCAGATGTAACTCAATACAATGTACTTCATAAACACATGTTTTGGGTTACAGTTTAGTACTTAATCATTTAATTTTAAGAAAATTTTATCTCCACAACTGTAAACTGTGTTGTGTTAATAAATCAAATAAAAAATAAAATAATATTGCAATAAGTACATATTTCATCAAATCTTTCATACAAGTCACCAATTAAGAGACTAATCATTATGCTACCTTTGTACTTAAAATAGCATGTAGGGACTACACTTTTTACTTTCACTGGTTTCATTTAGGATAAAAAATATTTTTAGTACCTTTTAGTAGATAACAAATTAATATCAATTTCCGCAGAGATAACAACACAGCTTTTTGATGTGCTTTTAAAATGGCAACCACATAAAAGGCAAATATTCCTGTACCCATTATACTTTTATGTAATGAGTAGTATATATAAGTACTTTCTTGCAATATCATTATGCAATTTTTACAACCGGATTTACTGGAACTGGATTTATCTGAAAAAAGTTAATGGGTAAAGTATAATACAAAATTAAAAAGATATGAAATTCTTTGCATTTCTTAAGACAAAATGGATTAAAAGTAGTTCACCTCGCAAGAAATCCACATACTAGTTAGTGCTTGGCGCACATCACTATCACATCAGCAATATTGCACTATTTGGAGTGTATGCTTTCGTTCATAATTACTTGAAAAGACACCGTCATGTTGTTAAAAAACAACAGAAAGACTAAACTAATAGATAGTAATGTTGATCTATGTCTCCTTTCATTACATATTTTTATTAATCGAATAACTGATTTTTATATTCAATAATGACAGAATCCGAAAACTCCATGGAGTATTAGATACAATAATAGTTGAAGTTGATGTCCATTATCGTCATTGTTCGCAAATTAGTACTTCCAAACAACATACGTGTGAAAACAACAGCAGAGCGTTCAAAAGATTACAGAGCTCAGAAAAAGAATGAAACTCAGGCAACTAGTGATCTTTCTCAAATCCAACATGAACATCCAAAAAAAGCTGCACAGCGAATGCAAGAGTATAGAGTCCGGAAAAAAAGGGAACTCTGACAGCGAACCGTCGAAAATGTAAAAAATCAGAAGCAGAGCGTGCACAAGAGTATAGAGACTGGGAAAAGGCTAAAATTCAGTCAGCAGGTGAGATTTTCTCAGTTATTTATAATCAAAATCACAATACAATATTTATAGATTATATCATAACATATGTGCTATTGTTACAACTAGAAAATAACATTAGAAATGTGCCCGTTCCTAATGAATCCAGATACTTAACAGACAGACAGAATTACAAAATGAAACTAATCCTCTGGCTTACACGGATTTTCATCGGCATTGTCTGGCTCATGATGAATTTCAGAAAAAAAATTGTTCGAAATTCATTTGGTCATGTATGCTCAGTTTGTGAAAGACTATGGTTTAAAGATGATTTACGATCTGCATGCCTTCAACATGACACAATCTTAAAAACAATAAATCTTAATATATTAATTACAAAAGTATATAATAATGATAACAATGATAATAATAATTCGATCATAATTAATGAACTACAATAATAATCATAAGAGCAGTAATAAAATTTATTGATCATATTATTTGTTTGCATGTCTATGACAATAAAGTAGCTTTAATTTAATACGGAATATTATTTTTTTGCTTAAACCTTCTTAACCAATTTTTGTAAAGTAGTAAATAGTATATTTACTGCGTAACAAAAATTATATATATACATAAAGAAGTTTCACTTCTTACGTGTGTACACTATTACACACACCCATTTTTTTCTCATGTGGACTCAATTTAAATGCTATTAAATATTAAAATAAAATAAAATATGAACACTGATGTTTTCGTAAAAAATATGTTGTATATAAAAAGAACAGAAGACCAACATTTACAAAAGTATTTCAAGCCATTATAATAATATATTCAAGTGGGTGTCTTCTGTGCAAGGTAAAAAGTACGGCATGCATAATCTGCTTCATGTTAATGTATGAGGTCGAGTAAAGCCTTCTGTATTCTAATGCAATGTATTAATTTGCTTTTGAATGATTTTCAAAGAAATTTCATATAGTTACTTTATATTTATGAATACAATTCTATATTTTCCTAAGTTATTCTTTTTTATTCTATTTATGAATTTTACTTTAAGTTACTTCTGTAGGAGGGAGGTTTTCAATACGAGTGTCATTTTTATATATTATTATGTATAATGCCCTACAGACCATTTTGGTCACGGTGGCCAGTCTCAACGGAGACTAGGCATCTGCGCAGGATATATAGTGCCCGAGTGTAAGCACAAGCACAGGTAGGTGCACTATATTCACTATTTCCTCTTTCTCATAGCCGGATTAGGCGGTAATCCGACACGACTGGAGAGAGATTAGGCGCAAGACCAACAGTTGTTCGTGCTTTCCGAGGCACGGGGGTAAAATACCGCCAACTTCTTACTCCGGGCTGCTACTTAGAATTCCTTGACAGACCTTGAAAAAACTTTTTTCTTGTTGCAATAACGGATTCGAACCCAGGACCACAGATGAGCAGTCGCATTAACTACTATTAGATGAAAAATGCAATTTTGTATATTATGATATATTATGTCGAAAGTTTTTACAAAAAGCAACACTTATTTTCCCATAAACCGTTATAGGGAAATGTGTTCGATTGGCGGAAAACCACGCGTCGCTTCACGCAATTTAAGTAACGAAAGAGCGCTTCATGGGTTAGCAATGCTTTTGTGTTGAACATCTTTATAAAATCAACGATTCGTAAATAACCATATGACGACGCATGTTAAGGGCTGAATATGGATTATGAGGAGTAATTGAGCGTCCGAGTGTTAATTCAATATAAGCTTGGATCCAGCATTTTGAGCGTACCGGTTTCACATCATCAAGAAAACCGGGCGGCAACTTTCAAGAAAAAGCGATGAGAATGCACGACCGGTTTAAATTTTCGTAAAGGATGATCCAGACTTATCTACACCTAACAAGAGTTAAGTGACTTTGCTTGTGTCGAAAACAAGTCTAAGGGCTAATTTTACATCCAAAATTGCATCCATAATAAGTTTCAAATTGTGATAGTGATGAAGCCAAATGATTATATTTAGTGTATGTTATTTGCATGGTCCTGTGCTTGAACAATTTTTTGTCTCATGAGTATATTATTGTTTAGGGACGATATCCGTTTCCATATGGACAGATACGTCAACAAGTAGAATTATAAATAAAATCGACTCCAATATATTGGCTGCAATTTCTGCAAAGGTTACATTTGAACAGTTTTTTTTTAAAATAAATAATGTGACAGATAATTTAGCGAGAACCCTTAAGGTAATCTGCCTTAACGAAGAGATCCGCAGAAGATCCGCATCTAGCGCAGAGCGGTTCGTATCATCGGCAACCGAGCTCTTTCTGATTGGCTAGACTCACTGGCACTGCGAAGAGATGTTGCATCTATTTGCGTATTTTATCGCATCTACCACGGGTAGTGCTCTGAGGAATTGTTCGGAATAATTCCAACCGCTCAATTTTACCACTATCGCACATCGCGACAAAACTCGCGATACCATCCATACCATCTGGATGATTGTCGGTCAACCATTGTGTGATTCACAATAAGTTTTCTTCCTCGCACAAGTTCCTTGTAGAATAGACTACCACCAGCGATTTTTTCGGACCGATACGACTTAGGGACCTTCAAGAAAAGAGCCAACTCTTTTTTAAAAGGCCGGCAACGCATCTGCAATTCCCCTGGTGTTGCCCATGGGCGGCGGTAGTCACTTACCATCAGGTTAACCGCGTGCTCGTTTACCCCCTCTCCTATAAACAAAGAAAAATAAGTTTAACTAACACAGCCCAGCACATCAGCAGAATGAAGTGATTCTCAAAGCCCGGTCACATAGTTCGAAGAACTGACAACCGATGGAAAAAAATGTTCTCGGGTGGAAGCCTCGTATTGGCAAGCGCAGTATTGGTCGGCCCTCCACGAGGTGGAGTGATGTCCGGATGAAACATGCAGGGAGTAGATGGAGGCTGTTTGAGATCGTGGGATGTTTGTGTACTTGAAACTCGTTTTTCTATGGTTCTCAAGATACTGGATCCCAAAGCATAGCACCGGATTTCTAAATTATTTATTTATACAGAGTAGCCAACGTAGAGGTATACAAAAATTTTTGCCACCATGTTGTTTTTCCGGCAAATTTGACAGTGTTGTGTAACTGAAGAACTTAAGCCTCGGGACTATGAATGTCGTCATAACTTCAGCAGATTCATACTAACCAAATTGGAAAGCGACCCAGATTTTCTCCAAAAAATCATTTTGACCTCAGTGAATTTGTCAATTAACCAAAATTCGCGCTATTGGGCTGAAAAGCGACCTTGTTTGATACATGAACGACCACTGCATCCGCGTTGAGTAACTGCTTAGACTTAAATTCTGTTATTACTATATTACTATCTTGATACAGTTTTGTATTTGTTTCTCATAGTCTTCACCGTCATTATTAAAACCTTTACCTGTTGGAACCTTAGAGTTTACATAACAGCTTGTTTATGTATACTCTAAGGAACTAACATTCAAGCACGACTGGAAAAAAGTCAAGTAAAGCTCTACATAAATTACGAAAATTCAGGAGAACTTTTTTCATTGAATTTGTACAAACGTGCTTGGAATATATCACGATTGTGATAAATGAATGAAATAAGTTGTCAAAATAAAAAGAAAAACCAGCTACTGTAAATATCTTTGATAAACTTTATGGTACGTGCTCGAAATCACCAACAGTGTGTATTAGAGTCTTTGATTAGAGAGAATTTTGATATAATATAAACTTATCGAACTTTTTTTTTGAAGAAGTTGTTAGAAGCAAGCACACAGTTCACTTGATAGTAAGTGAATGCTGTCGCCCATAGCCACCTATATCTATTATCGATTATTGTCCTCCAGACAAATTTCGGTCACAGCGGCCAGTCTCAACGTAGACTAGCTATTTGCACAGGACAAGCATTATAATGCTCGAGTGTATGCACAAACATAGGTGTACTTTCTGTTCCCTCATCCCATAGTCCGATGGGATGGTATTCGTTCACGACCGAAGAGAGATCAGGTGCAGGACGAAATGATTTACTTGCTTTTCGAGGCACAAGTATGAAATACCGCCAACTTCCTGACTCCGGGCTGAACTTCCTGACTTCCTGAATCCAAAGACTGATTTTGGCCCAACCCGAGATTCAAACCTGGAAACTCATGATATGCCATCGCGGTTTCGGCTACGAGGGATCACTAGACCTCGATTAATATCAAATCAACGCCAATAACAAACTCAAATCAATGAGATTTGAGTTTATTATTGGCCAATTTAAAAATGAATAGGTTCTAAATTCGACTGTTTGTTAGCGATAGCAATATATTCGTGCATTGTGAACCGATGTTATGTAATGTAGTGAAAATTACAGTGTAGTGACGGTGTAAGTATATCTACTACCCCATATCGTCCTGTGGGTGTCGTAAGAGGCAACAGAGGGAATTTGAAACAGGCGATGGGCAACAGATAACAACTCAAAATAATAAAAAACTGCAGTTGCCAACCAGCCTGCCAAGCGTGGCAAGTATGGAAAAATGCCAAGCGTGGCAAATATGGAAAAATCCCCCTATGAGGCAGTCTATGGGGGAGGCCTATGTTCAGCAGAGGACTTTTATAGGCTGTAATGGAATAGGTGGTTATGTAATGATTCTTAATTTATGAAATACTCGTAGATTCTATTTCAGGGGTGGTCCGATTTACATTTACATTTATAAGTTGGAGATTAATTTCACTCTTAAGGGTGGGTAAATAGGGAATGAAGTTTTTAATGTAACTATTTAAACAATATTGCAGTTGTTACCTTGAGGTTGTTATATTTCTTGGTACAAATAAAGGGATCAAAAAAATTACGTTTACAATAGTGTATAGTGTACGAGTACGCTAACTCCTCGTATAAAAACTATAGTACGTAAATAAGTTTAGTGTACGCCAAAGTTTAATAACGTCTGGTTAAGTAATTACGCACAAACATGACCTGACCTCATGTGATCTTTATAAGGCCTCAGTTGATATCTCTTAGTCCGCCTTTAATTGGAACCATCAAGTTTATATTCGATAGCTAAATCTCACAAAGACTAATTAATATTGCATAGGCTTTAACACGTAAGAACGTAACGGATTAGTAATCTGAAAGGCAATGAACTGGCCATTTAGCTCAAAGAAGCGGCAACTTCGTACCGGTGAGCAAATTGTAAGTAAGTAGCCTAATGATCGGGTAAGACATACAAGAAGTTGATAGATGTATGATATCTATGTTCAGTAGTAAACTTGTGAAAGGCTGTAATGATGATAGTGACGATGAAGACTTAAACAAACTATTTTGGATTTTGTTTATTTCTTCTTCTTCATTATCAGTCTTAAACTGCTAGACATGAATACCTCCCGTTGTATAGGGTATTCGCAAAAATTGCCACACTTGGCAGACAGATAAGCGATTACCATTCTCTTTGACACTACTCCCCGTCACCAGTCCTTGACCTGGTATACACAGGTTTTTTTTATAGAAAAGAAGCCCAACGAGCATGCAATTAACCCAATGGTAAGTATAAATCTTCGCGCATATCTTTGGTTATGCAGCTATCTATCTAGCCGTAAAATATTTATATAACTTTAAAATTGATCCCTTGCGACTCCCACAGGTTGATGGAGTGATGGGTTTTCCACGTCACATCACGGATTGTTTTTGCGCCACTATTATTGGCTTTATTAAAATGATCTTTAAACAAAATCGTCTTTTAAACATACTAACCGAAATTAAATATTATTATTTTGTAAAATAAGGGTGTCAAACAAGCACACAGGCCACCTGATGGTAAGTTTTCTTCGATTGGGATTCCACTCCTAAGATAACTAGGTGATAGGACACCTATTCTGTCTATAAGTCCGTCTGGGTAGGTAACATTCTCTTATCATATGCTACCGCCAAAGAGTAGTTCTTCGAAATATATATTCATGAATGAAACTGTAAAATTTTACAAAGATTATGGCATTATTTTATTAATTGAGAATCGATCTCCATACTACTTTTATTTATTCTGTTTCCCGTTAGCTTACTAACATGTCACTATCCACGAAATAGTGTACACTGAAGTTATAAAATAAATAAAATTCATTTATTTCAGACGTTTAGTCCTGTGTGTTAGTAACAATTGAAAAAATTAATATTGATTTAAATAAAACACAGTCTTTAACTTTGAAATAATTAATTGTTAATTTTTAGTAGAAAAGTAAAGTTACTTGCTTGGCAATTCTGCCGTGGCATGGCACCGATCTGCCGAGATGGCAGTAAGTCAGATTTTGAGAAACCGGTGCGTAAAGATTTGTGACAATATTTTGTATTTGTGAAAAAACTATGCATTTGATTATTATGTTCTGTAAATTATCAAATTAAAGGAAAAAATATGATTGTTGAAATGTAACGAAACCATTTCAACAATTTTGTCTTAATAAATATTAATACTGCTCTCTTGTCTGTAGTAGGTATATCATCCGCACTTAAAATTGCAATTGGGATGACTCCGTAGCGCAGTGGCTTAACAATGAGTTGCAGTGCCGCGGGTTTAAATCCCGCACTGAACAAGTATTCGTATGACCTACAAATAATTGTTCCGGGTCTGGATGTTTGTTCTTGTGAAATTCATGTATGTAAACTGGCCCCACGATACAGGATAAAATCCTATAGTGGAGGTAATTTTTTAAAAAATAAAAAGAAAAAGAATAGAAAGAATTAACAATTTTATTGATCCCGGCAGAGTAGGCCAAATACTCTTAAGCTTATGGTACTTTTAAGCTTCTACGACCCTAACTTGTTTTTATAGCTATTTAAATATTACGGATGACTTGTTAATGCAGTGGCGTAGCATTTGCATGAAGTTATAGCGACTGTTGGTTTAAATCCCTTACGCAACAATAATATGTATGGTCAACAATTAATTTTTCCGGTATGGATGTTTGTATGCCTCTAGTTTATGTACTCGTATATAAAACACTTTCAGGATAGAAATCCCTTGGATGTAACTATCCGTTTTTAAATATTAATAAACACTTATAACGAAATCGGTCACTCTCTCTTGTAGGTGGTAGAACCCTTTTTCTGCCTAGGAGTACCTCTGGGTAGCTAACACCCTCTTAACTATTTCTGCCGCCAAGATCATTACGTACTAGTGCCACTCCGGAGGGTGTAAATCCAATAAAATCACAGTCTGAGAGGCATTATATTCTATCTGAGTCCTCAGTGGTGACAAAACTGTAGCATTCGTTGTTCGACGTTGGTTGCAGGTGTGCATACGCTGCAGTAGCGACTTACCATCAGGTGGACTTTTAAATCACTTGACAGTTGACTTATAAAAAAAAAACCAGAGACAACCATAAGGACTGCCGACAGAAGTTAAATTCAATAATGTATCCGTGTACATGTACACAGGCCGCTATAATATACTATAGTATAGCGGCGCTATAGTAGACATGCTTGTATTGTAGATGTATTGCGCGTATACGTCACAAGCATGTCGAGGTCATCGGTGACGCGAACCCATAAGATTTCCCCTACCAAAAATCGCTTCAAAAACTTTGTGTGTTTTATTAACATTACATTTATCTTTTACTTAAATAAAGCAGTGTAGTATTTCGAGTTTTACACTGATATTGAAATGAAAGGAGGCTGTGGGAAGTATGTTTTTAATGCAAAGTAGCGTTAAAAATGACCAAATTTATTTATTATGTATAAATTAAACAGCTTACAGTATTTCAGGGACATTCTTTAACACCAGTTAAACTAATAAAATAAATAAAATTGGACGACATTAAGGGGAGCTACTTTAATAACAGAAGTTGAGCACGCTATTAAATTGGTTCAGCCTGTTTGTGACACTGAAGAGTTGTTAAAAGTTTATTTAGTCACCTGATATGTTGCAAAACTGACATAAATTAGCTAGAGGGGGCTAGGTAGAAGGACACCTTTTCATGAAGGTGTGATGACTCTTCTTCTGTCTAAGAGTCTGGGTAGTTACCACCCTCTTTCCAACTTTTGCCGCCAAATAGCAGTGGTTTCAATGTTTTATTCCTGTCTAAAGGGTATAGAGCACCAATATCAGGCTGTGAAGCACCCTCAGAGGTGACAAAACGTCTGTAGCCTTCTTTTTTTGAAGTTGGCTGCAGGTGTCCGTAGACTGCAGTAGCCAATTACAGTTAGGGGGTGGACTGTAGGTTTGTTGGTCACCTTAGCTTTATAAAAAAACGCTAATTAGGGCGTAAAATTTAAACTTTTTGAAGTGTTTAAGTTTTATTTCTCCTATTAAAACTAAGAACGCAAGTAATTGAATTGGAAACATTGGAAGTATAGTGGTTAATAAAATGGATATACTATGAATGGTGATGCGTGGTTTAAAATTGGTATAAAGTGGACTGTAATAGGTAGTTGGAATTGGATTTCGTTGAAACTTGCAACCGACACATAAAACTGAAGGTACGCACCTCGAGAACGCCAGCAGTTTCTCTTCGTACTTGAGGTTGACACTCGTGGTACACTCCTAGTTTTTATTGCGCGATTTACACTTAATTGACACAATTCACGGCCGTGATTTTAAGTGTATCATAATTAAATAGATATAGCGAGCGTGACACAATATGCTTCCGCGTGCGGGCGTGTTTTTACTTAGACTCCTCTTCTACCCGGTTGTCGGTCGCAAGCAGGAATGAATGGAATGAATGAAAGGTATTATAGAGGAATCTGATTCGTCAATAAGATTGACCTATTTCAGAAGTGGCGGTAACATTTCCTCCGCCCTTAAAGGGTTGCCTTTAAAAGGATAATAATAATATAAAGTGATAAATACAATTAATACTAACTAAAGCTAATCGAAATATATATATATATATATATATATATATATATGTATATGTATATATATATATTATAATACATAGATGTAAAGAAGATGTGCGCGATGTAGAGTTTCTTATTGCGTAGGCAACGGACACAAGCGCACCACTGGTCGCACGAGTGTACCCCTTGCCGTTTTTACTGTAGCGACACGAACTATGCCGTCCTTACACGGGTGAACCTTTACGATCACTCCCAAAGGTCAGAAGGGGGTTGGTGAGTTATCATTTATAATTATGACAACTGTGCCCACTCTTACGGGGACCGAGGATTTAGTCCATTTCTGCCGCGCCTGCAGTTGATGCAGATATTCAGTTCTCCAACGACGCCAAAAGGACTGGACCAATTTATCCAAGAGTGCGTGTCGTTAAAGCAAATTAATTTGCGAAGATTCCACATCAGGTGCAGGTAGAGCGTGTAATGGTAACGTATTCAAAAAATGTGCGGGTGTTAAAGCCGTCGGTTCAGCAGGATCAGAGCTAAGCACAGTGAGAGGACGAGAGTTTAGTAAACATTCTATTTGAGCAAGGACCGTAATTAACCCCTCATACACAAGGATCTGCTGTCCAATAACCTTAAAAAGATGGTTCTTTAGACATTTTACCATACTCTCCCAACAACCACCAAAATGTGGGGCGGCAAGCGCTATGAACTTGAATTCAATGCGACTTTCGGCCAATTCTTCTTCTAAACGCGGGCGGTATTCCTTTGTGATAAAATGATATAAGTCTTTTAGATAAGATCATGT
The DNA here is from genome assembly GCA_029286625.1 of Parnassius orleans. Taxonomy (NCBI): domain Eukaryota; kingdom Metazoa; phylum Arthropoda; class Insecta; order Lepidoptera; family Papilionidae; genus Parnassius; species Parnassius orleans. The sequence goes on along the minus strand of JAGSMP010000212.1, from coordinate 183,584 downwards.
GCCTACAAAATTTGCCACGATCAGAGTAGAGGCATTTCACGGGACCCCTCGCGATAGGAAGCGCTTTAAAGCTGCGATAAAACTGACAGTGGAAAGATCCGTGGCTACTTCGATGTGGAGTGCGTGCGTAGTAAGGCAAGTAAATATACATAAGTAAGCCTTGCGAGTTTTAACACCGCAAGCTCGTATGGGCGTATACGATATAGGGCCGCAATAATCACAGCCAGTATGAGCGAAAGCTTTCTCTGCTTGCGTGACTCTATGTCCCGGTAGAGCAGCCATTAAAGGAAATTGCGGGTGCGGTTTTAATTTAAATCAAACGTTACATTTATTAATTCTAGACCAAATAATTCGTCTAGCAGACAAGATCCAAAATCGTTGCCTTAACAAAGACATGAGCAGCTCTGGGCCGGCATGTAAATAATTTTTATGATAATAGTCGATCAACGACTCTACAAGAGCGTCGTTACGCGGTAAAATAATCGAATATTTGTATATACTTTCAGCGGAGTTGGTAAGGCGGCCACCAACGTGGATAAGGCCATTACATAAAAATGGTTTAAGCTTCATTAGCGCAAGAGAGCAATTATTACCGACTCCTACCTGTCGAATGTCTAATGCAAAATGTCTTTTTTGAATATCGCCTATTATCATATGCTCGGCGGCGCATATATCGAACGCGGTAACTGCTATTGAACCGGAAGGAGGAAGTTTATTTATAAATCTGCAGACATAAACAAGGATACGCGTGAGCCTACTCCATGAGGAGATGCGTTTATTAAGATCCTGAACTAGAGACATTTCTGGATCTGACGTAGTAATGGGGTGTGCGGTTATTTTCTCTTCCGGTAAGTTGTCTAGCGCTATACTACTATGGTCTGTATTGATGATAGGCCACAGCGAGAGGTCTTGCGCGAGCTAGAGCGGACCTTGTGACCATAATGGATGAGATATTAGCCTTTCGGGTGTAAGACCTCTCGATAAACAATTAGCTGGGTTATATATTTCCGCAACGTGACGATAATTAGCGGCTGGTAAATTGTCAATAATCTTGACGACACGGTTGGCGACAAAAGTTTGCCAGCGGTGCGGAGAAGAGTTTATCCAACAAATTGTGACCATTGAGTCTGTGAACGCGTACATCTCACTAATATGATAGCATGAATCATAGGTGTCGTGCACGCGTCTAATTAGTCTTGCCAGTAATTCGGCAGCACAGAGCTCGAGACCTGCGATAGACAAAGGCTTCATTGGTGAGACCTTTGACTTATATATTATATAATATATATATAATATGGGCGTATACCACTGCTCCATAAGCACGCTCACTAGCATCGGAAAAGCCGACCAATCGTACAATGCAATGTTCGAAGACACCCAAATGTCGCAGTATTTTGACGTCATTGAGTAGCGGTAACTCCATACTAAACCTTTTCCAGGTTTTGACTATATGCTGGGGTGGACTATCATCCCAATCAAGTTTCAACTGCCACAAATCTTTTATGAGAAGTTTAGCGAAGAGGAAAACAGGCGCTACGAAACCCATTATATCCCAAATTCTAGCTACAGTGGCTAAAATGAATTGTTTTGAACACTTTTCGTCAGGCGTGGTTACTTTAAACTCAAAACAATCGCGAGATTTATTCCAACTCAAGCCCAAAATTTTTAACTGAGCGGTTTTATCAAATTCAAGAGGCTCAGACACCTTATACGACGAAGGCAGAGCGCTTAAGACCGAGTCGGAATTACATGTCCATTTTACTAAATCGAACTGCGCACGTTTAAATAATTCAATCAGCTCATTAGCAGCTGATGTAGCTTCTTCCTCCGACATAACGCTAAAAACGATATCGTTCATATAGATATAGCGAGAAGCAATTATCTTTGCTAGCTGAAATGAATCTCCATCATCCGGCGTGTTCCGCGCCGGCGCATCTGCTTGCGGCGCGCACGTTATACACTCGCGGTACGCTCGCTTCACTGCCTCATCCATACCGGCCCACCATACATAGCTTCGAGCCAACGCTTTGGATTTCACTATTCCCATATGAGGTTCATGAATCATCGCCACGATTTTGTCCCTGCAATTTTCCGGTACTACTAATCTATGGCCCCACATTATACAACCCTGCTCCTCGTATAATTCTTTGTGTCTATTCCAATAAGGTTGAAGATTCGTAATTTCGCAGTGTGATGGCCAGCCGTAGCGAATATAACTTAATACTTTTGACAATAACGGATCCCGCAACGTCTCACGTTTAATGTCGTTATAATCTAATGACAGAGCTTGTTGCACAAAATGTAGATATGTTTAATCGGGCGGAGTTGTCACATTTTGTTTGTTAGCTTTGAGCGGTAACCGCGATAAACCGTCCGTGCCATTTTCGTCCGTACGGGCATACTCGATGTCGAACGAATAGGTCGATAAAATAATTGCCCATCTCTGCATACGGCTAGCCCCCATACCAAAAATTGAAACTAAAGGTTTGTGGTCGGTACGTAATGTAAAACGCATCCCTAATAGCCAGCGCTTCACGATGTGTTTGGGAGTAATTCTTTTCGGCATCAATTAACGTACGCGATGCAAAAGCTATCTGCGGCTCTCGTCATCTATCTGGGAGAGGACCACCCCGACTCCCCGCGTGCTTGCGTCACAAGTAACAATTAATCGTTTCTTAGGGTCACAATGCACTAGTACCTCTGCACTGGACAGTATTTTCTTAATTTGTGTAAGCGATACTCGTATTTCGCAATCCGATGACCAGTGCCATTGTTTATCTTTTTTTAGCAAATCGTACATTGGAAATAAGTTATCGCTCATATTCTTTATGAATTTACCTTAGAAATTCAATATACCTAGAAACGACCGCAACTCCGTCACGTTAGTCGGCCTAGGTATCCCAAATATGGCTTCTACCTTCGAGGACCTAATGCCTTTGCTACTTATAATTTATCCCATAATATACCGCACCTCATCCAATAAAAATACACATTTACTACTTTTTAATTTGAAACTCGATTTATGTAATCTACTTATGACTGCCTCCAGAGCCTTTAAATGTTCGTCTTTGGTTTTCCCCCCAATGATGATGTCATCTAAAAATATTTCTACGATAGGTATCCCCTGCAGTACACTACACATTATACGTTGAAATATTACCGGACTCGACGACAAGCCGTAGACCAATCTGTTATACCTATACAAGCCCCTGTGTGTGTTTATGACTGTGTATTTTTTTGTATCATCTAACTCGATCTGGTTGTATGCTTGTGATAAATCTATTTTAGAATAATAGCATGCCCCGCTCAATTTTACCATAAGCTCATCAATTCGTGGTAAGGGATATCGATCAATCTGCAATACCGGATTAAGGGTTGCTTTATAGTCAGCATAAATTCTCAAGGAGCCATCCGGTAAATAAAGCGGATGCGCTTTATTTACCGGAACAATCGGTGAGGCCCAGTTGAAGCAGTCGACGAACTCGATGATGCCGTCCCGCAGCATGGCGTCGAGCTGCGCGTCGACGCGCTCGCGCAGTGCGTAGGGCACCGGTCGCGCGCGGTGGAACACCGGTGCCGCCCCGTCCCGCACACGCAACGTCGCCTTGCCATGCCCGAAGAATGCGTCGTGAAATGCCCGAGCCCGCCGCTAAATAGTTCTTTACACCTATAAAATATTTTTTTTGTTTCATTTGACATAGAGTCTTTCTCAGTCGATAAATGACGACAATTATTACTAAATGCGGGAATTTTTATACCTAATTCCGTTAACCATTGTCTGCCGAGTAATAACGTAACGCCCTTTTCGATAACAAATAATTCTAATCGTTTGGTTCGACCAGCATAGCGGACGACCGGCTTAATTATACCTAAAGGATTTATTCTGGAGCCATCATAACAGTTTAACACTATTTCACTATTTTAATAGGGTGATAGTTAAAATAATTCATATAGGTTTCCTTATTTACTATGTATATGTATGTATATTACGACACAGCCGCACCAGTGTCCACATCCATTATAATTGTTTTATTGTCGATTATTACAGGTAAACTCACCGGTTGGAAACCGAATACCGCGATTAATGTCGGTAATTTTAACTCAGTCTTTATTTGATTTACTAAAAAATACATTTCTATTCTATCCATATACGACGACCATGCTACATGCTACGCGACAATGCTACTTCTTAAATCAAATTCACTTACTTTTCCTACCGACATTCTATTGTTTTTTCACAGCAAACACCGTAAAAAAATTTAACGCTATCCCAAACTCGTTAGCCACTGTAATGTTTTAAATGAGACACCGTGCGTTTGCTAAGACGTTTATTTCCCGACTGCCCGCGGCGCGAACGATCTCATACTCGGTACCTAAATCTATATACCTACATTACAATTTCATTTCTGCTAATTGCCATATTTGATAGTGTAGACCTATCCAGTATATAAAATTTGGGCTCACAATTGTCAGGTTTTTCATAACACGTATACTAGATATATCATACATACGTAATATTTGGTCATTTGAATAGATTTAGTGTCATAGCTTTTCTTATATCATTTTAATGCATTATGGTTTGATCCAGCGGTTTATTTTAATTAACATTATTTCTCTAGAACATAGGCAAGGCACTCGCCATTATTTTTATAGTAAAATAATGTCCTTCAGACCGAATTTCGGTCACGGTGGCATTAAGGTGGTCTTAACAGATGCTAGCCACGTAACAGAGGTTAGTACAGGATTATAGTGTCCGAGTGTGTACGCAAGCACAGGCGTAATCTCTATTTCGTCAATCACATCGTCCAATTAACGTTACTTCAACCCTTGCCGGTACCAATGAAAACGAAAAATACTCGATTATTAAAATATTTCACTACATATAGTTAGTTTACTTTAAGGCTGTCACTAAAGTACCGTGTACGTGTCGACTTTCAAGATTAATGAACCGTTTTTATGTTTCCGTATGTCAAAAGGAAATAAAGGATCCCTCAAAGGATCACTTTGTTCCTCTGTTGATCTCTCAAGACCTTTTTTTCGGGAATGTGCGAGAAGAATTCCAGCTTCTAACTCAATGCGATGATGAGATACGACCATTTATGTCACATATTTTGACACGCGGTAGCTCACTCATCAAAACCTATAGGGAGCTTCCCGCTTACCTAAAAACATAATATAATAATTAAATAGATTGAAATTAAAAGAAAAAATCTCTGGAAATTGTTAATTAATAATTAAATCACATAAAAATATTATTTGCCATTACAAACTCACATTTTTAGTTGAAGCATCGACCGTAATTCTTACCGATATATGGGAGATACTTACCTTTTCGTTTCGTTGTAAGCGCTGAACATTTCTTACAGCAATGCTCAGCGCTTTCCATAGCTAATATTACCGGCATGGATGAACTATCTGCATAAATAATTAAGTTTATACGGTACCATAAAGGCGCGTGTCCTACTTGAACTTATCCGGTTTTATTTTATAATATACTAGTAATGCTAATAATATTATTAATATTCCCACAAAAGACCCACCCAAAAAAGCTAAAAATGCTTTTTTTAGGAGATTGACGAAAGCAGTAGAGTGACGGACTTAAACCCACGATTGTTTGTAGTCCGCATTCATAAAATAATTCGCACTTTTTATGAAAGAGATACAATATATAACTTTATTTACTACACAAAAAGATACGCATTTTATTGAGATAACTCGAAAATGCCCCGCGGCGTCGCGCCACGCCGCGCTGCGCCTCAAGATGCCTTGCGACGTAGCGCGGCGAATCACGATGCAGCGGTGTTTCGTCAGTAGACACAGCGTGCAAGAATGGCGCTGCGCCTCAGCGAAGCCGCGTGTCGCAGCGGCTTCACGATGCACCTCGCGACGTCGCGATGCATCTCACGGCGTTGCGCGAAATCATTGGCCTCTTCAAGCATCCTCACGTCGCGTCGCGTCTCTGTATGAACTGACCATTAGACTACTGTCACTTAATTTATTAATTGCAGTTCTGTTTTATTTCAAAAAAATAGATACCCTACACAGATTATAGTATTACGGGGAACCAAAATTTTAGACTTTACAAATTTTATAATATAAAATATTCCTATCTAGATTTCAATAACTGTAATATTTTGTTTATTTTACGAAATGATAAAAAGAGATTTAGGAGATATGTAAAAGAAAAGACTTGTTGCGACTTAATTAACGAAGCTCTGACACTAACTTTTACTAAAAACAAAAACGTTTTTAGAAAAAATAAGTGTCAACAACTTTGATCATGATTATCTATGCCCAGCAGTGGTACGTGTGTGTTTTTGTTAAATTAAGTCAGTGCGCTTTACCATATTTAGTTGCATAACCGCGTACATAGTGTAATAGTAGGCAAGCACTGGCTTATAATAGTTGGTATAGGCTGTAAGTTTAATTTTACGTCTTCAAATTCTAAATATGAGTACTATTTTATTTAAAAAGTAATACTCATGACTCGGTGGCGCAACGTTTAAGCGTTTTGGTGGCGCTGAAGGGACGTGGATTTGAATTCTGCACCTAGCAAGTGCATTGCATGACCTACAAGTAACTTTCCCGGTTCTGGATCTGTCCTTGTGCAATATATGTACTCAAATACTCGTGAAACGCCATGATATAAAAGAAAGTTCTACGTTACACCACATGTAACGTTTTCTATGAAACGAAGAGAGTAAGAGGAAAAAGCTTATGACTTACTCGTCTTAAAGTATCCGTTTCCCATTTAAGTGGAAACTCATTTTAAAATACCGAAAATACGGCTACTCTCTCTACTTTGCTCTGAATGGGTAACTGACTATGGAGTAAGTAACTGGCATAACTGGTTTGTGTAATTTTTTATTATATAAATTTTGTGTTAGACACGAGTAAAACCATGCCGCAGCTTTACTATACTAGTAACACGAATGGGTCGGCTCGACCGAGGAAAGACCACGCTCTCACAACTTACTAGCGTAAAATTTTATATTCCTGTGTTCGGTTCTCTGCACACCCCGTGTGAAAACTGGGACCCTTTTTACTAGTAATGAGGCATTTCATCTTAGTTCTCAGGGGTGACAACGCATCTGCATTTTGATCCTTAATCGATGATATATGTACATATCTATTGGTCACAGCATCCACTTACTCTCAGGTGGACTGTGTCCTTGTTTGTCACCCAGATTCTATAAAAATAATAAACAGACATTCCATTTCTCCTCGTGGGTGCCGTAAGAGGCAAATGCTAAAAAGTCATTGGCTTTCGATCTTTGCATGCCAGACGAAATTCCCTAACCGGCGACGGGGATCAGTGTCAAAGGTGCAAGACGTCTGCTACTGCGATCATCAATCCGCCTGCCAAGCGTGATGATTAAGGCTAACTCTCACTACAACGGAAGAGCTCCGCAGTTGTCATTAACGGGTTGGTGACGAACAGCACTTATAGTTGAAATATATACATAGATGAATATCTATGTATGGGCTATTTTATTTATTACTTACAATATGTACCGTGTTATAAAAAGTTCTTTTCCGCGCTTGTTTCTTTACAATTAAGCTCGTATTAAAAATATAGTAACGTATAAAATTGATATGGAAGTCCTCGCACCGCCCAGCTACGTCGCACATCTCTGGTGGAAACACAGCCTTAGTAGGAATCGGTATTATTTTGCGAACATCTGTGTTCTATAAAATCTAATGTCTGTTTGTATTGTCACAGTATTTAATTTTTTTGTTGTTATTAGGAGAATGTTGCTGCCCATCTCCTTTACCCACGGGGTAATATAGGGTAGTGGATATTCTTACACCACCGGTACTATTATCTAAGACACGGCAAAATTATAAGAATGTCCTTCAGACCAGATAATGTAACGCAGCCAGTTTCAATGGTGACTGACCATTTGCACATGACAGAATTATAGTGCACAAGTTTGTGTGCAAGCAAAGGTACAATCTCTATCCCCTCACTCTCGTAGTACGATGGAATAGCAATTCGTCACCACTGGGGAAAGATCAGGCGCAGGACCAACGTCAAGACTACTAACTTTACACATGCAATCAGAGTTCAATGAGCAGCGGGTTAATTGGATCATATCAAACCAAAAAAATATGGATTAATATGGAAAATTGTGAAAGAAGTTATAGGTAGCTAGCCCATCTCCTGCACAATGACAAACCCAATATCCCATTAGTCGCCTTTTACAACAAAATAGGCAAGTAACACAGTTGGCACACTTTTTTTTGTAAAAAGCCCCGCATAAACATGGGGCTATATCTCCCAGACAAACATTAGACAAGGCAATATTTTCTAAGGACTTTATTTAATCTCCACATACATCTACACTTTCCTGTACATTATTAAGTTTCGTTAGTGGCTTAAATAAAAGCTTTTTTTCTGTGAATAAACTCTTATGCCCGTATGAATTGAATTCAAAAGGAGTAAACGTGTAAATACCCAAAATAGTATTCATGATTCAAAAGGAATTTATTTCATTGTACACAATAATTTTAAAGATAGAATAAAAATAATGTTTTCAATATTTTCGAATTATTATTTCTATTCTTAATTTGAATTATTATGTCTAGTGATGCTGGCATAGTTGCCACGCTTAGGAGGTGGGTTGGCAACCGCATTTTTATACTATTTTCTGCAGTTATCAGGAAAATTGCTACTACTGATGTTTCCCTTTGTCGTCTCTTAAGACACTCACAAGATAATATAGGGTAGTAGATTCTGACGCCGCCATTACTCAGCAACTATGGTAAAATCTCCTTGGAGGCAATATCTGGGAGAGGTTTATGTTCAGCGTTTTACGTGGCAAGGCAAAACCATCATATATACAACACGGGATCGCTCGCCACGACTCGTCTCAGTTCGGAACAGTTTCGGTTTTTCTGCAAAAATCAAAAGTGCTCGCCTGCACTTGGCAAGTCATGTCCACATGTTAGTCGACCATGCCAGTATGTTCACTCTTTCAAACTTTACCTGTATGAATATGCCTACGCTCGCGTTGGCCAACATGTATTGCGGGCTTAAACAGTATTGCCTTGGCAAGTTTATCGTAAGCAAGACGAAGAACTTTTCATTTTATTGGGAGTTCATTTTCTTTGCCATAACCTCTTAGGTTTTTCGATTTTCACTAACAATTTGTGTTCGATGTTTTTAATGCTATGACAGGTACTATTTATTTTTTTAAATATTTTGTTATTATAATCGTTGCTCTTCCTCCATTTTGCAACATGGACAGACACTTTAGACCTGCAAGTAGCATTAAATAATGCGTGAAAGTTTATTTTATACTAAACATAATATTACGTCGTAAAAATCGTTAAAAATTTAATATTTTATGTGTGGTAGAGGCTCTCTACATTGTAAATGGCTTCAACGCAAATGGCTCGACTCGACTGGAGAAGTATCACAATTTCACAGGATACCACCGTAAAAAGCAGCATAATGCTACCCTTTTCATTGGTATAACGAGGCGTATGCTCGATTCCTATATTCAAGAAACATTTCATTCGCCATAACGATCCGTTTTATTACATAGGAGATGTATGTTAAAACAGTTTATATTACAAACTATTCATTAAGCAACTTTGGACAACTTAAAACGAAAAATCTTGAAATGGTTCATAAATAGTTGAACTGACATTTTGGAACAAAGTTCCTTATCGGACGGTACGAATTTGGCGGATGGGGGCTAGGCGAGAAAAGTGTAAGATTTTTCCGTCACGGCCCCTTCTGACGTAGTGTAGACAGCCTTGGCGGCCATAAAGAAGCGAGATGGAATAATATCCATCTCCTATTTTAAATGACACATCATTTAAATAAACGCTAGTAATTCATTTATTTGTATTTGTTAATCAATAAAACGTTTATCAATAATAATATATTAGAAGCGTCAGTAGCCTAATGGTAGGGCGCGAACCGCGAACTCGAAAGGTCGTGGGTTCGAATCCGCCATTCGACTACTATCGTGAACCCCTTCTAACACAAGCATTTTAAGCTTACCAGAAGTGGTATAAGGGAATATTAGTAATGTTTAATAGCAACTAGTATTTAAAAAAAATACTACGAAAGGAACTTCGTTCCCACCGAGTGTTCCACGATACTCACGCATGATTTTTATTTTTAAAAAGGGGTTCTCATGTACTTAATTTTCTGCAAAACAGCTCTAAAAGGAACCGGCATTGATTTTCAAGGATAACTACGCATTTGCATTTTGATTCTTAATCGAGGATAGACGTAGATTTTTATGGGCCGCAGCATGCACATACCATCAATGATGGACTGTATGCTCGCTTGTTTCTTCTAAAAAATTTGCAAATAAGTGCTTACCCCTTACCTAATAAAGGAGGTATATCATTATTAAGTAGGAAATTAATTAGTTATTTAAAAAGCAGTACGTAAATTGCGAATGTGTGTGCAAAGCAATGATGGTATGTGGATACAAGCCATCTTAGGTTTAATGATACAAATCAAATGTAAATATTATAATATAATTATGTATTAACACTTTTGTTTAAATAAATAGAAAAAAATATTTTACAGACTTTTACACACTTACAAAACACATTTACTGTTACATAGTTTAAGAGTAACTGTGTTTTGATTTCGAATACCAAAAGTAGAATTTTAGTTCAGGTAGAAATATATATTATTTTTTCTTTTATTTGAAGAGAATTTATGCTTCAATAATTTAACAGTAAAAAGTAATAATTTCTCTTGTAACTTACCTTGACTCGAATACGCTCTTAATCGGTACCTACGTGGTTTCAATAAATTACAAGCAAGCGGGCACTGCAATAGCGCTCTGGAAATCGTTTTAATTGGGTGCTTGAAAAATCATGGGTTCATTTGTTATTTAAAGGAAACCTATGTGTTGAATTCAGTTTAAAAATACGAGTTAATTCTCTGAAAATATGTCTGTTTTCATTAATGATTGGGTTTGAGGTTTCACAATAAATTAATTTTGTTCATTTAATTATGAACATAGTTTTTTGCATATTCCACATACAATATATTATTCTTATTATATGGAATAAGGGTAACAAACGAACAGTCCACTTAATGGTAAGTGGAAGCTGTAGCCTTTAGATATCTCTTTTTATCATCGATTAAAAATAAAAATGCTTTGTCACCCCTGAGGACTAAGGTGGAATGCCTTGTTTCCAGTAAGAAAGTACTCCGGTTCCCTCCCTCACTCAGCGTAAAATATCAGCACTAAGCTGCATTTTACGCTGGTATTCTATAAGAGCGTGGTACTCCCGCGGTTGAGCGGACCCATTGGTGCTACTACCATAATATAGCTGCAGCGTGGCTCTATATTGTATAAATGTGGAAATCTTCCACGCTATGTTTTTCTTAGCAAATAGTAATCAGCATTTATATTTGCAATAAACAATTTCATAGTTGCCAGTGAGCACTTAAAAAAAAGTTTCGAAGACATGTGAAGTGCCTTGACACGCATTGGGGCAGTACGGTGGTTATTTTGCTATAAAACCCTCTCAGATATGATGGATGATATGGATATTGTTGCTCCTGTTCTCTAGATTAGGACGTATATAAATTGTAACTTACTTATTTTAATTTACTTTCACACTTAAGGGGAAAATTTAGAGTTGTCAGATACCTCTCACCAGCTAAGAGGTGATAGGACTGATTTTCTGACTAGGAGTCCGTCTTATTACCATCCTATACGCAGAAATAGTCTGCCACAACACTGCTGTGTTCTGGCTCGAAGGGTATAATTACAGTCTGAAAGACATATTTTTATGTATTATATGACAAAAGGGGGCGAACGAGCATACGACTCACCTGGTAGTAAGTGACTACCAACCAAATTCAACTCTAGGGGAATTGCAGATGCGTTGCCGGCCTTTTAAAAAGAGTAAGCTCTTTTCTTAAAGGATCCTAAGTCGTATCGATCCGGAAAAATAGACATTCCATCTTAATCCTCAAAAATTATAACGCTTCAACTTTCTTACTGGGCCTTTTTTTTGATGCAGACTGCAAGTGTCTACTACAGTAGCCACGTACCGTCAGGTGGTTACTTCATTTTAATAGGAAAACCTCGAGTAGACCAGTATTCATGCCAATAAACAGATGCTGTTCACAAGTACATAATATTCAGCTTTCCTATTACATCCTATTAAACTATCATCATCATTACAGCCCTTCACAATTCCACTGCTGAAAATAGTCCTTTCCCAAGGATTGCTACAAAGCATGGTCCTGTGCGACCTGCATCCATTAACTTCCAGCATCTATTACAAGGCCGTAACCTCTCATTTACTGTTATAAATAGACGCATAATATATGTAATATATATAAACAGGTGTAAAGCTCTCAGAGGTTTTCGTATTCAGATAAGGGATTTGGGAGCTTTCTAAGCACACAGTTGAATTATTTATAATACTCGTTTCCTTATCACTCGAAGGGATTTATTTAAGTACAGCTCCTTCATATTTTTATCCCAATGTGACTCAGTTTTTTCGTTACACTTATTTTCGTTCTTCGTCTATAGGACTTTCTTCATTCATTCATTAAATAAAGTCCACCTCTGGACGTAGATGATAATTGCCATAGTTGCCATACTTAGCAGGAATACAATAGAATAGATAAGATAAAAATAATTTTTAAATTTAAATTTAATATTTAAATTTTTAAATTAAAGGATAATTTTAAAATTCAATATTAGATTACAAGAATACGAGGGGAGGTCAAAAAGTTCGCGGAATGACAGGGAAGGATAATGAAATGAAACATTAAATTATTTTTCCTTTTCAATGTATTCTCCCTTAACTCTAATACATTTATTAGATCTGTCAAATAACTTATTAATACCGTCTAAAAAAAAAAGATTTGTCTTGGGCGTCAAAATAGGCCGAAATTGCCGAATTCACTTCATCATCGTCGCCAAATTTTTTCCCACGCAGTTCTTTCTTCATTTTTGGAAACAAATAATAATCGTTTGGTGCCAGGTCCAGGCTGGTCTAGGTAGGCTGTAGGGTGGGTGGCGCAGTTGTTCAAAACCACATCGGTGAATAGCAGCCGTCGCAACATGGCTTGTGTGCACGGGCGCATTGTCGTGCCAAAGGAGCACGCCTTTTGTAAGCTTTCCTCGCCTTTTTTCTTTAATAGCTTCCTTTAATTGATTAAGTAGTATTCTCCCGTTATGGAAACACCACGTTCCTTATAATCAATCAAAAGGATACTTTCTGTATCCCAAAGATCGTCGCCATGATCTTTCCGGCCGATTGAGACACCTTATACTTCTTAGGAGGGGGTGTGCTTTTTTATGCCACTGCATCGACTCTTGCTTTGACTCAAGTTCATAATGATGAACTCAAATTTCATCGCCAGTTACAATTCGGGACATAACTTCCTCTCTTTGCTCTCCACAGCGGTCCAAAAACTCGCGACAACTGTCGACGCGCTCGTGTTTTTGATGCGCAAAAAGCATTCTCGGAACACATCTTGCACAGACTTTAGTCATGCCAAGGTTGATGTAGGATGTTTAAAATTGTTGTTTCTGATACTCCAACTAATGTTGCATTACATCATTATCACATAAAAACTTATTATGTTATTCAACAAAATATACCTATTTTACAGAACATTTTCAAAGTTAGAAATCTTAAATATCTATCTAATCTAATCTAACACACACGGTTGAAACAACAATATTTATTAATAAACATGAATCACTTAACTAATACAATAGTTTAATTCACAATTTTACAAGTATTTTCACTATTTAAACAGCCCCCCACCACCCAACATGTCCACACAGGACCTTATTAGGTCAATCGTCGCCGCCCTGAATCAATCTCTTGGTCTAGGCATTAATCTGGACGAGACGGCCCTCGCCGCAGTCCAAGCCTCCCTTGCCCCTCAGGCATGTCCGCCCCGGCCCGCGTCGCGCCCTGCACGGCGGCCCCTACGGCTGCCCCGCAGACCGACTCACCCGCGTCCCCCGACTCCGACTCCATGGAGTGCTCCGACGCCACGTCCGTAACCTCGTCCTCCCGGAAAAGGACCGCCACCAACACGAACTCTTCGTCCAGCAGCTGCTCCTCGGCCTCCGATGGGACAGTAACGGACAGCAGCCCCTTCACTGTAGTGAAATCCAAACGCGGCCCGAAACGCGCCACAAAAACCGCTCTCCCGTCCCGGCAGCCCCTGCCGCCACCCCTGCAGCCTCCGCCGCTGCACTCACCCCCGCAGCTCCCACTGGTGCCTCCACCATCACGGACAAGAATTATCGAAATCGGTTCACCCAGTAAAAAGTTATGAGGTAACACACATAAAAAAAACATACAGTCGAATTGAATACCTCCTCCTGTTGAAGTCGGTAAAAAATAAATTGGAAACGTTGTCTGTATGTCTGTCTGTCTGAACACACAGCACTCAAAAACCTGTCAACGGAATAAAACTATTTTTACGGATTTTATCGCGTTTAAGTTACAGCACCCATGGTCACGGGGGGGACCATGGGTGCTGTAAAGCACCCGAAACGTCGGGAATCAAAATTAGTAAAATTAAACGCGATAAAATCCGTCAAAATAATTTTATTTAATGTGTAGTGTTCGCGTAAATATAAGAAACCAACCTGTCAACGGATTTGGATGGGACTTTCATTATAGTATTATGTAGAGGTTGAACCGTTAGAATAAATATATTTCATCACGCTATCTATCACAGGAGCTTGTCAGAAAGCATAATCTTCTCTTTAACAGCTATAAAAAGCTTAAAAATTTACATTATCTTGAGATAAAAAAATTACATTAACCGTTTATATTTATATTTTAAGTTGTTCTTATACTATTCCTACCCGTTATTTCTTAAATATTATTATTTAATTTCATATATTTTATTTTACTTTTATAATAATCAAATAATTACTATACTTTTACCTAAATGGCGCTAAAGGTATTTTAAAATACGCTATAGTTTTATTATACGCTAGTTATAATCTAAGACATGTGTCTAGACTTTTAGAAAATAGTCCATCGGGCTGCTTTACTGCACGTTACTGACGCATTTGTTCTATTTACTTAAATTTTCACAAAATCCTCATTTCATTATATTAGTCTTTTTATTTTCGTTCAAATAACGGGTTATTATTTATTATAAATTTCATTGATTTTAGAAATACTTAAATCTTCATAAGTAAGAAAATATGATAGTACCTGTCGGTAGATGTCAAAAGCACATAGATTTATGTGCTTTTGACATCTACCGACAGGTGTCACTTTTCTCTGTTTAAATACCAATAATCTCTTAACATTTGAAAAGCCCGTTACTTCCACGCAGGTGTAGGTATCGGTACGGGGAGGGTATCAAATGCGAGAATGGCCAATAGGGATTTAGTGCAATGGCGTCATTTCACGGAGCACAACGATTCTGCGACCGAAGCTGGACGGATTTTTTTTTCTCATTACAATATTCGGAACACAAATCAAGCTCCAACAATCCAAACGATTCAGGATTGGGTGTGGAAGTTCGAGTTGACGGATTAAACTTTAATTCAACCAGGATGCGGCTGACCCAGGACATCGAGAGATCCGGAAAATATAGAGCGTGTACGTGAGTCTGTTCGAGAGCAACCTGGCCTGTCCACTCGAAAATGATCTAGTGTCTTAAATGTGCCCAAAACCTCTCTAAATCGCATTGTACACAAGGATCTACATTTAAACCATGCAAATTTAAATTGTACAGGCATTGCAGCCAGGTGACCATGATAAGAGACTACAGTTTGCTAACGAAATGCTAAAGAGGTTTTCAACCTTCAATAACATCTTTTTCTCAGATGAGGCACACTTTCACTTAAGTGGTCGTGTTAACAGACAAAATTGTAGATACTGGAGTGAAACTAATCCGAAATTGAAACACCATAAAGCCTTACACTCGCCGAAAGTTACGGTATGGGCGGCATTATCTGCAAGTTGAATCATTAGTCCGTATTTTTATAAATCTCATAGAAGCCGGCCCGTTACTATCAATACAGAGCGATACGTTGCTATGCTACAGTTTTTTTTTTGCACCAGCGTTATAGGACTTCTCAGGCTTTAACTAATGAACCTGGCTTCAACAAGATAGGGCAACATCTCACACTTCCAACAACTCTATAGCAGTAGTTCGCGAAATTTTTGGCCAAAACCTGATTTCCAAAATAGGCGACATTAACTGGCCACTCCGCAGCCTGGATTTGTCTCCAATGGACTTTATCCTTTAGGGATATCTTAAAAGTAAAGTTTTCATCAGCAACCTAGAGTTTATTGAAGAATTATAATAAAACATATCGACGCTTGAAGGCAACCCTCACTAAGCGACATTGTAAACTTTACAGGAGAGTGAATCAAAGTTCAAATATTTTTTAAAAAATCATAAAATTCACTAATTGTTCGATTAAAATGATGATAACACGCCTAAAAATCTTTATAACTATCCAAGTTGTCAAAATAAGACACCTGACACTTTATAAACACCGGTTTGTGTTGGTTAGATAAAATTTACCTGATTTGATAAACAGGTAAAATTATCTAAATCATAACTGTAGTGTGTACAGTAACATGAAAAAATAGGTAAATTGACTAAGTTTAGAATTTTGATACAGAAAGATTGATCTAAAAAGATTTGATGGTTTAAAATAAATCAAGTAAATTTACTTAACCATTATTTATTGATTTTTGTGATTGTGAAATAGTATCTTAGTTATTAAATCACCCCAAGCCTCCCTTCGTCTGACATTTAACCAAGAACTGTATACTGTATGTAACTGAAACTGTATTGTGCATTATATATAATGCACGAAATAAATGAAATCAATTATTATTGAATAAAAGTCTTTATTGAAAATTAAACAAAAGTGCTACGTGAGCCGACCATACAAAATTAATATGGAAACTAATTATGACATAACATTCAGTCTGAGATCAATATATTTTTAATTGAACAATTATTATTGCTGTCGCATTATAAATAACACTATCATCAAATAACATTCTTACAAAATAACAGCAAGTTTAACCTACTGTGTAAAGTTTGAAAATTTTTTACACAATTATTAATATCGCTGTAATTATTATAATAACAACACTTATATTATTCTCACAACATAATCAGTCTCTAGACACAATCAAGATATTTTCATATAAAATATAACAATATAAAAAGTCCTTAATCTAATACACTTACAAAATAAATCTTTAGTACGAATTGCAACGTGAGATCTAGTTAGTTACCTAATCTAAATATTAATATCACAATCTTCAATGTCTGATTCGGGTAGACAATCTTTGACATTTGTTGCGCGTGGAATGTTCACAAATTCATGTTTGAACAATTAGGAATAACTTTGTCCACGCAAGTTTGATTAAATCGTCATATTTAGCATTTGATATGGGAAGCTGCGATCGATAACAAGGTAAAAGAGACCTTGGTTTTACACTGAACTTCAACATCAAAGGCCGCCGCAGTAGGATTCATAGATGTTTTATATTTAACTATTTGCTTGTCTTTGAAGTCATAATACGGATCTTGCTTATCTTTCCCGTTAAATTGCCTTTATAATATTTGTCACTAATACTATCCCATCTATAAAAATCTCCATAACTCAGTCTTTCTACCTCGAAGGCGCTGGTTCTTGTCTAGCAGTTGCAAAATTGTAAACCATTGTGATGGTGCGTAAACAGTAGTATTCTTTAATCTGTTCTCAATAATAGCATGCACTGTATCTACGGGCATGTAAGTGTGTCCTGTCAAGAGAAAGTTTATTTGAATAGTGTCGATATTTTTACTCCTGTGATGTTGAATGCAACATTGCCAACACAGTACGGTTGCGGTTTTGGCCGGACAACAGTCACAATAAGTAATCGAGACGTTTCCTCTGGCATCTACCGATTGAATATATTTGTGCAATATAGATGCAATCTCGTTAGCGCCACGCTTACCATTGCTTTCATCCCAGTAGTAACAGAAAACTTTACGAGTTCCATTTTCATAAACACACAAATTGTACACACTAGTTTTCTACTGTACAAAAGCATACATGTGCATAGGGTGTGTAAGTACTTTTCGAGATCAAAACTAGCGCAAGAGTTGAAGGATCATCCTTATGAATATTTTGTGAACTTTAAAACAGGGCAACTTTTTCTTTTCTATTTCATGTTCTTCCTTTTCTCTTTGCTTTTCAGGATTATTATTATTTTCGTATTGAAGACACTTAAGGCATTTATCTTTTTAGGTACATGGAATCCTATGTTAAAATTATCTTGAAATATTTTGAAAATTCTATCGCTTTACATCTACACCCTGATTCACGTAATGCTGCTTGTAAATTTTATACAAGTTGCTGATATTTTGTATTCTTGGGGAAGGTAAACTTTGCTTGAATCTTGACGACAGTAGTGCGAAGGTACAGCTGGTAAATTTTGATGAACCTGTTAACAGTATCTATAGTGGATTCTTTAGTCCTATTTGGTGGCTCATTTTCCTCTCATATCTTCTCGTGCATCCCTGCATCCAAGCATTTTTACAATACTATAAATTGTTTAATCAGAAATGTTCAGAGTGGCTGCTTTAAAATTGTTGGCAAACAAATATTCTACCTTCTCCTTCGTTGATAAAATATTTTATAGTGAAGTTGCGCTTATTAGAATCGGTGCGTTTCCGTTTGATATTTTGTTTTTGAGACAGGATACTAACAAATCGGCGACGTTTTTTGTCAAGATTCCAAAAAAAATTAAATAAGCTTTCTCTTCTTTCTTCAGACACAGACTCGCAGTCATTGCCACATTTCTTGCCAGAACAAGGATTAGCCAATATAGTTTTTGCTGGTACAACGATACCTTTATTTGTTATATATTGTTGACCAGAATTTTTTTTAGACCGTTCCTTTCTTGAATTGATTTTTTTATTCTCGTCGCAGATTCCCCGACTACATCATCTTCGGTATTGGCATCGCTGTTTTTAGTGTACCTTTTATTTCTTTTAACTTTTTGTTCCGCTGATAGCAAATCATCTTCTGATATTATTCCTTCTTGTCCTTCTGACCAATTATCTGAATCAGCTATGTCACCATAAAAAGTAGAAAAGTCTTCTTGATCTGAGATATAATCAATATATTTAATATCTTTTTTGGATTTTCTTTTACCTTTACTTGGATTAGATACGATAGATTTTTACTTGGTCCTGATATGATCTGACGTAAGTGATGTATATTGTGTATTTTCTCAACTTGGTGATCATTCAAAGTCGGTTCTTCAATGCCTGGTTCGCCAGTTAAAGTTATATTAAATTCGTGATCAACCGATATACGTACAGCAGTAATCGATGCATTCGATTCAGTGTGATCTGTTGTGCATACTAAGCTATCGGCAAGAACCGGAAAAACTAAATCTTTCTAAGTGCCAATGCTGATAGAAGCTGGCTCTAATGTTTTGTTAAACTGCTTTGTGTTGCTATGAGTTGAAAAAGCCGCAGACTGCAAAAAAAAATTATTTGATTATGTCACATTTTATGCTGTGTATTTTTACTAAGTGAACCTACAAGATAAATAAATAGGTACTCAAACAAATTATAAAAAAGTGGGTACTTACTGTGTTGAGATCATAACTCAATCGTCTTCGACACTGTGGAACATTTCTTGCTATGCCGGCATTCACTAACGCCATCTCGACTATGGATGAACTACGTCGTTGACTCATTTTTAGCTGCAAAGAAAAATAAAATTGATTTAAAATGAGTACTTTATTCTATCTTAAACATAATAGGGTTTAAAAATAATCCGAAATGAAATGCTGTTTTGAAATAGGTACTACCTTTGAATAATTTGATTGAACACTTACCATGTCTTCATTGAATGCCCGCCAAAATGTGAAGTACGTCCTTCCTAAGCGACGGCGAGCGCCTGAATGAGAACCCGTATAAACTAAAGCTGTAGCAAACCGTATGTATTCGTTACTGAGTAACGGGTGCGCCATCTAGTACCGAGTAACGAAACGTTACACGAATGCATTTCGTTACTCGCATTTTCGTACTATGGGTACCTACTGTTTCAGTTCCCGCAGTACCGTTGATGCGTGTAAACATTTGCTGATCGTATGTTTTACGCATGCGCGCTTATTCAATGAATTTATGAACGTATGTTACAAAAGCGATCTTTAAAAGTAAGTATAATTTGGAAATTCGTCGTCCAAGTTGTTTACTGTTTATTAAAGGTATTGTGTGTGTAGACAAAGTTTTGTTAATGTATATAGTGTTCTCTACAAATTATGATGTTGCGATGCCGCGACGTCATACTACGCGTACGCAATACGACTTGATTCGACGCTCTAACATAACATAGCATGTTGAGGGTATCAAATAACGAGTAACGTAACGATACGATAGTAACGAGTACTCATTGTTATAGTAACGAATACATACGGGTACGCTTTTTTTGTTCGCACACCTCTAGTATAAACGTGTCACGATACGTGTCGCGATATATCACGTAACACCTATACGACGTTTTTAAAGTCGTACGGTTCCTTAGCGACGAGAAAAAATTTTGCGTACGGGTAAATTTATCGACGCGCCATACTTAGCTATTTAGCAAATCAAGTAAGACTATCTAACCGACATCATTACTAATAACCGTTATCAAATAAAAATATCTAATGGTAAAGAAATATTATGTTATACAAGTAAAAATATCTAAGCTCTAATATTCTTCCACTTTATTTCAGGTTAACTTATACAATGACACTGTCACAAAATATAATAACAAGTAGAAATACATAACCACATATATTACAATTGGTTTATGTAGGTAAAATCTACTAAGTGGTTTCAAAGGTAAATTCCATAACAAGTAAAAATACTTAAATACAAATAAATGGAAAAGTCAATACATGAAAACTGCTAAGTTCATATTCCTAATTGTTAGAATGTCGTAACTGCTGCATATTCTTAAATCACCTTTTTTGGTCGTTTAGTAAGTACAAAATAGATTTGATTGAAATCACGCAATATCTAAGCGACAATAAAACTCACCGTAGAAATATGAGACCTAGACCAAACGACGTAGAAAAATCTGGCGGTTCGAATGGTATATATAACTCATTTTACGGATTTATGTCGGTTAGTAAGTTGCCTTTCAAGCGTCGATATGCAATGATATGCAAGACATTACACCAACTACTTTTCGGGCGGTAATGAAAAACTTTCGGTCCAGGTTGCAGTACTGTGTGTGTAAAATAAAAAAGGTTAAAGTTTTACATAATGTTAATTTCAAAAAATGAAACCCTACTTTATGTTCTTTAATATATAATATACAGTTTTTGATTCATACAGCGTGTTTATTTTTTAAAATCATTTTAAATGTTAAAGGACTTTTGTTCCATTCTCTATATAAATAAAATAAGATGTCCTGAGTGACTAAATCATTTCTATCAACGCACGGTCCAATCCGCTTGATATAGAAATCTGAAATTGAAGAGGGTGAAATAGGTTGTCACAGTATATATGAAACTTTTTTATTTCACAGGGCGATTGACTCAATACTTATTAAAAGTACTGTGTAACTTGCATGATGGTGAGCAAACCAGTAAAAAGAAATTATGATAACCACGAATTATACATATTTTAGAACTTACAAAATGTGACCCTATTTTTTAAAGAATAATGACTATTACCTAATTTACCCCTTAAAAGGTGGAAAATTCTTATACAAAACAGTAAAGTTGTCTATTTATCATTGTGTATAATTTGTGTTATTGCAAGTTGCCACTAGATGGCGCTTGTGCTGAATTAAAAGTTTTATGGTTTTGTTACCACCATGAGATATAAACTTATTAAATATAATATTTCTAGTATTTAAGTGTTGAATATCTTGAGCGCTGAATATTTACTTTTAATTTTTTACTGTTTTCAACATAACCATCAATAATGTCATCAAGACCAAATTTCGGTCACGGCGGCCAGCCTCAACAGAAACTTTCTAACTGCGCAGTATAAAATTATAGTGCCTCTCATATTCCGTTGGGAAGTTAATCAGACACAATCTGACACAAACTGAGAGATTAGGCGCAAGACCAACGGCTTTACGTGCCTTACTTTCCAAGGCATGGGGATGTAACACCGTCAACTTCCTGATTCCGGGCTGCTACAGAGAATTTCTTGTCAATAAAACCCAATAACTGATTTTGACTCGACGCGGGATTCGGTTCCGAAACCTCAAGATCATCAGTCGCGTTTACGGTCACTAGACCAGAGGCAGTCAAGAGTGATAGAAACAGAAACAGAAACTTTTTATTCAATATAGATTATAAATAATACTTATTGAAAGTCACTCTTTTGTTTAATTACCACTGGTTCGAAAAAAAACCTCTGTCCTGGGAAGAACCAGCAAGAAACCCAGCGGGACTTTCTTTTTTTAAATAACAGCTTACAATCATGTATGTTACACAATTAACCACACAAAACAAATTAGAGATAGCTTGGTAGCGAACACCTCATTCCCAGGGGTTATTATCATGATAGTGTTCTATGGCTCGTTTGTTGGCCCGTCTACATGGTTATATCCAGATAAGTGTCTTTCTAGACCTTCGCAAAAATTAAAAGTACAAATAAATCATCAACACTTATCATAATGCCAAGCGTGGCACCTATGGCAAAACCCTCCCTATGACGAAATCTATGGGGGATGCCTATGTTCAGCAGTGAACTTTTATCGGCTGTTTTACTGGCTTTTATTGGAAAATGTATGGATGAATGGCATACCAAAAGTACTAGTTCCATGCGTACGAAGTCGCGGGCAGAGCTAGTTATAAAATTATGTTTTGAGTATTTTTTGTTTAGATACAGTTTATAGCAAATAATATACAGATCTTTTAAACTCCTAACTATAAAGGAAAAATGAATTTTTCGTTTTACTATTTGCAATTCTAAGAATAGTGAGTCCATATGTGAATAGTTACTACACCAACCATTCGCACGGAAGAACAAAGTTATTCCAAGAATATTTAAATGGCGTTATATTATGTCCTTTCCTGGTACTATAGTCAGTGTCATATTAGTCACACATAACATTACTACATTTTGCAATAATCCTCACTAATATTATATTTAAAGACACCTAATAATATCAAGAAATAATACACAAAATAAAAGCAAACAAAACGAATAAAATTTCATATATTGCATACAACTCGACATTGGCACGTGTTGACAGGTATTTTAGACACTATAATACGAAAAAAGTGAGTGGACATGACATAACCTGTAACATCATCCCATAAAAGAACAATATTTATTTGCCGTGTTCTACATTTGTTCAACATTCACTCTGCTTAGCGCGTTAGATAGCATGGAAAAACGATACATGACTTTACTCGAAATTTAAATTGTGAAATAATTTATCCTTGCATATAGTTAATCGAGTATAAATCGAGGTTTGGTCGAGTCCGCCCTTAAACGGAATAATAATACATTTGCATAAAATATTAGTGTTTTAGAATATGTGTTGAGCAGGGCTGCAAGCAGAACGATTGGGGCTCTTCATTATATGGTAAAATGTGTTAAAAAATGCACGTATGCCAATTCACAATGCTGTGTTAGTCCCGACCTTAATGTAGTGTTGTGAAATTCGTGTGTTGCAAAAGAAGTATGAGAGTAGAATAAAAGCAGTAGAATAAGAGCCTAAAGTCCCCTGTTGAACGGGCCCCTTCTTAGATTGCCTTATATTTGCTATAGATACCACGCTTGGCAAGCGCAGTTTTTTATTTTTAATCATTATTAGGAAGACGTTGCTGCTCATCTCCTGATTTGTTTCCCTCTGTGGCTTCTAACTACACCCCCGGTACGATATGTGGTAGTAAATATTTTTACACCGCCACTACACGGTATAAAATCTGTAGAAATGCAGTTATTAAGAAGTGTGTTAGGGGTGACTAAATGATAGAGTGAGAAATTGTGCATAATATAAATCTGTGGTTTGTATGGAGATGTTGTAACCAGGAATAAGAAAGAAATGCTTTGGTGGCTTGGAATCGTATGAAAAATGAATGCGAAAAAAGTACTAAAGCTAACTTATGTAGCAGAAGTGATTAGCAGAGTTGGCAAGGAACGCCGTGGACGGAAGTTTATCGACCAAATTGGCGATATATATGGGTACCCTTAACCGTCGAGCATGTATGCGTATATACTCCTATGCTATGAAAGAGGCGAGAGAGATATGTCATGAACTTGTCTAATAGAAGTCCGTAGTATCTGCCTAACTCTCTGAGTGAAGGGCGTGAAAGTTTTTTTGTTGAACGTAAATACCTTCGAGACCCGAAGACCAACAATTTGAGTTTGTACAATTATTGACTTCATCTTGGATCCTAAATGATGGTACATACTTAGGCGTTAGAGCCTGGTACTATCATCAATTATATCCTTTAGTTTTTGTTAATAAATCTCATATGATTATGAACATTCGTGAGTGTGAGGAAAATATATTATATTTAAGAAAACAGCGAAGCTACAGAATTACGACCGTCATTATAACTTCATAATGGTGTTTCTAGTGCCTCATAAACTACACTTAATGTGGTTTAAGAGTACACAATGCTCCTGTAACGCTGTGACAGTCGTAAATAAAGCGGTAATTGTAGGGGAATGTACGTGGGTAAACTTGAGAAGAAAACTTCCAGATAATTCTCGAAGTTCCATTAATTATGTTCAATATACATAGTTTATTCACATGATATTACGAGATAAATATGTATGGAAGTGTAATGAAGAGTACTATTTTTTTAATGTAATGTGAAAAAGAATATCTTGTTATCTTAGCAGACTGCAAAAAAGTAGGAGGCTTACAATTCGACTGTATGTTTTTTGGATGTATGTTAGACGATGTTATTAAATAAGTTTTACTTCAAAGGTAGTATACCATATAAATCTAGAGAAAAAATTCAACCCCTGGAGGTACCAAAATAGAAAATAAAGTTTTTAATGTAATTATTTAGACAATATTAAGATAATGATATTCCTAAGACCACTCAAAGGGTTAAAAAAATATTTTAACAAAAATTAGAAGCCGATTTTAATTCTTCTCTACACTTTATCTTATCCCTGACTTCAGAATGTGAAATTATATTACACTTTTTAATTCTTTGAAGTCCTTTTAATTCCTGTCAAATGTATTTTTTTTAATTAAATTGAAGTTACAAAGGAACTTGATTGTCCTGCAGCTTTGCAAACCTACAACCAATTTAAACAAAGAAGGCAACAGATGCGTTGTCACCTCCGAGGCCTAAAATGGAATGCCTCACGGCCTATCTATACCCTTCAAACCGAAATCCAGCAGAGCGCGCTCTTTTTTCATTTTATACCTTGCTATACTGTGTAGTGGCGATTTAACAATATCCTCTACCACGTATTATCCCGTGAGTGACTGAAAAGGCGACATAGGGAAACAAACTAGGAAATGGGCAGCAGCGTCTTCCTAATTAAAACTAAAAAATAAAACATTGCGGTTTCCAATACGTCTAACAAGCGTGGTAACTATGGAGCGTATAAGGCAATATAAGGGGGGCCTAAATTCAGTGCAGACTTTGGTAGGCTGTAATGATTGAATAAATATTATGCAAGAAATAAAAAAATACTATTCCTTTTGATTTCTTTTGGATATATACCTTTTAAGTCAATACGTTTAACGAAGTGCCCACTCCTCTATAGCAATCAATGAGCCGTTGTAAAAGTTTATTGAATGTTTACAAGTACCATTCGTGGCTTACTTGCTTTTATCAAATAATACAAAAAAAAAACCGAGCAGAGAGTCTTACACGGAAAGAAGAACCGAACTAGGCGGACTTAATTATAGTTATGATATTTTCTAAATAAATACTACAAAAATTAGTTTTTTTAACCCGCTTTAATTAGCTTTACGTGTATCTATCTATCTATGTAACGGAATCTTTTAAAGTAATTTTAACCCACTTGTTGACGGCCGATTGACTTGAAAATTTGCACTCGTATCAAGGACCGATATCAGTACAGTAATTTAATAACTTTATCCTAGTATCCTGATCAGGGTCATCAGGATAATTTTCTCTATAATCATCACAGCAAATTTTAATATTGTTCGTTATTAGGTCTTAGTTATTTAAAAAGTTAAAAAAGTAACAAATCATCTCTCATTTTTAAAAGGGTTATAGAACAATTGGTTCGCCGTACTGCTCTAGTATAAAGTAGGCTAGAGGTATACTAAATCAGCAGGCTATGCTATATTATATCGTGTAGTGCTGTAAGCGCTGTAAGAATATCCACTCACTCATAATATCTCGTAGGTGTTTTTAAGCAACTGTATAGATTCTAGTTGTTACCTTGAGCTTGTGATGTTATACTATGCTATATATTATGCTATGCTCGGAATTTCTCTTCTATTTTTTTAGGTATTATCGTTTTATTACTAATTACCCCACATTAGAACTATCTCCTGCATCGTGAAGGTAGTTTGCATATAAATCCATATCCGGAAGAAGCGCCGCCCACTCATTTCTAAGCAACGGCGTCAAGGAGCCGTGGAATTTCAGAATCTGGTAAAAGATACAGGATGTCTGTACGACCGTGTTTGGGGCATTCCTTGGGGAAGGATTATCTTCAATAGTGGGCTTGTGAATGGCGACAGGGAGCATTGTCAAAGATGCGAGGCATATGGTACTGCAAACGCTGATCCACCTGCTTAGTGTGAGAGACGCAGACATATGACGAGGCATATGGTACTGCAAACGCTGATCCACCTGCTTAGTGTGAGGGACTATAGTAGGTAATTTATTAAAAAAAAATAAAGCCCAGCAGAGGGCTTTATTTTTTTTTTTTATAAATTACCTACTATAGTCCCTGGAAACATGAAAACAACTTCAATTTAAGAAGGATACTCATACAGTATCACCTCTGCGGTTAGTACGCATGTATGAATATGGAACCTGTTTCTGCCAATCAGCAGCAGAGCGCGCTCTGCTGCTGATTGGCAGAAACAGGTAAGTGGGTGGTACTTACTCAGATGGATTCCTAGCTGAAAGGGAGTCCTATCAACTATTGAGCTCCGTCCTACCACCCGATGGTAAGTGCATCCGTGGAACGTAAATTCTATCCTCGGTTAAGAATCCAAATACAGAACTATAATTAAGTCCGCCTAGTTCGGTTCTTCATTCAGTGTAAGACTCTCAGTTCGGTTTTTTTTGTATTATTTGATGAAAGCAAGTAAGCCACGAATGGTAATTGTAAACATATGATAAACTTTTACGTGGTAGAGGATATTGTTAAATCGCCACTACACGGTATATCAAGGTATAACGCAAATAAAGGCATTTAAGTAGCAGTCGTCTAAAATAAATTTATTTAAACATAAACTCTCATGCCTTCACCCAGAAAGGTAGGCAGAGACTATGGACTTCCATTTGGCACGATCGTGACACACCTGTCTAGCTACTTTAATGTCCATATTTTCACATCATTCATGCTGGTCTTTAATCCTACTTCCTACTAATATTATAAAATGTGAAAGTTTGTGAGAATGTATGGTTGATTGTTACTCTTTCACGCAAAAACTACTAAATGGATTTTAATGAAACTTTACAGTAATATAGCTTATACATCATAATAACACTTATGCTATAATTCATAAAAATATTGTGTAAATTGGCTAAAATATAACGATAAATGTTATGTTGTCTGAAAAAAATCTGTCATCTGCGAGCTATTTTGGCGTGAACACGCATCACGTAAAAACCTGTGAACCGATTTGGATAGGACTTTCACTGGCAGATAGCTGATGTTATAAGAAGTAACTAAGGCTACTTTTATTTTAGGGTTCCACGCAAAAAAAGTCGCGGGGAACAGCTAGTTAAAAATAAATGCACAAGATTGGCTTCTAAAGTTGGTTCTTCTTTTATGCGTAAAAATCCGTGTTTGTAGGTGCCTGACCTATTTATTTCAAAATAGGTCAGCTATTTATTTCGTTAGGCGATAGGCTTCATTGCATTAATCGCCGTGTTCCCACTTAAAGTTAATTACAGGTTGTGAGGTATTTCATTTTAGACTTAAGTGGTGCAATATTTATTTAGGGTTCGGTAGTTAAGCAACAAGCAACCTTATAGTTTCACCATGTGTCCGCCCGTCCGCGGTCTTACTCAGAAACCCTAGGTGCTACAAATCTGTTATTTGGAGTAATTATAGATATTAATCACGCCTATAAATGTTTGAAATAAAATCTTGAAAAACATTTTTTTTGCGTACCTTCGCTAAATCAGGTACCTAAAGGGAGTATAATTTTTTTTACCCGTCTATTCCATCTTGTAAGGTGACGTTGGAAGGTTCTTTTAAAAATATTGCTAGTATGTCAAAACATTTTTTTCGATTTCATTTGCGAAATATTTTGCTTTAAAATAGTGTTGAACGCCACCATTAATGGCAACACAACTTACCACTAGCGCCCTCTAGTATCCAGTAGCAGAACTAGGAGAGTCAAGATCCTTCTAGAAATTTTCATGGAAGAACTTTCTAGAACTATCGACACCTAGTCAATCGCGACCGGTATGTACTCGAAAATTCTAGATGTTTCTGCAGTAGAAGATTCTGGAACTATCTGAGGCCCTATATAAGGCCGGTATAGACCGCGACCGGAGCAGTGTTAAATTGGCGATACAAGCGAATACTTCGAAGCGAAACAACTGCGAACTAAAGTGATCAATAGTACAATTGTGATTTGTTATTAGTGTGGTTTTAAGTTGTAATTAGTGTTCCGTAATTAAAGTGTCAATTTTGGTAATTCACTCGGCAGTTTTTAATTGTCGCGAACCCCAAACGTAACAATTGGTGTCAGAAGTGGGATCAAATCATGCCGATTTTACCAAAGTACGACACGGAGGGTATCCGTACCCAAAGTCAACGCCGCAGACGTCGGAGGGCTAGCTGTCGACCGCAGAAGCCGGCCCATCAGCAGCTCCTGCATCTGCAGCACCTGACTTTGTTGCTCTGATGATGATGCTGCAGGAGCAGGCTCGCGGACAGGAGGAACATGCCCGCCGATAGGAGGAACATGCCCGATGAAAGGAGGAACAGGCCCGTCGTTTGGAAGAGCAGCTTAAACGCGATAAGGAAGAGCAAATGCTCCTCATGAAGGACCTTCATGCTACCTTCGAGAAAGAGATAAGGGAGGTGAAGAATAGGGTTGCTCAACATGAGTACCACCTATCGGAAGCTGAAATCCGAATTGAAATCGGGTTGACAACATGATGGCTGACGTGAAGAAAACGCTGGACGACCTCAAACTTGGGGATGGAATTACAGCTCCCGTGGTTGCTAAAATACCTACGCTACGTGGATTCAAAGTGCCGCCGTTCGACGGGACTTCTTCCTGGTCAGCCTACAAAATCCAGTTAGAGTCTGTCATGAAGGCGAACGGCTAGAATAAAAGTCAGGCCGTGACTGCTCTCACCCTAAGCCTGCGCGAGCAGGCCTTAACTGTCCTGGAAGCTCTCGGTAACGAAGTGACTTACGAGCAGCTCCTTGAGGCATTGGAGGCAAGATATGGCGACGCTCAGCTGTAACACGTCTTTCGTGCGCAGCTCAAAGATCGCGTGCATTGCAGCAAAGGAAATCTGCAGCAGTGGGCCCTTGAGGTGGGAAAGCTGTTTCGAAAAGCTTACCAGTGTGTACCTGCGCTCATTGTAGGGAACCTGGTGCAGACATTCATCGATGGCATCCGCGACCTTGAAGTTAGAGCTGCTGTGAGGCTCGGGCACCACGAGGCGCTTAAGGACGACTTGGCCCATGCACTGGAGGATGCACTGGGGAGGTTGCAGCAGCTACAGTTCGCGGCCGCAATAAAGGATACAGCCCTAGGTGCTACGGCTGTGAGGAAAGGGGCCATCGTCGATCCAGCTGCCCTAAGCGAACTGTAGAAAAGGAAGGTGAACTCTCTCGGGAGGGCAGTGCATCTAACAGCACCGCCCAGCGCAGCGGGAAATCTCATGGCAACGCAGATGCATTGTCATGAAGACCTTGTCCTGAAGATTGCAAGCATTGTACTAGGCAAGAGGGTAAGAAAGTGGTATCTGTGAGGATGCTCAGGACAGACCAGCTCAGCAATGAGTGAAAGGACAGCCTACAAAATTCACAGCAGGAAGATTCGGACATCAAGCCGATTCTAGAATGGAAGAAGGCCAGTGCTCCTAAGCCCAAGTGGAGCGACGTCTCAGCGATGAGTTCGACCACGAAAAGCTATTGGGACCAATGGGACAGCTTGCTGATTCAGGATGGAGTCTTGTGCCGTAAATGGGAAAATGGTCAGTGATACAGCTGTCATTTGCAAATGGTTGTCCCTAAAGCCAAAGTACCGGATGTTCTACAGCTGTACCATAATGGTTGTTCAGGAGGCCATCTGGGAGTTAAACGAACTCTACTGAAGATCCGAGAACGGTTTTACTGGGTACACTATCACGACGATGTCGAGGACTGTTGTCGCAAATGTACAAGTTGTGCGGCTGTAAAGGGACTTCAGACTCGTAGTAGAGGTGCATTGAAATTGTACAATGTTGGTGCACCATGGGAGAGGATAGCCCTTGACGTTGCGGGGCCGTTTCCGGAAAGTGAAAGTGGTAACAAGTATTTCATGGTTGTGATGGATTACTTCACTAAGTGGCCAGAAGTTTTCGCCATTCCAAATCAAGAAGCTTCAACAGTTGCAGATAAACTAGTTCATGAAATCTTCTGTCGTTTCGGAGTAGCTTTGGAGATTCACAGCGATCAAGGAAGGAATTTTGAGTCTCAAATATTCCAGGAAACTTGCCGAGTTATGAGTACTGATAAAACAAGAACAACATCTTACCACCCACAATCCGATGGAATGGTAGAACGATTTAATCAGACATTGGAGAGGTACCTAGCAAAAGTTGTGGAAAATCGGCAACGAGACTGGGACAAGCACATACAACGGTTTTTGTTGTCATATCGAAGCGCTGTTCACGAAAGTACATCAGTGACACCAGATTTCGCAAACTTTGGAAGAGAATAACGGCTGCCTGCAGACTTGATCACTGGAATACCACCTAATGCCCCACGCATTATAACCGATTATGATTATGTTTCTACAGTAGAAGATTCTGAAACTATCTGAGGCCCTATATAAGGCCGGTATAGACCGCGACCGGAGCAGTGTTGAATTAGCGATACAAGCGAATACTTCGAGGCGATACAACTGGGAACTAAAGTGATCAGTAGTACAATTGTGATTTGTTATTAGTGTGGTTTTAAGTTGTAATAAGTGTTCTGTAATTAAAGTCTTAATTTTGGTAATTCACTCGGCAGTTTTTAATTGTCTCGAACCCCAAGCTCGTAACAATAGTATTTTTATTAGAGTTATGTGTCCCCCCCTCTACCAACGAAACCACTGTTTTTGAAAATGTAAAAAGTATGCACAATGTTATTATAAAAGGAAAACTATCATAGCTAATAGGCTTATTAAATTAACTAGTAATAGTCGACCAACATAAAATGCACTTGGATTAGTAAAAATTACCTTACAATTCCTTACAAACTTTGTAATGTTATTGTGAACTGTAAAAAATAAACATTCTTAAAGCTTTACTTTTTCTTTTGTGGGGTAGGCAGAGAGGATCGATCGCCAAGAAACCGATCCTAACATACCACTTTCGCTTATTTATTAGTTGGTAGTTATTGTAGGCCTCATTCACAATATTCACACATTCATACAGCTTCATACAGTTTCTTTCACGGTACTTTTGGTTTACGCGGGCGACCCTTAGGATAGTTTAGGGCAGTGATGTTTAGAGGAAATTTCGTTACGGTGATGTAATATATCTAAGGGTTCCACTGCGGGAAGTGATAGATGTATAGTTAACTATGACCATTTTTGTACTGACTTTGCATGTGAACAATTTGATGTAGATTGTATTAATTTCAGAATCGACAATTTTTGAATACTATTCCTAATAGCCTGCTTGGAAAATAAGTCCTTCAGTTACCATCGTCCTATTTAAGCCTATTTTTAGTCGTTACACATCATCAAACCGCGAACTCACATCATCATTACAGCCCTTCACAAGTCTACTTCTGAACGCTAGTATTGTATGAGATCGTAGTCCTTCCCCGTTCATGGTTCTACCACATATGTATTAACTTCAGCCTTCTGTTGCAGGTGTTGTTGGACTACAATAAGCATTTACCCTTGGGTAAACAGATAGTGTCTGTTTTTTTCGTAATAGTTTATTACGGAATAGTAAGCTGAAACCACCCCACTAGATGGAGTGACGACCGGGTGAGGTATACAGGAATTCGATGGATGCAAGTGGCTCAAGACTGTACTTTGTGGCATTCCTTTAGAGCCATGCTGCGGCTCCGTGGCGCAGTGGCTTAGCAATGAGTTGTTGCGCTGGCGGTCGCGGGTTCGAATCCCGCACGAAACAAGTATTTATATGGCCTACAGATATTTGTTTGTCCTCGTACAATTTATGTTTGTAAACTGCCTCCACGATACAGGAAAAAATCCTAGCGTAGGGTAACGTTTTTTTTTAAAAAGCTATATAATTCTTATTCTATAAAAAAAAAACTCCACACACTAATGTATTATATGTGTATTTTGAAGGTGGGTTTTATGTGTAGTGGTTTGTATTATGATATTTATATGGTGGAGGTGTATAATGAAGAAAATTTATAACAGTAAACACATACAAACATTACAATACAACGCAACATCTTTATTGTAGGCACCAATGACTTAAAAAATAAGTATATTGTCCCAAAATATAAACATAAGGAGAACAAACGAGAAGAAGGGAACTTTCTTCTTTAGTCGTCCCTGTATCGGCAATACACTACCCTAGACGGCCAGAAATCGGGACCGAAGATGGTCTCTTTGTATTTTACAGAAATTTTGAGTACGTAGGATTTGAAGTTTGATGATTTATTAGACTTCAAACGCTACAAAATTACAGAAATCGGATCCTCTATGCGGCATCGGCTTTGTTCTTGCACGAAACGCAGGATGTCTTCTTCCGGCGTATGTCCAAACGGGAACTGTGCTAGTTGGGCTTCACAACTAGCACAGTTGTACTTGCGGTTATTTTGGCGGTCCCACGCTAGTTACAGTAGACGGGTCTCGACCTATGTCTCTTCTCAATAAGAGTAAACCCGTCATTATCCATCTTGTTTCGAGTCCCCACGGAAATTGATATCGTATCCACATTCTTTCATTTCCGATCGCAAGAGGATGCCGGACGTGATGTTTTTCGAGAAACATCCGCAAACGTTTCCGAATTGTTTACGTGGTAGAGCCATGTTGCAGCTATATTAATAGTATAGTTGTAGCAGGAATGGGTCGGCTCGACCGTGGAAGAACCACGCTCCCACAGAATACCAGCGTAAAATAGCAGTTTAATGCTGCTGTGTTTCGTATGGTGAGTGAACAACGCATCTGCATTTAAATTCGCAAACGAAGATAGATATAGATGTGTATGGGCCACAGCAACCACTTACCATCAGGTGGACTGTGTGCTCGTTTGTCACCCTTATTTTATAAAAAAAAAAAACAACTTTACCTTGTCGTGAGGTTGGCGTCGGCAGAGGAGCATTCGTGGGTTCAGTCAAGGGCTGAGATGGTGATGCAGCGACGAACAAGGTCACCCTAATTTCACGCTTATCAACCCGTTGACAGACGTTATCGGGCGGTGGAGTCGCAATCATCGGTGAAATAATACGCCTGCTATTACGATTACCGCGTGTACTATTACATTCTGCGACTGCTGCGAATTCGCAAGTGTTGCATTTATGTTGTAACATAGTGACTTCTTTCTTCGAGTATGTTGCGGCTCGTTCCGATTCTTTAAGTTTGAAACTGATGTCGGTGACTTCGGCATTCAACGTGGTGATGACTTTCAACAATCTGTTTATATTACATATTTATATCATCGAACATAGCTTGTTGAGATCACGCGCGACGAAAGTTTGGATGGCATCAGGGTTTCTCATTGAACAGCCTTAAGATGTTTTGCAGGTCTTTCATACTACGTCCGTCCCTGTGACGTGTGATAAGATGTATTTTCTCCTCCTAACACCTTGTTCGCTTGAAAGATCTCGTTTGCGGTGAAGGTAGTTGTTATTATCTGCTCCAGAGACACCTAGTCCATAACGTCAAATTTTAGTAGCGTTCTACATTTAAATAAACTTTATAATATGTATTTAAATAAAATAATCAAACGACAAAAAAAAACCATGTGTAGAGATATTTTAGATAAATTTTAAAACTAATCCGTGTACATAATATATTACCAAGGTAAAAACGGTTTTATATCCTACATATTATTTTATAGCCGACAACTGTTCGGTAATTATGAGGCACTGACAGAATAATAGCACTGTGTTTCTCTAGCAACACTGCTACAGCATAATGCTGAGTCAGATGCCTTGCCCTTGTTCCAAGCCAATGTATTTGCGTACATTGTTTTTATTTTTATTTTTTATTGTATTATTTCCAGTAGGTATATCTTGTGATACAATGACGATAATACCATATAAACAGGACGTATTCACAACTCGTCAGTTGAAATGCAATCTAGGAGCTGAGATAGAGGGACAAAAGTAAAAACAATGTTATAATTTGTTTTTACTTTTTTTTTATTCCATTTATTTTAATTTTAAAACGGTAAAACTAATTACATTAATAATTAAGGACAACATATTCATTCTTCTCGCTCACAAAACTTCAGGCATTCCGACAATATTTTTGTCCATTATATTGTTATTACTTCTAAAGAATTATAATATAAGGAAATATATTTTTAGTATTTTTGTTGGTCTATTTTTCTTTATTTCATTTACACTTATATCGTTCTCTTGGCAATCAGTCTATTTCCACGAATGAGTAAACGTAGGGCGGAAGCGAGTTAATTATGAAACAAATTGATTAATACTCGATTAATCACGACATTTCATACATTTCCGAAAATGATAACTTTTCAGACAGAAACATTAATTAATTGATCTGTAATTCTCCTTCTAATCAGCCAGTTATCGACCCACTGGTGGAAATGGACATCACCCAAAGCAGGGATTTGCCATAATCGCCACGCTTATTACTATATTATTGTTATATTACGTGTACACCCAGGATTTCAATTTTTTTATAGGATCGGGTGACAAACGAGCACACAGTCCACCTGATGGTAAGTGATTGCTGTGACCCATAGACATCTACATCTATCCTCAATAAAGAAACAAAATGCAGATGCGTTGTCACCCGTGAGTACTAAGATGAAATGCCTCTTTTCCAGTAAAAAGGGTCTCCGATTCTCTACACGCACCATACGAAACACAGCAGTGATAAGCTGCTATTTTACGTTGGTATTCTGGTGAGAGCGTGGTCCTTCCCCGGTCGAGCCGACCCATTCGTGCTACAACTATACTACTAATATAGCTGCAGCATGGCTCTAAAACGTATAAAATGTATGTTATTACAGTTCCGTAACAGATAACAAAATCCTACGGACCTTCTTCGTATTTCTACTTATTTGTCTGTTCGTCCGTCTGTACGTTTTGCAAGACCCTTTTTCTCAGCAAAGGATCAGGGTGTCGAGTTGAAATTGATATTAAGTATTACTATATCTTGGAAGTGTAAAAATTCAAGCTTCTAAGTCAATGTTATCAAAAGATACGGCGGATTTACGTCTCAATATATTACCACATTATATATATTTACCACACACAATCACAATACTATTATCACATTAGTCGCCCTTTTTGTTGTACTAGGTAAGTAACACAGTTGACACAATATTTGTGTTACAAGTGTGGTTTGGATCTACAAGTCTCAAACCAACATGGATACGTTTATATGCCTTATTTTCGTAGGATAGCATATTTAAAAAACTATTGGTAAATCCAATTGTGCATGCCTTAAGCGCATTAAAACAATTACGTATAACATGATTATACGATTTTTTTTTAAATAGTTTAATTACACACAAGTTTTCACTAAAAACTATTACTATATAATTATTACTATACTTCCAATCCGTTCTAGGGACACCCCCGATTCGGATGGAACATCGGGTATTTTTTAGTCTTGGTGCAACATAAAAAATCCCTAAAGAATTTTTGGCGTAAATACACCATAACATTTTTATGGGGGTTTAAAATTTTCAGGATTTTTTGGACGTTTTTTTGGTACGCGTCATAAGCGTTATTTGGTGCAAGAGCGAGCGAAGCGAGCTCGGGACTTGAGGCACCCCGACTCGGACAGGTTAGGTTAGAAGGGGATGGCGTCCACCATCCCCTTCGTGGTTATTTTTTTAAAAACCATCCAGAAATAGGAGCCCCGCTTAGCGGGGCTCCGTCGACTAAGATAATTTAAGATAATTTATCGTCAAATTTAAATTTAAAAAAAAAGCTTGTAAAGTCCAAAAGTGCACGACTCATATCGTGAAAAAAAAATTGTAAATTGTAGTTCTATTCGTCAAAGAGTTCCAGTAGCAGTCACCGAAGTACTACTTCAAGTCACTCCATCAAGTCCGGAAGTAAGGTCTATACATAACTAACAAAACGAGCCCAAACTCGGCACACCTAGTTCTACTCTTTGAGGAGTTCCAGTAGCATTCACCGAAGTACACCTTCAGGTCACCCCGTCAATTCCGGGGGTAAGGGTCTCATCATAACTAACATAATGAGCACAATCTCGGCACACCTAGTTCTACTCGTGGAAGAGTTCCAGTAGCAGATACCGAAGTACACCTTCAGATCGCTCCATAAAGTCCAAGACGTATCATCATCATCATCATCATCATTACAGCCCTTCACAAGTCCACTGCTGAACATAGGCCTCTCCCAAGGAATGCCACAAAGCACGGTCACGAGCCACCTGCATCCATTGACTTCCTGCATGTCTTACCAGATCGTCACTCCATCTAGTGGGGGGACGCACTACACTACGCCTGCCGGTACGTATAAGTATATTTATATATAAATCCTACGTACCGTTAGCGAAAAAAAATATTGTAATAAAAATCTGTGATTATAAAAATAATAACCTTGGTCAAGTATGTATCAAATTAGGTTTTTGGAATATTTTGTATTTCTACAGCGATCAATATTTTGCTGCCTAATACCGCTGCTATAAGCAAACGATACAGTAATCCACCAGTATAATATTTTCAAAAGTTATCGTGTTTACTCCGCCATGCGGACTTGATAAATCTACACCATAAGCCACTAAAACCACAATTTATGTAAAAAAAGCAATTGATCGATTTAAAAAAAAATTGTAAGTTCAATAATCATTTATCTTTCTCACAATGTGCTTTTTATATCATTTATATGTTCAATATGATTGTTAGATACGATTTCACGCGACAAAACGTTGGAATCTTGATTTTTAGGCGCTAGTAGAACATACTACGCGCTTTGCGCTTAAGGCATGCAATGAAACTTATTTTACGGATTTTACAGTATCCATGGTTCCGGTAGGACTGATTTGACGTCCGACGTGTCATAGTTAATACCGGTTACTTTCAGAATTTGAATATTAATTTTCGCTCCACAATAACCCCCCCCCCCCTCCCACCATGGGTGCTGTAAAGCACGAAATGTTGGGAATTGAAATCTGTAAAATTAATTTCATTTACTTATTTTTAATATTTCTGAAAATTTGTGATGTACAAAAGGTCACTTTTCTATCATTTTGTACTTTATAGCTTGTAAAGCAATGAATAAGCATGTTAATGATAAGGACTAATATTTCACTGTAGCAAGAAATAAATTGAATCTTTCAAATGGCATCAGTAAAATCGTAGACAAAAAGAAAAGGGAAAATTGAATTTCATCAAAGGCGAGTGATCGGCAATGAGAGTGGGTACTTGTGTCCGATATTGGATTGATCAAATCTGAACGTGACATGGCTGACGAGCTATTAAGTCGGGATTCAACCAAACCAAGTAGTGGTTATGAATTATTGAAACCGGATCGAAGGCTTGTATTTTTTCCACTGTTAAGAATTACTCTTTTTTATTTGGGATTATTTATCTGTAATATACCGGTGCTAGACTTTCATTTCAACCAATGGTAAGCGGTGATGTAGCTGAAGTTAAAAAAGCACAATGGCTTAGCTTAATCAAAGGCCACTCACTCTTGCCTTAAAGACACCAGATTATAAGGTGATGGTAAGACAGAAGCTGGCATATTATTCTACTACCCAGCTAGATTATGCACAATAGATAAAGTTTTAAAATGTTTATTAGACAAAAGCTGAACTAAAAGGTTATTCTAAAATTAGAGAATACATAACTAATAATATCCCCCGGGAATTACCTCATTACCATGCTGTTTATAAATGTTCTATGTTTTATTTGTACAACATTGTAAATTATTATATAGAAAAGCGCACCGCTGAGATTTTTGCTGGTACATCCATGGACAGAGGTTTTTTTCGAACCAACCAAAAGCATTTAATAAGTATTTTTTGTAATTTATATCGAATAAAAATATATTTAAATTATTAAAATATTTATTTATTTTAATTAATTACATTATTGATATTATTTATTAAAAAATATTATTAAAAAAATTTATACTATGAAACCATTACATACATTCTTAAGTTTGTTATTTACAGAAATTGTCCAGATTTTTTTTAAATTAAAAATATACTTTTAAAAATACTAAATACTAGCACTTTAAAATAAAATATTGTAAAATAGACAATGGTTCTCATACAAATCGAATCATAAATATTGCGTGAATGAATGAAGCCTTTGACCGGTGTAACTGCCTTCATACAAATTGGGACTAAAACAACAAAATATAAACGGACCCTTGTTACGCTGTTTGAACAGATGTTCGCAAAGATACAGCGTATTAATCATATCAATCCCATCTAAGGTTGCGATTTCAAACACGAGCGGAAGCAAGAAAAACGGAATGCCTGAAAACCAGCGCTTCATGGGATCGCAGATTCTTCTAAGCAAAAGCTTATTAAGATTAAGTTCTTACTTAATATTATGTAAATTTGTTTTTCAATGTGGCAGTGAAATTATATTACTTAAAAAAAATTGTTGAATTTATTTTTATTTACTATTACTTATACTTTTATTAATATACTTTAGAATTTTTATGGAGCAATCGTATACACAAACCTTCCCCGTTAGTTGCAGTGCAGAGCAGTTACAGTTGGTAAGTAATTTATGTAACTATAATTATTTTAATTTATTATTAAATTTAAAAAAAAAATTAAAATAGGCCAGGTCAAGAGTACCCTTAACCGAAGAGCATGTATGAAGGGAATAATGAAAGTGGACGAAGCGAAATAAGTATGTAAGGAGCCTACCCCTACGGGAAAGAGGCGTGATTATATGTATGTATGTATGCATAATTATTTTATTAGCCAACTGCAAAAAAGAGGTTCTCAGTTCGATTTTACTTTTTTAATAATGATTTCTTATATTTACACGAATACTTTACATTGAATAAAACCAATTTTACGGAATTTATAGCGTTTAATTTGATTTATTTAATTTTAACTTATTTTTAATTGTAAAGTATGTTTACAATTTCAACTATGCCTTTTTAGTGCATAAGTTGGTATCTTTTCTTATTTTAGTGCACCCTACCCGTTAATCTTTCTCTTATTTTTATTATATTATTTTTCTGGGTTGTCTGGAAGAGATAACTATGTAGCAATAAGTCTGCCTTTGGTTTTTCCTCAATATTTGTTAATTTTAGTTACAGTTTTTACAATAAAGATTATTGTATTGTATTCTATTTAATTTACTTTTTGTGTGTACTAGTATAGTAGGTGATACGTTAGCCCATTGACTATGGATTTTAATGATTCTTTATCAAATAAGCTACATATACTTGAAGGGTTGTCCCGTTTAAATTAGAACTATAAAACAACTGATGGCGAAGAAAAGGAATTTTTGTATGATTCTAATTAATTATGGTCTAAATAGTTACATTATGATTTTAATATAGCTATTTAGATGCTACTCGAGTTGTTTACTTTGAGGTCCTCAGGGGTCAAATGTTTAAGACTAAGTGAGAAATATTTATAAACTTTATAAAATGAAAACCGATTTCAAAAAGCCAAAGAAATGACATTATTTCAACATAATTTAATAGCTTCTAAAGACAAAGTGTATCGAAAAATGAAAGCCTCGACTTCCGAATCTATTAAATTATGAGGAAATTGTATTATTCTTTTGAAGACGGTTTTAGTTCGTTTTTTAAGTTTCATTATATTATTAGTGTGACAAGCAACCTAACATTACATCTGATCGTAAGTGGTTACTTGAGCCAATAGACATCTGCGACCGAGAAAATAGCTTATAGATGCATATTCACTCTTTAAAACCGGAAAATGTAACTGGGCGACTGTTACTTATTAGTAGAAAATGTGTTTTAAAAATAGTTTTAGATGTCTGTAATATATTTTATTTTTAAATAGAAATAGGAACATAGTTTACCCGATAGTAAGTGAATGCTGAGGCCCATAGACATTTACATCTATCCTCGACTAAGAATTAAAATGCAGATGCGTTGTCATCCCTGAGGACTAAGATGGAATGCCTCGTTTTCACTAAATAGGGTCTACGGTTCTCTACACTCACAGCTGCTGTGTTTCGTTTGGTTGAGCGTGGCCCTTCCGCGGTCTAGCCGACCTATTCGTGCTTCTATTATAATATAGCTACAGTATGGCTCAACCAGGTATATTTTAATCAGCGCGTAGCAGTGTAACCAAACTTATCGTCCCAGTTCGTGTTTCGATTGTAGTATTGGTGAGGCGACTATGGGATATGAGAAAGATTTCATGACTTCCGACAGATGGCGTTATGATCATCTCATTTATGCAGGCGTAAAACACTCAGACTGGCAAAAGAAGCAGCAATAAAGGTGCGAGACGTCTGGTACATTAACCGATAGTCCGCCTGCAAAGTGTAGCAACAAATTCTATCCATAAATATACCCATGCTCATGCCCAGCAGTAAATATCTACGGGTTAGTAAATGGGAAGAATAATTTAAAAAGCTCTGCAACCGCTATTCGAACGTGACTATCCTCGTAACGCTATCCGCTTCTTTGCGAAATAATTATATAGTAAATAATACAAATCCATGTGTGCGATCCTTACTATTTTTGCTAATCTATCTTCTCTAATTGAACTTAATTTTAACAGCATCCCTGTCATTTTATGAAAACAAATATATTAGTATACATTTTTTTTATTCTTTCCTAACAATCTTAATATTTTTTTAGCACTAATATAAAAATAAGGAATTATTTACCTACTTGTACTACAAGTAGGTAAATAATTCCGCGATGAGGACTTTTTTATTTTATTTGCGCTCTTATTGTTATAAGCTTAAGGGCTGATTTCAAAATCTTCAGACAAAAGTTATTCCTTAACTAAATTATAAACTGAATGAATTTAAATGTGAAATAATTGAACTTTTTCATAATGATTTCTTAAATTTACGTGAATACTACTCATGAAATAAAACTAATTTTATTGATATTGTTGAAATTAAAAAAGTTGAAAATAAACGCGATACAATCTAACGCAAAACAAGTTTTGTTATATTCTCTTCATGTAGCTGAAATTTTTAATTTGTAACTTTCATTTCATGATATAAAAATCAGCCTTAAGATGAAATGCGTACGGCAAAACATTTGTTTTTAACAGATCTGTTACTGTCGCGCTGTGCCCGAACGACTGAGCTAGACCACTGAGAGAGGCTGGAGCTGAGACTAATTAGAGTACGTTAGAAAAATTGATGAAATTGTCATCTTGTTCAACACTCTGTTTCCTCCTCCAAAACTGAACTGATTCTTTTAAGAACGATATAAAAAGATTTGTTACCATGTTTTTCTACCGACTTCAATAGGAGGAGGTATTCAATTCGACTGTATGTTTTTTTTTATGTGTGCTACCTCACAACTCTTTACTGGGTGAACCGATTTCGATAATTCTTTTCTGTTTGTTCAAAGTCTGACTAATAGTTTTTGAGTTATTCTTAATAATTTACATTGAAGTCGGTTGTACAAAATTTTTAATTTTTAATTATTTTAATTTTTTACCAGTATGTTCACTGAATAATTAATTGAATTACTGATACAGTGGTATAGTTGGCAAATTTAAGTTATTTTTAAGGGATTCTTAGTTTTAAATATACTAAATTACCCAGTAAAATATAGGAACATGGCAGTAGTAGATATATATCGTTAATATATTAGCTCAAGTGTTACTATCCAGGGGAAAACTAAATAAATACATGTGTTGTGACTAAACGCTGTACGGATATCCTATTAATTAGAAGGCCCCAAAAGAGAGGACTTGATGCCTTTCAAAATTCTCTCCCAGTTTCGCGGTTAAATATAAATGGCTCATACAAAAGGACAACATAAAATCAGCAACGCAGCAACAATAACAACTGTATTATTAATAGAACTTCTCGGATAAATAAATTTACACGTACTTTATTTTATAAGGACCGACAAACGATTAAAAATGATAGGTTCTCGTGTGGCTGCCTCATACAATTAAGCAGGTTGTAGGGAGGCCTTTACTCAGGAGTGACGATCTGGTGATATACACAGGAAGCCGGTAGATGCAGATGGCTCAGGACAGTACTTTTTGCCATTCTTTAGAAGAGGCTTTTTGTTCAGCAGTGGACTTGTGATGCGCTGTAATAATAATAATAATGATGATTAAATATAATGTATTATAATAAAATATATATACTAAAAAAGTTGTCAATTTGCCGTGTAGTGGTAGCATCCCCACTATCGCATATCGACTGGTGATTGCATATGAGGTGACAGAGAGAAACGAAATAGGGGATAGGTAGAATCTTCATGATAACAAATTTAAATAACAAAAAATAGTGGTTGCTAATCCACCTGCCAAGCAAAGCAAGAAAAGCAATTAAACTCCTCCTGCCAAAGCAATTAATGTCCTCCCTGTGAAAGCAATCGGTATATACGAGTATAGTCTAATGTTATTTAGTTCATAATATGCTCCACTTTTTAAGTTAATATTGAAGAGCCGTGGTAGTTCAGTGGCTGAATACTAGCGTGATATAAGCAGCTCAATGTTGCTGTGTTTGGTGTGGTGAGTGTATAGCACCGGAGACCATTTTTACTAGTAACGAGACATTCCACTTTAGACTTCAGGGGTGATGATTCATCTGCATTATGATTCTTAATCAAGGAATGTCATGTGGATGCAGAAGTCTACTGGCCACAGTATCCTCTTACCATTAGGTGGAATACTCGTTTGTAACCCTCATTCTAAAAAAAATGACGCTGACGTCGCGCCACACGCGTGCACGATCCGAAGCCTGAATCACACTTATGAAGTTGACTATTTTGTATATATAGAACATGCTCTGTATCACCTTATGGAGCGTTGACCCCTTCCCGGGTAGCGCCTTTCCTGCGGGAGATCTACCCTTTTCCCTCCACGACCAAAGT
The DNA here is from genome assembly GCA_029286625.1 of Parnassius orleans. Taxonomy (NCBI): domain Eukaryota; kingdom Metazoa; phylum Arthropoda; class Insecta; order Lepidoptera; family Papilionidae; genus Parnassius; species Parnassius orleans. The sequence goes on along the minus strand of JAGSMP010000212.1, from coordinate 140,068 downwards.
CATAAATGCTAAACAGTTTAGAGAAAGAGAACTCTGAAAATTAATAAAACATTTTAAACTTACCATCGTAATCATTAATATATTAATCTTCTGCTTCCTTTTTGTTGGATCTTATGTATAAATAAGATATAAATTATTTTAGTATTTTCCATAACAGTTCAGTGATTGGTGATTGGCGGTGGTGGTGATTTTTTCAGTTTCGTTTGTTTTGTTTGTATTAAATTATACCTAGTTTCTTGATTTAGAAATAAGTTTTTTTTAAATATATATACGAGTATATATATTATATATACATATCTTTATTATTGTTTTATTGTTATACAACTATACATTATTATATTATATAATTTTTTCGCTACATGGATGATCCCGATGTTTTTGAAGATGGTTTCTTCTCATGTTCTTCACCTTCAAGTAGTTTTACAAGTGCGGACAGTGAGTTAACTTTAACCGTCAATGACCAGTTTTCAATTCTGTGTTCTGAATTTCCTAACGCACATTAACATTCAGAGTATTCCTCGCCATTATTCTGATCTTCTAGCATCTATAAACAGTACACATCTTGATGCTTTACTAATTTCTGAGTCATTTCTCAAATCATCACTCCCTTCTACACAGTTTGCCTTACCTGGTTTTGTACTAATCCGTAATGATAGGATAGGAAAAGGTTGCGGTGGGATAGCTATATACCTCCGTTCTGATATATTTTATAAGATTATATGTGCCTCTCCTTCTTTTTACTCTCAAACTGCTGAATATCTTTTTATAGAATTTAGGGCAAATAACTGCATCTTTTTCATATCATGATTTAATCTACCTCTCTTATCGTCTGCGTCCGTCTAAACAGAAATCCCAATACTTGTTCCTCCGTAATTATAAGGGTATAGATTTAGAGGTATTACAGTTGACGACTTACAGCTGTATCCTCATTTTCTGATGTGTGATACAAATAATGCAATTGAAGCCATGAATGCGGATCTGAGCCGCATCTGTAAATGGTCTGCATCCTTTGGACTATTAGGTAATCCCACGAAATCGCAGGCCATCATAATAGGCAGCAGGCATTTGGTTTATAAATTAGAATTTACATCTATACCTCAGGTTTGTTTTAACGGCGTTCCTATAGCCTTTGCCGATACTGTCAAAAACTTAGGCGTCATATTTTATCACCATTTATAATGATCCACGCACATCGCTGAGGTTAGTCGTAAGGTCTACTTTACCTTGCATTCATTTAAATTTCTTCAAAATGTCTTACCCCTAAAAGCTATAATATTACTCGTGCTCACTCTTATCCTGTCCTATCCACTGCTTGATTATGCAGAAGCCTGTTATTTGGATGCTACAGAGGAGCTCCTTAACAAACTCGAGCGCTTGCAAAATCAGTGACCGAATATCTCAGTTTCACAAGCAACTAAAGTGGCTCCCAATTCGACTTCGTAGGAACACTCGATTGTTATGTCTCCTCTATAACATTCTGCGCAATCCATCTTCTCCCTCACACCTCAGAAGCCGATTTTCCTTCACCTATTTTCCGGATAAACCATGCAGATCCCTTGTTAAAACTCTTCTTAACTTTCCCGTCCATAATTCGGGTTTTTATTCCTACTCCTTTTCTGTCCACGCGGTTAGGTTGTGGAAGTCACTACCGCCTAATATAAGAAATTTTGGAACATTAGTGTTATTAAAAAACGTGTTAGAAATAATTTCTTTGCATCCTGTTAATTCATATATATTATTTTATTATATTAGTATTAATTTATATATATTATATGTAGCTATTTTACGTATTATTTTTAATTATGGTATTATTTTATTTTTATTTATAGTATCATTTAATATAATTTACGTAACATTTTGTATATAAGTATTGTACGCACTAAGTTTGCCTTTTTAATATATTTTCCTTTGTGGGTCTACTGGAAGATATTTCAGCAAATTATGGAAAATGTAGAACCTTTGTACAAACTCACTATAAGACTGTTTCTGTATCTTGTTGTATGTACATAAATAAATAAAAAAAAAGAACCATCTCAATCAGTAAGCTGAAAATGGCGATGGACCAGCCAGAGCATGAAGTACTGCGCGATATAACTCGGGGATAAAATTTAAATGAACCTAATATGAAGAATAAAAATATCCCAGTGATAGGCTCATACTGTACTGAAGTGTTTATATCATCGTTTCGTTATGATGAGTTTGCACGAAATACGTACGAGCTTCCGGACGAGTGGGCCGCACTGAAAATCAGGGCATACTGAAGCCAGCCCATTCGTGGTCTTATATTATAATACTAGACACGCCCCGGCTTTGCCTGGTGGATCCTTTAATGTGGCGTTATTTAGATCTGAGATAACCATCAAAAACCATACATGTTATCAATTTTTCGATTTCTCAATAAAATCTCCAAGTTTTTCGGATAAAATAAAACATAGATCACTCCTGACATTGCTCTCTATCTGTTTGTGAAGTTTCATTACAATCGGTTTAGCCATTCCGAAGATTAGCCCAGAGAGACAGACAGACAAAAATTTCAAAATTATTATTATATATAATATTATTATATATATATATATATTATATATAATATAATTATTATTATTATTTTAAAAATATAAAGCTGTTACTTCGATATTACAGACAGACACTTTAATTATATATATGTGTATAGATTATATAAGAAAAGCTGCTATTGTTAGCATTAAAATATATTGTTATAACTTAGCCGATTGCGGTTGGTTAAACTTAGATGTATTCGATTTATTCGTGTCTAAAATTAGGTGTAGACTTCCAAATTTGACATAAAAGTATAGTTTTTGGACAAAACTAGATTAAGTTAAGTCCGAATAATAGTTTAAATGGGTATAACTTCCCCAAAGGATATCACGGAAACAGTCTTGAGCCACCTGTATCCATCGATGTTTTTATTATTTATTAAATTTTTATTATACACCGTATACTAAGGGATATAAAGCGCAATTAATGCCTTATGACATTCCCTACTCAACTGTGACTGAGAAACTGTGGCAAGTGCAAACAGCTTACTAAACCGATCGACTAAACTAAACCAACCGACTGTCTGGACCAAAAATGAAATAAAATTTAATAATAGTAGACACCTATTTTACAATATTTCTATAGAATTGAAAATCTAAGGCGGCTGACCTTTCCCAGACTGATATCAAGTTGTTATCTCTTTAAGACAACACTGAATAGGCTTCTTTAAGGCTAACGTATGATTGTCCAATATAACGCAACTAAGGTCATGTTACAATTCACTGAACCTAAAAATATAATTGTGCTCTATTAAATCTCGGCTCCCTCTTTCAAGAAACACAATACGTTCAGACTTGTAAGCACGAAGCAATGTTATCTGAATTTACGTGACGCGATAAACACCTATCCGAAATTGTCTCTAGTGGTAAAGTCATGTTTAAAGGACAATATCCAGAATCGCCCTGTGCAATTAAAGCATCGGACATATACGATAATTAATTGTATATTTTATTATATTAGTTGCAAATACTTTCATAACACGGACTATCTGCATGCCAAAATGAACATTAAAAAGTATTATATTCGACTAAAAACATTAATCACCGCCATCTTCGCCAAACGTCATGTGGTGTCGAAAAATGATTAGGGATGCCCAATGTTGCATATTTTTTAATCTGAATCACATTTTGAATTTATTTCGAATAAAGTGCAAATAGAAACTTGAATAAAAACATTCAATACCTTTCTTTTCTTATTTTCCCTTAAAGTATGATTTAAAAAACCCATACGTAATGAATGAGGTCATACTCGATTTTAAATTATAGGTAGTTAGAATAATGCTGAAGTGAACAAAACCTACATATTTCTATAGTTTTTTTCTTCGGCGGGTAGGTTTTGAATAAATACAGTTACAAAAGTGCTCTCGTAATATTTTATGATCTAAATATAATTTTGAATATAATTTTTAGTATTTGTACTAATATAATAACTAGTTATTTGTTTTTAATTCAGTGTTTAATAAGTATGACAATTTAAATCGTTAAATACTCACAATTCACCTCCCATCATAACCTCAATTCGTAACAGTGTTCACTTGTTTACATAGTAAATCACTTTCGTGGTATCAGTACTTGAATAATGGCAAATGTCATGGATGTTGAGAATATGCAGAGAGATTTGGAAGATTGCAGGAGTCAGAAAATGGCCGTATTTGAGAAACGAAGGATGCATCCACTCCAATAAACACAACACTGCACAACTACAGGAAGAATTTACTCCTTTAAAGAACTTGTTATCAAAATGCTAAATCTTTGGCAGCAGGTTCATGAGTGCATGAAGAATGTTGATACTATTAACACGTGGCATCGTCGAGGCTATTGTTTTAATGGCATCCCAGGGCATCTGTAACTAATATAACAGATGAAATACTACAACTGTTGCACAATGAATTGGGTTTAAATCATATATAGTGCCATTAGCTTGGAAAACTGCTATAGACTTGGTGCGCAGTAGTAACCACATTAGGCCTGTTATAGTATATTTTGATCACCACACAAAACAGGAAGTGTGGAAAGTTAAATCAAAATTGAAAGGCTTTAATCTCTGTTTCCAATTCCTTACTAAAACCAGGCAATCAATACATAAAGAGCTCGAAAACATTTTGGAATAAAAAATGTGTGGACTTTGGATGGTGTTATCTATGTTAAACATCCTGGTGGTTATGATAAGATCCTTGCGATGGAGCAGTTAGATGCTTTGATGGCCAAATATCCCACAACAAGTACTTCAATCAGGTCAGACGCTGCTTTTAATACCTCGGATATTACAAATAATTCAAAGTCATCACAAGGTTCATCTAGTACTAAACGTGTGCAAGAAACAGCCCGTCATACTATTATAGCAGTGACCAATCGTGATGATACCAAGAGATCTCGGCGGCCTGTAGTCAAAAAATAGAATTCATGCTTCTGTTCCATTACGCTAATGTGATTGGTGATGTATCTCTCTGGTGAATATCTTTACTTAGCAAATTTTGAACATATTATTGTATTCAATGTAATTTTAATATAGTCATATTTAGTCTTATAACTACTGCTTGTTGTGCTTCAACTTTATGTAATTTTATTTTGTTTCATTGTTAAAGCTCATTTGAGTGGCACTGTAATTTTAATATTAGTTATGTTATCAGTGTGTTTATGATGCAATCCTGTTAAGTATGAAGTGATTTGGTAATGTTCTTATTATCTGATATTTTTAATTAATTAAATTTACTTTTTCATTTACTATGATGTGATCCTGCTCTTTGAATTATCGTTATTGTTTTCTACTATTATAAATACTATTTCAGATGAGATAATTCACTACGTTTATTGTATTAATTGACAAAGACTTTTTAATTATTTGTACTTTTGCAACTTTGTATATTCATGCTTTTGTTACTACGCTAATGTAATTGATGTAACCTTTACTAGCAAATCTTGAACATATTGCATTCAATGTAATTTTAATATAGTCATATTTAGCCTTATAACTAATACTTGTTGTGCTTCAATTTTTATGTATTTTGTTTAATTGTTGGAAGTTTCTTTGGTGGCACTGTAATTTTAATATTAGTTATTTTATCAGTGCATATATGGTGTAATCCTGATAAGTATGAAGTGATTTGGTATTGTTATGAGTATCTGGTATTTTAATTAACTTATTTTTTTTTTGTGATCCTGCTCTTAGAATAATCGCTATCGTTTTCTAATAATATTTCAGATGAAATAATACAAAACGTTAATAGTAATCCTGCAACTATGCATATAATTTGTTTACTTTAGAGTAAGAAAAGTTAACATAGGTAAATAAATATGTAGCAATTAAGATAAAGTTAATCTGTCATTGTCATCATTCATCATTACAATTATTATATGCCATAGACATTATATCCCCATAGACTTAGAATATACTTGCTAGTATATCCTAAGTCTAAATATCTGTATCCTGTAGAGTTTATAAACTCTTTGATAGTAAGCCACAAAAGGCATAGATGTCTAAAACATACTGCCTATTAATGTATAAGTTAAATATGAACAAATTGTATAAGTTGTTATCGCCGTCATTTGCATGCAACATTTTATGTTTTACTTATTTAGTGAATAGTTATTATTGTTTCTTAGTTAACTTTTATAATTTTTGTTTCCATCAAAGTATTACCAGTGTGTTTATTTGGGCGGTTTCAATTGTAGTATTAATAATTAAATAACATATGGGTGAAGCAGTGTAGCCCAGTATGAGTATGTAATTAATCATTAAGTTATCAGATGTTTAATTTTTCATGCTGTGTAAACAGTCAACTGGTGGGATGGTATTTTGTGAGATTCTAAATAGTTTAAATTTTTAGCTATTAGTATTATAGCAAATTTATTTTAAATTTTATGTATAATATATATATATGATATAAATTATTTATTAATCTATTGCATATAATAATGTCTGATACCGATTCATTTCATTCATTTAACAGTTCTGATTCTTCATTCACTTTTCTGAGCTTGAAGCGTCTTTTGAACTTGATACAAGCTATTCTAATCTCCGAAAGTTGGCTGAAGCCAAGTCTTCACTCGGCGTTGTATCCACTTCGGGTTTTGTACTAATTAAAATGACCGTGTTGGTAAAAGGAGGCGGTGTTGCCATTTACCTACACTCGTCATTTTCGTATGAAATATTTTAGCTTCACCTTCCGTTTATTCAGGTTCTCCGGGTTCTTGTTCTTAAAGTCAGTGTCAGAGGCGTAAAGGTGATTCTTGGAGTAGTGTATTGTCCTCCTTCCATTGACTATTTCGCCACTTTAGAATCGGCTTTTGAAAAAATTGTCTCTGAGTGTGCACTGCATAATCATGGGTGATTTAACACCGACCTTTGATAAATTCTAACCGTTCCTAAAAACTTCACAATCAGGTCAGTCAATCTTCACATTCTTCCTTCAGGGCAACACATCAATTTCGATTCAGGACTCTTTGATTGACCTTATGATTCTAGCTTCTCCTGATCATGTGATATCACATAGTGTTCACCCCAGTTCTCACGTCACGACCTCATTTGTTACAAGAAAATCTAAATTGTTGCCTACATTTATTCACTTGCGCAACTTTTCTAAAATAAATTTGGATAAACTAAAGTGATGCTTCTAATTTAAATTTTGATCAATTAAAATTATCAACGACTGTCGATGATATGTTATCCATCTTTAATAATAAAATAATTAGTCTATATAACACCCATGCTCCTGTACGTAAAGTTAGACTTAAACATCAACCTTCTCCTTGGATGACTGAGGAGTTCGGATGGCGATGACAAGGCGGGGCTTTTTAGCGTTTCAAAGAGCGTACGAAGTGAATTGGATATATTTTAAAAAGCTAGGAACAGATGCAATCAGATGGTGCGTAACTCCAAACGCCGTTATATCCAAAATAATATAATTAATTCTTCGCCAGCTAATGTCTGGAAGTTTCTTAGGTCAATTGGCGTGGGTGAGATGGAGTCCTCTGGAGTGCGCTTCTTCTTGTCTTGTGATGACATTAATCTCACTTTACTTCTGCCTGTTATGGACACTACTGTACGATCTCAAACGATAGCCTATTTAGCTTCTATCCATCTCCTCAAATTCCTTCTTTTCAATTTTCTCCAGTTCACCAGGATGACATTAAAAATTGTTATAGCCATTAAATCCAAGGCTGTGGGTTGTGATGAAATTAGTAGAACTGATAGTCAATATACTGGAGTATGTACTACACTTACTCTCATTATTAACTTTTCGCTGGATTCAGGTCAGTACCCAAATGTCTGGAAAAAGGCTTTCATACGTCCTATTCCCAAAATATCGAATCCCACATTACCTAATCACCTTCGTCCTGTATCTATATTGCCCTTTTTATCCAAGGTTCTGGAATGCTGCGTACATAAGCAAGTCTCCAATTTTGTATTTAAAAATAATCTACTCAGCGATTATCAGTCTGGGTTTCGTCTCGGTCACAGCACCACTACAGCATTACTCAAAGTTACGGAAATCATCAGACAAGGTATGGAAAAGAAGAAAGTTACTGTAAGAAAGTTACTGTGCTTGTTGACTTTTCTAATGCTTTTAACGCAGTGGACCATGATATCCTTTTATCTATCCTGTCCTATTTAAGATTCGCACCCTCAGTCTTGGATTGGTTCTCTTCATATCTTCGCGGGCGTCAGCAGTCTGTCCATTTGGGACAGAAGAGTTCCAAGTGGGCTAGTCTTGATGCTGGCGTCCCGCAAGGCGGTATACTTTCTCCTTTAATTTTCTCAGTTTTTATAAACTTGATCACATCTATTCTAAACTGTTCGTACCATCTGTATGCTGATGACCTCCAAATTTACTTGCACTCATCTATTGAAGAGCTCCATGACGCTATAAGAATGATAAATCTGAACTTGGAAGCTGTAAAATAATGGTTTAGGCGTTTTGGAATATCAGTTAATCCAACGAAGTGTCAAGCTATAATCGTAGGTAGCTCGAGAATGTTGTCCAAAATTGATGTGGCAAGCCTACCCGCCGTCTATTGCGGTGATATACTGATACCGTTCTCTTCCTCTGTAAAAAATCTTGGCCTGTATATGGATAAGACAATGAACTGGTGTACGCATGTCACCGAAATTAGCCGCAAAGTCTTTGCCACCTTACGATCCCTCTATCGCCTGAAGAACTTTCTTCCAATCAAGACTAAGCTAATACTTGCGCAAACACTTATAATGCCCATAATTGATTACGCAGATGTGTGCTACCCAGATTTGAACCAAAATCTTCTAACAAGCTAGAGCGTCTTCTCAATAACTGTATTAGATATATATTTAGTCTCGAAAATATGATCACATCTCTCATTATCGTGAACGCCTGAAATGGCTTACTATCCGACAAAGACGAAACTCTAGAATTCTGCTTGTTCTTTTCTCAATTTTGAATAATCCAACTTCTCAACATATCTCAAGGACAAATTCCAATATCTCTTTTCAACTCATGATAAGGTTCTTCGCTCATCTAATCATAAGATGAGTATTCCATCTCATTTCACTGGATTCACCAAATTCCTTTACTATTCAGGCAACACTACTCTGGAACTCCTTGCCCGAAAACATAAGAAGGCGCCAAGTAAGGACTGTTTTAAAAGTTGGTAAATGGCTTTCCTTTGAAACAAGCGATGTTATATGTTAAGAATGATGATGATATATTTTGATACATTTAGATGTTTTATTATGCAATTTCAATATATGTATTTTATTATTATATGTAACGTATATATTATATCTATGTATGATACATATTTTGTTCATATATTTACATACACTATATGTAAAGTTTTTGTATATTATATGTTTATCATATGTATCTATATATATATATATATACATATATATATATATATATATATATATATATATATATATATATACCTGCCACAAATCTCGTCACTCCACGGGTTGACTGGCAGAGAATGCCGTTAGGCATTAAGTTCGCCCTTTGTTACCCTTGTTGTTAAGGTGTCAACAAACAAGATTAAATAAATAAATATTTCATCATGATCATTATTATTCAGGGTTTTCTTATGATCGTTTAGAAAAGTGTGTGGTTTACTTCTAAATAAACGATCACTTACGAATTTACGACAATTATATAGAGAGGTGTAAGACAGGGTGACGTAATATCCCCGAAACTCTTCACCGCTGCATTGGAAGCGTTTTCAAGCTACTGGACTGGAAATGATGCAGTATTAACGTCAATGGTGAGTACATCACTCACCTTCGATTTGCCGACGATATAGTCCTTATGGAAGAATCGCTGGAGAACCTAAGCACTATGCTCAATGACCTCAATAGTGTCTCCCAACGGATAGGTCTTAAGATGAACATGGACAAAACAAAATCATGTTTAACGTCCATGTCACTATGCTGTACGTGGTTGGGAGCACTAAGCTCGAGTTGTTGACGCGAATATGTTTTGCAAATTAGTCCGCTTCAGGTAAGTCCAACTTTGCTGGGTAGCGTTCGGGAGATTACGACACATCTTCTTGTCAGACGCCTCAAAACCTCAAAGCTAGATTGTACCACCAGTGCGTGTTGTCAGTGATGACTTATGGATCTGAGACGTGGTCCTTCACTGCTTGCCGTATAAGGAAGCTCAAAGTCGCTCAGCGAGCTATGGAGAGGGCTATGCTCGGCGTTTCTCTGCGTGATAGACTTAAAAACAAGGATATCCACAGTAGAACCAGAGTAACCGACATAGCCCAAAGAATTAGTATGCTGAAGTGGCAATGGGCCGGCCATAAAGCTCGAAGAAACGACAACCGATGGGTAAGAAAGGTTCTCGAGTGGCAGTCTCGTACCGGCAGGCGAAGTATAGGGCGTCCCCCCACTGGATGGTGTGACGACCTGGTAAGACATGCAGGAAGTCAATGGATGCAGGTGGCCCGGGACCGTGCTTTCTGGCATTCCTTGGGGGAGGCCTATGTTCAGCATTGGACTTGTGAAGGGCTGTAATGATGATGAATATAAAAAAACACTTATTGTTTCTTCATGAATTATAAATGTTTTCTTTAAAAAAGGCAATATTGCAGACTACATGTTATTATTAATATTGTTACAAGTATAGAAGAAGTAGAGAAGTATCGTGTCATTATAAGTAAAGTATGCTTGTTATGGTATTAATATTATCGTATGATAAAAGTTGATGTTATACTGTTTGTAACGTATGACCATAGTAAATATCGATAAATCGTATCGTATTTAGCACCCCTATTTTTGACTTCACTAAATGGTCACTTGTCACTTGTCAGTCTCTCACCTGTGCTCTCACTCTGTCTATTACATTGGCGTCACTGTCGCTCGCTCTTCGTAATTATATCGGTGTATTTTGGGGACTTTCGGGACTATCTATTGAATATTACGACTTGGCTATTTTAACGGACTCTGATTGCTTTCAAAAACGATTTTCCTGGTTGTGATTTTCGTAATTGTGTACCCCTCAAACGATAACCTGGCACTCATAAACGGACTTACGCATACGCAATGGAAAATGTATTTTATGTAAATTGTGGCTCTGCTGTTCGTTCTATGTTCTTGGAAGATGAACAGATTCGTCACTGTGTACAACAATGGACTGCACCTCTTTCTGTAATTATATTTCTACTTTGTCTACATATTCCGAATCTCGTGATGTATTTAGAAGATGAACAATAAACATCAAATTAAATCTGTGTTTTATTTCTAATTCAAAAATAATAAGTTAATGTATGTTTAAAAACAACTTACTATCTAATTAGTAAAGCTGGTTTCATAGTCACGCGTTTTAACAGCGCAGTCCAGACGCACACGCTTGCAAATGCACCAGATAGTATCCGCGACTATATTTTATGCATTTATACGTTGCACTTACTTACATTTAGGCTTTAGAACAAAAACTACATACCCAATTATCTAGGTAGGAACTAAAAATAACTAAATGTTTTGGATATTGTTTTTCACTTTCTTAAAAATTACTCGGAGCAATGAAAAACCATAATGTTCGTGGTTCGATTATAACCTCAAAATCTGATACTTTTTTTGAAATATATCTATTCTGCAGCTAGTCCGCTATAAAAATACGATCACATAGGAATTTACTAATTATCGAAAATGCATCACATAATTTTCCGATGCTCTTGGTTCCAGGGCGAACAATGTATGGGCGCAGAGCAATGCCCTTTAAAAATTAATTAGCATGGAAGACAGCTTTCGTGCATCCGAGCCCTAAAAAAGGTAACCGTTCTGATCCGTCCAACTACAGGCCTATCACCATTACCTCCTTGTTCTCGAAAGTAATGGAGTCCATAATTAACTGCCAGCTCATGCGGAACCTTGAGGAGCACCAGCTGATTAGTGACCACCCGTACGGTTTCCGTAGGGGTCGCTCAGCTGGTGATCTTCTTGTTTACCTAACACAGATGGGCGGCGGTATTCATTTACCATCAGGTGAGCCATATGCTCGTTTGCCCCCTCTCATATAAAAAAAACAAAACGTAAGTGGTGATTTCCAAAAATACATGTATACCCGCGGTCACCATCGATGCTATGACTCTGTTTACGTCCCTAGATTAAATGTATGACTTTTCTTCCTACTGCTATTCCCTCAATCTATTCACTCCACCTGTTAATAAGTACATAGGCTTTTGTTACGCTTAGACGGTGCGATTTCCCATCTAGAGCTTTATCACCACTTACCACCAAGTGGGTTTGTAGTCAAGCACTAGCTTCTAATAAGTAAAGTACTAGGCTTCTTTTTGTTCGTCTGGATTAACCACCATCCTTTTATCTATTTCACCTGCCCAGAAGCAGTACACCCGCCGCAGTTTTTAGGATTGAAGTGTGAGAGAGAGTGTAATTACAGGTTTACCTGCTATGGGACATTTGAGGCATAGTTCTCAAGAGTACCAACCTGGCATGGCATCTGTAGCCTTCATTGTTTAATATCTGTTGCACGGACCCAGGATTCATGGAAATTAGGCCAAAATAGATAGTAATTAGCTCTTCTAGCCTGAAAGTAAACTATTAAATAGTATATACGACTGAACTATTTAAGAAGTTTTATTTCAGAACTAATGACTTTCATTTTCTGTCGAAAGTAAAAAATCAGAGTCCTACCACAGAGTAAATCGGCCATTAGAGCTTCAGGCTAACAGTAAATCTGATGCTAAAATGGCTACTGATTAAAATTGTAACAAATTATTTTCTTCATTTACCATAATTCTCTGTTGGGTTCGATAAATTATATATTCAAACTTCCAAGTATAGCAAACTCCAACCTTAACGCGTCGACAATTACTTTTAATCACAATCCCAAGCTACATAAGCGTGTACTCCTGAACCTCATTAAATAATGTTTATGAGGCACTTAGACGCCGTTACGAAGTTATAATGAGCGTCGTAATTCTTCATATTTTTCTCAAAACTTCTGTGGTATAAGTTTGGTAATGGATGGATGGATGAGTATTTTAGATTGCACTACAATTCATTATTCTATTAAGTGAAGTGAAAAGTGCACAACTGAATATAGGATTCCCCCATTGATTGTATCCTAAAGGAGATATTTTCCGTACTTGTCTCGGGTCGGCAACTGCAGTTATTTATTATTTTCAATTGCTATTAGGTAGACGCTGCTGCCCATCTCCTGTTTCATTTCCTTCTGTCGCCTATTTCGACACCCACAGGATGATATGGCTTCTGTGGATATTCTTACACCGCCTCTACAGTGTCAGTATAGGTAAAGGGTATATTGATACAGTAACATAAAATAAATTATTCAAGATTCTCAGCGTTTAAGCACCAAAAGCATTTTCAGATCCTCCCCCTATCTCGTAAAAACATATGAAAAACCCAACTTTAATATTTTGCTAAAACGATCACTCCTAGATAATATTCAGGAAAAAATAACTTCACTTTTATTTATTTATTACTTGCTGGCTCGGTTGATGTTCTTTTGCCTTGCCTGGCAGACAGCGCGATGAGTTTCACTTCTAATTTACTCTGGACATCTTACAGTGAAATTATAGAATTTCAAATAACTTACCACAGTTCGTGTAACAAACCTTGTAGTGGCGGTGTTAGAATATCAACTACCCCATATCATACCGTGGGTGTCGTAAGAGGCGACAGAGAGAAACAAATCAGGAGATGCGCAGTGGTGTTTTCCTAATAACGACTAAAAATAAAAAACCAACCCGACTACTAAGCGTAGCAACTATGGCAAATATCCCCCCTATGAGGCGATCTAAGCGGGAGGCCTATGTTCAGCAATGGTTTTTAATAAGCTGTAAGAGGTACCACAGTTAACTCATCATTTCCAGATTTTGTGATTTTTTGTTTTGCCCAAAACCAACATAATTGAATTGAATTGAAGATATTGTGAATATGAGTTATTTTGATACATAATTATAGAATTTGATAATAATATGATTACAGCTACTATGAAGTATCGTCTCGGTAAAGGAGATATATTATTTGAATATGACCTCAGTCGGATCACTAATTCGCACCAATGGTTATCTTATTTATAAAGATAGGTAGGTACAAAATATAGTACATATTAAACATACTGGTAAAACAATTGAAGAAATAACAAACAAGGCGTGTACAACATTCATATAACTTATGAACAATTAACATCGGTCTGTTAAATAAAAACCGGCCAAGCGCGAATCGGGCTCTTCTCTATCAAGGTTCCGTAGATATTAAGACCAATTAAATTTTATTCTAAAATAAATAAATAATGGTGTTTTGGTCACTGCTTACAAAAAATAAATGTAAACAATTAATTTAGTATAAATTGCAAGTTAAAATTTAGCGTGTGAGTAAGCTACCAGAATAGAATTAGGTCTATTTCTTGGCTAAGTTTGTGGGAGTGGTTGATCACTTGACGCATTTTTATATACACACGAATAAGTTTACCGCAGGAGTGGATTCATAAGCGGAGCGTGACGGTCGTCTTTCGTGTTATTGAAAATCTATTTGGAAAATGTTGAAAAGCACTGAAGTAAAGTTAAATTATAAAGGTTAGTCGTGAATACTTAAGAAATATAATTTTCAGTGAGGGAAAAAATTATAAAATACTTATAATTTTATTATAAACCTTAATTTTGGTTCTAATGAATATTGCATTACAGTATCTGTGATTGGTATCTTGTGTCCAACTTTAGACAACACTTAATTAAAGGATTTTTCTGATATCAGTAGTGTAATAAAATACTTTTTTATCTTTTTCTGTTAGTTCATGAAACAAAATTGAACTTGCGCCATATTCACTTGTCTTGAGTTCTTTCTTGACTTTGTTCTTGATAACTAAAATACTCTGTGTGATAAACTGAATGTTTATTACGCAGAGTCTACTATTTCATTCTTTAGTTCGTCCAAAATTTTACCTAATACGATTTCAGTCACTAACTTTATGACATAATTGCGCTGTTGGTCATCCATCTCGGACGAATTAGAAACCTAACTGATATTAAATGATGAAAACGTGTAAACGCTATCTTAAAGATAAGTCGCTTAAAATTGAATTAAAATTTAAAATTTAGTTTTTTTTTATAGAATAAGGGTGGCAAACGAGCACACAGTCACCTTGATGGTAAGTAAATGCTGCAGCCCATAGACATCTACATTTATCCTCAATCAAGAATCAAAATGCAGCTGCGTTGTCACCGCTGAGGATTGAGATGGTATGCCTCTTTTCCAGTAAAAAGGGTTTCCGGTTCTCTACACTCACCATACGAATCACAGCAGCATTAAGCTGCTATTTTACGTTGGTATTCTGTGAGAGTGTGGTCCCGTCGAGCCGACCCATTCGTGCTACAACCATAATATAGCTATTGCGTGGCTCTACTACGTTTATTAGTTTGTTAGTTGGTTAATGTAAATCAGCCTTACGCAAAATTTATGAACTCTTTCCGGATAATATCGGGCTTTTAATATAGGCCAAGGACTTAGACAACATAATATTATTTGTACTAAAACCTACCTTGGTTTGCTTTCTGCTGAGCTATGCTCCACTAATTTCTGTTCAAAGTAAATTACTTAATCCCACCGTATTTTAATTAAATAGTTTGAAACGATAACTTCATATGCAAATAACTCGCTCAATAAGAAGAGATTAGGGCTAGATAAATTATGCTGATAGCATTTCTCTATAGAGAATACTATGATATATACGGCTTTGATAGTAAAATAAATTACGAAATGTTACTAAATGACAGGTGTTTGGTCCATATAATTGCATATGTACAGCGTTGAGTCGCAAAAACGTGGTTTAACGCATGCCTGCATCTTTCATGGTCACTGAAAAAAATACCTGAGCGATATGTCTATATCGCTTAGGAATTTTTTTCAGTTTATTCCGCACAATTTAAATAGTGCGGAATCGTTAAATCTTAATGAAGATGAAACATTGTATAATATCATACAAGTCCACATGTTACATGGTACCTGCGGCATCTTGGATTTCAACGCCATTGCCATGAAAGATGGTCGTAACACCAAAAGGTACCCAAAAACCATGAGTAACTGTAAACTGTAAGTGCCAACTCCGACTTTTTAATAATAAGTCGGTAAACTTTCGGGCTTGTGATTGACCTCCTCTCCGTGCTCGCCTATTGATTGTAATATCGAAGGATTGAGTTCTTTAAGCACGCATTAAAATTATAATTATACTAATCTCATATATCACTCATGTCTCGTGGCTCAACAGGCAAAGTCTGTTTGAAATCGCCACAAAACAAAATTATTATGCCATTCATACGTCGTTCATTCTGTCCGATGTCTTGTAATGTTCAGTTGAGAGCTTCAACTGCTTTTCGATATATCATAGAACATACATCTCATGAAATCAGATATCAATTGCAAAGTATTACAGCAGTCACTTCAACGTGAAATAGCACACTTTTAAGCACAGAATGTGCCGTTTTCCCCCAGGTAATAAAGTGGCCGAAATTTTTCCAAAATAACTTTAGTGAGAAATGTTTTTCCAGCACCACTAGAGTAGCACCTAGATAAAACATTTCTCTCAAATTATTGACAATACGATTAAAACAGTTTTTTTTTGTTCTCAGTGAGAGTTAGGAAATCGAATTTGAGGGTTTCGGCTAATTCTACGTGGTCATAATGGAACTCAGTCATATAGTTTATGTTACCGTGGTCTTCAGCTATGTTTCGATCAGATAAACTGTAATGTATTAAAGACAATCCTCTAGTTAATATCACAACTTCCTCGAGAGCTTTTAGACAACGGTCATATATTCTGTTGCTCAATACTTCATTCAACTGAACTGGGTTGTTGGTTCCCTAAAATTCTATGATATTATATACTAATAAAACTAATAAAATAGCAAATAAATGCCGCAAGCGGCAATGGCTATCGCTAACGAAAAATTTCGCTAGAGCATCGTTTTAGCGTTTATCGTCGTCTAACAAACCTCGTGCTAAGTATGTGGTCTGAAAATTGGGATATTGCAAACCATTTCCAGTTTTTGGGATAGAAAAAGATGTAGACTACGCAATTTTTTATTTGGTTGCACTTTATAAACACGTCCGATAATGTGTTCATTGAAAACATCTGGAAGTCCCTCTACACGTTTCCTCTGTTCGAAATTACCTCGCTGCTTATCATACGTAAAGTACGGCGGAACTTCTTCGTACAGGAGAATTTTAGCAAAATTATTTTCTCAAACTGTTCTGATCTAAACAAGTCTGTTGTCCGATGTTATCAGAGTCAAATAAATCGATGTCCTCCATCGACGTGAACATCCAGGTGTACGTCTGGAGGATATCGTTCATAAATAGAAAAGCTCAATATACGCTTCAGAAGAGCTGCAGTACTATCCCGATTGGAATCTTGTAACTTCCTCACGTTCAATTCTTAGCGCAAAACGCTCGGGGTGTGGGCCTGATTGAAAATCAGTGCTATCACTGAGATCGGTCCATTTTACAATTTCATGCAGCAGCAGAAATGTTTTAAGAAGTATATTTTCTTATATTTATTTAGTGTTTATACTTCTGTTTAATTGTCTTTTTTATATTTTGTGCTCTATGCTTTACCTGGAATAAACGTGTTTAGTCGCTACCTTTATTTATATATTTGTAAATATACGTAAGTATTGCTTTGTACGCTGTTACAAACCTTCAAATTAATGTATGTACGAAATATTTTGGACAATACAAGCGAATACATAACTAACTTCCTGTTGTACACAACTACCTGCTGACGCCACAACCTTAAATCCACCTTAAAGCGATGAACGACGGCGATATTTTCTACCGACTTCAAAAAGGAGGAGGTACTCAAATCGACTGTATGTTTTTTGTTATGTGTGTTATCTCATAACTTTTTTCTGGATGAACCGAGTTGGATGATTCTTGTTCTATTTGAAAGCTGGTGCTTCTCGTGTGGTCCTATATAAATTTGATCAAGGGCTGACCAATAGTTTTTGAGTTAATCTTAATACTTTTAATTGAAGTCGGTTGTACAAATTTTTTTATTTTTTATTATAAGTATCCGTCTTCACGTTTTATTGTTCGCTATATCATGGTTTTTGGGTACCTTTTGGTGTTACGACCATCTTTCATGGCAATGGCGTTGAAATCCAGGATGCCGCAGGTACCATACCTAACATGTGGACTTGTATGATATTATACAATGTTTCATCTTCATTAAGATTTAACGATTTCGCACTATTTAAATTGTGCGGAATAAACTGAAAAAAATACCTAAGCGATATAGACATATCGCTTAGGAATTATTTTCAGTGACCATGAAAGAATATGGGCATGCGTTAAACCACGTTTTTGCGACTCAACGCTGTACATATGCAATTATATGGACCAAACACTTGTCTTTGAAAAAATAATTCCATGTTTTTAAAATAAAATTAATTTGAAATTAGAATTCTTAACCAAACAAAAATTATTGTATTTGAAATGGCCAATACTGCAGAACGGCAATTTCACAGATATCTTAATATTTTTTTCTTCCTTTCTTAATAGGTCTGAAGCCATTTACGCGACATGTGCCTCTACCATTTTAGAGACGATTTACAATAATCGCAATACTTAGTAGGCAGCTTGGCGATTTAAGCAATATTTTTATTCCTTTAATAAGACAGTCTAAATTATATCATGTAAAAATCTTAAGGTCAAACAATAGGTCAGACTGATTTCGTACAGGGCATCAGCTTTCAAACACCGTTGGAATCTATCGACAGCCCAGCGAATAATATCGGGAGACGCGTATTCACATTAACTAGGTACACACTCGTCTTGACCTGCCTTCAGTGTTTACATGCAGCTTTAATTACTTATTTCGCATTAAATTCACGCAGTAGCAGACGTTGAATAGTCACAACTTCGGCGCTCTTTCACTCTTAAGAAGTTCTGAAAACTTTTTACTTCAGTCTGCTTGCATTAGGCCCATACTGAATTAGACCACACACGTGCACTTTGCGAGCTTGGTGGCAACTGAACGAAAGAATAGTTTGTAAATATTTACTCTCTCTCGCGCTGCCTTATCGCATTATATAAAAAGAGTTATAATAATATAAATGCATACATGGTTGATAATAACTCGTAGGATTGGCGGTTGGTCGCTTCCTAGGTGTTAATTAAAAAAAGTTTTGTAAATAGTTTGTATAACCCGTGTTTTTTTTGTATAATTTTACTTTTAAAAAAAGAAGACCTGCTGGGTTTCTCGCTGGTTCCTCCCAGGACAGAGGCTTTTTCCCAACCAGTGGTGTAAGTAAAAAATTGACTTAAATAAGAATTACTTGTTATCTATATTTAATAAAAAATATTTTATTCTGTTCTATACTATCTTCCGCACAAAAAGCAAAAAAAAAATTCGGAGAATGCACGGCAACGCGAGCAATAGCAACAGGGACAGGAAAAATTACTCATTCATATCACTCACGCTGCCCAATTCAATGCTCACTTTTCTAATCAATGCCAAGGGATTGGATCAAATTTAATTTATAAAATCGTAGATGTGAGAGATACGGCGACAATCACAACAAACCAGAATCCAAAAATCAACAATTGCACACCTCGATCGCGATTGATTCGGGTGTGCTTTTATGCCGACAAGCCGCCATGACACGATGACTCTCGTTTAATCGTTTGTCATTGAAAAATATTATATACCTGAACATTTAGAAATAGGGCTTTTTATATAAATAAAATTGAAGAAATGCGCATTTACCTGCAACCAACTTTAAGTAAAGAATGCTAAATATGCGTTGTAAACTCTAATTACTAAAATCAAAGCATTGCATTAAAGCCGCACGCACTTCTGCATGGCGTCAGAAATAGGTAAAAAATTGGTAAGCAACCCAGAAGCCTTATAGACAGAAAATGAGTCCTAACAGCTACCATTTGTCACTTTATCATATTAAAAATATATTTTATTGTATATAATTAATGATTTATTTTTATTAGTAACATTTTGATTATTTTTATGGATCTTGGAATCCAGTGTATGTTTTATAGCATAGCGGTAAACACTATGTGCTTCAAAACTATATACACCAACAACAATATTAACAAATAGGTTTTTCTTTCGTCTATGTGCTTTTCGTGGGATCAGTCTTATCAGAATTACTAAGCTAGGGGTTTTCGTAGAAACTGTACTTATACTAGTAATTTTACCTTTCAAACTGAAAAACATCATTTGGTTAGGGTAGGAATATATAAGAGATTTATTGACACTCATGGCAGAAAAGTAACCACCATCAGAACATTACCGTTACCATTACAGACTATTAAAGTCCAAATAATAGTAAAAATAGGTCTCTCCCAAAGACTGCATCATAAGAGGGATATTTGCCATAGTTTCCACAATTGCCAAGCGGGTTGAAAACCGCAATTTTTATCGTTAGTCGTTATTTGATAGATGCTGCTGCCCATCTGCTCATCTGTTTCCCTCTGTCGCCTTTTACGACACCTATAGGATGACATGGGGTAGTGGAAATTCTTACACCGCTACTAGACAGTATTTTTCACGGTTATTTTCATTGGTTTATTGTAATAAAATACTTATGGCCGTTGTTATTATGATTCAAGTTCAATATAATAGCGTACAATTTTATAGTAAACTTTTTCAACAAAGATAGAATTTGAAAAACAAAATAGCAATTTGGTACCGAAGTTTCTCCTTAGCTCCTAATACCACAGAGCAACAAAGATAGATAGACAGTACACTACATACCCACATTTCAAGTGACGCGAAAACCATGCTAAACTTTTTGTAAGAACGTGCATTCACGCACACATATGCATTTTAAACCACATTTTTGATAGAAAATTATTTTAGATGCATATTTGTTTAGGTGCATGTTATTACAATAAGTTGAGCATGGTTTCAGCGTCACTTGAAATGTTCGTAGTGTTCCTTTTTTCATAGAATACTAGCAATCCGCCCGGGCTTAGCACGGTTAATTTCTGGATCTTGACAATAACGCCACCTATCGGGTCTAATTGTGAATCTAAACCATTCTCTAATTAATTAATCACACACACACAAAATTGGTCCATCCGGTTAGGAGGAGTTCAGTTACATACACACGGACAGAAGAATTATATAAGATATAATATATATGTATTATACGTATAAACATTTCTCTTAAATCATTCTATCTATTTATGAAAACCGTATCAAAATCCGTTGCGTAATTTAAAATATCTAAGCGTAGAGACGGCGGGAAGTGACTTTGTTTTATACTATGTAGAGAAGAGTAGAAATTATATAGTCTAACTGATGGTAAGTGAATACTGTGACACATAGACATCTACATCTATCCTCGATTAAGAATTAAGATAAAGATGCGTTGTCATTCCTGAGGCCTAATATGGAATGCCTTGTATCCAGTAAAAAGGGTCTCCAGTTTTCTAAAATCACCATACGAAACACAGCAGAATTAAACTGCAATTTTATACTGATATTCTGTGAGAGGTCGAGCCGACCCATTCGTGCTACAACCATAATACAGCTGCAGCGTTTCTTTCTTGGTCTGAAAAAAGAACACAATAACAGTAAAAAAAGTTTTAATTATAATCGGCGCCTTATTCAGATTCAGGAGAACAAAAAAAAACTTTTGCATTCAAGATTTTCCATTCTCTAAGACAAAATTTAATTCCATGAACAGAACAGAATAACGTAATACAATTATCATAAGCGAGCAATTTCATTCGTTTTATTCCAACTCAAGTTAAGTCCAAGAACAAAGTTACACTGAATGAAACGATCTTCTTATTTCGTTATTTTTTTGATTGTGAAAGCTAAATAGTCCAAGTGCCAATAACCGGCAGTGTGAGACACTGCATGAGGTCGACACATATGCTCCAACAACCGGAGGTCGCACAGTGGCAGATAGCAGCAAACACTGATTTATCCATCGAAATAAAATCCCAGTGGAAAGTAAAAACTGTAAAAACTATACCTATTATAATATCAGCAACTGGCGTCATTCCCCATTCACTCTTTTCAAGCTTAAAGGAGCTAGGCATCCATAAAATTACCTTTATATTGATGCAAAAAGCAGCAATATTGAATACTTGCAGAATAGTCCGTAAGTTTCTGTCTAAAAATTAAAAACTTAACCGAGTTCGTTTGGCTATCAGCCCGCGAAAAAGTCATAACACCTCGTAAACGAGAGAATACTAAACAGAAAGTATAATAATAATAATAAGTCAGTTTGCGATGTGTTTTATGCACGCTTGACCAAAGTGCTTAACAGCCTTTTGTCCGGTGTGAATAAGACGCATATAACGGTTGGGTCACGCCTGTTCTCATATATACCTTTAACATACTTAGGTGGACTCAAACTGAACTTAACGCCCTGGATAGAAAAGTCCGTAATACTATGACGTCCCATAGGATGCATCACCCGAGATCGTCGATTATGAGGCTGTACTTGCTGCGAAAACATGGTGGGCGTGGCTTTTTAAGCGGGCTTACCATGCATAATCGCGAAATGTGCAGCCTCTGTAAATACTTTCTGATAAGAGCGGATAATCCATTCTATAGGAACGTCATTTCTTGTGATAAAGGACTTACCCCTCTATCGTTGTCTTGCCACTGCTCGTTAGCCAACGAGCAATGGCAAGACCCGGCAGTACAGAGCATTTCCGACCGGGAGACCGTATGGAAGCAGAAGGAGCTCCACGGGAGATTCATTACGATTACACGAGGAGTTTTACATGGCTCTTCATGAGCCTTTCGTAGAAACAGTTGCCTCCCTTCACTGGCTATGTTTTGGTAATCTCTTTAAGGAAACCGAGGGTTTTGTCTGTGCGATACATGATCAGGTTATTAAGACCAACAACTATCGGAGATACATCCTAAGGAATGGGCACTGTCGACATCTGTCGAGCTTGTCGCTATCCCGGTGAGTCACTCAGACATGTCATCTCCGGTTGTTCGGCGCTTTCTAACTCTGAGTACTTACACAGACACAACTTAGTAGCCAGAATTATACACCAGGGGCTCGCTCTGATATACGGTCTCGTAGACCGGAAATTGCCGTATTACAACTGCTTGCCGGAAATCGTGCTCGAAAATTACCGCGCCAGGCTCTACTGGGACCGGGCCATCATCACAGATAGGACTATTATTGCGAATAAGCCTGATATTGTGCTAATGGACCGGGCACAGTCAAGGATATTTTTGGTCGACATTACATTTCCGTATAAAGAGAACCTCGTGAAAGCCGAAACAGATAAGCGAACAAAATATCTTGACTTGGCTCACGATCAGGCTCTTATCCAACACTATTCCGTTGATATCCCGGACGTCAGTCTGAACGAGATTAGAATGGCTCTCCAGCACCTAAAAAACGGCAACGGAATTACAGCGGAGCTTCTGTAAACGGGTGGAAAACCGGTACTTGAAGTCCTTCAGAAGCTCTTTATTTCCATCCTCCGTGGTGGCACCACACCGGAGGCGTGGAGCAGTGCGGTGGTCTTGTTCTTCAAGAAAGGCGACAACGGTCTCTTGAAGAACTACAGACCGATTTCCCTTCTGAGCCGCGTCTACGTGCTGTTTTCAAGAGTCATTACGAATCGTCTCGCATGCATACTCGACGATTTCCAGCCTCCCGAACAAGCCGGTTTCCGAAAAAGCTTTAGCACCATAGACCACATACATACTCTTCTGCAAATTGTACAAAAGTCCGAAGAGTACAATTTGCCACTATGTCTGGCGTATGTGGACTATGAGAAAGCCTTAGATTCCGTCGAAATTTGGGTGGTGCTGCAGTCAGCGGTGCCAAGTTGACTGTCGGTATATCGAAGTGCTGAAGTGTTTGTACAGTAGGGCTACGATGACTATCCGAGTACAGAACCAGAGTACGAAACTTATCCAACTGCAGAGAGGTGTAAGACAGAGTGACGTTATATCCCCGAAACTCTTCACCGCTGCATTGGAAGACGTTTTCAAGCTTATGGACTGGAAAGGATACGGTATTAACATCAACGGCTAACACATCACTCACCTTCGATTTGCCGACGATATAGTCCTTATGGCAGAATCGCTGGAAGAACTAAGTACTGCTCAATGACCTCAATAGTGCCTCCCAACGGATAGGTCTTAAGATGAACATGGACAAAACAAAGATCATGTATAATGTCCATGTCTCACTTATGCCGGTAGTTGTTGGGAGCACTGAGCTCGAAGTTGTTGACGAATATGTTTACCTGGGACAAATAGTCCGACTAGGTAAGTCCAACTTTGACCGAGAGGGCAATCGACGGATTCAACTCGGCTGGGCAGTGTTCGGGAAATTACGACCCATCTTCTCGTCAGGCATACCTCAAAACCTCAAAACTAAATTGTACAACCAGTGCGTGTTGCCAGTGATGAAATATGGAACTGAGACGTGGTCCTTCACTGCTGGCCGTATGAGGAAGCTCAAGGTCGCTCAGCGAGCTATGGAGAGGGTTATGCTCGGGGTTTCTCTGCGTGATAAACTTAGAAATGAGGATATCCGCAGTAGAGCCAGAGTGACCGACATAGCCCAACGGATTAGTAAGCTGAAGTGGCAATGGGCCGGCCATATAGCTCAAAGAACTACAACCAGTACAACCAACTACGTGGTACAGCCATGCTGCAGCTATATTAGTAGTATATATAGTTGTAGCACGAATGGGTCGGCTCGACCGGGGAAGGACCACGCTCTCGCAGAATACCAGCGTAAAATAGCAGCTTAATGCTGCTGTGTTTCGTTTGGTGAGTGTAGAGAACCGGAGACCCTTTTTACTGGAAAAGAGGCATTCCATCTTAGTCCTCACGGGTGACAACGCATCTGCATTTTGATTCTTTATTGAGGATAGATGTAGATGTCTATGGGTCACAGCAATCACTTACCATCAGGTGGACTGTGTGCTCGTTTGTCACCCTATCCTATAAAAAAAAAACCGATGGGGAAAAACGGTTCTCGAGTGGCAGCCTCTTACCGGCGGATGAAACGAAGTGTAGGGCGTCCCCCACTAAATGGAGTGAC
Source organism: Parnassius orleans (assembly GCA_029286625.1). NCBI lineage: Eukaryota > Metazoa > Arthropoda > Insecta > Lepidoptera > Papilionidae > Parnassius > Parnassius orleans. The sequence goes on along the minus strand of JAGSMP010000212.1, from coordinate 114,998 downwards.
GACCTGGTAAGACATGCGGGAAGTTAAAAGATGCAGGTGGCTCAGGACCGTGCTTTGTGGCATTCTTTGGGGGAGGAATATGTTCAGCAGTGGACTTGTGAAGGGCTATAATGATTATGATAATGATGGAGCTGGGAATGGCTTATCCATTCCATAGCTCCATGGGTGTGCGGTCCTCCATGTCGAAAGGGGTAGTGTTGCTTACTCTGAGGGCATAGACTTACCTATGCCCATCAACATAAGGACTCTTTCCGAGGCTGAAATATGGCTACGTCACAGAACATAGGTATCGATGAGGCGGACATAAAACAATCAGTTTGCGATCTGTTTTATGCACGCTCGACCAAAGTGCTTAACATCCTATTGTCGGGCGTTAATAAGACACAGCCATATAACGATTGGGTCATGCCTTTCCTCATGTATCCCTTGGGCATACTCAGGTGGACTGGGACCGAACTGAACGCTCTGAATAGAAAAATCCGCACTGTTATGGCTTTCCATAGGATGCACCATCCGAGTTCATCGGTGATGAGGCTGTACTTGTCGCGAAAGTACAGAGTATTTACGACCGTAAGCCCGTATGGAAGGAGAAGGAGTTCCACGGGAGGTTTTACAAGGCTCTTCATGAGCTATTCGTAGACAAAGTTGCCTCCCTCTACTGGCTAAGTTTTGGTGACCTCTTCGGGGAAACCGAGGGTTTTGTCTGTGTAATACAGGATCAGGTTATTAAGACCAACAACTATCGAAATTACATCCTAAAGGATGGCGCCGTCGACATCTGTCGAGCTTGTCGCCATCCCGGTGAGTCACTTAGGCATGCCATCTCCGGTAGTTCTGCGCTTTCTAACCCTGAGTACTTGCACAGATACAATCTAGTAGCCAGGATTCTACACCAGGAGCTTGCTCTGAAATACGGTCTCGTGGTTCAAAAACTGCCTTATTATAAGTATTTCCCGGCAGCCGTGCTCGAAAACGACCGCGCCAGGCTCTACTGGGACCGGGCCATCATCACAGACGGGACTATACTTGCGTATAAGCCTGATATTGTGCTAATGGACCAGGCACACTCAAGGATATTTTTGGTCGACATTACCATTCCTTATGACGAGAACCTCGTGAAAGCCGAAACAGATAGGCAGACAAAATATCTGGACCTGGCTCACGAGGTGTCCGACATGTGGAGTGGTCTGTCAACCGAAATTATTGCTGTGGTCGTTTCTGCGAACGCGCTAATCCCAGTCAGCCTCTCAGGTCATCTGAGGCGACTGGGACTCCGTGACGTACCGCTCCGGACTCAGATGCAGAAGGCTCCTCGATACCGCCCGCATCGTCCGCCGGTTTCTTTCCCTTTCTTCCTAACCCTAGGCCGTTTGGGCTCCCCTGCCGAGGGCTTCCATCTGGTAGTGTTTTTAATTATTTATGTTATTTTATGTATTTATTTTATTTTATTGATATTTATCTATATTTCTCATTTTCATTTACACTTATATATTTATACAGCCCAACCAGATGTAAATACTATATAGATACTCCACAATATTAATAATAATATATAATAATAATAATAAAAGGGCGTAGGAAGGTGATGACCTCAACACCCGTTTACGTAACAGGTTAGTGACAAAACTCCTACGTCGGCGCAGTCAGTCAGCGACTTGCCAAGAGTTGAGAGCGCCGTGCCCCGGCAGAATTGAGGGTGCAAAGGCCTGTTTGTGCTTACGGCCGCACCATGAAACGGTGCCGGGCCGGGGCGTCTCCCGTTAATTTACACTCATATAATGGATGAAAAAAAAGCAGCCCCTCGCATCCATCATCCGCTTTAAACAGTGGTAGAGCCACTCGGAAATTTCTGCTGTTACACGGATGGGCTGGCTCGAATCGGGGAAGTACTACGACCTCACAAAATACCAGCGTGAAGTAGAAGCTTCGCTTCTACGTTTCGCTTGGTTAGTGCAGGTGGCCGTAGGCCGAACCTCCGCCTCCCCCCCCCCCGTTTAATGGTAGCGAAACTTAAAAATAAAAGACTACCGCAGGAGGGTACCAGCACCCCTGCTAATATAGAATCCCTTATTGAGCATCCACGTCCAAGCTACCCTTCTCTACCTGAGCGTGTGTGCTCAGGCTTCCCCGCGTATTCTGTGGGGGGGGGGGATGAAATCCCGCTCACTACTAACACTGCACAAGGCAACCATAGCGATAAAACCATGGTGACCCCTGCCACGCTATCCGTGGACTTCTGCAACATCAGGGGACTTCACTCGAACCTGAACGCCATCCAGTACCAGGAGACGGCAAAGCACGGCCTTGCTCTTTTTGACCGAGACGCAGGTGTTCTCTCCGGCTGATACTTCGTACCTGTCCTACCCGGAGTATAAATTCGAACACTTCTTTGTACCCCGGGTTGGGGTTTGCGTATACGTCAGAGAGGATATCTGTTCTCGAAGCCTTGGCAGTCTTGAAGGTACGGACAGCCATCTCCGCGTCTACGGGTGCCCCTATGGGACCTCACATAGCGGTAATGCCGACACAGACCGACTCATCGACCACGTCCAAATGGCTATAGATTCCTTGCTACAATAGATCCCATCCGCAGAGATCTTGATACTTGGAGATTTTAACGCCCACCACGCCGAACGCAACCGCACGATCTGTTTATGACTTTGCCTTGGTTTATGGTCTGACACAACTGGTTACTTCACCTACGCGGTTTCCAGATGTGGAGGATCATACACCTTCCATATTGGACCTTCTGCTGACCTCTCATTCGGACGGATATCAGGTTTCTGTCGATGCCCCTCTCGGCTCTTCAGACCATTGTCTGATCAGAAGTATAGTGCCACTCACGCTCCCTTCGCGGTTGCGTTTTGCACGCTGCCGCCGTGTTTGGCATTACAGGTTGGCGGATTGGGAAGGAATGCGGTCTTTCTTTGCATCCTACCTATTGGGGTGGGTTTGCATCTCACTGGATGATCCAAGCGCTGTTGCTGACTCTGTCACTGATGTGGTACTACATGAAATGGAACTATTTATTCCATCATCTGTGGTAACCATCGGATGCCGATCTCAGCCTTGGTTTGATCGCTCCTGTAAAACTGCATTACGCAGTAAGCGGGAGTGTTATCAGGCCTGGGTTAACGCTTCGGCGGCTCGGGATGTAAACACCAGCATGCTTTAGAAGGATTATAACTTCGCCTCAAGGCCCTTCAAAAGAGTTATTGCCAGGGCAAAGTATGAGCACATTGACAGAATTGGCGAGAAATTAGTCCGCCTTCCTTCAGGAACCCGTGCATTCTGGTCTCTCGCCTAGGCTGTCAAATGAAATTTCTGCAAGCCATCACTACCATCTCTGTGCAGAGAGGACGTCTCACTGGCGCACGCCGCAAAAGAAAAAGCCGACCTTTTAGGCTCTCTCTTTGCGTCCAACTCGACTCTCGATGACGAGGGTAACACACCGCCGACCATCCCGCGATGTGAGTGCTCCAGGCCTGATGTGTGACTGACACGGTGCTCAGTACGCAAAGCACTCCTCTCCCTGGACATCCTCAAGTCGAGTGGGCCTGACGGAATCCCCCCAATTGTGCTAAGGACGTGTGCTCCAGAGTTGGCACCGGCTCTAACGCGTCTTTTCCGGTACTCCTACTCCCTAAGCGTTTTCTCAAATTCATTGATGACAGTTTTCGTGCACCTGATCCCTGAAATAGGCAACCGCTCTGATCCGTCCAACTTTAGAGGCCTATCGCCATCACCTCCTTGTGCTCTAAAATAATGGAGTCCATTATTAACTGCCAGCTCATTCGGTATCTTGAGGAGCACCAGCTGATTAGTGACTGCCAGTACGGTTTCCGTCGGGATCGCTAAGCTGGTGATCTTCTTGTTTACCTAACACACCAATAGGTGCAGGCAATCGAGTCCAAGGAGGAGGCTTTGGCGGTTAGTTTGGACATAGCGTAGCCTTCGATAGGGTTTGGCACAAAGCGCTTGTTTCGAAGCTTCCTTTCTATGGGCTTCCCAAGAAATTGTGCTATTGTATTACCAGTATTCTTGCAGATCGCAGCATCAAGGTCGTAGTAGATGGTGCATACTCCGATTACAAGCCTATTAATGCTGGTGTTCCACAGGGCTGCGTGCTATCACCAACGTTGTTTCTTCTGCATATCAATGATATGTTGCAAACCATATCATTGATATTCAGAAGAACTATATACACTATAACTTTTGAAATATTTGACCTATTTCCCTATTGTAATATAAGACATATAAATGTTATTTATTTTATTTTTGTAATATAATCGTCTTATATTTTAATTATTTAATACCATTTGAATATTTTAAGCGGATTTTAACTGAATTTAATGAATTTTCAAGAAAAAATTTAAGCCATTACTTCACTATAATACTTAACGTTAAAAATTTATGTATTTTAACTTTATGCTTATTAATGCATTTTAATGTGTTGTTGTGAGTGAATATAGATCCCAAACAACGTTGCAGTAATTAAAGAAATATGATTAAATCCAAGATGATGTATTGAATTATATATCCATTTATAATATTACCTATACACGCAATATAGTAAGAAAGACGTTTTTGGTTGTGTTTGGTTAAAAAAAGTAAACAATGTAAACAATATTATACATTGTTTTTTTTTCACTATATTTATAACAGACATATTTTCATATTTATCACAGACATATTTATCATTCATAGTTCATTGACAGCAGAAAAGGTTTGTCACTTTTAATTTCAATTGTCAAAGTTGTAGACCGATGACCTAGACGATTCAATTGTAATAATTCAAATGTTTTGGTTTTATCTGAAACTTAGCTGAACCACGAAAATGAAATAATCATTCCTAACTTCAAATGCATCGCAAAATTTAAACGGTCGAATACCAGAGCAGGAGGTGTAGGAATATTTAATAATTCTAGTAATGTGGTTAATATTGTAACTTCATCTATAGATTTCTTTGTTACCTGTCCTGACTTCCACGGGTCACTAGCATCAGCAGTTGGTGATTTATGTATGGCTCAATGCCAAATGGAAAATGTATATATATATATATACAGGGTATTTTTGAAACGCTCCCGAAAACGAAGACAGATGATAGTACTAAGGATACCTATGATGATGGGTCACAAAAAATTCGATCCCGAGGAAAAAAAATCATCTTTTCACAACGTTTTATTAACTTTATTCACGCTCCATCATGTTATTACAGTAATTTGAAACGATATTTCACAAAAAAAATCATGAAAATACTGAAACATAAAACCAGCAGTGGAATTACTGAATTACAATCAGATGACTAGGGGTCAATGTACGCGCGAACGCCGAATTCGCGCGGCCCGCAACTAGCGATGGTACCACGATACCTAATAATTTACAACACTTGTCTAAGTACCTAACTTATCTACTTAACCTACTATTTTGCCACTGTGCTTGTCTCCACGTAGCCATTTTAATTCGAATTCACAGGTTGAATAAACCAAATAACTGGTTCAATTCCCCGCTAATGAAAAAAATACTTAAATAAAATGTTAACAAGGTTAGAGTCATGCTTTTTTATCCATTGTGTAGGTATGTTTATTATGCTGATGTATTCAGTTATGTACCTATTCAGATCAGTTCAGTACTAAGTTATTTAAAAAAAATTAGGTTAAATAAACCAAATAACTGGTTCGGTTCCCCGCTAATGAAAAAAATACTTAAATAAAATGTTAACAAGTTATTTAAAAAAAAATTAGGTTAAATAAACCAAACAACTGGTTCAATTCCCCGCTAATGAAAAAAATACTTAAATAAAATGTTAACAAGGTTAGAGTCATGCTTTGTTATCCATTGTGCAGGTATGTTTATTATTCTGATGTATTCAGTTATGTACCTATTCAGATCAGTTCAGTACTAAGTTATTTAAAAAAAAATTAGGTATGAAAAAGCTTACCGATCCTTCGTGGCCTTATGAGATTCTTCAAGGCACATTAACATGTTGCCGTATTCACGAGCACTATAAACGTACCTACGCGTTAGGCATTATTAAAACAAAACAAAAAACACAAAACGTAACAATAAGAACAACATCATTAATTAATAAATAACAAGTAATAACGACAATAATTAAATAAACAAAACAATTGAACTATCGCTCGTGATAGTCAACATGGCACTGTCTCAAAAACTAAAATTATTAATCAAACCCGCCATTGTAACGGCCTTGAAGCGTGTAAATTCCATAGCGAGGCGACACGAAGCAGCGTGTGTGTGAAAGGGAAGGATAGAGTGAGTAAGTAGTATACCTAATGCATTGTTTCGTACCGATCTAGGTAAGAGTTCGGCGCCCGCGAGGATATTGACCCTATTGTCTGCTGATTTTCTTTTTTAAGTTTCACTGCTGGTTTTATGTTTCAGTATTTTCATTATTTTTTTTTGTGAAATATCGTTTCAATTAACTGTAAAAACATGATGGAGCGTGAATAAAGTTAATAAAACGTTGTGAAAAGATGTTTTTTTTTCCTCGGGATCGAATTTCTTTGTGACCCATCATCATAGGTATCCTTAGTACTATCATCTGTCTTCGTTTTCGGGAGCGTTTCAAAAATACCCTGTATGTATATAATTGTATATATCTCCTAATTAGAAGTTAGATGATATTATTAATTTTCTACACCATTCATTGTTACCGTACACAACAGGAGGTGCCACCTTACTCCGTAACAATAATGATGAAATACCTATGATTTTAAGTGAAGATTTTAATGTCAATTTTGTATTGGATAAATCTGCGAAGCTAGTTGAATTTTTGAGAGTTAATTTGAATGTATCTATGCAAAACAGTCCACAAATATCAACAACAAGATTCGGTACTACAATTGACGTAGTTTTCACTAGACTACTAGTTTTCGTGGAATGTAAAACATATATTTCTTATTTTAGCTATTAATTACAAAAGTATATAATAATGATAACAATGATAATAATAATTCGATCATAATTAATGAGCTACTATAATAATCATAACAGCAATAATAAAATAACAATATGTCATTTTATTATTGCTATGACAAAAAATAGCTTTAATTAATAGGAAATAATTATTGTTTTTGCTTAAACCATAATTAACTATTTTTTGTTAAGTAGTAAATAGTAGAAAAATTATATGTCATAAAGAAGTCTCACTTCTTACGTGTGTACACACACCCATTTTATTATTAATAATAATAATACATTCAGCAGTGGACTTGTGAAGGGCTGTAATGAATGAATGAATTAATTAATAATAATAGTGTGTCATCACAATTTATGAAGATGGAGAAGTTACTAGGTGGTAGGACTCCTAGATAGATATCTGCTTTGGAGTCCGTCTGGGTATGTGTAGGTCCTACTTATTTCTGTCGCCAAATAATATTCTAATTTTTACCCTGAGCTTGTGATGTTGCTTAATCCACGCAAAGGGGTGAAATAAATAAATTAAAAAAGTAAAAACCGAGTTCAATGACAAAAAAAATTAAATAACTTTCACATTATTTAATTTGCTTGTGCAACCTGTGATAACACAAAGTGTAGAACAATACTCGTAAATGCCCCGACTACAAAAACTATCAAATTATGTGAAAATTATTTTTAGTTTTTGGAGTCAGTTTCTTAAGTTCAATTAGTATAATAATAAAAAAATATTCAACCTATACAATCAAGAATATGAACCACCACTAAAGTAATATTGAAATATTATTTTACTTAGCTCCACTAGGAGGATATAGTATTACTGTTTGTCGTCTCTGTTGTAACTCTAAGAAGCCTTGCATTAATCCCACTAATGTAGTCACCAGATTAAACAATGTCAGTTCTACGTAACTCTAGTAATTCCTATTCAGAATGTAAAATTTAACTTGCTTCAACTTGTATTTGTGGAACAAATTTTATGATATGATTGTTTCAAGTATGAAAATCTGATGAAACTAATTACATCAAGGAAATAATACAAAATAAATAATTTTTAACGTGCTATGTAGTGGGGGCGTTAAAAATTCACCACCACACATCATCACTTGGGTGTCGTTAAAGAGACGACAGAGGGATGTTGAAAAAGGAGACGGGCTGCAGCATCTTCCTGATAATAACTTAATAAAAATACTTCAGTTGTCAATCCGCTCGTCAAGGTGGAAAACACAACTAAGGCAAATGTCCGACATTCATTGATTTATTACAGCCAATCAAAGTATACTGCTGAACATATGCTTATAGGTTGCTTCATAGGGTGATATTTACCATAGTTGCCACCCTTGGCAGGCGGTTTGGGAACCGCAATTTTTTTATTATTATGAATTATTATTATCAGGATCATGCTGCTGCCATTCTCCTGTTTTACCCCTGTCAGGAACGGGGAGATACAATAATAATGTCCTCCAGAACAAGTTTTGGTCACGATGGCCAGACTCAACGGAAACTAGCTTTCTACGCAGGAAAGGATTAAAGTGCACGGGTGTATGCATAACCACAGGTGCACTCTCTGTTCTCTCAGACTCATATTCAATGAGAAGGCAATCCGAAACGACCGGAGAGACACCAGGCGTGGGCAAGGCAAGGGCGTCAAACAACACCTCTTTCTGACTTCGAGATGCTACTGAGAATTTATTGACAGAAAAACTAAATAATTGATTTTGGCCTCAACCGGAATTTGTACCCGGGACCTGTAGGGCATTATTATTATATAACCATTGAACCGTCCACCCCCCGCGAGTGATTCTCGCCTCACCTGTCCGCGCATTAAATGTCACTATTTTTTTACGACCTCGCGAGACTGTCTCAACAAAAACGATTACCACTGAAAATCTACGTTAGCTACATTCAAATAAAAAAATATCCTCAAAAGACTCAAAGAATTCAAAATTTAAATTTAATTATGTTAAAAGAAAATAGGTCAAATTAAAAATAAAGGCTGAAAATAAAGCTTAAAAATGGAAATATAAAAAAAATCGTATTTATTTTTTGTTTAGAGTTTTACAAGAAAAGTATAATTGAAAGAGACAATTATTTTATATTATAATAGAACATGATATTCCCTTTAAAATGACACCAATATCAATAATATCTTATATACTCAATATACATAAGTATATAATGTTTACTCAATATAATTTTAATAAATAAGTAAATAAATAAATAAAAATAAGCTTTAATAATTTCTAGGCACATTTCAACAGATATTTCGTTTATAAACGGCTGTCAACGTGTTAATAGTGAAGCATTCTTTTATATTTAGTATTAATTTAACACAAAAAACTGATTAGAATACCTTTTAAATAACATATAATCAATAAACGATGATCGCATATAGTGATTAAAATTATTATATGTAAACGTTTTGGAATTGTCGTAATCATAAATATTTCCTAAAGAAAATATCTTCACAATCAGTTTGATGTACAATAACATTAGAAATAACGTATAAAACAGATAGTTATCACACTTCTGATCAAATTTCTCACACTTTAACAGTCCACAAACAAAAATGGCGTAATTTCATTTCCACTTTTTTTTCTAAATATTTTGTTACTATTATACAGATAAAATTCACTCTCACAGATGACAAATTTAAAATAGCGTCATCTATAATTTTTTACTGTATTAATAACAGCTATTTTTTGCGCTGTACACGTTTAACCCGAAAGATGTCGTTTGATATTGTGGTACATAACGGTAAATTGTCCAACCCATTACACAATAATTTTATTCCAAGCATTTTTTTCTCACGAAAATTTATTTTTTATCTTCATTTTGTTTATTAGCTCATCAAGGTCCATTGATGAACATATTCTTCTCCCGTCGATGCGAGGATTTTCCTTAATTGTTAAGCTAGGCAGACAGATTACTCCTTTAAATTTATTTTATTAGAGATTACTCCTTAAATAATCATTCCTCTATCTCCCTGTGATATCGTTCATTTAAAAGTTACTATTTATTTTTCCCTACGTAAAGTTTTTTATTTCACTTACTTGTTTACTTATTTCTGCTCTTGTATATGTATTTCTATATTTTTGTTATCTCCTCTTGTTGCCTCAGCAAGTATCGGAATCCTCGGCGTCGACATATCGATTGATGTGCAGTTTCGTGGTCACTTGGAAGAGAAGGGCAAATTGGCCTCTAAAATTCATGCTGGCACACCGTTTGCAACTTTACAAGGCGTAAGTTCTGTTGTATTTATAATTATGCATACATACATTTTCTATGCGCCGTCTAAAATATGACTGTGATGAATTAGTTTTGCAATAAACCCTTCTCAAAGCAAGACGTTATTTTATTTACAAATCTATAGTCAGTGCAAAGTGAACCTTAAATACAGGACCATATGGTCCTTCGAGCCGGATCAATAGTTGTTTACTACATCGAGCGGCCGGCAACTAAGAACAATAGCGACTGCATTCACAAGGCCCTCGCTAAAGATATTGAATAGCTACAATTTGTAAAGTGCAATATTGAATACATTGTTAACGTTCATAATTGAATTGCTTTAGTCTATTACAAAACGTGAAAATGAGTGAAAAATTATTAAATTTATTAGAAGATAACAGCAGTTCTTTAACAAAAGACAAAAGTAAACTTAAAAAAGTGTTCGAAGCAACTTTTAACAAAAGGTTATATTGAAACGAGATTACAGTGCATTGAAGAATATTGGCAAACGTTTAAGTCGACGCACCAGGACTTGGTTAAGTATGTACCCAAAGAACAAAGGCCAAATATATCATATTTTGTTAACGAAGATTATTTCATCATCGAGGATTTGTACTTGTGTCTAAAGGGTGACTTGAAGGACATGTTGAGCGCGATACCATCTAGGAGGTTGGAATCTACGGACAACATGGATGCGACAGGAGGTCAAGCGTCACCGCCAGAAGTCAAACTACCTCGAATACAGTTACCTTAATTTGGTGGGAGTTATGAAGAATGGCCGTCTTTTAATGATTTATTTTCATCGTTGGTACATGATAACAGTTCACTCAGTAAGGTTCAAAAATTGCATTATTTAAAATCAAGCATCGTCGGAGAAGCGGAAGCGTTATTAAAACATATTAAAATTACAGAAGACAACTATGAACACTCATGGTGTTTATTATAGGATAAGTATGGAAATAAAAGGCTTATCGTTAACTCAATAATGAAAAGGTTATTTGGACAAAAAAAAGTTATTGCACAAACAGCTTTTCAAATAAAATTATTACTAGATACGACTACGGAATGCTTAAATAGTTTAAATAACCTTCAGTTATCTACCGCTTCTTGGGGTCCACTAATAATATTTCTGGTTTTACAGAAATTGGACCCAGATTCACATAAAGCATGGGAAAAGCATGCCTACAAAACCAACCATAATTTTACCTTTAATTCCAAAAAGATTTAAGAATTTTTTTGGAGTTAAAGTTCCGCACATTAGAATTAATAATGCCATCTTCATCCATTTCACGGGAATCTAAGACAACAAAGGAAAGGTCATTCCATACGTCTGCTGTATCTTCGACGAGAACTTGCATAAGATGTAATGAAGAACACACTATAAGTCACTGTAAAGATTTTGCAAAGTTGACACCTAAGGAGAGGTCTGAGTTTGTAAGAATTAAGAACTTATGTTACAATCGTTTGGCTCCAGGACATACTGCAACGAAATGTCGTCTTCATGTGTCCTGTTAGATATGCCATCGCCGACACCATTCATTACTACACCAACCAAAAGATGTTAATAAGCCAAACAATATACAAGCTCACCTTAATTACATGGAACCCCTTGAGGACGACAAGGGTGTAAAGGAGGAAGAAGTAGCATTATCATTTTTTATTTATTTAATCTTTTTACATCTACCTTATACGAAGGGATATAAAGGGCGGACTTAATGCCTTGTGGCATTCTCTAACAGTCAACCCTGGATGATTTGAGAAGCTGTGGCAGGTGTAACAATCACTCCATAAATTAATAAATGAGTTAAAATATTATATCTAACAACAAAATGCAAATAAATAAAATATTTTTAAAATATACAAACTTAAAATCTACTTTGTAATAAAGAAACAATAAATAGTAAATATATAAACGGATACTTATATATACAAAATCTTTAAATAAATATAAAATAATATAATATAAAAATAAAATAACATGATGCACATTAAAATACATAATATACAAAATATCAATTACAAAGCGAAAGAGAGAGAAAAACAAAAGTCGGATAAATCAATTCCTGTTAAAGAATTCTCGAACTAGTCTTTAAAATAATGTTTGTTACTGGTTTTTTTATATGAACAGGCAGGTATTCCAGAGCAGTACGGACTGCACAGTAAAGAGGAATTAAAGAAACCACCTTATGTGGTGGAATACGAATTTTAAGACTATTTTGGGACGGGGAACTCTATCATGAGTAGAATATTGGTACTGAAAGTTATCCTTAAGATAAGAAGGAGAATTTGGGTCTTAAAATTGAATATAGTACTTGTAAAATTGGAGCTACGCCTTTGACGAATAGAAAGCCATTTAAACTTAGAACGGTACTGGGAAATATGGTCATACTTACGTAAGCCGAAAATGAACCTAATGCAATTGTTAAGAAGACGCTCCAACTCATCGAGAAGATATTGAGATAAATCTGGGTAACACGACTACAAGCCGATTAACGCTGGTGTTCCACAAGGCTGCGTGCTATCACCAACGCTGTTTCTTCTGCATATCAATGATATGTTGCAAACCGGTAGCATTCATTGCTATGCGGATGATAGCACTGGTGATGCAGTATACGCCGGCCGTGCGAATATTTCTCGGGAAAACGTCGCCGAGTACCGGAACAAACTTCTTGTTGAAGTCGAGTCTTTGCTGAACAAAGTCTCGGATTGGGGGCGACTAAATCTAGTCCAGTTTAATCCTCAGAAGACACAAGTTTGCGCGTTTACCGCCAAAAGAACCCTTTGTCGTATATCCTCAGTTTCAGCACTCCTTGTTGCCGCAGCCAGTATCGGAATCCTCGGCGTCGACATATCGAGTGGCGTGCAGTTTCGCGGTCACTGGAAGAGAAGGCCAAATTGGCCTCTAAAAGTTGGCGTGCTCAGCAGAGCGACAGTATTTCATGCCGGCATAACGCCTGCAACTTTACAAGGCGCAGGTTCGGCCTCATGGAATACTGTTCCCATCTCTGGCTGAGGCTCCCCAGTGCCAGCTCCTTCCACTTGACCGTATCCAGCGCAGAGCGGCTCGAATCGTCGACGACCGAGTCCTTTCCGATCGGCTCGATTCATTGGCGCTGAAGAGATGTTGCATCTCTTTGCATTTTTCTCGCATTTACCACGGGAGTGCTCTGAGGAATTGTTCGGATTAATCCCAGCCGCCAAATTTCACGAACGCACATCGCGGCAGAACTCCCGATACCATCCACACCATCTGGATGATTGGCGGTCCACCACTGTGCGATTTAGAAGATGTTTTCTTCCTCGCACAACTTCCTTGTGGAATAGTTTACCACCAGCGATTTTTCCGGACCGATACGACTTAGGGACCTTCAAGAAAAGAGCCTACTCTTTTTTAAAAACGCATCTGCAATTCCTCTGGTTCCCCTGGTGTTGTAGTTGTTCATGGGCGGCGGTAGTCACTTACCATCAGGTGAGCTGCATGCTCGTTTGCCCCCTCTCCTATAAAAAAAAAAAAAAAACACATCCGCATAATCAATAATGGGTAATATCAAAGTCTGGATAAATAGAAGTTTAGTTTTAAAGGCAGAAAGTTTTGAGACGGCAAAGAGAACGTAAGGCAGTAATTTTACGGCTAATTTCAGCAACTTGAACTCCCCAGCTTAAGGTATGGTCCATATGTAAGCCAAGATTTTTTAGAGATTTACAAAATGGCAGCAATATTCCATTGTAAAATACGGGAGAAAGATCATCGTTATTAATCTTGGCTAATATTCTGCTACTACCTATAACCATTACTTTACACTTGGAAGGGTTAACCGAAACACCATGTCTGTACGACCAATCTCTTATGGCATCAAGTTTGTGGTTGATTTTGTTAATATTATCATTAAGGTCATTAACACTACATTGCACATAGAGCTGAAGATCATCTGCATACAGATGGTACGAACAGTTGAGAACTGAAGTGATAGAATTTATAAATAGAGAAAACATTATAGGAGAATGTATTCCGCCTTGCGGCACGCCTGTTTCAATGTCAGCCCATGCTTGAGGATCCTAATCGAACTGATTGCTGGCGGCCGCGAAGATAGATGAAACCATTCCAAAGCTGGGATTGAGAATTTAAGATTAGAAAGCTATAAGGATATCGTGGTCGACTGTTAAAAGCATTTGAAAATCTACAAGCACTACCACTGTGCTTCTGCTCATCCATTCCCATTCTGAATGTCATCTGTGACTTTTATCAAGGCAGTGGTAGTACTGTGACCTGCGCGAAAGCCTGACTGATATTTATTCAGCAGGTTATGTTTGGTTATGAACATAGAGATTTGCTTGTGAACACAGGCTTCCAGAACTTTAGATAGGTATGGCAAAATTGAAATTGGTCGAAATGGGTAATGAGGATTAAGTATTTTAGGAAGTGGTCGCACAAATGCTTTTTCCACTGAGTAGGATATTGGCCTGAGTCAAGGGAATAGTTTACGATATGTGTGATTGCAGGTAAAAAGCACTCAAGGATCATGGATATCATAACCTTACTAACCTCATCGCAACCCACAGCCTTGGATTTAATAGCTAATACTGATTTCTGGATCTCATCTACAGTCACAGGTAAAAGGTGAAAAAAAGGAATAGGAGGAGAAGGCATGGATTGAATGGAAACTATTGTTGTAGAACGAACTGTGGGATCAAAAGGAGAAGTAGCGATAAAATGATGATTTATTTCATCCAGAGTGATTGATGGACCATGATCAGATGTAACGGCCTTAATAATACCTAATGTTTTAAGAAATTTCCACACATCGGCGGTCGAAGAATTTGTAATATTACTATGGATATAACGGCGTTTAGCATTTCGTACCATCTGATTTTTCAAGCATCTGTTTCTTAGCATTTTGTAGCAATCCCAGCTCTCCTGAGTGCGATGCTTCTTAAATTTCACAAATGCTCGATCTCGCCTGGTCATTGCCACCTTTACGGGCCTAGTCATCTACGGGGCTGATGGACGCTTTACTCTTACTTGATGTTTAGGAGCATGATTGTTATACAGACTAGGAACTATATTATTAAGTATGGAGACTTTGTCGTCATCACACTTAGCAACGAGAAGATTCACATCGTTATTGGCTACTGCATTAGTACCTGTAAGAGATGAGAACGGGCATACGACAATGTTACACGCTTTAATTGACCAAGGATCGCAGGCAAACTTCATAACTGAAAGAACGGTACAATTGCTAAGGTGTAAAAGAACGGCTGCAATTGGTAATGTAGTCATCACAGGAGTTGGTTCAACACAAACAAGGGTTTGAAAGTTATATCTCGAGCTTCTTTCTAAATATGACCATCAATTCAAGCTTCGTATAAACGCATATGTCATGTCTACACGTTTAACCACTCTGCTACCATCAAGTTTTATCACTTATCTCGAGCAAGCCTGGCTGCATGTACAAGGACTTATCCTGACCGATCCTAGTTTTAACCAGCCAGGACGAGTAGACATGCTGCTTGAAGTTGAAGTATACACCCAAATAATGAAGAATAATATAATCAAAAGACCCCCTGGTTCTCCATGTACGCAATAAACAAACCTAGGCTGGATCCTTTTTGGGACTGTTTCGAGACAATACTTTACGGGATAACATACTAGTAATGCATCAACACGTCAATTTTGATGATATGCTGCAAACATTGTGGGAAATAGATCCTGAAATTTCTAAAAAACTTACGAAGGATGAGGAAACCTGTGAACGATTATATAAAGAAAGTTACACAAGGAATGAAGACGGGAGGTACATAGTTAAGTTGCCATTTAAAAATGATAACCAAATGTCACTAGAGGGAAACACTAGATACATAGCAAAAACTCGACTACTACAATTAGAAAAACGATTTATCAAAAACCCCAAATTGAAAGAGGAATATGTTAAGGTTATGGAAGAATATTTAAAACTACATCATATGGAAAAAGTGCCACAAAATGATATAAACAATGACGCAGTGTATCTTCCACATCATCCATTAGTCAAAGAAACGAGTGAAATAACCAAGATTCGAATAGTATTTAACGCCTCATCACCTGGAGCAAATAATGTTTCTCTTATTGACGATTTACTTGTTGGACCTCAACTTCAGGAAGATATGGGATCATTAATAATGCGGTGGCGGCTTAGGAAAATATGTTTTGTAGCTGATATAGAGAAAATTTATCGCCAAATCTTAATAAAAAAAGAGGACGCAGATTACCAGCGTATTTTGTGACGTAATAATTACATGGACTATATCATAGACTAACGCTTAATGAGGGTTGCATTTGGCGCAGCTTTGGCACCAGGATCAAGGATCACCCAGTTGCTGCTAAAACAATAAAAGAAGATTTTTTTATGGATGATTTAATGTCTGGTCAAGATTATATTACAAATGCAATAAGAACTGCAAAAGAAGTTTCATATATTTTACAAAAGGGTGGTTTTAAATTACAAAAATGGGCGTCTAATAGTTTGAATTTTTTGAAGGAATTCGAACCCAACGAACGAAGCTTTCTCGTCAATATTGATTTAGTAGATGTACACGGGACGGTGAGAGCACTTGGTTTATCCTGGAACATAGAAAAAGACATACTGGAGTACAATATTAATTTACCAACGCCTTCTGAAATCATTACTTCTCTGGAATCATACTTGCAGAAATCTAACGGTTGTTTGATCCACTCGGCTAGTTAACTCCAACACCCCTCCCTGCGAAAATAATAATGCAGCAGTTGTAGCTAAAGAAAGTGTCCTGGGATGATACCGTTGAACCTGAAATAGAAAAAGAATGGTTAGACCTAAGAAATGGCTTAAAACAACTAAATGAGATTAACATATCTAGATGGCTTGGTACTACAGAGAAAAATATAAAAAAATGTCACGATACATGGTTTTTGCGATGCCTCAATAAGAGCATATGGAGCAGTTACTTATTTAAGAGTTAAACATACAACCGATACTATCAACACTTACCTTATTGCTGCAAAAGGTCGTGTAGCACCGGTAAAGCCAATTTCGCCCATGACTAGAGTGTGTGCTACTACTGTCAAAATTACTACAACAAATAAGTGAAGCTACTGCATACCTCTTGCACAGATTTATTCCTGGACCGACTCAAAAATCGTTTTATCATGGCTGTATGGTGACCCATCTAGATGGCAAACTTTTGTAAGAAATCGTGTCGTCACTATTTTGGAGAACAGTGGAGACCAATGGTATCACGTCCAATCCAAGGAGAATGCAGCCGACGTGGCTTCTCGTGGATTAATATTACCTGAATTAAAGGGTTGTGTTGGCAAGACCCAAATTTTTAAAAAGGAAGATATTTATTTGATAACGAAAACATCAAGTACCAGAAACGGAGAAAGAAAATTATTATCAACTCCAATCTTAAGAAAGAAAATAAATTACTATTAAAAGGATGTTCATGGTCTAGCCGTTTTGGAGAGTTTAATAATTTAAATGAATTGCTAAGGACACTAAGTTACTGCAAAAGATTTTTAAATTTTAAGAAGCAAAAAATAAGTGATATAAGTAACTCAGTCTATTTCTACTGAAGAATTAAATCTTGGCCTAGAAATTGGTGTAAGAATTGCTCAAGAAGAAGATTTTGCAGATGAAATTATATGTCTTAAAGGAAGAAACCGCATAAGTAGCAAGAGTTCCATAAATAATTTAAATCCTTTTCTCGATAGTAAGAATATTCTCAGGGCGGTAGACTCAAACATGCGTCAATATCGGAGAACATGAAATATCCAATGATATTAAGTCACCAAAATAACTTGGCTATATTGATTGTATGCGATGCTCATAAAAAAACCCTACATGGAGGTGTTCAACTAACCATGAACTATGTAAGGTCTCGCTTCTGGATAGTAAGAGTTAAGTCGCTGATAACATCCACTATTCATAAGTGTCTTATTTGTGCCAAACAACGAGCTAACACTAGAACCCAAATTATGGGTGACTTACCAGAAGTAAGAGATACACCGTCGCGGCCATTCTTACATGCGGGAGTTAATTTTGCTGGTCCGCTGCAAATTCTTACGACAAGAGATCGAGGTATCAAAACAAAGAAGGCATATATCTGCATCTTCATCTGTATGGCTACAAAAGCAATTCACTTGGAGCTGGTTGGAGATATGAGTACCAAGATATGAGTATGAGATATGAGTACCATTTTAGGGGCCTTCAAAAGATTTGTAGCAAGAAGAGGTAAATGTGGTCATATTTGGAGTGACCAGGGGTCAAATAGGAGCTAACAGGGAGTTAAAGGATTTGTGGCAACAGGCAAGACTAGAAATTCCTGGATCTTTATCAGATATACTTGCAGAAGATGGCACACAATGGCACTTCAATCCACCATACAGTCCAAATTTTGATGGCCTTTGGGAGGCAGGCGTGAAGTCCATTAAATACCACCTAAAAAGGATTTTAAATAGCCACCTTACGTTTGAAGCAATGTCCACCACTCTGTATCAAATAGAAGCCTGTTTGAACTCTAGACCTTTGTGTCCAATAGATACAACAGACATTGACTCTTTGGGGATACTCACTCCAGGACATTTTTTAATTGGTGAGGCTCCAATTAACATTCCAGAACCGGACTTAAGGCAAATTCAAGTAAATAGATTATCACATTGGCAGTATACATGGAGATTATTACAGGATTTTTGGCATAGATGGCAGAATGAATATTTGTCTAGGCTGCAACAAAGACCTAAATGGTTAAAACATACTCAAGAGTTTAAAATCGGTGACATTGTACTTATTAAGGAAGAAAATGTTCCTCCTAGGAAGTGGTCTTTGGGGCGTATCGTACAAAAGCATACTGGACCAGATTTATAGTTAAAAATGTAGAGAAAAAATTGTTAAAAGATCTGTTACTAAGTTATGTTTGCTTCCAATTAATGGTTATGATTAATATTTGTTAGTTTCTAGTATTTAAGATAATTAATTTTAACGTTCAAAACAAACTATGGTGTTAGTTTATCTGCTCACGAGTAAAATCAATTCATAATATGATACGGAAAATTACCGAATTGTATAATTTTTTAATTTACCTTACGTTGTTTATCCTGTCATTTGTAATTTAATATCCTTCTTATTTTCTTAGTTGATAAATAATGTTTGTTTAATAAAAACCGAGGGTTTTTGGTGGGCGGTATGTTGTGTTTATAATTATGCATACATACATTTTCTATGCGCCGTGTATAATATGACTGTGATGAATCAGTTTTGCAATAAACCCTTCCAGAGCAAGACGTTATTTTATTTACAAATCTATAGTCAGTGCAAAGTGAACCTTAAATACAGTACCAAGTTCGGCCCCACATGGAATACTGTTCTATATAATGGAATATTGGGCAGGGGCTCCCCAGTGCCAGCTCCTTCCACTTGACCACATCCAGCGCAGAGCAGCTCGAATATCGTCGACGACCGAGTTCTTTTCGATCGGCTTGACTCACTGGCAATACGAAAAGATGTTGCATCTCTTTGCTTATTTTATCGCATATACCACAGGGAGTGCTCTGAGGAATTGTTCGAACTAATTCCAGCCACTCAATTTCGCCATCACACATTGCAACAAAACTCGCGATACCATCCATTCCTTATGGATGATTGGTGGTCCACCACTGTGCGATTTAGAAGAAATTTTCTTCTTCGCACAACTTCTCCGTAGAATTGTTTACAACCAGATATTTTTCCGGTCCGATACGACTTGGGGACCTTCAAAAAAACAGCCTACTCTTTTTTAAAAGCCCGGCAACGCATGTGCAATACCCCCGGTATTGCAGTTGTTTATGGGCGGCGGTAGTCACTTACCTTCAGGTGAGCCGCATGCTAGTTTGCATTCAGCGATTTTGCCTCAAAGATTGAGAGTACCCTTAACTGAGGAGCATGTATGCGCAGGCTTATGGATGTAAAGGAAGCGAGAGAGGTGTTTCAGGATCGTGCCAAATGGAAGTCCGTAGTCTCTGTTTACCTCTCCGGGTGATATGCGTGAGTGTTTATTTTTATGATATTATGTAAAGCAATTTTGCTGTATCTACATCGGTCATCCTTTTCTTTTAACTGCATACACAGCGGAACTAAGCCTTCTTCACAATTCCTAATATAAGGCCCCATTGGCCAAATAATATACCGAGAAATTAGTAGTTAGTAGTAAGAAGTAGTTGGGTGGATTAATTAACTAACATGGTTAAAAAAAACAACGTTAAAATATAAAAATTAGTTTCCAGTTTTATTACCAGACGCCTTACATCTTTAACGATACTCCTCCTCGTCGTCGAGGAATATGAGATAGCGTATTGTGTGTTCTTGTCTTATAGTATAAAAGTGACATTTATTTAAAATCATTTGAGAAACATCTTGGCAGCGTTACATAGGTAGGACTAATAGATAATTATCTTAAAAATTAATAGAATAAGGCGTTACTTGTGGAAATCCATTATATTAACGATGTTTAAAAATTAATTAGCTAAAATCCACGAAATAAATTAAAACCATGTCTTACCTAGTTTAAAGAGCACCTCCCGCCTCCTTCTATTGCGCGTACTTCACTGCTAAGCGGTCAGTCACCGCAGTCTATTTCACCTGAGGATGCCTCGTGTATAGGCGAAACACGTGGCGTATTATCGACGGTGGTGTGTCTTTCCTAGTTTAGTGGAGTTGAGAGTAGTGGTGCTGAGATTAATGGTGACGGGGATAGTGCACGCAATTGAGGGAGGGCGGGAGTTGCTGTTTAAACTAGGTAAGACACATCATTTTATTTTATTACGCGGATCTTAGCTTATTTATTTTTTAACATCGTTAAGGTAATTATCTATTTCTATCCTTAAATAGGAATGAAAATTCGGATTTGTAGTTATCTATGGGAATAAGATTGTCTCCGGTTCTCACCCTTCACTATACGAAGCACATGAACAATATGATGCTGTTTTACATTGGTATACCGTACGAGCGTAGTTTTCCCTCGGTCGAGCCAACCCATTAATACTGTATGTACGTTGTAGCCATAACAAGACTATGCCACCTAAAAAATGGTGATTAAAAAATCTTATACGAAAGACATAATCTATAACGAAAATTTGATTCAAGATTTTTTTTAATAGTCTCAGTGCTTCTACGATATATTGTACTCATAAATATGTCCAACGACTGACAGGTTACTAATTTATAGACTTTACATAAATATTCCAGTTCCCACCGTTCACTTCGTATGCTAGTGTTTGCTTGCCAAATTAATTTATAGTACCTGCGCGACTGAACTTTGTTCGGCATTTAAAAACACAATGATATAAAAGCGTGAAACCTGTCTAGATAAACGCAGGCGGTTGGCGGCTCTTCACCCCTTTTGTTGATATTCCACGCATTAGAAACAAATGGTTTGCTACGTCTTTCGTAATGCGTACAGCAAAGGAGTGGAATAATTTGCCGGCGTCTATCTTTTCGTCCGAATACAACCTGGGCGTCTTCAAAGCAAGAGTGAATATGCTTTTTTTACGTTAAGACAGTGCGAGTTATCATCTAGGGCTTCATTACCACTTACTGCCAGGTGGGATTGTGTTCAAGCAATGGCTTAAAAAAAAAAATGTTGTAATTGCCATAGAAATCGAAATTGAATAGTGCACGAAATTAAGGGAGGGGGGAAGCGCTGCTTGCTTACTTTATTACGCAGATATTAGCGAATTAGTTCTTAACATCTTTAATTTTATGGACTTCCACAAAGTAACGCCTGATTTTATTTAAGAACTTTTCATTCAATATAGTTTATAAATAATACTGATCGAACGTCATTTTCATGGTTCCGTACTCAAGGACAATACAGATCTTTGCGTTTGTCTGTTTATCACGCGTTTACGGATCTCTAGCTTCTAAAATGCGGCCCTGAAATTTATATATTTGGTGTAAAGTGGTGACATAAAACCGAACATTGCACCCACCGCCATTTCCAGTTTAAATAATAAGCGATCATGAGTAATTAAATACAGACTGTAAAGCGTTTCATATTTATCCTCATTCTTGACAGTGGGTCTGAAGACATTTATATTTAAGCAAAATTAGCTGCTGCTGCATCAGCCACACATTACTAGGAATAGTTTGTTGACAATCAAAAATTACTTTACCTGAACAGCGGTCTGCTACTAGTACACTGCTAGCAGACCGCTGCCTACGCGTACAGATGAAGTAGAGACATGAAGGTATTTTTTTTATACAGAAGTAAGGGAGACAAACGAGAAAACGACCTGATAGTAAGTAGATGTTGTAGACCATAGATACCCATCCTCGACTAAAATCAATGCAAAAGCATTGTCACTCCTGAGGACTAAGATGTCCCCGTCACTCAGTAGAAAGGTTCTTCAGACGAAACAGCAACATTATGCTGCTATTTCAATCTGGTAATCTGTACGACTGTGGCCCTTGCTAGCGCGAGCCGATGCATCCGTGCTACTAATGTGTACACTGATATCATACTCGTATATCCCTGCAGCATGAATTCTTATTAAAATTCTCAAAAACTTATAATTTTTTAAGATTCTGTTGAGCTTTGAACAAGGCATTTTCGTTCATAAATAGATAATACTTTTCAGTTAAAAATATTTAAACTTAAAAGGTTGCCTGTTTTGGTTTTCTAGCTCGATCGGTCAGGCATAGAGTGACAGTAATAGATTTTGTAAAACCGTTTCTTCAAATTCAAGTTTAATTAGGGTTTCTGCTTAAGAGTATACCCGGGCTTCAAGAAAATTTGTTGAAATTTGAAGAATTAAAAAATAAAATAAGAACCCTCAAAAAGACAGGCAACTGCCGATTGGATGGAGGTTTTATGAAAAATTGACGTAATCATCATTTTTCCTCTAAAATTGGACAGGTTTTCTTAAGAACAATATAAGAAGGATTGTATTTTGTGTGGTTTTTTTCCCTTTATTTCGTTAAATTCGTTTTCTTAACGTCTAATAACGACAATATAACCAGACAGATTTAGTAATTTTGAAAGGTTGTTTTTAAAATAGTTAATTTATGGAAAGAAATCAAAACAGTTCTACATTGTATCGTATAATTATTCACTCTAGTGCCATTATCAAGGGAGTTAACAGAGGAAATGTTTGTATGTAATTAACGCCGCCCGGATATCCTCGTAACGATGTAATTCTAAATTAAGTTTTAATTCTCAAATTTTAATAGCATAAATACTTACTTAATTTACACTTTGAGGTGGTTTCAATTAGTGAAAAGTAAATTAGACGCGGTTTTGAATTTTGCTCACTGCAATTTCAGTTCTACGAGGTTAAACACTCTCAGAACTAATACAAACTTTAATTAAAATTTAACGAAAATATGTAGAACAAGTGTAATTGTTCATTAATTTTAGGAGGTAAGTGACTACTACATCTATGGAAACATGCAGCTAACTTCAAACAAAGAAGTGAATTCAAACAAGATTGTCAATACTTAGGACTAAGATGAAATGCTTCGTAGTCTGTAATTATACTGGCTTTATACCCTTCAGACAGCACAGCAGTGCAAGCGGCAATTTGGCGGCAGAAAGAGGTAAAAGGATGGTACCTATACAGACGGACTCCTAGCCAGAAAAGAAGGCTATAGCTTAATATAGAATAGCCACAGATAAGCGACGCATTTGTCACGCTCCATACACTTTCTACGTGGTTAAGAAATATTAAGGTCAATAACATGTTATACTTACGTCCACAATACCTTCGCTCAAATATATTACGAGAGAAATCTTTTACCTCACTTTCTTTTGAGAAATCTGAGAAACTCTCCGCAATCGTAAGGGTCACTTGGCGAAATTAGCTTCTGAGAACCCAATGTAAGTACGTTTACTAGACGTCCGACATCGAGAAAATAGAAAAGAAATGTTCTCCCTTCAGAATTTGTCTTGCTTTTTCTTATCGAGTTTCCTTTCAAACGGTTTAAATGCGAAACCCTGTTCGGTCTGTCTGTCTATCAAATATCATTTTAGTCTCTAACCGCTTTCAATTTTTATGAAGCTTTTTGTTGAGGAAAGTTATTTAAATTTCATTAATTTTTGTTAAAAGAACTCAAAGGGTTATAGATTTACTTTTGAAGTACCCTATATAGTTGCGTTAAAACAAAACTTTGACGTTCTTCGACTTAAACGTTGAGATGGTTGATGATAAAGACATAGCTTTGTTTGTTTATACCATAGTAACTAATAAACTTAAGTTACTAACTAACGTTAGAATAGATTGGCAAAGCAAAAGAGAAAGAGCATAGTTTACGCGTATGTTAGAGCGAGAAAGATAGGCTAGACCATTTATGTATACGCTATCGGCCTTTTTTTTATAGGAGAGGGGCAAACGAGCATGCGGCTCACCTGATGGTAAGTGACTACCGCCGCCCATGAACAACCGCAAAACCAGGGGTATTGCAGATGCGATTGATGCTGGCCTTTTAAAAAGGAGTAGGCTCTTTTCTTGAAGGTCCCTAAGTCGTATCGGTCCGGAAAAATCGCTGGTGGTAATCGATTCCACAAAAAAGTTGTGCGAGGAAGAAAACTTATTCTAAATCGCACAGTGGTGGACCGCCAATCATCCAGGTGGTATGGATGGTATCGCGAGTTTGTCGCAATGTGCGATGGTGAAATTGAGCGGCTGGAATTAGTCCGAACAATTCTTCAGAGCACTCCCCGTAGTAGATGCGATAAAATACGCAAAGAGATGCAACATCTCTACGCAGTGGCAGTGAGTCAAGCCGATCGGAAAGAACTCGGTCGTCGACGATTCGAACCGCTCTGCGCTGGATGCGGTCAAGTGGAAGGAGCTGGCAATGGGGAGCCCCTGCCCAGAGATGGGAAAAGTATTCCATGTGGGGCCGAAGCTGCGCCTTGTAAAGTTGCAAGCGGTGTGCCGGCATGAGGCCTGTCTCGCGTCATTCGTGAACAAAACAAATCCCGCTTGTATTTGAAAATTCCCAGTCCAAAAGTGAAAGTTAGTGTTTAATAGACGTAATTTATTATGACTAGGTGCGTAGTACCTAAATATAAATCTCATCATTAAGAAATACCTCATAATTAAACATTTAACCCGTAGGTACGATTAAAATGTTCAGCTGTCTAAACGCTGTGTTTTAGAGCAGGTACAAATAATTTGTACTTAAATGGATAGGAAAAAATATCAAATTTTATAATAATAATCATTTGAATGCAAAGCAATTAATTTTAAAATAATTACAATTACGTGAAATTCTGGCCGTAAGAGGAAGCTCAAAGTAGCTCAGCGAGCTATGGAGAGGGCTATGCTCGGCATTTCTCTGCGTGATAGACTTAAAAACGAAGATATCCGCAGTAGAACCAGAGTAACCGACATTGCCCAAAGAATTAGTATGCTGAAGTGGCAATGGGCCAGCCATATTGCTCGAAAAACCGACAACCGAATGGGAAGAAAGGTTCTCGAGTGGCAACCTCGTACCGGCAGGCGAAGTGTAGGGCGTCCCCCCACTAGATGGAGTGACGACCTGGTAAGACATGCAGGAAGTAAATGGATGCAGGTGGCTCGGAACCGTGCTTTGTGGCATTCCTTGGGGGAGGCCTATGTTCAGCAGTGAACTTGTGAAGGGCTGTAATGATGATGATGATGACGTGAAATTCTGCTAATTTTAACCTCACTTTTGTTGAGATTGACATTATCGATAATATGTTATCGAAATGTCTTAACAAGCAAATGTATGTACTTGCATGTAGCTTTATTCAACTTAATAATATTTTTTTAATTTTTAGGTTTCCGTAGCTAAGTATTCTTCTAACCGTATAAAAAAATATTTTTAATAGAATTTGGGTGACAAACAAGCGTACAGTTCACCTGATGGTACGAGGGGACATTTTAAAGTTCGCGGAATGGGGGGTAAGGAGTGGAAATAAAAATCCAAATTTATTTTTCCTTTTCAACATATTCACCTGCTACCCTAATAAATTTTTCGGATCTTTCAATTAACTTATGTATACCCTGCGAAAAAAATGATTTTTCTTTGTCTAAAAAATACGCCGAAACTTCTTCCTTCACTTCTTCATCACTTAAAAACTTTTTCCCACGAAGTTCTTTTTTTAAGTTTGGAAATAGATAATAATCACTGGGGGTCAGGTCAGGACTATAGGGTGGGTGTGGCAAAAGAGGCAAAATTTCGAAGCCCACCTTCTGCAGGGCAGCCATTGCAACATGGCACTTGTCAACAGGCGCGTTGTCGTGCAGAAGAAGGATTCCTTTGGTCAATTTTCCCCTTCTTTTCTCCTTTATGCCTTCCTTCAATTGTTTTAGGATTAAAGCGTATTAATTTCCGGTTATGGAGTCACCTTTATTTTTATAATTAATCAATAGGATTCCTTCTGAGTCACAAAAGACTGTCGCCATTATTTTCCCAGCCGATTGTGCCACCTTAAATTTCTTGGGTGGTGGTGTGCCTTTTTTGTGCCACTGCATAGAGTTCTGTTTGGACTCAGGTTCATTATGGTGAACCCAAATTTCGTCACCAGTTACAATTCGAGCCAACACTCTATCTTTGTCTTCCATACAGAGGTCCAAAAATGCACGAGAACACTCCACGCGCTGTTGCTTTTGAGGCGGCGTGAGCATTCTAGGCACCCATCTTGCGCTGACTTTAGTCATGCCAAGATGGTCATAAAGAATTTTGAAAATGGTTGTATCTGATACTCCAACTATTTATACGAGCTCTTTTTTCTTTAGACGGACATCTTCTAATATTAATTTTTCGACTTTTTGAATAATTTCCGAAGTGGTCACCTCGATCGGCCTTCCTGGCCGTGGGTCGTCTTCAAGTGACTCTCTGCCTTGTTTAAAAAGGGTATGCCACTTGTAAACCATAGTTTTAATTGGAAAAAAGTCTCGGTAAACGGATGACACCTCTTCCAGTATAGTCTGAACTGATTTTCCGCGCTTGGTAAGGAACTTTATAACGGCACGGAACTCGATTTTCTCCATATTTCACAATTTCTTTCCGATTGACTTGTTTGGTTGACGATAACTCAAAGACTAATCATCTAATTACAATAAAACCCGGTACTTATACTAATGATGAGTTGCTCAATTAGCACGTAATTCAGCGACGTCCCCACTTATTACCTACCTACCCATTACGCGAACTTAAAAACGCACCCTCGTAAGTGGGTGCTGTGGCAGATTTTAAAAAAATATTGATATTCGACAATAATGGTTGAAAATAATAAATAGCAGCAAGTACTTTAAAAAAAATTTATTCTCATGGAGGTGCCCACTTTGTAGTGGCGGTGTAAGAATATTCACTATCCCATATCATCCCGTGGGTGTAAGAGGCGGCAGAGGGAAACAAATCAAGAGATGGGCAGCAGCGGCTTCCTAATTACGACTAAAAATAAAAAATTAACTGCATTTGCCAACCCGCTTGCCAAGCGTGGCAACTATGGAAAATACCCCCCCCCCATGCGGCACTCTATGGGGGCCTATGTTCAGCAGTGGACCTTAATAGGCTGTAGAACAGTAATATAGAGGTGCATTAACCCTATACTTCGCAAGAAAATTATTTTAGAAATATTGAAAAAAATATTATTAAATATGTTCTTGGGTCGTCACTGAAGGGATGAAAAATAATAAAAAAATATATATAAGTAATTCAACATTTATTGAGCGTATCATATTAGATACACTGCCAGGCCCTTATCAATCAACGCTATAAAATATACGTATCTAATTCGATACACTGCCAGTCTTTGAATGAAGTTAATAAATGAGTTTTAAATATAATTGTAACAAAACAAAACCTAAAATGTCAACATTCTCAGTGAAATAACAAAAAAAAAACATAATTATTTTGTACTTCTACATACGTATAAAAATTAACACAAAAAAACAGCCTTTGTATCTTATAAATCTAAATTATTGGTAAATTGAGATCAGTCATAAAAATCAAGTCAAAAATCAGTCTTACAATTAAAAATAAAATATAAATAAATACAGTACTATTTTTAGTATGGTATTCTATGAAACAATTACATTCCGGCAATAAGCACAACCTCAATTTAGATTTTTGACAAAAAAATTTAGTCAGCCCTTTTGTGCAATACATACACCTTCCTTCGCTGGTTATTATAGTTGGATAATGAGCAACTTGATCATACCGAACAATTATATATAGTATAAAGAAAAAATATAGTTGATTCAGGTCAGTACCCTAATCTTTGGAAAAGGGCTTTCATAAAGCCCCTTCCAAAAGTTCCTACTCCCATTCTTCCCAATCATTTTCGCCCTATATCCGTTCTACCCTTTCTTTCCAAAATTTTAGAATCCTGTGTTTACAAGCAAATTTTTACATTTATTTCGAAATATAACCTACTAAGTATATATCAGTCTGGGTTTGGCCCCGGTCATGGTACCAGTACTGCTTTAATTAACGTCACAGACGATATTAGACAAGATATGGAAAAAAAAAAGAAAGAGTACTGGTACTAGTTGATTTCTCAAATGCTTTCAATACAGTTGATCATGAAATCCTTCTTTCCATACTGTCTCATCTAAATTTATGGCACTACAGCATTGGAATGGTTTGCATTTTATCTTTGCGGTCGACAGAAGTCAGTCTGTGTGAGGCAAATGACCTGAGCTTGGGCTGATGTGGAAGCTGGTGTGCCGCAAGGCGGTATTACCTCCATCTTCGATTGCTCGTACCATCTGTATGCCGATGACCTTCAGCTATACATGCAAGCTGAAATTGGGGATATCCATAATGGGATTAAAAAAAAAAATGACAACTTATCAGCTATCAAAAATTGGTCTACTCGTTATAGAGTGTTGGTCAATCCTTTGAAATGCCAAGCTATACTGGTGGGTAGCTCAAGGATGCTAGCCAAGATTAATCTTGCAGACTTACCTCCTATTTATTACAATGGGATTACAATACCATTCAGTAAGTCTGTAAAAAA
The DNA here is from genome assembly GCA_029286625.1 of Parnassius orleans. NCBI lineage: Eukaryota > Metazoa > Arthropoda > Insecta > Lepidoptera > Papilionidae > Parnassius > Parnassius orleans. The sequence goes on along the minus strand of JAGSMP010000212.1, from coordinate 85,856 downwards.
TCTTGGCCTACACATTGACAGCACGCTAAATTGGAGAACTCAGGTTTCTGAAGTGAGTCGTAAAGTCATTGTCACGTTACGTTCTCTGTATCGTTTAAAACATTTTCTCCCCACAAAGTCTAAGAACATGCTTGTCCAATCGCTCATATTACCCATAATTGATTATGCAGATGTGTGTTACCCGGATCTGTCCCAGGATCTTCTGAACAAGCTGGAACGCCTTCTCAATAACTGTATTAGATTTATTTTCGGGCTTCGTAAATATTACCATATTTCGCAATATAGATCTAAGCTTAATTTAGGCGGAGGCGTATTTTCAGAATATTACTTGTTCTTTTTTCCATATTAAATGACTCATTTTCGCCTTCTTATCTTAAGAGTAAATTTCGCTATCTCTCCTCATCTCATGATAGGGTTCTACGTTCTTCTTCTAACAACAAAATATGTATTCCAGTTCACTTCACCGAGTTCTGTGGTAACTCCTTTACAGTTCAGGCTACACGCCTTTGGAACTCCTTGCCCGATGACATCAGGAAAGCTCCCAATAAGATTACTTTTAAAAAGTTGGTGCGTAATCATCTATTAAAGACAACACTTACATGAATCATCCATGTCATTTATATTGTTAGACGTATATATTCATAGTTATTTATATGTACTATTTACATATGTATATATGTATGTTTATGTATGTATGTATATATGTATAATTAGGAGATATTTGTATAGTTTATTTATTGTATATATTAGTAAAATGTATATATAACGTAATTAATTATCATTTTTATTTTGTTTTTATTCTATATTGCTACACCTACTTCAAATTCTCACCACTCCATGGGTTGACTGGTAGAGAATGCCTCAAGGCATTAAGTCCGCCCTTTGTGTTCTTTTATATTAAGGAATGTAATAAAGAATAAATAAATAAATAAATAAAATATAGTCTTGGTTGACCAGGCCTGCTGTTATCGCTCATATCAGTTCTTTCATACCTCCATAAACTTTCAAAATTTGCCATTCTAAAGTTTTTTAGTGATTTTCGTTTTTTGGTATCCGTCCTGACTTTTCTATCACGCCGATATAGAAGCCAGGAATTGTTTATACAGATGTCGAGCATTTGAGAAAATATTGGTAAATACCAGCGATAGCCTGTCGACGAGATCAACACCGCCCATGTTAGTGTTATATCTTTTATTAAATTGGGGCAAGTCACTGGCACTTTTCTACCTCCTTCTTTCTTGTTACGAACCACATTCTGGGTTGGATACGCATCCACAAAAGTACTTGCAACAGTAACACATTTGTTGTCGAACCATTTGACAACAGCAATCTTGTTTTTATTGCGTACGGCTTGTGCATGAGATCCCCTACCCTTTTTTTAGAAATTTATCCGTGGGTAGTTTTTTCTCCGCTCCTCGGAGCCTGTTTGCTCGGATTGTACCAATTGCAAAAATGCCGCGTTCATTGCGTAAATATTGTAACAGCTCAATAGATTTGAAAAAGTCATCGAAACACACATTTTGCAAGCAGGTTGTCGAATAGATTTTGCTAAAGCTAAAACTATTTTTGACCCTAGGCCATTACTATTTTCTTCATCCGTGAAAGTTGTTTACGGCTGCCTGCTCTTGTTCCTTTATGTGGAACCATCATTTCGTCTGTGCTGAAACGTGTCTCTTCTTCTAAGTGTAAAAAATTCTCACGTAAATACCTGTCACCGTCGTCTTTCAAATTGTCATTAAAATGCAAATAACGCCCCTGTAATTGGAACTTCTTGAGGGTCATTATGTCAGCTACTTTGTCGCATCGCGTAAGTTTAGCCCATTATTGACTAAACTTACGCGATGCGACTAAGTTAAATCTTTTATATCGTCTGCTGTAATATATATTGAATTGCCCTTTAATTGTGTGCTATATAAATTTGTTTGTTGCACTATAAGAGAAATTATGTCATCAGAAAAGAACAGCCTAAAGTATTCAATTGGACTTTTCTCTTCACGTGGCTCAAACGCGATATCATCCACTTCTGCACAACCAGTAAACTTCAAGCGACCCCAATTAGGTTCTAACCTTTTTGGTGGTATTTCTCTGCGCTTTCCTGTGACAAGTCTAGGCCTCTTTGAACGAGTAGCTGTTGAAGGAGAAGGTGCAAACAATGCCGACGGTGGCGGTAACTGATTACACCGCTTGAAGTTTCTAACTCTTGGTGAAGATACTTTTGAGGGAGTAGCCAGTATAGATGGTGATAATGGTGACGGTACCGGACACCAAGGACTGGTCTCAGTGGCTGATGGATTGCGTGAGAAAATTGATGGCGAACAAAGGTTGATTGATGGTGATGACACTGATGACTGTTGATGTAGTACCATATACGTTGAAGCAACCACTTGATTTACCTCAATATCGTCATCTGAGAGAAGATTTAGGTTTTCTATTGAAGATGGCAGTGATGGGGGTGGTGAACTGCTGTCGGAGTGCGTTGGGCGGGTGTAGTACTGAAATTCATCCTCAGATGATTCTCTTTCGTCCAAATCCGATTTTGCTCCCGGCTTCGGAACAAGAGATACGAGTTGCCGAGCTCTTCTTTGTCGTTGAATAATAAGGTGAGGAAGTATATATAAGAGGAAGTACCTGCGGAAGAAAACAAGAAATAATTGTAATAAAATTGTCATCTTGAACACATTTTGGCGACAAAAGCCAATCTAATCGTAGCCTAATTGTAGCCGCGGTCTAGGAATCAATCCCGAGTAGTATCTATACAAATCAGGCAATGTCACATATTTGATACGTAGCATAAAATATCTAGAATTTTCGCCATCTGGCAATGTATCATATTTGCTGCACTCGAAAATCACAAAAGATAACATGCACTCACAAGTATATTTTCTAATATATTAAACAATAAAAGTTTTGAAAATTCGTTTGAGAAAGTCTCGGGATTTTCTAAAAGTTGAATGTATCAAATTGTACACAGTGCCAAAAATAGAGTTAAGGGAAAACTACAACATCCAACTAATAAACACTTATTAATAAAATTAAATATTGAAACTTATTTTAATATTACAATATTATATTTTATTAAATGAAACTAATTTTTACGGATTATATCGCGTTTAATTTTACTTTTTAATTCCCGACGTTTCAATCCGATATAATCCGTAAAATTAGTTTCATTTAATGTGTAGTCTTCGCGTAAATATAAGAAAACATTATATTATATTTTATTTATTATAGGCACATGCCTATTTATTGCTTATCTTTTAACTCAGTTTACTTAAAATACTATAATCATAAAAAACCCTACGGAATTCATTAATTTGTGATCGTTTAATACAGAAGTGTAAAATAAGATTTAAAAAAATTACCTTATTTTAAACTCGATTTTCTGAATGGCCATAAGTTCTGCCATGACCCATTTCAAACTTATCCATTAAATAGTGAACAACTTATTCCTCTGGCGTTCAGCGTGCATGATGAAAACATTATTGAATTTTAGTGTCCTGAGCAGGGCTTGATAATGTTACCAAATCCCATCCAGAAATAGCGTTAATTTACGTTACTTTCATAAAGATACTTTTATAGAAGTTTGAGTTATCGTTACCCGTTACCGGAAAGATAAGAAAATGTTATCAGTTCATCGCAATTATCAAAAAAATGTAACCGAGTGTTATGTATCGTTACTATAGAATAAAACAGAGCATGGAATCACCGCGCCGGCATAAAGAAAATTGTTACTTCCAATTTTAAAAAATGATTTATAGTGACGTTGGAGTAATTTATTACTTTTTTGAACCTTCGACTGAATTGTAACGCAAAAACAAAATTGTTTTTTAAAAACTGATACATATGTACAAGTACAGTGTGAAGATAGAAATGCGAATCATAACAATTGAAAAATTCATAAAATTATTGGTATTTAAATATATACCTAATACTTGTTACTCTGTATATATTTATAAATATTTGTCTATATTAATGTCATCCTTAAAAAAATACATCTTAAGTATATTACTAAAACGTAGGGATTATATACTCTTTGTATACTACTGTCTACGGCACATCTAACATGGAGTATAGAATATAGATAAAAAATTACTCGCTCGCATACTGTTGACCCTCTGAACATGATCGGGGCCGCCTGAAAATCAGCGCTGCAAGCTCGCGGCTTATGCTGAGACGGTCCCTTCTACCCTTTCATCATAGCACACGATTTTTGTTTTAATGTTTGTATGAGTGTTGTAAGGTGTAAGACAGGGTGACGTTATATCCCCGAAACTAATCACCGCTGCATTGGAAGACGTTTTCAAGCTAACGGAATGGAAACGATATGGTATTAACATCAATGGCGAGTACATCACCTTCGATTTGCCGACAATATAGTCCTTGTGGCAGAATCACTGGAGGACTTAAGCACTATGCTCAATGACCTCAATAGTGCCTGTCAACGGATAGGTCTTAAGATAAAAATGGACAAAACAAAGATCATGTGTAACGTCCATGTACATCTATGCCGGTAGTTGTTGGGGAGCACTAAGCTCGAAGTTGTTGATGAGTATATTTACCTGGGACAAATAGTCCAACTACGTAAGTCCAACTTCGACCAAGAGGTCAATCGACGGATTCAACTCGGCTGTGCAGCGTTCGTGAAATTACGACACATTTTCTCGTCAGGTATACCGCAAAACTTAAAACGAGATTGTGCAACCAGTGCGTGTTTTCAGTGATGACTTATGGATCTGAGACGTGGTTCTCCACTGCTAGCCGTATGAGGAAGCTCAAGGTCGCTCAGCGAATGAAGAGGGCTATGTACGGGGTTTCTATGCGTGATAAACTTAGAAATGAGTATATTCGCAGTAGAACCAGAGTGACCGACATAGCCCAATGGATTAGTAAGCCGAAGTGGCAAGGGGCCGGCCATATAGCTGGAAGAACCGACAACAGATAGGGAAAAAAGGTTCTCGAGTGGCAGCTTCGTACCTCTAGGCAAGGTGTAGCGCGACCCCCCACTGGATGGAGTCACGGCCTGATAAAAATGCAGGAAGTCGATGGATGCAGGTGGCTAAGGCCCGTGCTTTGTGGCATTCCATGGCGGAGGCTTATGTTCAGCAGTGGACTTTTGAAGGGCTGTAATGATGATGATGATAATGGATGTGTGCATGTATGTTTGCGTACACATATAATACGCATACTTCATTTCTTTTTCTCTTTCCTTTTTTTAATAAGTAATTTTTCTTCAATTGTAATGTGTCATGTGTGTCGATGTAAGTGTTGGAATAAATTTATTTATGTCTTTATCTACCTTGCAGATATCACATACTGAAACCATGTAAAATTTATATCAAATAAAAAGGCGACCACCATTTTACTGGTATTTTAAGCCCTGTTCCTAAATATAGGCTGATATAAATGTATACTGAACATCACACTACGCCGTACGGTTGATCTTAGGGACCATTGAAATCTGTTGTTTTTGAAATGCTTAAAAGTCAAATTCACCTCATAGCACCTGAATCGACCATTGGGGAGCCTATATTTAGACTATGTGTTTCTGTTTAAGTTATATCCAGCGGTGATATTAATTTATATTTACAATTACAACAGCAGCTACCAGCTCAGGGCAACTGTGTCAAATAGCTAATCTTTCTTCTTTTTATTCTTTAACATCCTTTAAAGGTCTACTTCTGGACATGGGTCCCTGGAAGGAAGATTTACCTCAATCGTCACGCTTGGCAGGCGGATTCAAGATTACAGGACTAGACGTTTCGCTTGTTTGACGCTGCTCTCCGTCGCCAGTCTGGATATTTCACACCTATTTGTTCTCCTATTATTTAAATTGTACAATTAAGCTCACTTCTTCTCACTATAATAATTTTAGCGTTTTAAGCATAATAAATGAAATAACTTTCATTAATTACAAATAAGTAATTTATGTGACAAGTAAATTATATGATCCACCGTTTAGTGGCGGTATAAAAATATCCGCTACCGTACCGTCCCATGGGTGTCGTAAGGGGCGACAGAGGGAAACTAACCTAGAGATGAGCAGCGGCGTCTTCCTAATGACAACTAAAAAATAAACTACTGTTGCTAACCCACTTGCCAAGCGTTGCGACTATGGCAAATTGGGGGATACCCTATAAGGCAAGGGGATGCCTACATTCAACTGTGACCTTTTATAGGCTGTATTGAATGATGGATCGAATTTATAAATTTTAAAATATTAGAAATAAACACAAGTCAAGTTTGAACTAACACAGCTCTTATTATTTTATATTTGTTCTGACATGGTTAACTGTATATAAGTAGAGATTTATATTTATATCGACATAAAATCAATACTCTTGAGAGACAGCATCATCTCTGCTATACGGAAGAAGAAGGGTTTAACTACAATCGACAGAGGAATCCCGGGTGAGTCGCGAAATATATATGTTGTTGAACACCTCATACCGGCTAATAAAATGCTGCTAAAACAAACCAAAGCCGCCGCTAAATGTGCAAATCCTAAATATGAATACGTGTGGGTTCGTAACTGTAAAATTTATGTAAGGAAAGACGACAATTCCCCAAAAATTCACATAAAAAACATTTTAAAAAAAGTAAAAAAGTCATTTAATTTAAATAAAATTAAATGACTGTTTTACTTTGAGTTACTATTACGTAGGACACTCAATAAGTTTTGAGATATACAAAAAGTATTCTAGATACTATTGATATTTATTTTACATCTTTTCAAAATATTCTCCATCATGTTCTATACAAAGTTCCATTCGCCTAAACCAACTCTGAAGACACTTTTGCCAGTCTTGATCCGACAGGTCGGAAATCAGCCACGGCTTCTTCGGCGCTTGAAAAAAACTTGCCTTTTATTTTTTCTTTGACTCTTGGGAACAAAAAGAAATCACAAGGAGCTAAGTCAGGGCTGTAGGGTGGGTGACTTAGAGTTTATACACCAGATTCCTCAATAAATGCTTTTGTTCTAAGGGAGGGGAGGTATGTGAAGAGGCGTTATTGTGATGCAGCATGGTCTTTGGTCTTCTCTCCCGCACAACTTGAAAAGCTTTAGGTAATGCAACTGTAGTATACCATTCAGAGTTGACTAACCTACAATTTTCCAGCATTGACGTCGAAAAATGTTCGCTCCACGAAAAAAAACTAGCCACCATTTTTTTGCCGACCTTGCTGTTTTGTCAGTAACTGTCCTTCTGAGTAGAACCATACCGATGATTGCCTTTTATTTTCCAGATCATATTGATAGATCCATGTCTCGTCACCAGTAACGATTTCTGAAACACGCCTAGATGCCCTGTTTTCAAAACATAGACGCATTTCATGGCACCAATCCACACGAGTCTGTTTTTCGCTTTCGGAGAGCAAACGTGGGATCCATCGACAACAAAGCTTCCTCATTCCAAGATGTTGATGTAGGGTGGTATGAATGCTCCCTGAACTAATGCCTACAATCTTTTCGATGTCCGTATATGTGATTCGTGGGTCTTCCCGCACCAACATTTCAGTAGTCCATACATTTTCTGCCGTTACTGCTGTTTGCGGGGCCCCGGTTCTTTGGTTATCTTTAAGATTAATTTTACCCCTTTTGAATTCAGCAAACCACCTAAAAATTGTTGCGCGTGATGGAGCTGAGTCCCCTTATGTTGATTGTAACCGTTGTAAACTTAATTGTTTGGTTAAACCAAATTTATAATCATAATATATCATATCTTAAACAGTGTACTCGTTTTGTTTTCTAATAGCATGGCTGAATGTTTTTAAAATTACTTAATGTTATTAATTATATAATATATAAATGTTATTAATTATATAATATATAAATTATGATTTTAAAAACATATATATATATATAAAGCATATACATTATATAAAACGTTTTCGATGTATGTGTACATATATATATATATATATATATATATATATATATATATATATATATATATATATATATATATACATATTATATAAGACATATTATATAAGAATAATTTATCACAGAATGAAGGCTGTTGTTATCCCTAATAAAAAAATAAATTAAAAAAATCATTTTTTAGACTGACGGCTTTTGATGTATAACTTAATATGGTAATGGAAAAAACTGGCGTATTTGGTATGATTTCCCTGGAGCAATTCTAAATCGAAGGGCACAATAACTATCGGCAATATTGTGAATAAAATAAAAAAGCATTGATACACTACAAATATAAATGTTTTTTTGCCATTTTATTGTTTTATGTTATTATATTTTTCTTATCGAGCGGATTTCACACTTGACTCTCAAGTTTTTTATTGTTTCTCGTAATTGGTGAAAAGGTCCCCAGTTTTCTTTATTTACCAAACAAAACGTAGTGCTATTTTATTATATTATTTTGTGCGATCATGTTCCTCCCCAGAAAAGCCGTAATTTAAGCTGCAATCATAATGCACAATAGCGTAGTTCTAAAAAAATTATTACTATTACATCACTGACATATAGCTCATGTAAATGCAAATGTTGCAGAAATGCTGCAAAATTTTGCAGAAGTGAGTGACAGATTTTGCAAGTGACGACCGAGACGGAAATTTATCAACCAAATTGGCGAGATATTGAAAATGGGCCAAATTAAGTTTCCTTAACTGGCAAGCAAATATGCGTATAGGTATAAAAACGTAAAAAAGGCCCTCTGGGTGAAAAGCGTGAGTTTTTGTTATGTTATGTTTTATATAACATGACGCTCTCTTATCTAAAATTAAATTAAAATGTTTAAATAATAAAATTAATAATTTTACCATATAAAGCAATAGTTCTGCGTACAAAGATGTCAGTAAGAGCCAGATAGAGCTGGTCGCCTAAAAAGAAACTGCTTTGTTTTTCCTGGATTGCAGACACAATAGTAAGATAATAACAATGGCCTATATGTAGTGCACGGGACAGCGAAAGGGTTAAAGTACCTCTGCACTTCTTAAGGGACGTCATATTTTATGCTTGTGGTTAGGAAAAGGACATTATTTATATATATAAAACTCAATTGCCGTGCATTAGTCTCGCAAAAACTCGAAAATGGCTCGAACGATTTCGTGATTTTTTTTATGTGTAGTCCAGTCTTTGAATGGTTTAGGTTTACAATTAGAGCCGGTAGGTGGCGCTGTTGTCGAGATCCACAAATCATCCGTGCTAAGCCTGGGCAGATCACTAGTCATGAAATTGAAAATGCTATCGCTTGGCACACATACAAACATACATTTATAAATATATCCCTATCCTGCACCCATCATTAGTTATTTTGACATTATTGAGAGACAGTTGCTAAAGAAGCTATGGTTAGACTATTTCTAAACCAAGTTTGATGTACACCGACACAATAAAATTATAGTTTTAGTTTTTTTTATTATAGTTTTTAATATTGTATATAATAAAATGTTAAATAATAAAATTATTGCAAAATCTTAAATTTTAACTTTATTCCATCACTCTTTCTAATGGTTCTTTGAGAGGATCTTTGATATATTAAAAATATATCTAAGATATTATGTGAAGTAAAAAGCATGCATTGGAGTGCGGCGAACTGGCCTGGCCTGTCCTGGCCCAAAAATTCTATCAGGCATAAGGCTGTTACTTAAATTTTTATTTAACCTAACTAGCTGTTACCCGCGGCTTCGCCCGCATGGTCACTGGAAAATGAACTGTCCATTGCTTTTTGAATTGAAAGAAAACTGTGTTTTATAGATTTGTCAGAGATGCAGCCATTAAAAGGAAACTGAGCAAAATTGATTCGTCAACCTATTTAAATGTTTTGAAACGCAGCGTATGGGAAAGCATGAAATAGCCTGTTTATTCCAAATGGAAATGGGATATTTTTTTAATTAAAGGAAACTGAGCATAATTATCCGTCAGGATGCAGACTTTGAAAAGAAACTGAGCTAAATTGATTCGTCAGAGATGCAGTTTTCTAAATTGAAAGGAAACTGAGCCAAATAAAAGATCCGTCCGAGATGCAGCCTTTTGAGTTGAAAGGAAACTGAGCTTAATAGGTCCGTCAGAGGTGCAGCATTTGGAATTGAAAAAACTGAGCTAAATAATAAATTTTGAATTGAAAGGAAAATCTTCTGGGAATTCTGATTAATTGATTGTGAATTTGGAAAAAACTAACTGAACACTATTTTAAGACGCTACTGTACACAATGTTATATGTTTTTCCATTCGGGGAAAGAATGTGGAATGCTGGGCATTTGACACACGCGAACATGCTACATACAGCTGACCATGAGAGAAGTACGGTTTTCTAAGTTGACCCCGCTACCTGTAACGTTTGCCCTTGCGCTTTATTAATTGTCATTGCAAAACTGAGCTTAATAGGGAACTGCAACCTTTTGAATTGAAAAGGAAGATCTGTAGGAATTATAGGGATCCGTGGTATAATAACATTTTCACCTTTTCTACGCCTGTCAAAATTGTAGCACCGATTATGTTCCGTCCAAGATGTGTCACACGCAGCCTTGTCCGTTACATAACCGAGGAGCATCTAAATTTCGCATTAGCATGACTGGGACGCCTAATTTTAATTGAAGCTATGTGAGGGCACACCTGACAACTCTAGAAATTTAGAAACTCTACGGGATATGAAGTGCTCTGTTCTGTGTCCATAACTGTGTCTACTGACAAATACTCTGTTATTTCTCCTGCTACTTCGCTTAATATATCTGAATTTATTTTGTTAACGCTCTCATTTTTGGTGCAAATATCGCCATTTCTCATAACCATTTGTCTTCATGCATGTTGTTCGTTAAATCTGAAAAACGCTCGCAATTAATTCGGAATTACTCTGTACTAAATTACAAAATCTCTCGTCAATTTAACGCAGCCCTCAGCATCCGTTTCCAGCCGCCCATCGCCAATTTTTAATAGTGTGTCAGCATAGTTTCCAGCATTGATATCATTATACATCATGTTCGTAGTTAAACTGAATTTTGTCACCTTGTTCCATAAAATAGACGACTTGAGGCATGCTTTAATTTCATCTGCAGGTATACCCTTTTGAATGACAGCCATAAAACCACCATTCCTCCCATTACATCGGTATTGCTGCGCAAATCCTGGAGCGTTCGATTTAGTGCTTCTACAGCTTTTTATGCGACATTGTACTTTCGTCCCACACTAAAGTTTGCATTGTCGTAGCATTATACCTCGTGCACTATTTTGCTAAAGTTGCAGATCGGCGATTCTTCCTGGGCTAGATTTAGAGGAGTTTTAAAACAGAATGTGCAGTGCGGCCCCGCTTAGCAGCGTGGCGGATATACCGGAGGAAGCTACGGCCACAGCAATGTTTTATCTTTCCGTACTTGCGCTAATAATAAATTTAACAAAATGTCTTCCCAGTTCCTCCAGGGGCATCTAAAAGAAAAGTGCACCATTTCCAGAATCAATTTGTCCTAATACTTTGTCAAAACTCGTTTTTGTTCGGGAAGCAAGCGGGGTACAAATTCGGCTACTTGCTGCTGCAAAGCTGGTATATCGTAGTTTGTTTCACGTATAATTTCATCACTTAGTTCATTTTCGGTTGTTCGCTGAGGGCTTATCATTCCAAAGTCGCTTAATTTTTTGCCTACCATTGCCATTACTTTATCTTCAACTTTTCCAAGTGCTTCATTATAAATGTGTTCATTGTATGTCATGTTCGCGTGTGTCTGCTGTAACCTTCGCAAAATATCTTCCGCCATGTACTCTTTATATTTGTCCCACAATTTATGTGCATTAGATAGCCCGCAAGATGATATGAGAGTTGATAAAGATCCCTAATTTTGGCTGGTGACTGGCACTGCACAGCTTCCTCCATGGTTTCATACCAGCGATTATCGTTTTCTAAAATATGCAAAGCTTTCCTGACCGATGACAGTTTTAAGGTCTTTATATCCTGTAGGACCCCGAACATGGTGCATCAGCAATCGTAAACAGAAACATTCAAAATTAGTTACATGGACGGTATACACACGACCAAGGGCATCTGATGACTACACCGGGCCAATTTCCAACAGGCGCGCCTTGGATACGGCGTATCCACTCATTCCTAGATTTGTTCCAAGTATAATAGCGGGACTTCAGAATATAACAACGTTTTGCAAAGGGTCGGTTTGACAAAGTTGAAAGAAGGCTGTTAGTGTAGTTTTTGGCGGTGATGCAATTCTTTCTTGGAAATTTCTTTCGGTAAAATATATACGCTCTCCATTTTCTAAGTGCACAGCAAGGTGAGTAACTGTTGGTGCCTTTCTTGTAAAGGGAAGCCAAGGAGACGCCACGCTGCCTCGTTACTGCTGACATAACGCCCTGCTTGAAAGGTCTGTACTTCATTAACGGATTTGCCTCACCTTCTCTCCTGAGATTAAATATTGCTTGTCGCTTCTTTTATTTATGTACTTACAGATATAGTTGATTGCGCGGACAGAGCTACATGCTTCTACATTAATGTGGGCATTAAGCATTTTACATAGAATGGGCGAATACAGGACAATCCAGCTGTTATCTAAGGTTTCGAACGCTCCAGAGCGAGATTTGATTGTAACTTTCCTGCCACCATCTTCGGGAGCTCTGCGTCTGTATAAAGGTAGCCATTGTCATTGTACTGTTTCTTTTAATAGCTGTTTAGGAATTTCTTTGTACATTTTCCTTCTTTCATACATGGCAATATTGAATTTCGTGCTCCACATGGACCGTGAATCATATTTCGGACGATGGTATCATACAATTCTTTATCTTGCTCAGGATCCGGAATCTCGGCGCTTATTATGTCGTCTATTTGAATGGGCCGTAACTTCTCTTTAAGCCATATAAGAATGTGGGCATGCGGTAATCCTCTTTTACCATTCAATTGAATACATGAAGCACTGCACCTCTCCGAAAATTTTCCTTTGTTAATTACATACATTAATTTTTGTACTTTTAATCTAAATACTCTAGCAACTAAATCGTGTCTGTCAGTACTTTTTTGGCCTGGCATTAGCTCCTCGGTTATTTCTTTCCATGTGGGATCGCAAGTAAAAGTATAAAAAGATCAGGTCTTCCGTAAGTTCGTACATAGGCGAATGCGTCTTGTGTGTATTCATGTAGGTAGCGGGGACTGTTAACGAATGATGAGGGCAGAATGACCATTTTACCTAAATCTCTGGGGTTTACATTGGCGTCGCTAGAAACTGCATCTTGTAAATGTATATAATTCTCAACGCGCAGCTTTTTTTGATTTAAAGACATATAACGGAGACGTTCACTTTCTACCTTCACATACATGTCTACCAAAATTGATGAAATAATTGTCTACACCGGGCTAAGAAGTTAAAATCATTTTCTCGCAACATCATATGATACGCATAAAAATCCATACATGATACTTTTTGTTCGGGTAGGCTCCTTTGTGATCCTTTGTTTATCAAAGGTGCATTGTAGCGCCTTTCATGCTCTCCTCGAGGGGTCCGATCTGCGTGAATGACGACTTTATAATCCTCTTCAAGTAGGTTTTCTAAAGCAGTTTTAAATGTTTTGACTAAAATGTTACGTTCATGCAAGAATCTTTGAATTTTGAACACTGTGTCTCTCTCAACTCCCTGGATAAATTGGCAGCGACGGTCTACCTCAATTTCTTCGTCACTCATAAGATATACTTGTAAAAATTTATGCTGTTCGTTTCAGCTGGAAAAAGTGAACCTATTCTATGATAAATTTGCCCTTGCACCGTAAATGTAGGCGAAAATCCCGGCATTATTATTTCCGGTCAACTCCGAAGGACGTCATTTAAAAGCATGAGTTATATTTCGGATCCTGTTTAAAAGCGCCGTGACTCATTAGCATCATATAAAAGAGAGTTTTCAAAGGTTCTTCTGGTTCCCCAAGTAACGGAAGAGACACTTTGCCATTGTAACAGCACATGCCTGCGGTCTCATCTTTCTATTTTAAAGCGCTGCAAAATCGACATGCCTTGTCCATCAGTCCGATAACAACTAACCTGTGATTTTTATAATCAATCAACGGATCATAATTGAATGCTGCGTCATTAAAACCGAACCACCAATTGTTTCTTTGAAAATTTTGTCGACGTTCAGCTTGGAGCTGTGCATTTGCATCTCTCCGCGCCTGTGTCTGTTCTGGTGTTTCAGATGCCCTTAAAGTAGATTGACATTCAGCTTGCTCAATGAGTCTGTGTTGAGTTTCATCAGGTGTTTCCGCGGCGCTTAAGTTGGCCTGACGTTCCGCTTGTTCGAATAGCCTTTGCTGACTTTGAGCAGGTGTTTCAGTAGCTCTTAAAGTAGATTGACGCTCTGCTTGTTCAAGACGCCTTTGCTGACTTTGATCAGGCGTTTCAGTAGCTCTTAAAGTAGCTCGATGCTCTGCCTGTTCAAGACGCCTTTGCTGACTTTGAGCAGGTGTTTCAGTAGCTCTTAAAGTAGCTTGACGCTTTGCCTGTTCAAGACGCCTTCGCTGACTTTGAGAAGGTGTTTCAGTAGTTCTTAAAGTAACTTGACGCTCTGTCTGTTCAAGACGCTTTTGCTGGCGTTGAGAAGGTGTCTCAGATGCTCTAAAAGCAGCCTGACGCTCTGCTTGTTCTTGCCTTCTCAGTTCAGCATCTTCCAAAGATTCTAGCGATCGAGCTAATCTTTTCACTTGTCTTTGAGAAGATACTCTTGAAAGGCTGGACTTACGTTTGCGAGGCATTATGAAGTAAGAAAAACCTTTTATAAAAAACGTTAAAATACATAAGAGGAATTAAATTTCCTTTTAAATATTTTTAAAAGTAAATCAAAATATCTAAAAGGAATAAATATTCCTTTTAAATATTTTTTAAAATCAAAACAACAAAACCAATTCAAGACACAACACGAATCCGAAAACTATAGCCAAAAAAAAATCGAATCAACTTAAACCAAATCACGAAACAAATCGCAGAAAACCGAAATCGAAAGCAGTAGTCAATATAAATATAACCAACGAAAAAAGAAGTAAGTGTATAGGTACCGTATACACTATCTATACTATTAATATTGCTTTGAAATATTGTTAAACAACCTAAAACAACGAAAACCAATTCACGATTCTAAATAAACAAAATCCAAAATCAAAGCCAGAGTCTAAATATGTATAAAGGAATACCAACCAAATCAACAAAACCGATCCAAGAAAATACACAAATCCGAAAATGAAAGCCAATATAAATCCATTTAACCTTAACCAAATCACAAAGCAAATAACAAACAACCGAAATCGAAAGCAGGTAGTCGAATAAGCTACGAAATAGAAACAATTTAAGCGTATAGGTACCGTATGCACTATAAGTTGACGCGCGGCTCAACGGCGGGAGTTAAGTACATGTCAGGAAACATTTCGTTACCGCGTTTTAAAACCTAGTATCGACATCTAGCGGAATCAATTTAAACTATGTATACGTTAGTTAATAAGAACTCTCAAAAATATTTTTCTTATAATTTTGCACAATTTTTCTTATTGTAATACCGATTCATTCATAACCACATATAAGAACTGTATTCATTTCCGTTCAATAAATACTACTAAGGCTTATTAATAAGGCTTACTAAGAACTGTTTCTACCATTGTTAAGTAATAGTTAGGGTGAAAGCATGACAGGTGGTGATAGTATTTCTGATCCATACTTATAACACGCCTGTAACCCTTGCGGGTAGGCAGAGCATCAACGGATTACTTGATATCGTCTGCGAGGTTATCGCCTATTCTGTGAATTACGATGCACCAAATTTTTATCGCTCTTCCCGGTCCTGCGTGGAAAAATACAGATCTATACATTTTTATCTTAATTTTGTTAAAACACATAATAATCCAGATATTCTGACCTTCTGTGTTCGTCCATCGTACTTCGTCCGTCTTGTAGAATCACGGTGGCGCCACCTAGCTGAATTTAATTTTGCAACATATTCGATTTTCCCACGGGAATGATATGTTTTTCCGCTGAAAAAAGTAGCCTATGTCACTCTACAGCCACCGAACTATCCCTATACATGAAAATCATGCCATGCCGACGCTTTGTTGCGCCGTGAAAGAAGGACAAACAAACAAACAAACACACTTTCGCATTTATAATATTATTATATTTAACCTAATTATTTTCATGGGGAAGTGGCGACCTTCTTGCCATTGAATACTGATTGCGCATGTGATAGCTTTGTCATATAATTAACCAAAATGTTCTAATATTTTTAAATAGTAAAATAAAAAGTTATTAACCCAGTTAAAAAAGGCAAGAATCAAAAGAAAAGACAATAATAGAAAAATCTACTAAAGACTTATTACAAATGTAATACGCTAACTCCGCATTTAGTAAGACGATTAAAAATTCTATAATTTATAAATTTTAACCAGATCCTAAAATATCACAACCAGTAATCAATGAATTCTTAAAAACTGGACAAGGAATTGTATTTTTGAAAGTAAAAAAATATTATCTAATTCCTTGTCTACGGCCATCAAACAAACGTCCGAGTATATCGCGTTCGTTAGGAGATTGTTTCGTCGAGTGACCCTTAAGACAATCTCCTTTGACTCTCAAAGCAAGTGAATTCTTAGAACTCAGCTCAATATTACTGTTTTCTTACATATATGTTATAATGTGAAAACTGTACATATTACTTTCTCTTGTTTTGAAGACACCAGCATTATAATCGGATGAAATGACAAATGCTGGCCAATTATTCAATATATTCATTTGTTGTACGCATTATGAACGACGAAGCAAACCATTTAGTTCAAACGCTTGGTATGTCGACAACAAAGTGATGGAGACCAGTCGGGCGTCTCGTGGTCTGATGATGAAATGAAGAGGGAATATTTAAATCTGCTATTCCCACGGACACTCCCCGAAATGTATCCCGTGAAACACCGAAAGACAGGCTACTTTACGCCTGGACTCGAGAATAGGAAAATTGGTTCTAAGCACATTGGTGTTACCTATAAGCCTCTTATCACGCCTTTCCATTGAGTCCTTGCAGCTGTTTTGGCCCTGGAATCAATAAACCGCCCAAATTTCAAGTTCGTAAAAACCTCTACGCCCAGCCACTGAAGGCGGTTAGTGAATTCCAATTCCAATTCCTTTTCGCAGACAAGGGAAATAATCATATTTTGGAGGTGTTTAATATCACGATATTGGATTCACCGCAATCAGAGACTGACTGCAGTGAGAGATTCACACGCTCAACTTTCTCTTTCGGGCTAAATTTTACCCCGAATGGTCCGAGGACTCATATCACTCATATCTCATAGCTCATATCTCTGTCAAACTGGGTTGTCAGCTGCATACCCATAGATACCAGGTTTAAGAAGGTCATTAATGTGCAGCAGAAAGAGAGTTGCGGCGAGAAGGAATCCCTGAGAAACTCCAGCATTTTTCAGCAGAGTTGTCGTAGGCTCGGAAGAGCAGCCTTCGAAAACTACTCGGAGAGACCATTTACTCAAAAATACTTTCACCCAGCTAATCAGACCAGGAGATAAGCCGTACGTTTAAAAGGCTAGCGTAACAGACCCTGTCAGATGCTTTCGAGACATCAAAGAAAATTTTCTTGAGCCTCGCCAAATATGTATGTGGCAAACGCTAGAAGGCCAACCTATTATGACGGGACCAATAACTGCCTTTGAAAAAAGAGGAGGTACCCAATTCACCGGAATATTATTTTTACAAAATTCTTTATCACGTTGTCCGATTTCAATGATTATTGTTTTGTTAGAAAGGGGACGACTCCTGAGAATTAAGTCAAGATAATGATAGGATCCATGAGAATATCATCAAACTTTTTGATTTTTAAAGGCATCTGCACGATATATGGGCAAATAATTTTTTACCTTGTCGACCGATATCGATAATAATATTATACTTGTTGGTTATTTGACAACAGTTTTTACTTATATAATAGTTTAATTACACATATGAAAAAATAATGAGTATAATGCATTGTTATAATACAATACAATGTGTGGTGGCGGCGAATCAGAATCCATCATAAATGAAGCCGATGTGATGAGCTGATTTCTGTACATGGAAGAATGATGGCTTCTTCAACTTTTTTTTACCTCTAGGGCAGCGCCTCTTTGGAAGAGGTGAAGTGAAATTGTATGTTATTTTTACTAATATAAGTCAGTGCTTGCCTACTATCGCACCTTATGGTAAGTGGGAATGCAACCGAGGATGGTAAAATGTACAGTAGTGTATATATTAATATTTCTGTCTGCAATATAATTTATGTTTTTTTAGTAATTTGATTAAATAGGATAATACGCATTCCAAATAGAAAAATTAAAAACAATAATTTATGATATCATGATTCAACAGTTTGTGGCTCTAAATCAGAATTGATTGAAAGGTTAACAAAATTATTATGGTTTTGTATATTATGTTATTTTTTTATTTATACTGAGTTTTTGGTATAATCGCTTTCGTAGGAAACTTCGACTTAAACCTTGAAACTTGACCAGACTTTTAAGTGAATAACGATTAATTAAAAGTAGTGGTGGAAGCCGATCCTTATCAAACAACCGAGGAACTAGCGTCATGGTTTGATGTTATTTTACCTGCAATACTGTCTCATTTGTGCAAATTGGTAAAATAAAAACTCAAGAAATGCCTTGATGAATACTAAAATGAAAGGAATTTACTATATTTGCTATTTTTTTATAGAATAAGGGTGACAAACGGGTACACAGTCCACCTGATGGTAAGTGGATGCTGTGTGATTCCTGTAAACAGGGTCTCCAGTTCTTACACCACTATACATGCATACATATATACGAGACACAGCAATGTTAAACTGCTATTTTAAAAAGACCAATTCGTGCTACAACCGGAATATAGATGCAGCGTAGTTCTACCACGTATCAAAAAAAATTTGTAGAAGTATAGAAATAAAAAAAAAACTAATTACTATATAAGTATTAAAATATTTATAATCTCACGTTAAATTATATTTTAGTAAGATCATTAATTATTCATTTTGCTAACTACGGACAACAAATGCAGTCTCTTTACACAATTAACCTGCTTCCTATATATATATATAATATTATATATATATATATATATATATATATATATATATATATATATATATATATATATTATATATATATATATATATATATAATATTTACATATATGTATGTGTATGTATATGATATTTGTGTATAAGTGATTATATGTATAAACTAATATTTTTATTATATAATGCATTTCGAATAAAATGTGTAAATAAGTTAGTTTTTTTTCTCTTGCTGCTCTACCTACAGACCATACCAAAGGTTAGCTGACAAAGAATGCCTTTTCGGCATTAAATTCGCCTTTGTACCAATTTTTTTTTGTTTGAGTGCTATAAACAATTTTCCATCTATCTATCAGGTTGTTGCAAAATATTAGATCCAATATTCTGTTTTTGTAGTTTAGCTGACTATTTGCGAGCTGCAGGATTTTATAGTTCCAGCACAAATTGGTTGGCTTGACCAGGGAATAAACTCTCCCAAACTTGCTGGCATAATGCTGCTGGGTTTTATATGGTGAGTGACGATAGTCGGCGACCTTTTTTTACTAGTAACGAAGCATTGCATCTTAGTCCTTAGTGCTGACAACACATCTGTATTTGAATTCTTAATTGAAGATAGATGTAGATGCCTATGGGCTTCATTCACTTTTCATCGGGTAAGCTGCTTGTTTGCCAGTCCAAGTGTGGAGTCAGTTAATTAAGTCTTGTCGGCAAAAGAAGGAGAGTTCTCAGTTTATCAGATGTTCGTGGCACTGCATTTAATCAAGAAAAATTTTACGACCGACTAATACAGGTTTTAAGAAACACTTTAGTTCCTGACAGTACAATATAGCAGTGTTGTTATATAGTTACCAAAGTGTGCTTTGACATGTTGTTAATATAAGGAAGTAGGTTAATTGTGTAAAGAGACTGCATTTGTTGTCCGTAGTTAGCACAATGATATATAATATTTACAATATTATATATATATATATATATATATATATATATATATATATATATATATATATATATATATATATATATATATATATATAATATTGTAAATATTATATTATATATATATAATATTTACATATATGTATGTGTATGTATATGATATTTGTGTATAAGTGATTATATGTATAAACTAATATTTTTATTATATAATGCATTTCGAATAAAATGTGTAAATAAGTTAGTTTTTTTTCTCTTGCTGCTCTACCTACAGACCACACCAAAGGTTAGCTGACAAAGAATGCCTTTTCGGCATTAAATTCGCCTTTGTACCAATTTTTTTTTTGTTTGAGTGCTATAAACAATTTTCCATCTATCTATCAGGTTGTTGCAAAATATTAGATCCAATATTCTGTTTTTGTAGTTTAGCTGACTATTTGCGAGCTGCAGGATTTTATAGTTCCAGCACAAATTGGTTGGCTTGACCAGGGAATAAACTCTCCCAAACTTGCTGGCATAATGCTGCTGGGTTTTATATGGTGAGTGACGAGAGTCGGCGACCTTTTTTTACTAGTAACGAAGCATTGCATCTTAGTCCTTAGTGCTGACAACACATCTGCATTTGAATTCTTAATTGAAGATAGATGTAGATGCCTATGGGCTTCATTAACTTTTCATCGGGTAAGCTGCTTGTTTGCCAGTCCAAGTGTGGAGTCAGTTAATTAAGTCTTGTCGGTAAAAGAAGGAGAGTTCTCAGTTTATCAGATATTTCGTTAAACTTTTCATGGCACTGCATTTTATCAAGAAAAATTTTACGACCGACTAATACAGGTTTTAAGAAACACTTATTTCCTGACAGCAATAATATAGTGTTGTTATATAGTTACCAAAGTGTGCTTTGACATGTTGTTAATATAAGGAAGTAGGTTAATTGTGTAAAGAGACTGCATTTGTTGTCCGTAGTTAGCAAAATGAATAATTAATGATCTTACTAAAATATAATTTAACGTGAGATTATAAATATTTTAATACTTATATACTAATTAGTTTCTTTTTTTATTTCTATACTTCTACAATTTTTTTTTGATACGTGGTAGAACTACGCTGCATCTATATTCCGGTTGTAGCACGAATTGGTCTCTTTAAAATAGCAGCTTAACATTGCTGTGTCTCGTATATATATACTACATAAACCAATAACATTAATCAAGTAATTTTAAATAATACCCTTACGTTTAAATGTATTTATTGATCTCGTGAAAGGTTATTCCAAAGTTTAATTGATGATACCGTAAAGGAATCCAAGTAGTATGTAGATTTATGATTCGGTATAGTTCGAATTTTGTTGGTCACCGAACGATATAAGCTTAAACCTTAAGCTTAAACGATATAAGAATTAAATTCCTGTATAATTTAGCAGACTACACTGAAATATGCCAACAACTTGATAATACGACTGCCTCGTTGGTCTAGTGGTTGTAGTAGTGGTGATCATGAGGTCCCGGGTTCGAATCCCGAGTCGGGCCAAAAAAAAATCAGTTATTGAGTTTTTACATCAAGAAATTCGCAGTAGCTGCCCGGAGTCAGGAAGCTGTCGGTTTCTCACCCCCGTACCTCGGAAAGCACGTAGAGCGGAGTTGGTCACTCTCCGGTCGTGTCGATTTACCGTCCCATCGGACTATGAAAGTGAGGGAATAGAGAGTGCACCTGTGCTTGCGCATACACTTGGGCACTATAATCCTGTCCTGCGCCGATGGCTAGTCTTCGTTGAGACTGGCCGCCGTGAGGAAATTTGGTATGGAGGACATTATTATAATACGGACTGGTCCAATTGTCGCAAAAGGGGTGCTTTAGAAGAGACTGTATCCTTACTTTATGATAAATTAGAAACGCTAGTGAATGCGCATGTCCCTTGCAAAACTGTAAAAGCATCTTCCAGATTTCCTCCCTGGTATAAGACCCCTTGATTAAAATCTTAAAACAAAAATTTAAGTATTACTCAAAGTATAAGAAATATGGAAATAGTTCCGATTTTGATTCTTTTGTTTTATTACGTGAACGTGGGAAGGTTCTTGAAAAAAGTATGTACAAAGCCTACATTCGTGATATTTCACGAATGTAGGCTTTGTAATAATAAATAAAAAATAAAATAAGCAAATCACCGAAAGACCTTTAGAATTTTTTTAAGAGTAAAAAACCTCCAAATTCATATCTTTCGAATATGAAATTCAGACAGTATTCTTCAGGCAAAGGTGAAGTCATTTATGATTTTTCAATCATTTTTTTTAAATTTAACTTTCTTCACGATACCGACACAATTATTTTAGATTTTACTGCTAAAAATACTAACTGCTCCGTCAAGGTGCAATAAGCAGAGGTATCCAGCCTTTTAAAGCCTATCGACATGAACAAATCAGCTGGACCAAACGGTACCCCTGCTGTCTTAATCGTACGTTATGCGGACTCTCTTACTCTGCCTCTGACCGTTCTGTACCGCCGTTCTTTAAAGGAAGGTGAGGTTACAAATATTTGGAAAAGTGCATTTATTACTCCAATCCATAAAAAAGGACCTAAAGATGACGTACAAACCTAGAAAAATTTGAAAAAAATAATATTTATAACCAGATTTACTCTTGCCTTCGTCACAAATTTAATGAAAACCAACATGGTTTCTTAAAAAACAGATTCACCGCGTCAAACCTTGTTGTTTGTTTCAATTATCTGACTAGCTAACCACTGCAAAGCATTCTACAGAATCGATCATTTAATTATTTTACGTAAACCCTTACAATGGGTATCAGGGTGATTTGTTCAGATGGTTTACGTTGTACATAAGAAATTAATATCAGTCAATCTGTCGTCCTGATGGGTCTCGTTCGTCTGCAATCCTTATATCGTCTGGCGTACCTCAAGGATTCCTATTGGGGCCCTTGCTCTTTTAAGTTTTATCAATGATATCGACTCGTGTTTTAATAGTTACAAGATTATTCTTTACACTGACGATATGAAAATCCTATGTTCTATTACAGATTTAGAAAATTGTTCTTGCCTTCAAAAGGATCTCTATAACTTAGAAACGTACTGTTCTAAAAATAAACTTGATCTGAATGTTTCTAAAAGTTTTATCTGCTCATTTACTCGCAAACCTAATCCCATAATTTATAATTATAAACTACGCCATACTTCTCTAAATAGAACCAACACTATCAGAGATCCTGTTACTTTTGACTCATAATTGCTGTTTGACAATCAGGTTGATAATATTGTTGCAAAAGCTAACAAATCGTTAAGGATATCGATTATTTTAAAAGCATAAAACTTTCATAATTCTATATTGCGCTTTTGTACGCAGTCATTTGAAATATGCCTCTGAAATTTGAAATCCAAAATATAACGTATATGTTGATAGGATAGAGCGCATACAAAAAACATACAACACAAAAGAGATTTGACCGTTTTCAATCACATACTTGCTATGTATGAGCAATGTTACAGATCTATGTTTCCTCCTTAAAATTGTGAACGGAAATGTTGATTGTACTGATCTACTGGGTAAATTAGGTTTACGTACCTCATCACCTGGTTTGCGGAAACCTACACTTTATCTGTACCATACGTGAAAAGTAATTACAGGCAAAACTCTATTATTATTCGATCATGCAGATCTTTTAATGCTACACATATTCATAACGTAGATATCGATTTATTTCATTCCTGTGTTCTCAAACTTAAGCGTTCACTTTCTTATAACTTTTTCTATTTGATAATGTTTTTATACCTACTTCAGTATATGTATACTATACTCGTACATCTCTTCTGACACAATCTTGTAATATTATTAAGTGTTTTAAAAGTTAAAATTGTAAATGGTCATCATTATTGTTATAATCATATTATTTTTGTAAATTAGTAGTAAGTTTTCCAAGCAAATAAATATAAAATAAAATAAGCTTGGCTCTATCTCTTATACATCTCTGTTTTGAATATCTCTACAAATAAAAGAGAGCTTCATCGAATAAGAGCTATTGCACTTTGTGAGAAAAATTTGTTTAGTGAAAACGCTTTGTTAATGACTGTACTTCACAGACTGTGTTTGCTAAATCACTTTATGTTACTGTTTGACCACTTCCCTAAAGTTACTATTTATTAATGGGACTAAGGGGAATACATTTAGGTATACTTATTAATAGAGTACGTAGTTGCATCTTTGTTCTAAACGATATTTATTTTGAATATATTGATTTATTTTTGATGAAATTTGAGCAACACTAATATGTGTTAGCACTTTTCAAAGTTTGATAAATAATGTTTAGTTACAATTTATTATATCATCTTAAACTTATTATATTCGTTATCATCATCCCTATAATGTCCTCCAGACAGTATTTTGGTCACGAGGCCAGTATCAACGAAGACAAGCCATCTTGCACAGTATAGAGTCCGAGGGTGTATGGAAAATCTCTATTAAGTGTTTATATGTACAAAGTAACATATTTATATTATATGATGTGTTTTAAATAATATGTGTATATAATCGAGTTTTTCTGTTGCGTCTCACAGCTCCTACCACATTACCAAAAGTTATGGCAGAGAATGCCATTTTGGCATTAAGTTCGCCTTTGTACCAAATTGTTTTGAGGTTCTCGAACACGACCGAGAGAAAGTAGACGCAGAACCAACGGTTTTACGTCATTTCCGAGGTATGGGCGTAAACACCGCCAACTTCCTGACTCCGCTGCTACTGACAGCCTGGAGTCAGGAAGTTGCTAATCCCAGTAACTGATTTTGGTCCGATCCAGGATTCGAACCCGAGACCACATGATCATTAACTGCGTTTACTACCAGTAGACCAACGAGACAGTCGAGCGTATTTAAAATGATTTCAGTCCGTCATAATTACAAGCCTTAACATGGAACTCCCCTAATTACTGCCACAAAGCACGAAGCCCCTACCCTATCAACTCACGTCTTATCAGTACGTCACTCTACGATGACGCTGCAACACGAAACCTTTTATCCTAGATATTTTGATGATTCTTCGGTATATTTGATGCATTGCCTCTTCAGTTCAGTTCGGTTGTGCTGTATCGGTTACTCTAATTGTATTTTGGATAATTTTAAAGTTAAAGTCTATTTCTTAGCTACTTCAAGCTTCCTCATACGGCCAGCAGTGAGGACCACGTATTGGTTATATAAGTCGTCACTGGCAATTCAGTTCTAGAAATGTGTGAGTATAAATTATTTAACATAAAACAAAATAGGTGTCGTCGCAAGCGACTACTAGCATCATCTAGCGACAGTTTTATTAAACAAAAAAACATTGTAAGAAGCCAATAAAGAAGCCAATGAAAGAAGCCTCTTATTGAAATCCATTATCAGGTAGCTAACACCTATCGAACTAAAAAAATAATTTTCAATTTGATGAGACTATTAAAATAAAGGAACTAAAATATCGCATCTAGATTGAGTAAAGCATATAATATGGCAGCATCGTGGTAAATTATGAACATACACGAAATACTCTGCGTGAGTTCATTGAATATTTCCAAACCCTTGAACAATCTAGATATTACTAGCATAAGCCATTTCAGTCACGTTTCAGTATGTCTAAGAAATTCATATCACGTATAGAATTTTTCAAGAAATTCACGATTCGCCCCATTAACATTAATTATTGATTTAAAATATCTTATGCTTTTATTTTGTCGACAAATTTTGACGGGCAATTTTTGACAGCTTTTAAGTTTTGTAATTGGAATAAATTTGCTACAAAATCATATTTCATAATAGAATTACTGTTACGTAGATGGAAGATTAACATCAATTTGAATTGGAAACTCCTCTCATGTGCTCGAAGTATTTTAATTTTAAAAACACGCAGGTTTGTTATGACCTTTTGATAACGACAATGTGTAAGTTCTCTCAAATAATGTATATGTTACGGCTAATGTTAGTATGAATAATATGCTTAAGGTTAGCCGGCTAAACTAATGTTTAGTTTTATTACTCCGGTTTAGGAGCGTGATTCTTCTTCAGTCCAACTGGCTAATTTGCTGCAATTATATTATAATTGCAGCGTGGTACCACGTATACCTACACTACATATTTTATTCTAGTTTATGATTTAGAGTTGAAAACTCTTTTGAAAAGGCAAGATCATAAAGTGTGTAGCCGCCACTGCGGGCGTAATTTAAAGTTTTAAATAGGTGTTAAATAACGCTGCAAATATGAAATAAAACGTTTCTTTAGTGCCTGCCTTATTAAATCACCATAATAACGAAACATTGTAAAACTTTTAGTACCCTTAAATGTATTAAAAGTTCTAAACCGAATATTTTATGATATCTTAAATTAAAACCTTAACTACCACAGTACACGGGACTTATTCTTGAAGGACTAAAATCCAAACCCTGACAATTCGTCTATGCTAATAATTGCAACGCGCCTTTATCTTTTTTCCGTTATAGCGAACTAGCTACTTTTTCACTGTGACCTGATCGTCTGGAAAGGAGTGTGGAATCTCAGAATATTTCAAAAGAGCAGGCAACATTTCTAAAGTTATCCGTTATAGCCTATCAATAGTCTTTAGCAGGAAATAGGCTTCCCCATAAATTGCCTCATAGCAGGATAGCCATAGTTGCCCACGCTTGGCGCTTGTTGGCAACCAAGTTTTTAATTTTAGTTATAAGAAGAATAAGAAGACGCTGCTGCTCATTTTCTGGTTTGTTTCCTATGTCGCCTCACGATACCAACGGTACGATATGGTTTAGTTAGTATTATTTTTACTGCACCGCTACACGGTTTCTTGGAGTTATGGATCTGAGCAATATTATCTACAGTTTTGTACGAGATTTTCAAAGATGAAAGAAAGAAAATTGCCTGTTTAATCGCTGTTACCCATGAAGATGTTATCAACGAAGAGTTATAAAGTAAAGACCTCGTAAACTTTAAGTGGGTGCAGTGAGTTTGCATTAAATCGAAATACTTGGTGTAATCAGCTAAACTGTACGCATTATTAGTTAAGGTCTCTATGTTAATAGAGATCAAAATCTTTGCTGGGTCTGTGAAGTGATATTTACTTTAGCACATGTTACAGTTGAAAATCGCTATAAAAGGACTTGCTGCTCAACAAGTGTACCAGCCGGAAGATCGTCGAACAAATGCATCAAATTAATGAATTTGCTCATTTTATTTCTTACTAGCGATCCGCCGGCTTCGCTTATAGGATCTATTAATGTGTCGATATTTATAATATCAAACACCATTTATTTTATAATTTTTGTTTTTATAAAACATAGACTCTAACACATATATAATACGTACATTAGACATTACTACATATTGAATGGTCGAAATTTAAGCTCAATAGTTTTCGGTACTAATACTTATCAACCCTATTACTAAAAAAATTACTGTTCTAAATAATTGAAAACAATCGCGCAAAAAATTTAATCGAATAATTTTCGTCAATCTCAGACTGCGATTAAATTGGTGTTGCAGTTGTTCATGAGCAGCGGTCAACACTTACCACAGGTGAGCGCATGCTCGTCTGCTATAAAAATACCTGGATGACCTTTGCTCGGTACTTTTTGGAAATCGTTTTGGAAATTATATTTCAATTTAAAAATAATAGTAGTATTACTCGCCAATAGATGTCAGGAAAAGTCATATTTTTCAGTTTATGTTTAAGTTCGATAATCAACCATAAAGATTTAGTGATTGACTTTTATCTTTGTACCGAAACATCGCCAATAGGATAAAAAGTATTTGCACTACACCTAGTGTGTATTCTTTTTAAACCTCGGTCATTTTCGTGTTTTTTTTTTAATATACTTAGATACAAATAAGATGAGTTGATAAAGGAAAAATAATCGGACTGGATACATCTGTCTGGACTCGAACCGGGTCTTCTGGTTTCGGGACCATCCATTTCCCACCTGAGCTATTAGAGCTTGAAGATATTGGCGAAATTTACCGTATTCTAATGATATTATAGCAGTTTTCATTGCCTGAAACGACATTTTCTAAAAATGAATCTTAGCTAGTTCAATTTATCGCCCCAAAACCCCCGCATACTAAATTTGATGAAAATCGTTCAAGTTTCCGATATATATATTATACAGGCTGTTTGTAAAACGCTCCTGAAAACGAAGACAGACGATAGTACTAACAATACATTTGATGATGGGTCAGAAAAAATCGATCCTGAGGAAAAGTCATCCTTTCACAACGTTTTATTAGCTTTATTCACGCTCCATCATGTTAGTACAGCTAAATGAAACGATAATTTCATTTAAAAAATAAATTAAAATACTTAAACATAAAACCAGCAGCTGAATTACAATCAGCTGAATAGGGATCATTATACACGAGGACGCCGAATTCACGCGGCCCGCAGCTAGCGATCATACCACAATACCTAATAATTTACAACACTTGTCTAAATACCTAACTTATCTACTTAACCTACTATTTTGCCACTGTGCTTGTCTCCACCTAGCCACTTTAATTCACAGGTTAAAAACAAAATACCTGGTTCGATTCCCGCTAATGAAAAAATTACTAATATTAAGTGTTAACAAGGATAGAGTCATGCAATGGAGACATGGACGAATAAAAAAGTATAAAAATTTTTATACGTCCATGAGTCATGTTTTTATCCATCGTGTAGGTATGTTTATTATTCTGATGTATTCAGTTATGTACCTATTCAGATCAGTTCAGTAGTAAATTGTTTAAAAAAATTGGTATGAAACAGCTTACCAATTTAATCCTCCGTGGCCTTATGAGATTCACCAAGGCACATTAACATGTTGCTGTATTCACGAGCACTATAAACGTACCTACGCGTTAGGCATTATTAAAACAAAACAATAAACACAAAACGTAACAACAAGAATAATAACAACAAGAATTTAACAAACAAAACGATTGAACTGTCGCTCACGCGCACGTGATAGTCAACAGGAACTGTCTCAAAACTAATATTAATAATCAATCCCGCCAATACAAATGCCTCGTGCGTCGTAACGTCCTTTCGGTAAGCACTTGGATCATTTCCACAGATCGTTAAACCGTTACGACATTGCCAACGTTTATTTTATTTATAAGTTTATTTATCCTACGACTAGTCTTCATATGGAATTTAGAGTTATAGTTGTCATTTTTAATAATTACACAAATAATTGTCAACAAAATGATATTGAATTAATAAACGTACCACTTACAATTATAAACACTATTTCATCTTTATCTTTGATTTGAAGAAAATAGAAATGAAATGGTACTGAATAATTTAATAGTTAAAATCAATTGCAATTATGATCGCCAGTTAATTAATCTATCAGAATTAATCTAAAAAATAATTATTTTACTTTATTTTAATTGACTTTCCGTATTTAATCCGACCAATACTTTGAATTTAAAAGAGGTACTTCAAAACTATTAAAATTACTTGTAAGTTTTATAGTGATTGCCGCCTCTAATTCTTATGTCGCCGGCAAACAAATCTAGTAGGTAAATTTCAGTGCAGCATGGCAGCGTTGCCAACACCAATTCGTCACCTGTGTGTGTGTTTCCCTCAATTTTATTTTAAGAAATGAAACAATTTTCAACTAATTTTATAAGACTTACTTTTTAACTAACATTTTCTTTCTTTAAAATCAAAAAATAAAGAAATGGAAAGCATTAAATGATACACAAAAGTTGCCGAAATAAATCCGAAAATTAAATGTGGTGCAATGAAGATAATTAAAAAAGGGAGTCATTCGATATTCATAAGTAACCTAACAAAATGTTAAGATAAGTATTTAGATTTCTTGAAAAAAGATTCTGACTTGGCCCTGGCTATCGATTTTCAAAATCCCCGCATTTTCTATGCATAATACCAATCCTCATAAAATCCCGAACCAACTTTAAGTTCCCCGCAATTTGGGGAATTCCCCATATGTTGGCAACACTGACATGTGTAAATTCCACAGCGCGAGCCGACACTAGTCGGCCGAGCGGCGGCAGCGCGTGTGTGAAAGGGAAGGGTAGAGTAAGTAGTAATAACTAATGCATTGTTTCGCACCGAGCTAGATAAGAGTTCGGCGTCCGCGAGAATATTGACTCCATTGTCAGCTGATTTTATTTTAAGTTTCACTGCTCGTTTTATGTTTAGGTTTTTTTATGATTTTTTTCATGAAATTATCGTTTCATTTAGCTGTACTAACACGATGGAGCGTGGATAAACCCATAAAACGTTGTGAAAAGAAGATATTTTTTTCTCGATCGATTTTCTTTCTGACCCATCATCAAAGGTTTCGTTAGTACTATCGTCTGTCTTCGTTTTCGGGAGCTTTTCACTAACACCTGGTATACAAGAATTGCTCGTTCAAAGGTGTTAGATTAATAGTTATCTAGTTAATGTTACAGCACGTCCCACTGCTAGGCACTAGCCTCCTCTCATTTCTGAAAGAGCTTTAGGGCAAGGAAATGTCCGCCGCGGTGCCCAAATGCATGATGGCGAACTTCACGTGTTTTCCTTCACCGCCGAGCACGTGGTAAATCAGCACTTGAAATTGCAATTATTAATTTCATTAGTACCGGGCGGGATTGAAGCCGGGTTGAGCAACCTGGGTTCAATCCCGTACATACTGGGAAATTAACAATTAGCGCTTAGCCATAAAAAATTACCCGCCTTAAATTAAGATAAGAATAAAATAACAATAAACTTAAATGATGCAATGCGATATTGTAATAACGTAAACTTTGTATACATTTTATATTTTATCGAACAGCATTTCTGAAATAACTCAATGTAAGTTGCTATGGAATTAATTCCTCTTCCTTGAGATAGTTTGTGTTTTAATTAAAAGATTATAAAAGCTGCACTGAAACAGCGCTCAAACGCTATGGAATTTGTTGGATATTTTAAAGTGATTTTACAATCAACGCAGATTTTTAAATATATATTTTTGAACTACCGCCACCCAATGAATTTCTTGAGTATTATGTAAGAATTTAAAATGCATAAAAAACACATAAGGAAACATTACAATTATTTGTAGATCATACAAATAGTTAGCCGCCGCAATCAAAGACTTGATTTTCTTAACTATAATATCCTTGTACTACACTGGTAAACGTTAATTCTTATCATTTGAGAGCTCTCTTAATGTAATATAATAATAATAATACCGCCCGCATCGTCCGCCGGCTTCTTTCCCTCTCCCCCTAATACTCGGCCCTTTGGTCTTGCCTGGCAAGAGCTTCTATCTGGTTGGGATTTTATTTATTTATATATTTATTTTATTTTATTGATATTCATGTATATTTATCATTTTGTTTTATATATTTATACAGCCCATCCAGATGAGAAAACTAAATAAATACCCCAAATAATAATAATAACAACTTTATTTCAGACATAAAATAAACCATTTTATGTAAGTATATTACTAACAATTTTACTTAATATCTATGTTAGTAATGTTAGTATTTATACATAATATATAATTTATTATAATTTTCATCCTATTTCCCGCTCTACCCAGTGGTGCTGAAAGTGGCAATCTGGCCTCGCCTCGATCATTTTCAGAATGCTGTTGTTACTGTTTCGCAGACGCTGTAACATTGATATCCATCAGTTCTAGCATCCGCGAACATTTTTAAAGCACTACAGCGCCATGGCAGTCCCAACAAGATCCTAAAAGCGTTATTGTATTGAATGTGAAAAGTGCTGTAATTTTGTTGCCTGTATGATATCAACAGGCCACCTGAGTAAAAAGATTAGCAGAATGCTTTGAAAAGTGTGACTTTTACGTCACTTGTACCTCGATCAATCCTGCGGGTAAGCATATTTTGCTCCTAACCGCCAGCGTTCTACGCTTCCTCTCTATATCACAATCATCGCTTAAATCGCTGGTTATAACGAGACCATGATACTTAAAGTATTAACAATACTTTAGGCTATAACATTGAGGTATACGCGAAGAACACGATGCGGCTGCTGTTTAGGTGCTGTAAAACTAGAATTTCGCTCTTTTTTGAGTTGTAATTCAAGCCGTGGTCCTCCGCGGTTTTCTCGCAAATCAACAACAACTTCCTTCACCCACCTATAGATGGACTGAGCAGCACCATATCATCTGCAAAACTTATATTATTAACACATGTCTGGTCAATATGACAACAGGCATGTGTGCTAGCCAGTTCTACGATGAGCTGGTTAATATATAAATTAAACAATAAGTGTGAGCTTAAAACGCCCTGTCTGACACCACATATTAATATATATTCATCTGATAGTGTACCAGCCCATCTCACCTGTTTTTTTTTTTTTATTATTGTACCAGTACTTTATCAAATAAGTATAAACCGTCGACACACCTGCGTCCCTCAACTTGCTCCATAATAATATCATAGTGACCAAGTCAAAAGCCAAGAACAAATCGAGAAAACACGCGTATACCGGCGTCCCCTAGCCGTGTTATACACGATAGTATGCTACAATGTAAGAGTTGCACTTTCTGTCGACAATCCTGCCCTGAATCCGAACTGGGTGTCATGCACATCTATATGTTTTATGAGGCAAACATTTAACAAACCGTCAAGTACTACCGCCGGTGGTAGTGCGTGAGATAAGCCGGTAGTTACAAATATCAGATGCATCACCTGTCTTGTTTTTATAATTAGTACCACTATTGTTCGCATCAGCCCCTTTGGTAAATAAGAGGGCCTAGAAACTGGGTAAAACATGGAGAGAACTCGTGGTAAATGAATACCTGCATGTTTAAAATTAAATGAAATAAATAAAATTTAAAAGTAAATTGAATTAATAAAACCCAACACATGGAAGCTGTGCCAGACGGGCGAAACTCGAGTAAATGTTGTCGAAGATACCCGCGAGTCGCTCACGTCCTACACCTATAGAATCCGGTGGATACTTCTACTGCCGGGTGCGGCTGGGGTACTGTGGACTGACGTCCAATCAAAATGCACGAACTGTACAATACAAATGGCTAGGCAGTGGCCAGCGGTTCAACTGCTCAACTGTTTGGTGGAAATCTTCTGACTATTGGTTATCGACCACGGTTGTTGAATATGTTTGTTCAACTACGGTTGTTCTATATTGGTTGTTCACTATCGGTTAGACACTATATTCTGCAGATGATTTCTTCAGTTGACTATTTCTTCAAGTTGTTCGGTAGTAACTTACTACTTCTAGTACTATCTGCTTCTATTATCACTGTTACTAGCTGCTATTATCAGCTACTATCTTGTACTACTAGCTACTACTATCACTGGTTACTAGCTGCTATTATCAGCTACTATGCTACTAGCTACTATTCACTATGTTCTATATACAGCTACTACTTGGTTCTGCTACTAACCACTTCAGCTACTACAATGTTACTGGGCCTGGGCCTTAAGGTAGACTCGAGATTTACTTTAAAGTGAGTCGCATGCCATTGTCCGTTTTGCCTCTTTATTGTTTAACATTTTCACAATTGTATTAAATTACAATTTTCTGTACACGATTATTTACGCTAATGTACTATACATAATTATGTATACATAATATAATGTACTATACATTGTTAAATCGGTAATTCAGTTGTCTATTAGCAAACCATAAAGGTTTTAATACCTATATTAAAACCTAAAAGTTATTAACAAAAATATCCCAAATTTTCACAATATTTGGGTACATTAATTTTAATATTACTAGTGGAAATAAGTTTCATCACACTAAATATTCTTTTATTTCCTTAATCTATAAACCTTAATCTAATTCAATACAACAATTCTTCTAGAGCATAATAATTATTTCCATCATTTTTGGGTCTAAATATTACGCAATGTCTAGAATGTTCAACAACGTGGCGCGTTCTGATTGGTCGACTTTTGTTTGTACAAATAAGGGTTATTTTCTTAACTATTACAAAACGATGCTCTATAGTATAATTCTAAGGGTTGTAAACATGTTGTAAAATTACACTATTGCACCTTTTACTTAGTTTTGTCACTAATATTTTCCTAATTACACTTTTAATATTGTTTTTAATCACTATGTTTTAAACACTTTTCGCCGTCGCGAACAGAAGCCTTTGAGGGAGGACCAAACAGCTTAGTAGGTTGGGGAAAAGGAAAGAAGCGGTGGACGATGCGGGCGATATCGAGCAGCACAGCCTTTTGATTTGATCGGCGCGGTCTCGTCACGGTCCCAGTCGCTATAGATGACTCAGTGGCTGCTCGGGACTAGCCAGTTTGCAGAAACAACTATGAATAATTTATTTATTTTCGTTTATCTGTTTCGGGTTGCACGACGTTTTGTTATACGAAATGAGAAAAATTATCATCAAAATATCCTTACCATCCCGGTCCATCAACACAATTTTAGGCTTATTCGCAGACTGAAATTAATTTATTATTATTATTGGGACATTTTGTAGTATTCTAACCTAGTTGCGATTTATAATACGAATGGATATGACTATATTTATAATTCCTTCATTCACCAAGATCAGCTCCTATATATATATAATCAACCAATGGTAAATGTTGATCTAGTGAGAAGTTACAACAATTGTTGATCCGCCTATTTTACGTGTATACTCAGCTCTGCGTCGCGCAAACTGATATACTGATTGATCCATTCTTGATGCGCGTGTGACGTCGGTGGATCTGCACTTATAGATTTTCAACATACTCGTCAGCGATTTGACCAACATTTGTTGATCCATCAGCGGTCGAAAAAATCATACTGAATATGATTTCTTACATCCAGAATATATTTAACTTATTTGCGACATTTACTTAGACTTAGTGGATCCGGAGCCAAAATTGACGAAAAGGTACTCGAACACAACAGCAACGTCGCGTTCTGCGTGTTACAGAAGAGCAAGTCTACTTCGTTAATAAAGTATTAAGGTAAATGAAGGTGCAGGAGTCCTCATAAACAGAGTCCAACTCATCTTTGACTTGCGTAGGCGTATTGCCTTTCAAAAAAAAAATTTAATGACAGCTCGATACTCAATTTTTTCCATTTTCAAAAACACTCACTGACTCTCAAACCACTGTGAAATAACAACTAATACTGTCAAATAACAACGCGTCCAAAATGGCTGAAATTTTGGTGCGTAACTGTCAAAAGATGCACAACAACATTCACTGGCTTTTATTGAAGAGTGCTGCCATCTTCACGTTGAGGTCAGAAACTTTTCAGACCACCCTAGTATATAAAGCTAAATCTGGAAGGTAATGGACTACCTAATTTCAGACCTATTTATTTACTGCTAACACTTATTTTACAACAAATATTTTAGAACAATTTTAAACTTTTCTATGTCCTAAATGTAATTTATGTTTTAAGTCCTCAGAAAATCATTTGGGAATGTTTTGTAAACTTTTCAAGGCCTTTGACTGTTGTTACCATGATTCATTTATCAGGAAGCTACATTATTTTGGTGTAAATAATATAGCGTTTCAACTTACTACGTTAAAGTTCTTCCGAGTCAGTAATATC
Organism: Parnassius orleans; assembly: GCA_029286625.1. Lineage (NCBI taxonomy): Eukaryota > Metazoa > Arthropoda > Insecta > Lepidoptera > Papilionidae > Parnassius > Parnassius orleans. Next base: position 50,389 of record JAGSMP010000212.1, on the reverse strand, counting down.
TAGGGGTGTTCCCCAGATCAATACTTGGCCACTTCCTGTTCTTAGCTTATACTTTAATATTAAGTGACCAACCATAACTAGTATGGTCCGTTACTTTAACTGTTACAGCCTATTAAAATTCACTTGGTGAACCACGGCAAACTAAGGCCCATGCCTTATAGATTGCCTTATATATAATTAATAATTCTTATATAAATTTATTTATATTTATTATTATTAAAATTATTCGGGTTAGAGAGATGGGAGCATCGCTGGGAGAAGTGTAGACTTACTTGGAGACAACGAAGAAAAATAAAATAAATTTTAAGAAAAAATTACTTGTATCTTTGTTAGGTCGGATACTTTTCAGACCCCCTCGTATAACTTAAGTATGTTCTATCTAATCAGAAGACACAACAGATAATAGTTTTAAAAATAATAACAAGTTGGGGTGCTAGTGTATGTTTTATAGACGCAATCATTTTAACGGAAATTTCCCATTGTTCTGCTGTTTTTAATATTAATAGTTTTGAAATACTTCACAGTATCTTCTGATAATATTTTATTAGGGGTAAATTATTTTGTACAGGCATTAACATTTTGTTTGAATAATGACTGCGACAGTAAGGAAAAATTCAGTGACACTGTACTTAAAACGAGAAAGTCGGTAAAATCCGTTGCAATATCTTGATCAGATTTTGTTAAATAATTTTGAAAATTAACAGAAAGTCTCAGTAATTGAGTATGGGAGGCAGTGTTAATTTTAATGATATCTTATATTTACGCGAACACTAGAAATTGAATACAACTATTTTACGGATTTTATCGCGTTTAATTTACTTATTTTAATTCCCGACGAGGTGCCTCTATAGGTCCCATAGCGGTAATGCCAAACAGACCGACTCATTGACCACGTCCAAATGGCTGCAGATTCCTTGCTACACAGGTCCCATTCGCAGAGATCGTAATCCTTGGCGATTTTAACGCCTGCCACGCCGAATGGCTCGGTTCGTTTAACCGATCGTGTGGGGAGATCTGTTTATGACTTTGCCTTGGCTTGGCAGGTCTGACACAACTGGTTACTTCGCCTACGCGGATTCCAAATGTGAAGGATCACTTACCTTCCCTGTTGGGCCTTCTGCTGACCTCGCATCCGGACGGATATCAGGTTTCGGTCGATGCCCCTCTCGGCTCTTCGGACCATTGTCTTATCCGGGTGTGGTGCCACTCACGCTCCCCTCGCGGTTGCGTTCTGCAGGTTGCCGCCGTGTTTGGCATTACAGGTCGGCGGATTGGGACGGAATGCGGTCTTTCTTTGCATCCTACCCAAGGGGTGGGTTTGCTTCTCGCCGGATGATCCCAGCGCTGTTGCTGACTCTGTCACTGATGTGGTGCTACAGGAATGGAACTATTTATTCCATCATCTGTGGTACCCATCGAAGCAGATCTCAGCCTTGGTTTGGTCGCTCCTGTAAGACTGCATTACGCAGTAAGCAGGAGTGTTATCAGGCCAGGGCTGAGGCTTTGGCGGCTCAGGATGTAAACACCAGCATGCAAAAGAAGTATAATTTCGCCTCAAGTCTTTTAAAGAGTTATTGCCAAGGCAAAGTCAGAGCACATAGGCAGAATTGGCGACAAACTAGTTCGCCTTCCTTCGAGAACCCGTGCATTCTGGTTTCTCGCAAGGCTGTTCAAGGGAATTTCTGTAAGCCATCACTACCATCTCTGGGGAGGACGACTCACAGCCCACACCGCAAAGAAAGCCGAACTTTAGGCTCCTTTGCATCCAACTCGACTCTCGATGACAGGGGGAACACACCGCCGACCATCCCGCGATGTGAGTGCTCCATGCCGGATGTGCGGTTCTCACAGCGCTCGGTTTGCAAAGCACTCCTCTCCCTGGACATCCACAAGTCGAGTGGGCCTGACGGAATCCCCCCAATTGTGCTGAGGACGTGTACTCCGGAATTGGCACCGGTTCTAACGCGTCTTTTCGGTACTGCTACTCCTAAGCGTAGTCCTGAAATCATGGAAGACAGCTTTTGTCCACCCGATCCCTAAAAAAGGCGACCGCTCAGACTCGTCCAACTACAGGCCTATCGCCATCACCTCCTTGTTCTCCAAAATAATGGAATCCATTATAAACTGCCAGCTCATGCGGTATCTTGAGGATTACCAGCTGATTAGTGACCGCCAATACGGTTTTCGTCGGGGTCGATCAGCTGGTGATCTTCTCGTCTACCTGACTCATAGATGGGCAGGCAGTAGAGTCCAAGGGGAGCCATTGGCCGTTAGTTTGGACATTGCGAAAGTCTTCAATCGGTTTTGGCACAAAGCGCTTCTTTCGAAGCTCCCTTCCTATGGGCTTCCCGAGAAATTGTGCAATTGGATCACCAGCCTTCTTGCAGATCGGAGCATCAATGTCGTTGTAGACGGTGCATGCTCCGACTACAAGCCTATTAACGCTGGTGTTCCACAAGGCTGCGTGCTATCACCAACGCTGTTTCTTCTGCATATCAATGATATGTTGCAAACCGGTAACATTCATTGCTATGCGGATGACAGCACTGGTGATGCTCTATACACCGGCCGTGCCAATATTTCTCGGGAAAACGTCGCCGAGTACCGGAACAAACTTGTGTCTGAAGTCGAGTCTTTGCTGAACAATGTCTCGGACTGGAGGCGACTAAATCTGATCCAGTTTAATCCTCAGAAGACACTAGTTTGCGCGTTTACCGCTTAAAGGAACCCCTTTGTCATATCTCCTCAGTTTCAAGGCACTCCCCTTGTTGCCTCAGCCAGTATCGGAATCCTCGGCGTCGACATATCGAGTGACGTGCAGTTTCGTAGTCACTTGGAAAGAAAGCCAAATTGACCTCTAAAAAGCTTGGCGTGCTCAGCAGAGCGGGACAGTATTTCATGCCGTCTCAACGCCTGCAACTTTACAAGGCGCAGGTTCGGCCTCACATGGAATACTGTTCTCATCTCATTAAGGGCTGAGAAGGAGAAACTTGGAGCTGAAGGAAGACTGGCGCAGGTCAAGGCAGGAGCAGTTCCTTGCCACGTGACGGACCCGGCACCGCAACGTTCGTACTCTGCGGCACTAAGTTTACCAAAGGGGCAGATCAGGTTCTGATGCCTGTTAGCAAAGGCCCAGTCGTCGCTTTTAACCCGGCAGAAGCCGAAGGACCAATAAAGACTGCAGAAGACACAAAACTGGAGCTGAAGAAGGCTGTCAACCCTCAGACGAGCGGTCTGCATTGACAAGCTGATGAAAGTGGAACGCAGGTGTCGTGGTCCAGACCACTTCCAGGAGTAGGCTGAAAACTGAAAACTGCGGTCCCTCCATCTTTGAGGTGTCCGAGCCCAGGCAGCGTCTTCCCTGATTGCCCTCAGGGTTTTGAAAGACAAAAATGAAGACGTCATAAGTGGCTTATACGAACAGAATCTTGCTGCTTGTGTCTGGAGCGAGGAAAAGTTAAAGAAGAATGCAAAGTAGCATTTAAGAAGTTTTGACGAGGAAGCAGGCGGACTACGGTCATTCTCGTGCCAGTGCTCGTCTGCCTTAAAGGACGTGCTGGTGGGCACAATCATCTTTACGTTGGCTGGGACGTGGTAGAACCATGTGACTACGTGGATGTGCACGTGCTGCCAGTATGTATGGACATCTGGCTCAATACTGCCGATCTAAGGACCATATTTCGGAAATGTGGGAGACGGGACACGAGCGTGAGGCCTGTAAACCCACAGAAGAAGTGCGCTACATGTAAGCGTTTGGCCGTCCCGACTCTGGCTCGCACGTCACCATGGCAAGGAACTAACCAGCAAGATTATACGCAGAACAACGCTCCGAGGTCACCACACAGTATTGCCGGTAGGCGGCCTACGGGAACTAATGAAGCGCTACGAATAGGTCAGATTAACCTGGGTCGAGGGGCTGGCCGCGGCTGAGCTGCCTATCCTGGCGCGTGAAATGCACCTGGACATTGTTCTTGTGCAAGAACAGTACTCCCAGGCTGCGGGGATTGTTCAGGTGGGCGGTCATCCATGGGCGGGCGTCTATCTTGCCAACCCAACGATTGGAGTAGCTGTGCTGAGCCATCTCAGCAATGAATTTTCTGTGGTGTGCCACGTAAACCGATGGGATCTCTATGTGGTGTCAGCGTACTTTAAATTGATACTATCGACCACCTGCACTACTTAGAGGCCGCCCTGAGTTGCCAATGCGCACTCGCCACTCTGGCATTGTGATCGCCGACATTACGTGGGAAGAGGACAAACTGTTGAACATCGAAGGCAGCAAATAGGCATTCATCATACATGCTCTTGCTTTGGCTAATGTCTGACCAGCCCTACACCTTCTCTGGGCCGGTGGGGAGTCCAATGTGGATCTGACCTTAATCACTGGGGACGTTTATCTTGCCGAGTGGCGAGTGCACGAGGGGGTCTGCGCCAGCGATCACAACTTGATAACAGCGATCACAACTTGACAGCAGGCCGACCACGCGCGCTGCACCCGTTAGGGATCCCCCCCCGTTTTCACAACCGAGGGGTGGATTTGGACAGGTCCGGGCGATAATCAAACTGCGAATGGGATGGCTGTATGTGGATAAACCTGCAGCCCTCCTGGCGGAGGAGTTCTCAGTGGTCATCATCCGCTCCGCGGAGGAAGGCCTAAGGGGGCGTCGCCCCAGGGGGTCGGGGGGGACGAATGGTAGACTACTGAACTTGATAGGACTAGAAAGTTGTAATGGAAACTCAGGCATGTATGGCAGAGTAAAAAGCGTCTAGGAGGTAGGTCAGAGGAGATAGCCAGGATGGCTTTTCACAGCGCGCGTGCGAGATAAAGGAAGATGATGGTGGAGGCGCAGCAGTCGCATCACATGAGGGTCGCCAACTCTGGCAACAAGGACCCATGGGGTATGGCGTACAGGGTGGCCAGCGGAGGTACGACCGCCTGCAAATGTGATCAATGGGATCGCCTTTGCAGGTGGGCACCGAAAATATCGAGGCAGCGATAACCTAACCACTGCGCTCTGTCCGGATGACAGGCCTGATCACGACATGCCTTACCATCAGCAGGTTCGCCTACTGGCGGCTTTCATGCCGTCTGGTAGAGCTGCGTCTCTTACTGCGGCTGGGGACCTGGGAGAAAAGTCAAGGCCCGCCTAACACTGCTCCGGGACTCGATGGAGTGAGTGCGAATTGTGACGAATGTTTGGATGGCAGCACCGAGGAATTTCACTCGGTGTACGCCAGTGTGTGTGAGGTTTTTCCCAAGGTATGGAAGGACGGAGGCTGATTGTCATTCCCAAGGGTAATGGCAAGTCGCTCACTGACGCCATGACATACCGTCCGATAACGCTCCTCCCTGTTTTGGAAAAGTATTGAAACGCGTAATGTTAGATGTGCTTCTGCGATTAGTCGGGATATCTGAGCACAGCACGGTTTCTCCCAGGGCGTTCTGGTAACAGCGCTGCGTGTCTTGCTCAGCACGGCTGGTATTCTCGGCATGCTACGTGCAGACAATCTTTCTGGATATCTCCGGCGCCTTCGACAATTCCAGCGCTTGACCATCATCATCGGCCTGGTGGCCGATGATGATGGTCAAAATGACTGTTGTCGTTGTCCACCCAACATTTACAAAACGCTGGTGGACTACCACCTCCAGACGTGTGGGCCTATGCATCGGAGACCGGGTGAGTGGAAGACGTCGACCATGGATGTCCTCAAGGCTCCGTGCTAAGCCCTACACTGTGGAACGTATTGATGGACGACCTACTCCTATTCCTCTGCGGGAGTAGCCGCATGACTGCCTATGCTGATGATGTTACAATTTTGATTGAATCCGATACCAGAGCGGGTATCGAATCCAGGGCCAGGTCACTTTGGACATTGTACAGGAGTGGGGCCAGGAATCGACTGGAATTTTCTTCATCAAAGTCGACCACCATGACTATCAGAAAACTTCAGCGCCCCCGTTATTAAACTTGGTGGAGAATCTGTAAAGACTGTAACTTATGCTAAGGTACTAGGTGTGGTATGAACTCAGGTCTATCGTTTGTGCAACGTCCGATATTTCTGAAAGAGCGACCAAGGGATCGACATCATCATGAGGTGTCCGATATCCGAGCCTAAATATAATATATAGAGTAGTGTTTGTATCCACTCTTACGTACGCGGCGGAGTGCTGGTACGAGCGTGCGAACATGTACACAGTTCGTAGCGTACTGCTGAGATTGCAGTGATCAGCCCTTATATTGCTGACTAAGGCGTATCGATCCACCAGTACGGCGGCCTTACCGGTGCTGGCTGGTTCTCCCTTCTGACCTGAAGGTCATCCGTGCTGGTAGGTTGGGTATAGCACGTTTGACCGCGCCAAAGAGGAGTTGAGCAGACAGGCGCGAAATTTGGACTGAGGTTTGGCAGGATCGATGGATGAATGACTCAAAGAACGCGAGCTCTATCGATTTTCCGGAGGTGGTGTTAAGACTCAGATATACCTGGGTCTCACCGGACTATCAAAACTCTCAGATTCTTACCGGACATCGATGCTTTCGGAAGAGGCTGAGTAAAATGCGACTGTGTGAAACAAGTATGTGTGAGTGTGGTGCGATAGAGGAGGATGTTCACCATGTTCTATGAATGTCCTCTGTATGACGACCAAAGAGCAAAATGATGAATGGATTAGTTCGTACGGTTCAGGACCGATCTACTACTCAGATCTCGTCAGCGATGGGGTGAACTACGGGCTGTTGAGCGAGTTTGCGCACAGGTGGCATGATCGAAGAATAAGGCAAGAGAATGCTGGCAGAAAGGCGACGTAGGCATAATAGTGCCGTCAGCCCCAGAAGGAGAATGACAAACTGGGATAAGGGTAGATTAAATAACGTGAGAGTCAAAAGTGCACAGGGAAATAGCCCTCAGCAAGTACCGTATCATCTCGAGATTCGGCCCGTATAACCGCAAGGTTGGTGGGGCCATGGGAGGTGGTGGGTTGTTCCACCTCTGGGCTGAGGCTCCTCAGTGCCAGCTCCTTCCACTTGACCGCATCCAGCGCAAGGCAGCTCGTATCGTCGACGACCGAGTCCTTTCCGGTCGGCTCGATTCATTGGCTGCGAAGATGTTGCATCCTTGCATTTTCTTTCGCATTTATCACGGGGAGTGCTCTGAGGAATTGTTCGAATTAATCCCAGCCGCCATATTTCACGAACCCATCGCCGCTGAACTCCCGATACAGATATCCAGACCATCTGGATGATTGGCGGTCAACTGTGCGATTTAGAAGATGTTTTCTTCTCGCACAACTTCCGTGTGGAATCGATTACCACCAGCGATTTTTCCGGACCGATACTACCAAGGACCCTCAAGAAAAGAGCCTCTCCAAAAGGCCGGCAACGCATCTGCAATTCCCTGGTTCCTGGTGTTGCAGTTGTTCATGAGCGGCAGTAGTCACTTACCATCAGGTGAGCCGCATGCTCGTTTGCCACCTCTTCTATATAAAAAAATTTAAAATAAGTAAATTAAACGCGATAAAATCCGTAAACATAGTTTTATTCAACGTTAATTTTGTTTCTTAGAATAGAATAGAATAATTTTATTCAATAGAGATTACAAGAATACTTATTGAAAGTCGTTTATCTTTACCACTGATTGTAAACCAGCAAGAAACTCAGCGGGATTTTTTAAACATTAATTTACAATATAATATTTTATACAATTAAGTATGAATTTTTACTTTCAGTATAATAATTATTTCTCGGTACGAATTGATCAACTTTTAGTTTTGACACCGTTTTATCATCTTGTTGAATACACTTGAAAGACTTCTATGACTATTCTTTGTTTACTTGGCTCAATTTCAGATCGATATATGTAATCCTCACTAATTAATGAAGAGACCCTCTATCTAGTTAATGTATTAAAGCAGTGGTTTTATCAACTCTGAGGTAAAATTGTACACCAAAAGTATTATTTATTTATAGTAAGTATTATTCATAATATCTATGTATATTATTGTTTTGTTTTAAAGGTTTTGTAATGTGTTCTACAATTTTCAAAATTATAAGCATATATCATACTTTCATATCCAATAATAATATAAATATATCCATCATATCCAATAATAATATATATAATTTCCTCACAATGAAGGACTAAAACCAAAAATTGTCTCAGTTCAATGGCTTCTTTCCACCCAGTTGAGAAGTGTCAGTTTTATTTCAAAACAACTTTATGCTGTTTAATAACTTTATTATTTGCAATATTATTCACTATCATCTAAGATCAGAAATTTGCAACTGATTATATATTACCTTCGATATACATTTTTTGTACATAATAGTTAAAAACACAACATAATTAACCTTATATTACTGACAACCTAAATGGCTTAAGCACAAATATAGAGTAGCTATTCATATCACAAATATGTGTATAAGTATTTTCCATAATTTCCTTTTTACAACAAATTAATTTTGTTGCTAACATCTTGGTAATCTGTATGTTTACCATAGTTATTTACTATACTATATGAAGGTAATAATAACCTGGTAAGTATGAAACCCACATAAAATAACTGAACAAAACATATTTTTTTAAGATTACAATTTTACTATGTACTAACATATAACTTATATTTTAACTTTTCATAACTTTAAATACCTTATAATAGTAAAATTGTTTACTATAATGAATTAAATTTAAAAAGGCACATTGTTGCATCCGAGCTGTATATAGCTTAGTATAACCTAAGTTACAAGAAAGATAGCAGTGTTTGGGTTTAGGTAGGTTAGGTGTTTGTCATTAGGTTTTAAATATAATAATGAGGTGCAAAATACAGCGACACATATACATAAAATCTATTTTTGGGAAAATATACAGCTGAGACTTTCTGATATTTTACATCTGTAATTTTATAACTTTTTCATTATGTTTGTACTGACTTTTCATTATGTTGTACTATGAGTACAACATAATGAAAAAGATATTATAATAGTCACCTTTGTCATAAAAATTATACCATTATTTATTTTTATTCTAAATCCCAGTAAGCACAATGTTTTACATTCTAGTGATAGCGCTTTGTATGTCAATTCAAAACCTGCCTAACCTCTAAGTGATAGCTCTAAGGTCTGAATAGTTAACCATGTCTATCCTCTAAGTGATAGCTCTAAGGTGTGAATAGTTAACCATGTCTATCCTCTAGGTGATAGCTCTAATGGTTTAAAGCCTGCAGTGAATTCTTCTGAGTCCAAGCCCACCTTAATGTCTTCCTTCAAGTGGTATCGCTTTATATATCAATTCAAAACCTGTCTACCCTCTAAGTGATAGCTTTATTTTATTTTTATTCATAGATAAAGGGCTTTGTCGCCGATGCGATTATAACGCCCTGGTAGTTACAAATAAATCTTAAATATAATAATTACTAACAAATCAACTTAATAAATATACTAACTAATTACTTAATCTCTTATTAACTAACAAATAGAGTTTTTGGCATCATCTGATAACGGATCCGATAAAATACTAATACAACTACCAATTAAGGACAAATTTAAATTACAATTTGCTCTTTCTCTTGAGTTTTGGGGACATTCTATCAAAATGTGACAAAAATCATCGATATTATTACAAGATGAATAATTTGGTGAGGTAATTTTTCGCATCAAGTATAAGAATTTATTGCATGGAATGTGTCCAGATCTGAGTCTTAATGCTGTTACAGTGTCGCGTCTACACAATAGTCTGTTATCTATCCAGGTTGATCGCATTGGGTGCGGCTGGATCGTACGGTACCATATAACCTTCTCTTTTGATATTTCATCAAAATATTCTTTCCAGAGATCGTAACAATATTTTTTAATACAGTTACTCAAAAGTGGCGTATTGCAGGGACGTATAGCGTTCGGGATGTGGGCTATTACATACTCAAGATTTTTCTTTACCTTTACCGAACTCGTGCGTTCTCTTTCTCAACTGTCAAAATAATGTCTATTAAAAAAAAACCAACCACGAAGTTTTTACTAAAAAAAAATCATAGAAGTTTTTATGATTCTGCAAATATTTCTAAAAAGAAGCTACTAATTTGTTTCAATATCAGATTTAATGATTTGATTAAATGAGTTAGGTTAGGTTTCATTTAATTTCATCTCATTAAATTTCATTTTTATTTCATAATCAATAAAAAAATTACTGAAGACTTGGCTGTATGGGCATAGTTCCTTTGCCTACCCAGAATGGGCGAAGAAAACAAAACAAATCTCTGCTTATTTTCTTTTACGGTTGGCGCCATTTTACAAAAATGTTCTTTGCGAGTTTAGTTGTTTGTTGCACAAAATGAGTAATTTTGACGATATTTTATTTGAATTAACACCAGAACTCAGTATAATTGCACAAAATGTTTCGGAGAACATTTTACCGGAAAATCAAAAAGTCATATCTACATACGACGAATGTATTAGAGAAGAGAAAAAGCAAATAGTTTTTCAGAAAATGCTATGTTGGCATACTCTCCGAACTCTCAGCAAAATTAAAACCTTCTACGTTATGGTCGAGGTTTTCGATGATAAAAAGTATGCTGAAAATAAGGAACAACGTGGATATAAGTGAATACCCAAAACTAAATGCTTTCTTAAAACGACAATCAGACGGTTTTACAACTAAAAAGTTGAAAATATTAACATCGAATGAAGTAGAAAGGTTTTGAACGAAGCTCCCCATGATCGTTATTTAGCCACAAAGGTAATTTATTAATAAATACTTATATTTTTCTTTAGTATTCAGTTTACGAAATCGCAAAATACAGTCAATATATTATTTAAAAAAATATTAATCAAATCCCTTTTTTTGTAGGTTGCGTTGATTTTTGGCGTAGTTGAGCTTGCCGCAGAAGAGTTAGCCAATATTACTTTAAAAGATATTGAAGCCCATGGAAAAATGCTACTAATCAAGATTCCGAATACAAAAATAAGATGCCAAAGCTTTGTTGTTGAAGGAGATTTTCTTAGAATAGTGCAAATATATATGAATCAACTGGTCCCAAAAGCAAAAACCGACCGTTTTTCCAAAATTATCAAAAGGAAGTGTACAGCTCAAGCAATTGGGATAAACAAATTTGGTAATATGCCAAAAGAAATAGCTACGTTTCTTGGTCTGCCGGATGCTGAGTATTATACTGGGCACAGCTGCAGGAAGACCTCTGCTACATTATTGCAGATTCAGGAGCCAATTTGACGTCCTTAAAACGACTAGGAGATTGGAAGTAAGACAAGGTTGCAGAAGGCTATATTACTGATTCATTAAACAACAAATTAGAAACTGGGAAAAAATCACACAATCCATTAATTTAAAGTCCAGTCCGTCTCCTTCACATTACAATACTGAAGAGAACGTTCGTCCTTCTACCTTCGTTGACAATGATAATTCATCAGATCCAATTCCATCAACTAGCAAACGCCATTACACCTTTTGACAAATATACTTGAACAATCATACGAAATTAATAATAGTTTGTCAAAACAGTAAATATGCAACCTAAAACTTCCCAGTTAGTATAAAAACTGTACCAATTTCAATGTATATGTGAATTATAACTTTTATTAGAAATAAATGATTAGTTAGTTGAGTTTATTGTGTTTTATTATTTTATTAAATTGCTTCATTTTTCGTAACTGCATTAAAATAGTTGTTCAGTACACGTGCGGAACCGTCATTGCAACTTGTTCCGACTGTCAACCCTCACCTTCGGCTGCACCTCGGCTCGGGTAAACATTTGTCGGAACTCTTTGCAATGACAGGCTTTCCGCACTCGTAATGAAATATACTATTTCAATAAAGGTATGTTATTTTGAAATGAAGGGGTAATATCAATGTCAATGCCATCAGAGATAGCTTGTTTGGCTAAGATATCAGCTTTTTCATTACCCTCTAAGCCAATGTGCGAATGTATCCACTGTAAATATACTATTCTGGAATCAGCCTGTAACTTAACTAGAAGCTTTAAAATTACATATGCTACTGGTAAGCTTCGGAAACCGAAGTACACCGAACAAGGTGTTGAGGCACTCCTTGAATCTGTTAAATAACGACATTGTTATAATTATTTGATTGTGTGGAGGATAAAGCTTCATAGATTGCCAAGCTCAGCTTCCATTATTGAAATACTACCATTGATTTTAATTTTATTGCCATACCGTGCAGTATATCGTAAAATGAAGCCTCGATTCCGAATTTATCTTTCGAACCATCAGTAAATATCTTCAGGTACGTCGGGTACTGTTCGTTTAGGTAATTAATACACATGTTTTTCAAGGTCAATTCATGGTATTGATGTTTAGGGTTTGGGACTCCATCTATATTTGGTCTTTAAAAAATCTGAAAGGTTTAAACTAGTGATCCACTGATCCAGAGAAAACATACCTAATTCTGAATTTGAATATGTAACAAGTGATTTGAACTTATCATGGATTATGGTTAACAGTGTTTTTTTCTTATTATTCCAATACCTGTTTTGAATGACATCGGTTAGTCTAGAGATAAGATTAATGGAAGAGTTATTTAATACGGATTTATTTTTTAACCAGAATTTGCCTGCAAGGTGATGTCTTCTTCTCATAAACTGAGATCGCTTTCCATGACGTGAATAGGGTGCTTTTATGTAACTTCCTATAGTTCTCATCGAGTGATTTTGAATTTTATCTAACTTAAATAAATTGGTCTTACTACTGTTATCATAAAAAGCTTGCATAATCTTGACTTCTTATAATACTAATATAGAAATTCCGTAAATGTTTAGGGTGGACACTCCAGCTTGAACCCGATAAAACTTTAAATACATTTAAAAACTAATACTTTTTCAGATGTTTCGTTTATATGTTTATTCCACCGTAGCGTTCGATCCAACCATTCGAAGGTATTTTATGTTATCTACCACTTCCAAAGCAACATCTTTAATTTTAGACTTATGTTGTGTAGTCGACACCCTTTTTTTACTTTTAACGGTGAGATTTCTAAATTTATTTTAAGTAAATCATTTAAAATGTCCAATCCTAATTGAGTTGATTTGCGCTCTTTCCAGTTATTAGAAGTAATAAATATGACGTAATCATCAGCACACTGAGAGATATTAAGATGTGCTTTGGATGTTATAGACTTACATATATTATTGCTATGTTAATGAATAGCGGAAAAAGTGGATAACCTTGTGTTAGACCGCGAACTGTACTTCTAGTTATTTTTATAACTTATCCTTTCAATCATTAAATATTTTTGACTTAAGAAAGCCGAAAGATAGTTGCAAATTTTTGCGCCAACATTTAGACGATCGAGGGTAGATAAAAGATAACTTATGTCTACATTATTATATGCATTTTCTAGATCTAGAAAGCATCCTATTGTAAAAAAATAAAATGCGAGTTTTTTCCTGCAGTTTAATTAAATTAGCCGGTGTGGGATTCTGTCTAAAAATTTTAAGTGCTAATCGTCTCTCAGCTACAACCTGAGATTATTAAACCATATTCGACTCCTCATCTAGAGTCGAATATGGTTTAAAATAAAATTATGCTTAGGGTTTAGGCATATTTTAACAAATGGAATACTTGCGTCTGCAGCTTTAAACAATAAATTGATAAAATCATCATAGGCTTCTTGTGGGTTACTTGAAATATCAAACTGACCGCACTCCTCTTCTATTACGCGACGATCCTTCACCCAATCAGCTTTTTTAAAGTTGCGTCTTTTATGGGTAATGGGAGAATGATTCATAGATGTTGAAATCTTATTAACATTCCAATTGAACTTAAAAGCGATATCAGATGATAATAATGTTATGTCCGGAGCTGACTGTTGTAAAATACCTCAACTAATTTTAATCGCGTAAGCCTGCCATCATTTATAATAACAAAATTATAGTCCTCTAACGAGTCCAGAATTTGCGTGCCACTAGAGTCGGTTTTATTCGACCAATTGGGCTGATGTCCGTTAAAATCTCCAAGTATTAGGTATTTTTATAGAAAACGAAAATATTGAATCCAAATCACTACATGAAGTTCGAGCACTAGGAGAACAACATAAAACACTATATTCTCAAAAATTTCACAATTAGAGATTTTAGGGCCACCACCTCAATAGCCGCGTTGATACTCTGCAGTGGAAGCAACTGCGAAAGAAATTTGTGTATTATTAAAGCCACTTTGCCATAAGAGTTAAGTTGTTCGTGAGTTGGTGTTATTTCAGGGTTCAACCATGTTTCGAGAGCAGACGATATGAATTTTCTCCTGACACATAAGTTGTTCAAATTCCGCTAACTTTGACTTAATACTTTGAGCATTCCATTGCAGAACGTCAAGACTGACTTTACCTATAATTACTGAATAAATTTTGTAAAAGACAGGTTCGACATATTTTAAATATTCATGTGATGGCCCATTCAAAACATAGGTGCACTACATTCTCGATTCTACTGTTCAAGGCTAATTACTTTCAAAGATAAAACTTTACGTTGGCTTAATAAATTTAAAAGGAATATCAGATTATACACTACGACCTTTCTTTTCTTTAGTTCAGGCACTGGTTGATCACATACACTACTTTTAATCTCTGTCGACATATTTTTATCATTTAAATACTCTTCTAAATTAGGTTCTTGATTTTTTTTCTTCTTGGTTTTCTTCTTAGTTACGTCTTTATTTTGAACAGATTTTTTGCCAGACTTTCCAGTTTGTTCTTATTAAACTTTATTACTTGTTCTTATTTCAATTCCATATGGTTTTTGTACAATTAATACATAATTAGTAGTCTCGCATTCTCATGCCTGCCTCCACATTTTGGTTAGTATATGCGTTTTGAAGGACACATTCTCAGGTGTGCCCAAAGCGTCAGCACCTCGAACACTGAGTAACCGGAAAGATATTGCTCCACATTAACTTGCATGTCATATATGCACAGATACGATGGTAACGAAGGCCCTTTGAACCCAACTCGAACCGATTCACTTTCAGTCCAGCCAGATTCTCCATTACCCTGCTTTCTGCGTTTGAGTCGTTTCACGTTGGCCACCTCAACTGAGCAAGATATCGATTCAAACAGTTATTATTCTTTTACATCTAATTCGATATTCTTGATCACGCCATAAGATAGTCCTACTTTAAATGGTCGCTGAAACCTCCAACCCAATCCCACAAGATGATCACACTGTGTTAACAAATCAGCATGTTTTTCTCCATAAAGCTCTACAATTATTTTGCATTAATTAATATATTTAACTCGAACGATGTTTAGATTCTGATTTTTAAATAATTTGGCAAGGGCAAACTGTTTCGAGAACTTCTCAGTAGACGTTATTCATATTTCAATACTATCTTTTATTTCATTAGATCTCTATTTTCTACTTTGTACTTTTTCCCAGTTCCCTTGCTCACTTCCTTTAGCTTTTTTTTGTTCAGTCTGAAGGTCCGAAGGCGAAACTTTCCTTCCTCTTTTGCCTTATATTTGGCTAGGTTCGTAGTCTAGTTGCTCATCCAAAAGATCAGACATTTCGTCTAGTATTGGTTCTTCCAAGAGATGATCTCTTATTTCCTCCGCTGACACAGTCAAAGAAGATCGGCTCATTATTGTTCAACTAAACAGCCGGCCCCGCTTGGCTCGGCCGTAGACGCGAGTAAATAAAAAATAATTCTAACCGATTATAACCGTGCGCGCAACGATACACGTCCGAACGGCTCGAGTGCCCTTCGTTACTGTAAGAGATATCTCTAAGGCCTGAATAGTTAACCATGTCTATTCTCTAAGTAATAGCTGTAATGGTTTAAAGCTTGCAGTGATGTGTTCCGAGGCCTAGCCCATCTTAATGTCTTTCATCTAATGGTAGCGCTTTATATGTCAATTCAAAACCTGTCTGCCCTCTTAAGTGATAGCTCTAAGGTATGAAAAGTTAACCATGTCTACCCTCATAGGTGATAGCTCTAATGGTCTGTCTGATTAATTAATACCATGTATATCCTCTAAGTGATAGCTCTAATGGTATGTATATAGCATTTTATATAACTTATGCTAGATATTCTTTCCAACAGTTTTAAGTCCTCAGTAATTTGCTCCTGGAGCTCTCCACTGCATAATGTCTACCAGAAAATCCTGTCCCAAGATGTTGATGGCTTTTCGCCTGAGTATTTTTATGTCTTCTTATTATAATGTATATACATGAACCCATATATATTCGAAGTAATAGTTCTAATGGGCTGTTTGTAGCATATCCATATAACCCATGTAAGATATTTTCCCCAGCAGGTTTAAGCACATAGTATTTGTTTTTGTATCTCAGTATTGCATATTATATTGTCCAACAAGATAGTGATAGTGATAGTGATAGCCGATAGTGTATCGGCCTGAGTATTTACCTTTTCCTATTTTCCCAATACTGTCCCAAAATCACCTGCATGTCTAAGGTGGGAACAGTTTTGCCCAATGACTATGATAAATAGCGACTGCCAAACTAAATGCTCAAAAGACGAATTTAACACGAAAGTAAGAAAAAGCATATTAAATATATCACTCCAATTTCTCAACGTATCTCTATATATACATATATCTCAACCTACATTTATTGGTTGGAAATACCTATTTATTGTTTCAGATTTTACGAGTGACGAGGTTATGTTATTAAAGCTTAATGGTGGATTTTCATTGATAATTATTCATACTTGTTATTAAGTGTTTCGATACAGTGAATCTGATATTATTAATAAGTGATTTTTTAGACTTCTACACGTACCTCCGAAACAAGATGATTCTTGTTTACCTTTAATCAGTTTGCTCCATTTTGAATATCTTCTTTTTCCAAAGTATAGCACAATATTACCTCGCTGGCATATAATAAATACATTTGTGGTAGGTTTTGGATATAAAACATTTAATATTACGCTAAACATATTCGATTTTTATAACAAAATTTATAAAAACACACCGTGACGGCTGATACAAAAAAAAAACGTAATGACATTGCATTTGACGGACGGGTGGATATAGTGTTGTGCATACGTTCTGCCGTTCCAAATTTTTTTATAGGAGCTTGGATAACTGTGATGGTACTGGTATAAAATACGGCGTACTACATGTTGTAAAGAACGTCTCGGACAAGGAGAGAGTATAATAACCCTTATTAAACAATTACACAATATAAAATTCTTTCGAATAGTTTTATACATATTCTCCGAATCTCACACTATGCTCATTTAAGATCTTTCTATATAGTATAAAACAGCACTATAAAAATATGTTTTATGGCTATAAAAACATATAATGTAGCTCTTTTGAGCAATATAAAAATAAAATTTAAAGCCTGTATATATTCCAATTCTGATGTTGGAAATTATTCTCATAAGTATTTAAATAAAAGAACACTACTCGGTAACAAGCCCTGCTTCCTATCAGGACCCCAATTACATGACAACACCAAAGTATGCAAACCAACAGCATCACTACTCATCTCAATGTAACACAGGGCAGCCTCTCAGTAACTCGACCTTCCTTGCCTACACTAGTAGAATACCCCAACAGGCATAGTAACGACAGTGGGATTCTTAGAATTACAGATTGATGCCTCTTAGTCGCCTGTGCGATACTTTATACTGCTAAAACAAGTAGGAGATTACCATTCTACCTTCATTTGTTCGTATTTACTTTTGATTTTTATCCTCATTCCCAACACGGCCTCTCCTGACAGGATTCCGTCCTCGGCCCTTTAGCTTTAAATATTAGTCTCCATCAACGGCATGGGGGTGCAGGCACCGCGTAGGTCTAAGTGACGCGATTGGCAATGGCTCTACGTTAGCACAACTTATCATCTTAGTAAGTTATAGGCACTACATTCGCATAACTTAACACAAGTGGTAAAATTAAAATTTTAAAAGTCAATTATTAATAAATACGCATTATCAAGAATAACTCATAAACTACTGGTCAGATCTTGATCAAATTTATACACATGATAAGCACCAGCTTTGAAACAAAAATAGAACCATCAAAATTGGTCACCTAGAAAAAAGTTCTGAGGTAACACACATAAAAACACAGTCGAATTGAGAACCTCCTCCTTTTTGAAGTCGGTTAAAAATAACTGATTAAGTCATAGGCACTGCGTTCGCATAACTTAACAAAATAACTGATTAAATCACATGCACGACGCGATGTTAGCATAGGTAACTTAACAAAATAATAACTCGTTAAGTCATAGGCACGACGTTAGCATAACATATTAAAATAATAACCGATTAAGTTATAGGCAATACGTTAGCATAACTTATCTACTTAAATCATAGGCACGACGTTACCTAACTTAAGCTAAACGCGACAGAGGCACGACGTTAGCTTGTCCGCCTTCTACTTTTGAGAAAGAGGCACAACGTTAGCGTATCTAATTACTCTTTCAGAAAGGAAGCACTACGTGCTATTTCTGACACATGTGTAACTACTCACTCTCAAAGTAAGCATAGAAAGCACACACCCTCGTGTGGAGGCTAAAGTAACGTTACTGGCTTAATATAACTTTCCCGTCTCGGCCTTTGCTGACCATGAAACGATAAACTCTTGTTTTCAAATCTTTACCAATTGTTATTGACAGCACACACAATGAGTGAGCTCTTGAATACATTTATACACAGACTAAACACAATTTTTCTGAGGAACACTGCGCACACGGCACAGATCGTACTATACACTGAAGACACAGGGCACCCGGCTAAACGTGCTCAGGAGCGGTCACGCTGTGTTCTCTACAATCGCGCCAGCAAGTCGCTGTACCACACCAGCGCCAGCAAGCACTACGCCGCACCAGCGCCAGCAACCTGTCCAGACTTAGAAACTGTAGGCATAGGCAAGTTTGCGCCTTCCAGTGGCTCCCAGTGACCTGCTTACATGGCAAAGAACAAAGTTAACGTTAACTACTACACTAAAATCTTTTAAATATTGGACTTAACTCTTAAGTAGTTTAGTGTAAAATTTAGAGTACACCACGGTAAAAGCAAAAACATGGAAACAATTACGTCAGATGCACAAGCGTGCACCGTAAATCCACACAGGTCTAAAATAGGTATCCAAAGTAATTTAAAATTGAACTAGATGTAAAACATTTCAAGTGCTTGAAACAAATAAATAATCTGCTTTGCAAAATTAAAATTAAAAGAAATGAAGATAAATGTATTACGAACCATAAAATTCAGGGCTTCAAAGTTCCTCACACATTCTCTTAAGAAACTGCAACTGTGTGGCATGGCACTTACAAACCATTGCACTGATTGCAAAAACGGCAAATATACTGATCCCACCATATTCCAAAGGAAGTTGGCAACCGCAAGATCTACGCATTGCAAAACAACTGCATGCAGAGGCGTAGGCCACTACACATACAAATATAAAAATCAACTGTATGAAAATATCACACATTGTAAATATAAAAAAAGGCAACTGTGTAAAATATCACACACTGCAAACGACATCACACAAATTGCAATCGTCATTAAGTCGTCTCGGTCGGATAGATATCCGCGTGACATGACTCACCACTCGCAACGAAAGCTGAGCAAGCGTCAGACGTCTATTTGCTGCGCCAAAGCACCATGTGTTCGGCGGCCGCTTGAGTTGTCTTGACGTAAGATCCGCCGAAAAGTTGCAGGCTGTAGCGGTGTAGCCTCAATCTTACCAGGGCTCGGCCGCACCGTAACATGTCCAATTAGCGGTCACGATACCTTACTCATTGATCATTGTTGTAGAGACTTCTACGAACCTCTCTACATCAAACCCCAATTTTGTCGACTCCATAATATTTGGAATGAACTGCAACACTTATCAACACATTAGAATACAAAAAAGGCTACCAATTTTTTTCAATTCATAGCACGTTAAAGTTAAACATTTATTTTGGTACATCGCTTAAACATTTCGAACTTTAAAACGTAGCCCATTTAAATCATATTTCGCATGAACTATAAATTACAACAAAACTCTAACAAGTTAAGTTTTCACTGAATGCAAAACTATAACTCATCTAGATGCCTTAAACATTTCTTTCAACATTTGTTAACATATTTGGGTACGTGAAGAAACAATGAAAGTACTCGCGGGTACTTTTAATATAAATCGAACGAAAAGATTTAACTTTTTGCTCAAAACATTTGACTTTAAACTTTTACTTTACACTCTAGTAGTACGTCAATATCGTAAATAGGACAGCTTTCATTACAACCTTAAACATAAAACAAGGCATCAATGCGAAGCACATTCTAGTCGTTCTCGAACGTAATAAAATTATTAAACAAAAGGATTTAACTTTTGGCTTAAAACATTTCACTTTATACTTTTACTTTACACTTTAATGATACGTGAATGTCGCAAATAGAACAGCAAATTTCATTACGACATTTAACATAAAAACAAAGGCGATAATATGATACGCGAGTCGCATCGTAGTCCTTCACAAACGTAATAACCCTCACACTATTCAAAGATTATATGTGGGCGGTAACAGGACTTTATCCCAATTCTGATGTAAGAAACTATTCCACTTCTGATGTTAGAAATTATTCTCAAAAGTATTTAATAGTTAAGTATTTAAATAAAAGAACACTACTCAGTAACAAATCCTGCTTACTATCATGACCCCAATTACATGACAACACCAAAGTATGCAAACCAACACCATCACTACTCATCTCAATGTAACACAGGGCAGCCTCTCAGTAACACGACCTTCCTTGCCTACACTAGTAGAATACCCCAACGGGCATAATAACGACAGTGGGATTCTTAGAATTACAGACTGATGCCTCTTAGTCGCCTGTGCGATACTTTATACTGCTAAAACAAGTAGGAATTACCATTCTACCTTCATTTGTTCGTATTTACTTTTATTTTTACTCTCATTCCCAACAATATATTATACCGTTACCGTTACCGTTAGAGCCTTTTAAAGTCCATTGCTGAACATAGGTCTTTCCTTAGATTGCCTCATAGGGGCATACGCCATAGTTGCCACGCTTGGCAAGCAGGTTAGCAACTTTTATTTTTAGTCGTGATTAGGAAGACGTTGTTGCTATCTCCTGTTTTGATTACCTCTGTCGCCTTTATAACATCTACGGAATGATTGGGAATGATATGGTATGTTCCTCTGCTGGTAGCGTCATTAGTTGCAGTTTATGTTTACTTCTTAAGTTGTTTTGTTGTTGTTTTTTATGTAACTGTATGTTTGATTAAATTGAATTAGTGGTTATATTTTTATTAGGTTGCAAGTGCAATAGGTATATAGTTATGATTTGTGTTAGTTTTTTCGTATAGTACTTTTGTTGGAGTTAGATAATGGTAGTGTAATAATGCTTTGATATTTTTTGTGTTCTTTGAAGTGGATCTAGATTAGTTTTAGCGGCGGATCCCATATCTCAATTAGATATTTGATATGTGATTTAACTAAAGAGTTGTATATAATGTACGTACGTGCCTTTTTCTGAATACAGTTTGCGACTTTACGTAATGCACCTAGTAATGACATCAGTTTTGATTTGACATGATTAATATGTGCAGTCTCCAAGTTTGTCATCTACCAATAAACCTAGATATTTTTCCTGACTTGAACGTTTTATTATTTTGTTATCAATGATAAGATGTGCAAACTCTGGTAAAGGTTTATTCTTTATGGAAAAAATCATAAATGATGTTTATGAGGTATTAATTGTTAGTAGGTTATATTTTAACCATTAACCGAGTAGGTCAAGATTTTTGAGCGTAAATTATAATGTTGTGAAAAGATTTATCGAAATAGAAAAGACATGTATCATCCGCGTACAAGGTTAGGTGTTCTGTCAGCCCTATTTTGTTTAAATTATTTATATAAATTTAAAAAAAGTAATGGACTGATAATTGAGCCTTGAAGACAGCCGTACGATACATTTTAATCGAATTAGTAAAATTATCTATTTGAACAGCTTGTTGCCTATTTTGTAGATATGATGTGAACATTCCAAGGGCCTTGCCTGTAACACCTTATGTTGTTTAGTTTCTGCAGCAGCTTATGATGGCTTACCGTGTCAAACTTTTTATGTCAATGAAAATCCCTAGTTAAAATTCCTTTGATCGATACGAGTTTTCGTATCGCTCAAAGTTAAATTAAAATATAAATAAAAACGTTAAATTATTAATTCGCATGGGTGCAATCGTTTTCATAAATTATCCCAATTTGGTTCAGGATTGCTGCGTTCAATTGAAAACGGAGCACTTCAATGCAAATTCATTTCAAAATCGTTCCGCAAATGGATTACACGTATAAAATAGCTTTATAGCTCACAAAAATAATACTAATGGAATATTTAATTTTTAAAGTAAAACTAGCATTAGAAACATTAGAGCCATATGGTGGAAGCGTAAGAAAATTTACTATGTCATATTTTCACAACACCTACGTCATTGTAGGTGTTGTGGAGAGGCGACAGAGGAAACAAAACCTGTGCAATATGGTTCCATGTAAGTAGCAGATTCTCTCTTGAAATAAAAAAAAACTACAGTTGCCAATTTACCTGCCAAGCGTGGCAATAATTACAAGCACTTCTCCATGAATACCTCTAGGAAGTCGATGAAAGCTCAGGGCTATGTTTTGTATCAATCCTATGTTCAGTATTAGACTTGTGAGGTGGTGAAGATAATTATAATGATGGAAATGGTTCAACCTTGACAGTCAAATCAATCATAATTTTATATATATATGGTCGTCGCCTTGTAGCACGATTCAAGATATGGTTATTTAGGACTCACACTGACTAAAACCCCATGGTATTTCACCTTTGCCGCATATTGTCAAGGCCACAGGAACGCTTTCGAACACATACGCGGCCCCACCAGCGCCGGCTGCCCCATGGCAGCCCTTGCTCAGGAGAGGACAACTCCTCCACTTCTTCCTCTTCTCAGGTAAGGCGAACCAAAACATTAGGTACGGCCTATACCTTGGGCCAGCCAAGTGGGTTCCTCTTTGTTCACTGTGGGTGACTTCGCAACGGCTACTAAGCTTCCCGGCTACTACAAGGTGGGAACCCGTTTAAGGGGAGCACGACTGTAGTTGGCTCAACCGGGTAAGGACCACACTCTCACAGAATACCGACGTAAAATAGCAGCGTAATTGTGCTATGTTTCGTATGCTGGGTGAAGAAAACTGGAGAGCTATTGAGCTATACTGAAAACGAGCTTAAGTGGTGACAACGCATCTGTAGATTATTTAATACAAGTTAATTACAGTTGTCCATGAGCTGCAGTAGCCACTTACAGTCGGGCGGACTGTTAGTTGGCTAGTCACTTTTTATAAAAAAAAAACAATTTAATAAAAAACACCTAATCACTTCTTAACGAAATGCCGAGAAAATCGTCAGGAACAGTAGTGTAAGTTACAAGCACAAGCTGAACACGAATTTCTTTCTTTGGCCTCTTTGTAACTGCTGACGCCGCGCCGGCCCATCTTCGGGGTTAATGTCATGGAATGTAGATAAGAAAATAGAACGAAGTTTGCTCAGCAATATTGAATAGGAATGCTCTAAAAGCTTAGTGGTATTATAATGTCGAAAAAACTTAAAATGCTTTAATATTTTATAACAAATATTACATTTAAAAGAATTTTCTAATTCTGAAAAATTTTAGTACTTAAATTTAATGTCCATTTTAATTATTATTTTTAATAATAAAACATAGAATATAATAAAAATGCATAGAACAGATAATCAATAGCTGTAAGCAATAGGTGTAGTGTCTATATTCTATAATCTTCGAGACACCATTCAATATTTACCGTTACAGCCTATCAAACGTCCACTGATGCACAAAGGTCTCTCCCATAGATTGCCTTTTAGGGAAAATTTGCATATTTGTCACGCTTGGCAGGCGGGTTAGCAACCACAGTTTTTGTTTTAATTGTTATTAGGAAGACGCCCCGGGTTTGTTTTCTTCTGTCGCCTCTTACGTCACCCCCGAGACGAAATGGCTTAGTAGATATTCTTATATTACCACTATACGGTCAAAGTTTATTAACAATATATTATTCCATTGTCGCATTTTTAATTACCAGGTAACAGAGAACACTGCGAAATTACTTTGATTACGGCGTTGTAAAGAAGTCGTTAAAACTTTCTCATAGCTGTTGTAGCACTAATTGGGCAGCTCGACCGGGGAAGTACCACGATCTTACAGAATACCAGCGTGAAATAGCAGCTCAATGCTGCTGTGTTTCGTATGGTGAGTGAAGAGAACCGGAAACTCTTTTACTGGATACGGGCATTCCATCTTAGTCCTCAGTGGTGACAACACATCTGTATTTTGATTCTTATTTGAGGATAGATGTAGGTGTCTATGGGCTCTTATTCTTTCAAAAAGCTAGAGAAAACTTAAAGTACGTTTCCTTTATTTCTATTAGTGTTTTAGGGTTGGAAAAATCCGCCAAGCTGTTCATAAATTTAAACAGTAATGTAAAATCATTCTTATAAAGAAAGGTTATTATGAATTAGATGATTACTCAAAAGATAAGATTGTGTGAACCTAACGAGCTGCCTTAGACATTTTTGCTTTTGTATATATTTTGTAGGATTAAATTGTAACTGTTAGGAGAAAATATTCTACTTCATCTCACAAGATTTCCAGCAGAAGGAATTGTTGAAGCCATGGCTTATTTAGCCGCCAAGTAGACTACTGCTACGGACTACCGTGCATTGATGTGTACCAGTCTGAAGGTTATAGAGTTGAAATCTTACAGACTGTGAGGCATTCAGTCTTAATCCTCAGAGGTGACCACGTATTTGTAGCCTTCTTTGTTTGAAGGTGATCGTAGATGTTAATGGAATGCTGTAAGCACTTACCATCAGGTTGACTTTAAGTTCTTTTGTCACTTCAGTTTAATATTAAATAAATCACATTGGAACGGAGAATTTAAGTATAATAACGGTTCCGTGGCGTAGTGGCTTAGCTTGAGTTGCTGCGCTGAGGGGGCGCAGGTTCGAATCCTGCACGGAACATGTAAATGTATGTCCTACAAATAATTGGGATGGGTCTGTATGTCTGTCCTTGTGCGGTTTATGTTTGTAAACTGTCTCCACGATACAGGATAATATTCTAGTGTGGCGGTAATGTTTTATAATTCAAATCAAAGCAAATATTATATATTAAGTTAATTACTTTTGATTTTTTAAATAAAACTAGTTTTACAGTTTTATCGCGTATATTAGCTTATTTATATTCCGACGTTTCAGTACTTTACAGCACCCATGGTCACGGGGGACTGAAGTATTTGACGTACCAATGTCATAGTTAACCACGATTACCTCAGATTAAAAATTATTAATTTTTGTTCCGATCTACTAATATTTTGTATCAATAAAACCCGCGTTAAAGAACATATAGCTGATGTGAAGAATCGACGCTCCGGATGTCTGCAGTCTGTTAAAATGTACAGGATCGCCCCGTCACTACATTAGATTTGATAGATCACAAAACCTCGCCGCTGCCTGGGGTCGCCGGGGCGCGTCTGGAGCTGGCGCTGGACGCGACAGCATGCGGGCCGCCAGCCGAGCGCGAGTG
The DNA here is from genome assembly GCA_029286625.1 of Parnassius orleans. Lineage (NCBI taxonomy): Eukaryota > Metazoa > Arthropoda > Insecta > Lepidoptera > Papilionidae > Parnassius > Parnassius orleans. The sequence continues at coordinate 24,820 of JAGSMP010000212.1, read as the reverse complement.
CTGCGACCCTAGCAGCCCCTCGCATCCATCATCCCCACCAGATGGCTTGGTGTCGGCAGGGTCCTCTCGGACTCGGCAAGCGGCACCCGCCGCTGGTGGTGTAGTGCGCCGCATGCGTTGGACAAAAATATGAACACAAACGCATTGCGGGCGTACTATAGGGCGAAGAGGAAGAAACTGGAGGGATAGCGTATCGGGCCGGATGCATCGCTTTTTGCTGAGCTGGAGCCATCTGTTCGTCACTGAGCAAAACCTGGCAGACAGAGTTCGGTTGCATCTTACGCTCGAAAATATTTGATGATGCCGAACTCGAACGACTACGGCGTGAGCTATTCCCTCATCAGATGAACCAGCTATAGCTGGGAATACGGCTCCTAAGGCCATAGACCAGCAGCCACGTGTGGAAGCCGCCATGGATCTTCCCGCTCTGGTTGATTCAGGCGATGATGGAATGGTCACCCATGAACTAGAGCAGATGAGGGTAAATTGGAGGAGGCGATTGTGGAAACGCGCTGTACGCCTCTCGAAAATCGACCGTGACTCCGCGCATAACCTAAGCAAGCGGAATCAGGATGTCGTGACGGCCTGACCCACTGCTGGCAACCTTTTTGAAACCAGCCGGGACCTTTGCGATACGGACTCAATACTCTTTGCCGCCGCTTTAGCAGTTTGCCGCATTGTTGGTACCAAACTTCCCGTCTGGACGTGCTACTGGGCAAAGTAGCACTATCCCAGCCTGGAGAAGAAGGATTGAGGACCGTATCGCAAAGGCAGGGCCCTCATCGGCAGACTGATAAGCTTCAGGTCGGGCAATAACAGGCCGAGTTGTGCGCACCGTCAGGATGGCGTTTGCTGGGACAAATATCCAGTTTGTCCCAGCCGGATATAACGCAAAACTGACGGAACGCATAGACGACCTGAAGCGAGAATCGCTGCTTGGGGAGCGGATTCGGCGATATACCGAGAGGTCGACACAGTTCAGCCAGAATCGTCTCTTCAGAGTGATCAGAAGAGCTCTATAAATTATTGGAGCGGCCAATGGTACGTGGAACGGGCTCAGCACCGAATCAGGCCGACACTATCGCATTCTGGCGCGGCCTGGTGGGCCCGTAAACCACAGCGAGGGCTCTTGGACGGAAGTTGTGGCGAGTCAGGTGCAGAGTGTTACGCCCATGGACCCCGTCATCATAACGCCGGATGACGTAACTGAGGCGGTCCGTAGGGCCCGAACTGGAAAAGTCCGGGCCTCGACGGACTGCATCACTACTGGCTGAAGGTTCGTGGTGTGTCACGCTGTGCTCGCCCGACAGTTTCAAGAGGCTCTCGACCAAAGTCGCTCCCGGCCCTTCACTACTGGGATCACTCATTTGGTTCCTAAAGACCGGATTCCACAGATGAGCAAATACCGCCCCATTGTGTCTACCACCGCATATGGGAACACTAACATCCATTTAGAGCGCGAGAATCACTCGTCCCTGAACGCAAATCAGGTGATGTCGCGCGCTCAAAATGGATGTCGGGGCGGTGGTCGTGGAACCAGGAACCACTCCTCATTGACGCGGTCATTGGCAAGATGGTTAAACGCAACCAACGTGAACCTCTCCGCCGCCTGGATAGACTACAAAAGGCATTCGACTCGGTGCCTCGCCATGGCTTAAGGGTCCTCGAGCTGTACAAGGTTGACTGTACAGTTCGAGACTTCCTCGAGCAGTGTATGGCGGTGGTACGATCCTTTGTCATCTAGGCGAGCGGTTGACAACTGCGGAGAACCACATAAGGATAAGAAGGGTATTTTCCAGGGCGATTGTCTGGTCAATCTGGTTCTGCCTCTCTGAACCCTCTCAGTACCTTAGTGGAGGGTTCTGGGAGGATTTCAACTTCGGAAAGGAGGTAGTGACCCACCTTTTCATATGGATGATCTCAAGTTATTCGCCTCCATTCGCTCATCTTGTGGAATTGCTAAACATCACTTGTGATTTTAGCAATTCTATTAGAATGGAGCTGGGGACGGATAAGTGTGCGGTCCTCCATGTCGAGGGGTAGGGTTGCTAACTCTGAGGCATAGACATCTATGCCCATCAACCTCAGGACCCTTTCCGGGGCTGAAAATACCGATACCTGGGTATGTCACAGAACATAGGTATCGATGAGGCGGATATGAAACAGTCAGTTTGCGATGTGTTTTGTGCCTTGACAAAAGTGCTCAACAGTCTTTTGTCGGGTGTGAATAAGACACACATATAACGGTTGGGTCATGCCTGTCTCATATATACCTTCAGCATGCTCAGGTGGACTCAGACCGAACTGAACGCTCTGGATAGAAAAGTCCGCACTGTTATGACGTCACACAGAATGCATCACCCGAGATCGTCAGTAATGAGGCTGTACTTGCCGCGGAAACATGGTGGGCGCGGCTTTTGAGCGCTCTCACCATGCATAATCGCGAAGTGTGCAGCCTCCGTAATTACTTTCAGGCGAGATCGGATGATCCATTCTACAGGGACGTCATTTCGTGTGAATAAAGGGCTTACTCCTCTATCCTTAGCCAACGAGCAATGGCAAGACCAGCAGTACAGTGCATTTCCGACCGGGAGACCGTATGGAAGGAGAAGGAGCTCCACGGGAGGTTCTACAAGGCTCACATGAGCCTTTCGTGAACTGGCGCCTCCCTCCACTGGCTACGTTTCGGTGACCTCTTTGGGAAACCGAGGGTTTGTCTGTGTGATACAGGATCAGGTTATTAAGACCAACAATTATCGGAGATACATCCTAAAGGATGGCGCCTAAACATCTGTCGAGCTTCGCCATCCCGGCGATCACTTAGACATGTCATCTCCGGTTGTTCGGCGCTTTCTAACACTGAGTACTTGCAGACACAACCTAGTAGCCAGATTCTACACCAGGAGCTCGCTCTGAAATACGGTCTCGTGGATAGGAAAATGCCATAATATAAGTACTTGCCGGAAGCCGTGCTCGAAAATGACCGCGCCAGGCTCTACTGGACCGGGCCATCATCACAGACAGGACTATTCTTGCGAATAAGCCTGATATTGTGCTGATGGACCGGGCACATCAGGATATTTTGGTCGATATTACCATTCCTTATGACGAGAACCTCGTGAAAGCCGAAACAGATAAGCTGACAAAATATCTGACCTGGCTCACGAGGTGACCGACATGTGGGGTGGTCTGCCGACCGAAATTATTCCTGTGGTCGTTTCTGCGAACAGGCTAATCGGTCAGCCTCTCGGGTCATCTGAGGCGACTGGGACTCCGTGACGGACCGCTCCGTGCTCAAATGCAGAAGGCGGTGCTCCTGACACCGCCCGCATCGTCCGCCGGTTTCTTCCCTTTCCCCTAACCCTCAGCCGTTTGGTCTCCCCTGCCGAGGGCTTCCATTAGTTGGGTTTTATTTATTTATGTAATTTTTATGTATTTATTTTATTTTATTGATATTTATGTATTTTTATCATTTTAATTTACAATTATATATTTATACAGCCTAACCAGATGAAAAACTATATAGATACCCCATAATGATAATAAGGCGTAGGAAGTGACGACCCCATCGCCCGCTGACGTAACGGTTATGTGACAAAACTGCTACGTCAGCGCAGTCAGTCAACGCCTTGCCATGGGTGTTAGTGCCGTGCCTCGGCAAAACTGAAGGTGCAAAGGCCTGCTTGTGCACATGGCCTCACCATGAAAAGTGCCGGGTCTGGGCGTCTCCCGTTAACTGACGCCCATTACATGGATGATGGAGTTGAAATACGCGCAAAGGGCCGCTGCCTGGAGTCGCCAGGGCGCGTCTGGAGCTGGCGCTGGACGACAGCATGCGAACCGCCAGCCGATCACGAGGAGCTGCACGGCCACCTAGCAGACCCTCGCATCCATCATCCCCACCAGCTGGCTTGGTGTCGGCAGGGTCTTTGCGGGCCCAGCAATCGGCACCCGCCACTGGTGGAGTACGCCACGTACGATGGACAATTCGAATGAACAGTAACGCATTGCGGGCGTATTTTAGGTCGAAAGGGGAAGTTGGAGTTTTGCGTACCGGGCTGGATGCATCAACTTTTGCTGAGCTGGAGCCATCTATAACCGTCACCGAGCAAAACCTGGCAGACCGAGTTCGGTATATCTTGCGCTCAAACATATTTGATGGCACCGAACTCAAACGGCTACGACGTGAGGCTGTTCCTCATCGGATGAAAATACTACGACTGTGAATGCGGCGCCACAAGTTGCAGAACAACCCACACACGTGGATGCCGCCATGAATCCCCAGTTGAGTTGATTCAGACGATGATGAAACAATCCTGAGAACTAGAACTGAAACAAATGAGTACATTGGAAGAGGCGATTGTGGAAATGCAGTACGCCTCTCGAAAATCGACCGCGACTTCTCACATAACTAAGCAAGCGGAATCGGGATGTCGTGACGGCCCTGAACACATTGCTGGCAACCTGTTTGAAACCAGCCGGGACCTTTGCGATACGGACTCAATAATCTTTGGCGCCGCTGGCAGTTTGCCGCATTGTTGGTGCCAAACTTCCCACGTCTGGACGTGCTGCTGGGCAAAGTAGCGCTATCAGCCTAGAGAAGAAGGATTGAGGACCGTATCGCAAAAGGCGAACATCGGCAGACTGATAAGCTTCAGGTCGGGCAATAATAGGCCGAAATTGTGCGCACTGTCAGGATGGCGTTTGCTGGGACAAATGTCAGTTTGTCCCAGCCGGATATAACTGCAAAACTGACGGAGCGCATAGACGACAAAACAGAGAATCGCTGCTTGGGAAAGCGGATTCGGCGATATACCGAGAGGTCAAGGCGGTTCAACCAAAATCGTCTCTTCCAGAGTGATCAGAAGAGGCTCTATGAGTCATTGGGCGACCAATGGTACGTGGAACGGGCCCAGCACCGAATCAGGCCGACACTGTTGTATTCTGGCGCGGCCTGGGATCAGAGCGCGTAAGCCACAGCGAGGGCCCTGGACGGAAGTTGTGGCGAGTCAGTGTGCAGTGTTACGCCCATGGACCCCGTCATCGCCGCCGGATGACGTAGCTGAGGCGGTCCGTAGGGCTGAACTGGAAAAGTCCGGGACTCGACGGACTGCATCACTACTGGTTGAAGGGTTCGTGGTGTGTCACGCTGTGCTGCCCGACAGTTTCAAGAGACTCTCGACCAAAAGTCGCTCCGAGCCTCTTCACTACTGGATCACTCATTTGGTTCCTAAAGACCATGATTCCATACCCTAGCAAATATCGCCCCATTACGTGTCTACCCACCATATATGAACACTGACATCCATTTTAGTACGCGAATAATTCGTCACCTGGATTAAAATCAGGCGATGTCGCGCGCTCAAAATGGATGTCAGGTCGTCGTGAACCAAGGAACCACTCCTCATTGACGCGGTCATTGCAAAGTGGTTAAACAACCGTCGGAACTTCTCCGCCGCCTGGATAGACTATAAAAGGCATTCGACTCGGTGCCCCATACATGGCTAAAGAGGGTCCTCGAGCTGTACAAGATTGACTGTACAGTTAGAGACTTCCTCGGCAGTGTATGGGGCAATAAATACAATCCTTTGTTATCTAGGCGAGCGGATGACAAATGCGAAAGCCATAAGGATGAAGGTATCTTCCAGGGCGATTGTTTGAGTCAATCTGGTTTTGCCTCTCCTAAACCCTCTCAGTACCTTACTGGAGGACTCGGGAGGATTTCAGCTTCGGAAAAGAGGTATAAAGTGACCCACCTTTTCTATGGATGATCTCAAATTATTCTCAGTCGCTCCCATCTTATGGAATTGCTAAACATCACTTGTGATTTTAGTAATTCTATTAAATGGAGCTGGGGACGGATAAGTGTGCGGTCCTCCATGTTGAAAGGGAAGGAAGGAACTCTGAGGTATAGACTTATCTATGCCCATCAACATAAGGACCCTTTCTGAGGCTGAAACATACCGATACCTGGGTATGTCACAGAACATCGGTATCGATGAGGCGGGTAAACAGTCAGTTTGCGATATATGTTTATGCACGCTTGACCAAAGTAACAGCCTTTGTCCGGTGAATAAGACACACGCATATAACGGTTGGGTCATGCCTGTTCTCATATATACCTTTGGCATATTAGGTGGACTCAAACTGAACTTAACGCCCTGGATAGAAAAGTCCACTACTATGACGTCCATAGGATGCATCACCGAGATCGTCGATTATGAGGCTGTACTTGCCGCGGAAACATGGTGGGCGTGGCTTTTAGCGCGCTTACCATGCATAATCGCGAAGTGTGCAGCCTCCGTAATTACTTTCTGACGAGATCGGATGATCCATTCTATGGGACGTCATTTCTTGATAAAGGACTTCCCCTCTATCCTTGCCAACGAGCAATGGCAAGACCCGGCAGTACAGAGCATTTCCGACCGGGAGACCGTATGGAAGGAGAAGGCTCCACGGGAGGTTCTACAAGGCTCTACATGTGCCTTTCGTAGACACAGTTGTCTCCTCCACTGGCTACGTTTGGTGACCTCTTTGGGAAACCGAGGGTTTTGTCTGTGCGATACAGGATCAGGTTATTAAGACCAACAACTATCAGATTTACATCCTGGGGATGGCACCGTCGACATCTGTCGAGCTTGTCGCCATCCCGGTGAATCACTGGGCATGTCATCTCCGGTTGTTCGGCGCTTTCTAACTCTGAGTACTTGCACAGGCAAACTTAGTGGCAGAATTCTCACCAGGAGCTGGCTCTGAAATATGGTCTCGTGGACCTGAAATTGCCGTATTACAAGTACTTGCCGGAAGCCGTGCTCGAAAATGACCGCGCCAGGCTCTACTGGGACCAGCCATCATCACAGACAGGACTATTCTTGCGAATAAGTATTATATTGGTCGACTAATAAATATTGGTCGACATCACCATTCCGTATGACGAGAACCTCGTGAAAGCCGAAACAGATAAGCGAACAAAATATCTGGACCTGGCTCACGGGTGACCGACATGTGGGGTGGACTGCCGACCAAATTATACCTGTAGTCGTCTTCAAACGGGTTAATCCTAGTCACCTCTCCGTGACGGATCGCTCCAAGCTCAAATGAAGAAGGCGGTGCTCCTCGATACCGCCCGCATCGTCCGCCGGTTTCTCTCCTTTCCCTAACCCTCAGCCGTTTGGTCTCCTGCCGAGGTTTGCATCTGGATGGGTTTTATTTATTTATGTATTATTTATTTATTAATGTTAGTATATTAAATATATACTCATGGTTATTATTATTTCCTTTAAAATATTTATTCAGCCCAACCAGATGAAAATGAATGAAATGATGAAGATGATGAGAGAATATATATAAATACCCCAAAATAATAATAATAAAGCCCTTTATTCCGACCTTATAGCATTTAACATTAAAACTAAAAATAAAATAATCTACTAACAACAAAATGTCTCTCTTACTGGCGTGCCTATTGGCAAAGCCCTCCTCAACGATTTCCATTGTTGTCTATCTTGAGCAACCTTTCTCCAGTTTGGTCCTGCTTTAAGTTTTATTTCATCTTCTCACCTTGTGTGCTGCCTTCCTCGTCTTCTTTTGCTGTCCCATGGGTACCATTCCGTTACTCTCCTGCTCCACTTTCCCACTTTGTCACGCATCATATGTTCTGACCATCTCCACTTCTGTTGATCGATTCGTTTGAGTGTCGGTAAGTTGTGTTAAATTCCTTAGGTCAATATTTCTGATCTTATCCTGTCTTTTATAGCGGTCATACTCCTCTCCATTGCTCTCTGTGCTACTGCAAGTTTTTCTCTTAATGCCTTTGTGAGGGTCCAAGTTTCGAATCCGTATATTAGACAAGGTAATATGCAAGTATGTCAATAAAAAGAAAATCATTTGATTTTCTTTTTATTGACATGCTTAAGTCTTTGGAATTCACGATCTCTTTTAATGACCAGTATTTCTTCCAACCTGTTGCGATCCTGAAGTTAATTTCTTTCGTCATTTGATCTTCTATGGAAATTACTTGAATCGCCGTTTATTGATATTTTAAATTTTGTGCTGTTTGTCATTATTTTGGTCTTGTTAGTGTTCATTTTTAGTCCAACTTTTATGCTTTCTTCATTTTGATTATTTATCATATATTCGAGATTTTCGAGACGTTCTTCAATTAACACCACATGGTCGGCAAATCTTAAATGGTGTGTAGGTGGTGTAGATCGGAAAAAAATTTAATAATTTTTAATCTGGAGGTAACCGTGGTTAATTATGACATTGGGACGTCAAATACCTTAGTCCCCCCCGTGACTATGGGTGCTGTAAAGTACTCGAAACGTCGGGAATATAAAATAAGTTAATATACGCGATAAAATCCGTAAATCTAGTTTTATTTAAATGTGTAGTGTTCGCGTAAATATAAGAAATCATTATAGTTTTGTTTTGTTTTGTTTACGTTTTTAATAAATTAAAAATATTGGCCTATGTTCAGCAGTGGACTTGTGAAGGACTGTAATGATGATGATGATGATGATGATGTGAAAATATTAATGGTTTTCCTGTATTGCATTTTAAGTAATGACAAGTAGAATAATTTATTTTATTGTGAGTATTGATTAACTTGAATTCATTTATTTGTGTTTTTAAGTGCTGATTGCGGTCAACCATCTCCATTACGACCGACATAAAATATGCCAGATCCACGACAGTAACATTTTATGGGCGGTATCGCGGTCCATCCATCCTCCTTCCAAGCATGACGATTAAAAGCATGTCCGGGCGGCGTTTAGTCAGTACAAAAGTTTTCCTCTGTTTTCTATTGGAAAATGACACTGGAGTAAATATTTTCTCCTCCCATCCGAATGTACCACTGCCATGTTTTCTTTTAATTCATAATTATATTCAAAATAAAGAACATTGTAAAATTATAATATAACTTCCCAGTTTTATCGTTGTTATATATCCAGCAAACAAATTTGACGAATAAAATTTAAAAGAATAAAATAAAAACAGAATACGGAATGATTATAATAGCGTTAATATTTATATACCATTTTATTACACTGGCTGGTTCAAATTTATTGCAGCGCCAATATCCTGTTAAGAAAAATCCTTGCTAAAACGAAAGGGGGCTATAATAGTGGATTTTACGGGCCAAAAAATAAAATTATTTATATATATATATAACAGTTGTGTACAGAGGAAGTGACAGAAAAATAAAATAAAAAAGAATACTTCTACAAAGGCACTGTTTGTTTCTCTTTGAAATTTCTTCCAGCAAACTTATCATAATCATCATTGCCGCCCATCACAAGTTCAATGCTGAATATAGGCCTTACTCCAAAGATTGCCACTACTACAAGACTGATATTTAAAATGCTAGTTTCTTATTAAAATTAAACATTCCATACATCTTATTTTCGAGAGCTATAAAGCTATTTTATACGTGTATTCCATTTGCAGAATGATTTGTGAATTAATTTGCATTGAAATGCTTCGTTTTCAATCGCACGCGGCAATACTAAACCAAACTCGTATAATTTATGAAAACAATTGCACCCATGCGAATTTAGAATTGAACGTTCAATCAGTTTAAATTAAATTTTCAAACAAAACATTAATTTTCAACCCTAACCTTGATTGGCAAATTTGAATAGCATTACTTATTCAATAATACGGTTGATTAAAAGATACATGAAGAAACTTGCATGCCAGAGTTAAGAAGCAGTACAGAGCGGCGGACTTTGCTCCATAACTCTCTCTCAAAAATAAGAGGAGGCCAGAATTAATAAACTTTAACTTTAATTTTAATATTGCCCAAAATACCTATATACGTTTTGTAGTCATAAAGCATATTTTATAGTGCTATTTTATACTACATCCATTTTGAATAATCATAGTGAGTCATTAAGATAATATTTGTAAAATTATTCGAAAATATTTAAAAGGATGTGTTTCACATCAAGTTATTTAAGAAACAAAATTATACCTGTAATAAAATAAACAAGACTTGGAGTCTAATTCACAGCGAAACTGGTAAGATTAAATGACAAAACTCAGACTTTCGATTTTAACAATTATTTAAGAAAATCTGCTAAAGATATTGTATACTTAATTATTCTCCTGCCGTCGCCGAATCAATACTGAAATAAAATTTAAATGCCTGTTTATAAGAATTTACATGTCATAAAGTATTATGAAATATTTCAAGTTGGGAGTTAAAATTACAGCCTATATGCGTTCCACTGCTGGCCACAGGCCTCCTCTCATTTCTGAGAGGGTTAGATATTTCAAAACTATTAATATTATTAACAGCAGAACTATGGGTAATTACCGTTAAATTTTTTGCTATTAAAATAAATAATCGCTAATTAGACCATATTTAAGTCCTTCTCCCCGGACCTCGTTGCGAATGGTTGTGTCTAGAAACTGTAATACATTATTTTAAGCTAATTAAATTAAAATACTACACATTAAATTCGTTCCGCAAAATAGAAGTGCATAAGTCCGGAAGAGTCATCTCATCCATCGTGCTCACACACACACTAGAAGAAGCCAAATGTGCTTTAAACTTTAAAGCTAAATGTGCTCGGGCTTAGATAATTTAACAACGGATTTTTAAAGTGAACAGAAGAATTTGTGCCTGAACCTTTATGTTATTTGTATAATTTAAGCATTGAGTCGTGTATTTCCTAGTGTATTTAAAAGCAGTTTTCAAACCTATTTTAAAGCAGGCGAGAGAAAGTTGCCTTCCAATTATAGACCTATTTCTCTGCTATCTGTAATGTCAAAGTTTTAGAAAAAATGCCAATAAACGTCTTAAGCAATATTTAGAAAGTAAAACGTTTTATCAGAGAATCTACATGAATTTAGAGCTGGCAAATCGACAGATGATGCTGTCTTAAGTTAACCTCATTAATAACCTCTCATCTTGATCAGGGTAAAAAGTGCTTAGGGTATTTGTGGACTTACATTTTGAGGCATTACGTATCAGTGGTTTAAAAACTATTTGACTGGCAGAGGACAAAAGTGAGGTAGATGGACAATTAAGTAATGAAATGCCATGTAGCTACGGTGTTCCGCAAGGAAGTACACTTGGGCCAACTCTTTTTCTTATTTATATTGATGGTCTTTGTAGGTTGAATATGAGTTGTTGCAACCTTATGATGTTCGCAAACGATACTGTTTTTCTTTTTCACAGTGAGAGCTGGACGGGACTACGCAATCTAGTTGTAAAGTAATTAAGCATGGTAATAGCTTGGCTAGAGGACAGCCAATTGTCTCTGAATACCTCTAAAACTAAATATTTATATTTAAGCAAAACCAAAGCTTCTCTCCCATAAACCACCCCCTGTAATAGACAACAATCTGGTAGTAGCGGTACCTGTGATTGCGAATATTTGAGTCAAGCAAACACTCTAAAATATTTGGGTGTAACTATTGATAATCACCTCAGATGGGACTTACACCTTAATATAGTAGTAGGTCGTATAAGGAAACTTATATATCCTATGAAATGTTTTCGTTCTGTTGCTGACCACAAACTTCTTATGAATGTGTATAAGGATTTGGGAGAATGTTTAATGAATTATTGTGTAGTTTCATGGGGTGTGGCTGCTAAATCCCTAATTATAATTGATGAAAGAGCCCAAATAAAAATGCTGAAAGTTATGTTTAAGCTCCCTTTTCGCTATTCTGAATCACTTTACCAAAACATAAGGTACTAAGCATTAGAACGCTATTTATTAAACAAATTATAAAAGATATCATCGCTCGATTACATTGTCACAACCCAATGTTCTCAAACGCACATACCGAGTCCCATTACGTCTTGTTAGAAGTGCCTTGCTCGAAGACAATATGATTTTCTAGCACCTCACATTTATAAAGTTATTAATGAAAAACTAAAATTGACAAACTGAATCAATATTCTTTAAAATCAGTAATAACTAAGAACTTGCTATCACTAAATTATGAAAAAGCTGAAAATTTACTGTAACAATAATAACACCATCCTACTTACTAAGTATATGTATATGTGTATGAATAAATATATATATATATAGGTGGATATACATGTATATATTAATTAATAAATATAATAAAGAACACACACACACACACACACACACACACACAAACACACACACACACACACGCACAAACACGCACGCACACTTACACGCACGCTTACTCACGCACACACGCGCACACACACACACACACACACACAATCATATGTTATTCCTTTACTTAATCTATTAGATTATATATTAAATCTATTAGTACATACAACTCCTCTCTTATTTCAGTAAAATGTTGAAATAAATATTTCAAAATTTTTCTTTACTTAAATTTCTTATATTTACCGAACACTACATTTAAATAAAACTAGTTTTACGGTTTTATCGTGTATATTAACTTATTTTATATTCCCGACGTTTCGACGTTCCGATACTGTAAGTTCATTCTGCGTAGATCGGAACAAAAATTAATAATTTTTAATCTGGAGGTAACCGTGGTTAACTATGACATTGGGACGTCAAATACCTCAGTCCCCCGTGACCATGGGTGCTGTAAGTACTCGAAACGTCGGGATATAATAAGTTAATATACGCGATAAAATCGTCAACTAATTTTAGTATTCTTGTGCTCTAAAATCGTATCGCTCAGTACGGACTGGTAATTGCAAATAAAATCGCCGATTAGAAGATCTCATGACCAAGCGCGCAGATATCTAACAGCCTTAAATTTCTTGAAGAGATGCCGAGACCATAATCTCATTCCTACGTGTGTCAAAATATCCACTAAAAGGACATTCGAGGAAGCGCTAAGATCTTAAATCAGGCAAGTAAAAGTTGTTACGAACGGTAATCCAACAAAACGCTCCGATCTACATGACATAAACAAATCCATAGACACATCATTCAGTGAGTTAAAGGCAGTCTTAACGACATTTGATTATAATGCTTGCATAGAAACGTTAAACGAGAATTAATAAATATAACGAATGCAAAAACAAACATATAGTAAAATATCAAAAATTAACGACCAAATTAAATGTCAAATATCTGTGTCAACGTGAAAACGAAGCGCAACCGTTGACCACAAACACTGATCATAGACCAAACGCGGTCTATAATCTGTCAAAACAAACTCTGGATGATGCAACAATTAGAGTATTATCAAGGCCTTAATTTCGCCATAACACCTAAAAATTACAGTACGAGCAAATTATCTGCGAGTGTCGAGGACTGTTTATTTAAAACAATATGCAAAAGGAAGATTTGGAAGCGATACGTCAAGACATATCGTCTATGTTACGTCGAAGTTCAGCACCGAAACCGAATCTACCTAAGGACGAATATAAAGCGTTGAATAACCTACGCAATAAACCAGAACTCACGATTCTCCGCGCAGATAAGAGAATGCCACGGTAGTCATGGATACGTCAGATTATAATTTTAAAATACAAGAACTTCTGTCAGATTCAAGCATTTATAAAAGGTTAAAACGACCAACAAATAACACACTTAAAACAACTAGTGATCTCATAAAAACACTCCAAAAATTAAATCTGGACGTAAAATCGATAATACCTACGTGCCCAAACCACCGAAGTTGTATGGTTTACCAAAATACACAAGCCAATGCTCACTACGTCCATAGTTAGCCAAATCAATTCACCAACACAGATTAGCTCAACACTTGGCGAAAATACTTACACCGCTCAGGGACATACAAGCACACACAAGGATTCCTACCATTTTGTCAGCGAGATTAAAGACCTACATCTGGCAGACAATGAAACTATGGTCAGTTTTGATGTGCAGTCTCTGTTCACATGCTTACCTGTTGAAGACTGCATCTCCATTGTAACTAGAAGGCTGGAGAAAACAACATGCCCATAGAATATGCAGCATTAGACAATACTTACATCTGGCTACCTATTGTGGAAGGAGTTCTACAAGCAAGTAGATGGAGTGGCGATGGGCTCACCTGTATCTCCATTGTCGCCGATATATTCATGGAATCTTTGAGAAAGCCCTACTTACTTCTCCCGTAAATCAAAGATTCTACAAGCGGTACGTAGACACACTTTCACAATTCTACCTTTAGATAAAGTAACTGCATTTTTGACCATCTTAACTCCATAAGTTCTAAATTCAATTCACAATGGAGTTAGAGGCAAACAACTCTTTAGCTTTTCTAGATGTGTTAGTAATTCGGAATCCTGATAACACCTTGAGCCACACTGTATAGAAAAACCCATACAGATAGATATTTAAACGGTGACTCTCATCACCATCCTTCAGTTAGCTACCGTGGCTAAATCTTTGTTTCAGAGCACGAGGATCTGTGACAGTAAACACCTGGCCGCCGAGCTTCAACACGTCAAGCAAGTTTTGCACGACAATAAGCTTCGGGTCCCGCCTACGTCACAGTGAACGAGTGAAGCCGGCCTGATCGAGCGAATGCCTGCCGTACTGCCATATGTCAGAGTGTCACTGACAAGATTGGCTACATCCTGAAGCGTGCTTCTATTAAAACATACTTCAAACCGCCGAAAGATTAGTCAGTTTTACCATCAGTTAAGTGTAATGTCCCTCTGCAAGATGCGGGTGTACAAGCTTGATTGTGAATGTGGTCTCTCTTATATAGGACAAACTAAAAGATCAATAAAACCGCATTAAAGAACATATATAGCTGATGTGAGGAATCGACGCTCCAGGAAGTCTGCAGTCTGTGAACATGTACAGGATCGCCCCGTCACTACATTAGATTTGATAGACCACAAATCCTCCTAAAGAACACCGATTCCTTCAAGGATGATTCGCGAGGCTATTGAAATCAAAAACATCCTAATTTCAATAGAAAGATGGTTGGGTGCTACCATCTGCTTGGGATCCTATAATTAATAAAATTAAATCAACCCAAGCAAACAACTGCAAGACTTCAAGATACTGTAAGTTCATACTGCGTAGATCGGAACAAAAATTAATAATTTTTAATCTGGAGGTAACCGTGGTTAACTATGACATTGGGACGTCAAATACCTCAGTCCCCCCGTGACCATGGGGAATATAAAATAAGTTAATATACGCGATAAAATCCGTAAAACTAGTTTTATTTAAATTTTCTTTACTTTTAATGTAAATAATTTGATAGAAAACAAAAGACCTTTGACTGTGTTCCATAATTCATTAATCAGGAAGCTACATTATTATATGTAAAACTTCAACTTATTATCTTAAAGTTCTTCGAGTCGGTTACTCTATGGGTGTTCCCCAGTTCAATTCCTGGCCCATACATTACTTTAATACCGTGTTTTTAAACCTTGTGCGCACTGATAAATAAAATTTTAATACAGTGCGGAACAAGGTTTAACACACCTCGTATCCCCGCGTACCTCTTACCGCACCCTGCGCTAGCACGCATGAGTGTTTGTGCATTGCATTCAGATTGCACACGCGACGAGATGTCGAAATTTTGCCGTAAAGTTAGATTTAAAAGACAGTGATGAAGAAAATACAGGTGGTAAATGAGGGTTCTGTATGATTTCATTGAGGCGGGTACTTTATATCGTCCCTGTAGAACCATATTTAAGCAAATTTATTCTTCTGCTCCAGCACCAGCTATTACTTACAAAAGTTACAATATAAACACGCTTTTATCTCCTAGTAGTAGGTTGAGCAGAAACAACATATACGCTTGAAAAATACACACACAAACACAACATATTCATTTTATCTTTTCAGAACCCACAACAAACAAAACACATCATCTCGAAAAGGGTTCAAAGAAGAGATGTGTCGGGTGTTATATTAAAATTCCGTACCTTCTTGCTAAGTCATCAGGCTGACAAAAAAGTGAAGAAAATTCCCACAGAATGCACTCGGTGCAAAAAATATATTATTTGACCTGTTTTAATGAAAACACTACCTATGTTTGACAAATTAAACTTTACTAGCAGAAACTATGCAAGTCATAACTTCTCTGTTATTAAGGACTTAAGTCTAAACATTAAGATATTTTTAAACATACATACCGTTTTTTCTCTTATAATCCAAAGTCTCACTTGAAAAGTGAATTTCTTTTCTTTTTAAATAAATACAATTAAAATAAAGTTTACCGATATTTTTATTTCCATCACTAAACTATATGAAAACTGCCCTTATTCAGTACGGTTGCAGGGCGTATAAGATCCTTTTATTTTACCTACAGATTTTAAACTAATGCTTAAGCAAAGGCGGCGGCAGATTTAGATGTATCAATTCATTATTAATAATGATAATATAAAATCCATGTTTTTATTTGACTTCACGCCAAAAAACATTTTTAAACGATTTAGTCTCATAAGGGCGGCGGGGTTAACAAGCCCTGTGCCGCCACAATGTCTGGTTTAGGACTAGGTTCAAAACGCCCCAAGCCCAGTAATGGAAAGTATTGATAAATCAGTGCCGCAGTGAGTGTATTAATTTCTTTTTATTCATTGAACATTTTAAAGATTGTGTTGAAGCTCCACTGGTAAAAAAAACAAATATATATATTATAGTTGTTGAAGAAAATAAGGTATTTATACATCGCATCCACCAAGAATTTCTAATGTAAGCTAAACGGTGATAATAACTGTAAACAATTGAATTACAAAATAATAAAAACATTTGTAAATACTTGTTTTAACATTTAACAGTAATAAAATAAAAATTTAAATTCGCAAACGAAGATAGATGTAGATGTCTATGGGTCACTGTAACCACTTACCATCAGGTGGACTGTCTGCTCGTTTGTCACCCTTATTCTATAAAAAAAAATAGAAAAAGATAGTCTTCGGCATGAAAGTAAAAATAAATATTTTCGATAATTTTTGCAATACCTTAACAGCCGGGTTAGCGCGCGATTCAGATCCGTTTAGGGACGCTAA
This sequence comes from Parnassius orleans, assembly GCA_029286625.1. Lineage (NCBI taxonomy): Eukaryota > Metazoa > Arthropoda > Insecta > Lepidoptera > Papilionidae > Parnassius > Parnassius orleans. The sequence continues at coordinate 7,908 of JAGSMP010000212.1, read as the reverse complement.
ATTTCAGCGAGCACTGTCAAGTTCAATAGGAGTGACAGAAAAACTGCTACTTGGTATAGAAGGGCAAAATAAATTATTTAAATTAAAGTAAAATCACTTTATTAAAAATCAAAATAGCCCAATAGCCTTATTAACACGTGACACATAATTGTACTTATTATACTCAACATTATTTTATGAAATCTGAGAAAGTTGAAAATTTAAATATTTTCAGACTACTTGCAATTATTCTATTGAGTGGATTTTAGTGGAATCGTGTTTTGAAAACCGCACCACGGAATACGCTCAATTGCAATACAATTTTTTTGATCACGATGTGAAATCACAAAACAATCCCATGCAGATCTATTTAGCTCTGTTCAGCCTCTTAATATGGACATACCTCGGGATTCAGAGATTTTAAAAGTTTTATAATATTATATTATTACTGTCCCGTGTGAGACAACCTTTATTCTTATATACATATTTTTACATCACACGTAACATTTTATGGTTGGTTAGAAAAATAATATTTACGTGAAAACTTTCACAGGGTAATTTTTTTCTATTCTTAGCTAGCGCTAACTACAATTAAGCCTGATGGTAAGAGGTTGTAGCCTAAGATGGTGAAGCGCACTGACTTAACAAAAGCGTATATTATATAAATATATATATAGGCATTGGGAATTGGGCTGTAATGATGATGATAATGAAGCCAAATGTACTAACTACGAATACTCAATCTTTATTCCTCTTCACGTATTCTCCTACGCTTTTCTCACCACACACACACACACACAAATAGTTCGCAAATAATGCTTACCTACTACTATTAGGCAAGAGTGAATACGCTTTGTTAAGTCAGTACGCTATGTAATATATATATATATATATATATATATATATATATATATATATATATATATATATATATTATTACATGTACTGACTTATTATTCTTTGTGTCGCTTATTACCGCACAATGGAAAACATGAAATATCGGTATATTTACAAGTACGAGTTCTACCGTGGCACCAGTGCTGCAGAAACAGCTCGAAGGATTAATGATGTGTACGGCGCTGGTGTCGTAAAATAAAAACACGGTACTTTTTGGTTTCAACGTTTTCGTTCTGAAATTTCGACCTTCAGAACCAACCCCGTGGACGGCCGGAGACCAAAGTGGAAAATGAAGAATTAAAGGCTATTGTGGAAGCGGATCCTTCATAAAGCACTTGAGATAGTTGCAGGCTTCGGGGTAAGTGATAAAACTATATTAATCGACTTGAAGCAAATCGTGAAAGTAAAAAACTTGAACGATGGGTACCTCACGAATTGAGTGAATCGAACTTGCAAACACGCGCAGACTGCTGTGTTACTTTGCTCAACCGACACAATAATGAAGGGATTTTAAATCGAATCATTACTTGTGATGAAAAGTGGATACTGTACGATAATCAAGGCGCGCTCGTCGGTATGGCTGAACCCTGGACCGAGCCAAATCCTGCCCTAAACGAAAATTGACTCAGAAAAAGTTACTTGTGAGTGTTGGTGGACTAACGGTGTCGTTCACTTTCTGCTTTCTAAAATCTGGCCAAACGATTACGGCAGATATATATTGTCAGCAACTGCAAACCATGAAGGAAGAACAAGCTGCTAAACAACCGAGATTGGTCAATCGCTCTAGGCCACTGCTTTCACGACAACGCAAAACCACACACAAACAACACTAAGTTAGATGAGCTACAATTGGAATCTGCATCCACCGTACTCCCCGGACCTTGCTCAACAGATTACCATTTTTCTTTTTACAAGGAAAAATTCAACTCCGATGCGACAGTCAAACTGCCTTCAAAGTTTATTCTCTTCTACGTGTTTTTTTTGGTAAAGGGATCAATAAACTACCTATGAGATGGCAAAGTACATAGATAACAGCGGTGTATACTATGAAATTAAATAATATTTTACAAAAAAAAAGACTTTATGTTCCTCCCGTACAAAACGCCATTTCATACTTAGGACCTAATATATAAAGATATTAATATAGGCCTTCCCAGGAATGCCACAAAGCATGGTGTAAAGCCACCTGCATCTTTCGACTTCGGAGGAAGACATGGTAAGATATGCAATCTTACCATGTCTTCCTTCCAATAGTGGGCTGCCTGCACTTCGCTTACCGGTACGAGGTTGCCAACGAGAACCTTTTTCCTATTGTTTATCGTTTTCCAAGCTTATGTCAGTTACTATGGTTCTATTGCGGATATCCTCATCTCTAACTTTATCACGCAGATAAACTTCTCTTAAATTTAAAGTTTTATATTTTTCAGATGATGGTTTGTCTAACATTTAAAACATAAACACAAGAATTTCTTTATTTTTCTTTATGCACTTAGAAGCAACACTTTTATTTTATTTAAATTGTTTGATATAATTTTATAATTGCGCACCTAAATGTAAGTACCTGTATCTAGATTTCCCTCCCACAATGTTCTATTAAAGTCATACTCATAAAAATAGCGTTTTATAGTAATACATAAATATAAAATTAGTATCTCTAATTAATAAAAACATACAATAAAATTACATACTTCTTTGGACACTTTAAAATTAATTTATTTAGAAAACAATATTTACAGTTACCAATGTAAAGATATTAACTAAATTAAGAATTTCTATTCATAAAAATATTTATAATTGGTATAAACTCTTAAAAAACTAAAATATATTTGAACGAAGTCGCTCCAACACTGACGCGCAGTCCACCTCGACGATGTCCGAAAACGGACTGTGACGGACTGCAACAGAGCTCATGAGTAATTACAGGGCGACGGGCAGGCCGCTCGCGCTAATATATTCAATTTCTGGGGAAAATGATATTTTCTCAGTAAAACAGAATAAAACTTAACTCTCAATTAAAAATATAAATATTTTTAAGATCTTTTTTTTAGTGTAAAAACTATGTAAAGAGCTTGTGCCGTTTTGGAGAAATTTTGCAAAATATGACAAAGATAGGTACTCTTTGGGTATTTTTTTTTCTAATAAGGGGTTGAAAAAAATACAATTTTGTTCAAATAAAAACATTTATTAAATCCTCTTCTGTCACCCTGTATTTTTTCTTTGGGGCTTAAATGAACAGTTAGTGTGATTTTTTACTTAAACATCCAAGAATTTAGGCATTTCTACCGCACTTAATGCCTTAACGTATAGTGTATAGTATACTGTGATGAACATTGATTTCCTTAAAAACTAAGGAAATCAATGTTAAGGAAATCAATGTCAAGGTTATCAATCAGTTAAATAACTTTTCCAGTTGTATTTAACATAGGACTCAAGAAATGTATTTCATAAATAAAACAACTCAGATCTCTGCCAATCAAGGACTAAAACCCTCTCAGAAATGGGAGGAGGCCTGTGCCGTGAGTGGGACGTATAAGACTGTAACTTTAACAAACTTTTAATTTTTTATAGCAGAGGTGGCAAACGTGCATGCGCTCACCTGATGGTAAGCGGGCGTCCATTAATTACGGTAGGGTGTATAGGAGTGGAGACAGGTCAGCCATCTCACCAATCTCACGTGGGTGAGAGGGAAGGTCTTAGCAAACATCACGTTTGTTTTCCGCAATAAACAGTGTGAAATTTCGAGAAAATTGTGTTAAATTTAGTAAAATGTGGTTAAATCCTACATAATAATAGTTATAGCGGTTATCCGAACATACACAATTTATATAAAATAATTAAGAATAATTTTTTTTTTAAATAAAGCCAACCATAAAAGCACAGAAAATCGTATTAAAACTAAGAATACGCATTTTGAAAAATCTGACGTGAGTTTGTGGAGGTTGAGGTCCAGCCATACACGACATCTTAACAGGAGAAGGGAGGGTAGAAAAATCGCCTAAATCGCCTCACGGTATTAATGGACGCCCTCTAAATGTCGAACACCACCCATGAACAACTGCAGCATAATTTAATCACATCTGTGATTGATAAAACTATTCGACTAAATTTTTTGTGTGATTGCTTTTAATTATGTGGAACAGTACATTTATGTATGGTGTTGAAATATATTAACACGAAAACTATTATTTTTTAGTTTTCTGTGTTAATATATTTCATCAGTGTATATATTTAGCTTAAATTTCGACCATTCAGTATGAAGTAATGTCAATGTACATATTCTATATTTAAGTGATCTAGTCTATATTTGTTCAAGAACAATTTATAAAATAAATAGTCTTTGATAATTTAAATATCGTCAATTAATATATCTTACCTAGGCGTAGCGTCAGGGCGGACCGCTAGTAAGAAATAAAATGAGCGCATTCATATTAATTTGATGAATTTTGATGTTTTGACGATCATCTACAATTGCGCCTATTACACTCGTTGAGCAGCAAGTCCTTTTATAGTGATGGTTCAACAGTAACATGTACTAAAGTAAACGTCGCTTCATAACAATAAATATCTATTAATATAGATCTATATATACATAATAGTGATCTCTATTAATATAGATATGTGCAGTTTAGATGATTCACTCCTCGCGGTTGCTCACAACAAATATTTCAAGATTTAATCCAAACGCACTGACAATTAAAAAGTTTACGAGGGTTCTTTTACTTTTATACCTCCTTCGTTGACAACATCTTTCTGGTAATAACTAACGATAAAACAGGCAATTTCCTTTCTCATCTTTGAAAGCCTCATGAAAACTGTCGATATATTGCTCGGATCCATAACTTTAAGAAACCGTGTCGAATCTTGGTAAATCAAAAAAAATAGCCACTAACTACCCTATCATCCGTTGGTGTCATAAGAGGCAACAGAGGAAGCAAACCAGGAGATGAGCAGCAGTGTCTTCTATAACAACTAAAATAAAATAAAAACTTCCGTTTGTAACTTACACGTAGCAATTATGGCAATAATCCTTCTATGAGGCAATTTATGGGAAGCCATGTCCACTGCCAAGGACTTTTGATGAAGCTGTAACGAATAACTAAAAATGTTGCTTGCTTTTCTATATACAAATATACTGTTATTTTCATAACTCCTTTAAACCCGATCAGGTCACAGCGAATAAAGCAGCTAGTTTGTTATAACGGAAAAGGATAAAAACACGCTGCAATCACTTGTCAGGGTTTCGATTTTTGTCATATGTAATTTATTTACGAAAAGAAGCCCCCACAGTGCAGGAGAAAAACTGTGTACTGTTGGTAGTAACGTTCAAGGAGACAATGTCCAGAATCGCCCGTGCAATTAAAGCATCGGATACCACGATAATTAATTGTCTATTTTATTATATTAGTTGCTAATACTTTTATAAAACGGACCTGCATGCCAAAATGAACATTAAAAAGTATTATATTCGACTAATAACATTAATCACCGCCATCTTCGCCAAACGTCATGTGGTGTCGAAAAATGATTAGGGATGCCCAGTGTTGCATATTTTTTAATCTGAATTACATTTGAATTTATTTCGAATAAAGTGCAAATAAAGCTTGAATAAAAACATTCAATACCTTTTCTTTCTTATTATTATTCCTTAATTATGATTTAAAAACCCATACATAATGAATGGGGTCATACTCGATTTTAAATTATAGGTAGTTAGAATAATGCTGAGTGACCAAAACCTACATATTTCATCGCTGATCATTATTATTCAGGTTTTCTAATGATCGTTTAGAAAAATGTGTGGTTTACTTCTAAATAAACGATCACTTACGAATTACGACAATTAATATAGAGAGGTGTAAGAGAGGGTGACGTAATATCAGAAATTCTTCACCGCTGCATTGGAAGACGTTTTCCAAGCTACTGGACTGGAAATGATACGGTATTAACGTCAATGGTGAGTACATCACTTACCTTGGTTATGCCGCGATTCTGCCATAAGGACTATTATGGCAGAATCGCTGAAGACTAAACACTATGCTCAATGACCTAAATAGTGTCTCCCAACGGATAGGTTTAAGATGAACATGGACAAAACAAAATCATGTTTAACGTCCATATCACACCTAGTAGTTGGGATCACTAACTCAGTTGTTGATGAATATGTTTACCTGGGACAAATAGTCCGACTAGGTAAGTTCAACTTTGCTGGGCAGCATTCGGAAGATTACGACATCTTCTCGTCAGACACCTCAAAACCTAGATTGTACAACCAGTGCGTGTGGCCAGTGATGACCTATGGATCTGAGACGGTCCTTCTGCTGCCGTATAAAGGAAGCTCAAAGTCGCTCAGCGAGCTATGGAGAGGGCTATGCTCGGCGTTTCTCTGCGTGTTAGACTTAAAACGAGGATATCCACAGTAAAACCAGAGTAACCGACATAGTCCAGAATTAGCAATGCTGAAGTGGCAATGGGTCGACCATATAGCTCGAAGAACCGACAACCGATGGGAAGAAAGGTTCTCAGTGGCAGCCTCACCGGCAGGCGAAGTGGCAGGGCGTCCTCACTGGATGGTGTGACGACCTGGTAAGACATAGCAGGAAGTCAATGGATGCAGGTGGCTCGGGATCGTGCTGTGGCATTCCTTGGGGAGGCTTATGTTCAGCAGTGATGGACTTGCGGGGCTGTGTGATGAATATAAAAAGCACGTATTGTTACTTCATGAATTATAAACGTTTTCTTTAAAAAAGCAATATTGCAGACTACATGTTATTATTAATATTGTTACAAGTATAAGAAAGTAGATTAGTATCGTGTCATTATAAGTAAAGTATACTTGTTATGGTATTAATACTCGTATTATCGTATGACAAAAGTTGTAACGTTTGGCCATAGTAAATATCGATAAATCGTATCGTATTTAGCACCTCTATTTTGACTTCACTAAATGGTCACTTGTCACTTGTCAGTCTCACCTGTGCTCTCACTCTGTCAATTACATTGGCGTCGCTGTCGCTCTCGCTCTTCGTAATTATATCGGTGTGTTTTGGGGACTTTCAGGACTATCTATTGAATATTACGACTTAGCTATTTTAACGGACTCTGATTGATTTCAAAAACGATTTACCTGGCTGTGATTTTCGTGTGTACCGCTCAAACGATAACCTGGCACTCATAAACGGACTTACCTTACGCAATGGAAAATGTATTTATGTAAATTGTGGCTCTGCTGTTGGTTCTATGTTCTTGGAAGATGAACAGATTCGTCTGTACAACAATGGACTGCACCTCTTTCTGTAATTATATTTCTACTTTGTCTGCATATTCAGAGTCTCGTGATGTATTTAGAAGATGAACAATAAACATGAAATTAAATCTTTGTTTTATTTCTAATTCAAAAATAATAAGTTAATAGGTTTAAAAACAACTTTCCTCTAATTGGTAAGCTGGTTTCATAGTCACGCGTTTTAACAGTGCCGTCCAGACGCACACGCTTGCCAAATGCACTAGATAGTAGACGACTATATTCTATGCATTTATACGTTGCACTAACTTACATTTAGGCTTTAGAACAAAACCACCGTACACCCAATTATCTCGGTAGGAACTAAAATAGCTAAATGTTTTGGATATTGTTTTCAGTTTCTAAAATTACTCGAGCTATGAAAAACCGTAATGTTCAGTTCTGATTACAACCTCAAAATCTGATTCTTTTTTTAAACATATCTATTCTGCAGCTAGTCTGCCATAAAATATGATCACATAGGAATTTGCTAATTATCGAAAATGCATCACATAATTTTCGATGCTCTTGGTTCAGAGCGAACAATGTATGGGCGCAGAGCAATGTCACTGAAATATCCTTAAAAATATTCAGTTCAGACAATTTTAATTCCTGTTAGAGTACTAAAAGTTTTATAATGTTTCGTTATAATGTAGTGATTTAATAAGACAGGCACTAAAAATACGTTTCATTTCATGTTTACAGGCGTTATTTAACACCTTAATTTGTTAAATACCGGCCGCGGTGGCGGT